>OX335642.1:12382020-13007020 GCA_946894095.1 Incurvaria masculella
CCGGGTTACAGGACAGGGCGCGTTTCATGTTTGTTGCCTCCTGAAAGGGGGCCTAAGGGATTTGCATTTGCAGGGCCCTCAAGCAAGACCTTTGTAATCCGGGCTACACCCTCGTCTTTATTCGCTATCATTTGTAGCAGAGTGAATTTGATGCAACACTTGAACGATTTCGTGCATACATACCTGAGTGTATTCCGAAATTCAGGGTAAGTTCCTGACTTTCGTCAAAAATTCATCGTATGCAGCCAGCGGGCATGAAATGACGGGATTAGCGATTGAAATTCACTTGTATGGCGCGAAAAGCAGTAGTTAGCGAATTCGTAAACGAACTGACTCGCCGGCGCTACCGTTTTTGTATGTAAAGTGGCTACGCCGCCCCCACACAAGAGGGACCACACGGTTGCTAATTCTATCCTTCCATGCTCGCTGTATGCACCGAACATAGATGGATGGGCAATAGAAGGGGCACTGAAAATGAAAATAAAGCAGGTGCTTACCAAATGACACCCAGGTGTTCTGTTAAAAGAAAACAGACCTATATAATAATAATGTGTGTTCGACATACATCCCTAACTCTGAATTTTACAAAAACTGGAAACATAAACCAATCAATTCGAGCGTACCGTGAGTGAAACGTCAAGTTTATTCTCTCCATAAATTAAACTGATTTAACCAAAGCGAACTGTCCCGCCATCTAGCGCGCAAACAGACGGTAATATCCGGAATTTACTGCTATCTAATATCGTCCGAGGCGCGTTCATGCCGCGGAGACGTGAACAAATGCGAGAGACCGCTCAATAAACGGCGGGAAAAGAAACAAAATGGCAGCGTCTATGTCGCGCGCGCGGGAACGCAGAACAGAATCGGAGCTATGCAAACGCGGAGCCAGCAATGCGCGGGGATGTGCAGTCTCCAACGCGACTCGCAGCGCGTATGGCCTCAGATGATTTTAAAGATACCTGCAGCAGTGAATCTCTTAGTGAAATCCCCATACATAATATAATAAAAAACCATCACCAAATCTCTGTTTCCAACAAAAATAAAGATTCACCAAAAATGTCCAAAGTTTGATTGTGTGTGTGATTTGAGTGTGTTAAGTCCTTAGTAAGATCACGTGAAGGTTAATAAATACCGCTGCCCTGCATAAAAGTTCGTTTCGTAAATGTGTCCAAACTGTTTTTTTTTTACTTTTATTATGAGAAATTCATTTTGCATGATTTTTTTCGATACACATACACCATCTACAGCAGTGCATATAAAATCAAACTGTATTCGGTACGTGTGCATAAATTACTCCTAAATGGTTGAACCGATTTTGTGTGTGGAGGTCCCTGGGTGGTTTTGATCACCAACTGGATCTGGTAGGTGGCGCTGTTCTCACATGATCAACTGAGCCAGGAACAGGTGAGTTTGCACAGGTGAGGTAGTATGAATTTAGTATTAGTACTGTACTTACTTAGCCTGAAAGTAGACGAAGGGGCGGAGTATGTTTGAAAAATCTAGCACTCCGTTGAAAAAAATGTACTTTAAATTCAATGTATGTAAGTCATATGTCACTTACGTAAGTATCACAAAACACGTCGAAGAAAAGAAAATAGACTGGTTAAGTTTCTTTGTGGTTCACGCAGTTTTGCACCAACTCAGTTTGGTATTCAACACTTGTAAAAAAATAATATAAAATAACTAAAAGAAAACAAATCCGGATAACCCCAATAAAATATAAATTAACAGTAAATACGCAAGAACACCTTTCTTAACTATTCTTGGCTCCACGGCGGTGAACGCACGATATAAATCTGAGCGCCTGGATCCTGACGGGGCGTGACGGTTCTTACAGGATGGAAGCGGCCCTCCAACATCACGCCACATTGTCGGAGGGATAGGCCGAATCCAGAGAGAGAGCAATATCAGTTACGAGGCAATACTAACACCACCTGAAGCGGCAAGGTATCAACCGTTTTGGTCTAGAAAGCTTTTTCTATCGCTAATACCGCAACTACTGTCAATATAGTTTTTGTGTTAAGCGCGGCATATGACGTACGCCATGGACCTCATAAAGGAGGTGCCTGACGACGCCCACGGGCTATCAAACTTCTAGCATCAGAAGCAAGGCCCAGCGCTGAGCTACGAGCCGCTCAATTATCCCAAAGCCTCAATGTAAGAAGTTCTAGGGATATAGTATGCTCTATAAATCCTATAACGCTTTATTAACAATGGCTTACATTGTACACACTTAATTTTGGTAAAAGTTTTACCGCCCTCGCCCAGTATTGCGTAGTTAGAGTAAATTTACAAAACAAACTAAAGTCGATTGGATTCAACGTAAACAAAAGCCTATCGTTTTTCCTTCAGACTTATACAATAACAAACTCGCACAATTCTCAATTCCCGACATACGCCGTATCAGATTGGCGGGCTGAATAAACCTACGCCAAGTCCCGGCAGGGAGCTGCGGGCGTATTCGGTTTGTTCATGAGCTGTTAAACTTCTTGTGAACGAAAAGAGGTCATGAGTAATAAAATAAAAGTGCCTATGACGAATCGAGTTGAAATGAATCTAGTATTCAAAACTATATAACATAGCGTTTGTGTTGGCAGTATGTGTCGAGTTACCATACCATCGTCATTTAGAACAAATATAGTTTTATTTCGTCTATTGACGTTTGACTCGGTTTAAAATGATTTTGAAAGCATGAAAACTATCTGTTTTTATTCACGTCTAAGAAGTATAACGTCTTACGCGCGTACATAAGTACAGACAATGTTTTTTAAACGTTCTCGATAAAATAGAAACTTTTATTTATGCCCTAATAAAAACATTTTCCTGAGATTTATTTCCTGCATTCATTTTACAGTGAGAAAGCGGACTTATTTCTTAATGTGAGTAAACAAACGGAACCCAATCCTGAACGGGTATGGGAGGAAGAAGGGGGCAACTCGAGACTAGGACTGATTGTATCTCTATTAATTAACCAAGCGAATGCAGTCTAATTTAGTAACTCTACATTCATGGGACCGAGCGCGAAGATACTAGCTTCGCTTCGGAATTATATTAATTCAATATCTTGCTGTTTATTTGAATAGAAATGCGTAGATGGTAAGCAATAGATTGATAACGGAACGGTATTTAACAACTGAACAAATTCAATAAAAAAATAACGCCCACAGTACTTGCATCTGCGTGTTCGACTGTCATCGATAGTTCGATGTGCCATATTATAGTCTTTGCTGAAAGAAATGCGATGGAGCAGACAGAAAACACAAATACCAAATACGGAAAAGGAAATGGTTTCAAAATACTTGGCAATGTCGATTTAAATATAACACTATCCATGTAAACCATTGCAATAAGGGAAGGTTCTTTGGTTGATTCTACTTACGAATTCACGTTTCAGGATAACAGGAACGCTTACCTGCAAAAATAAAAACAGGTTAATACATATCTTGAATAGCTTCAGTAGTTTTTAGATTATTAGATGTAGTAAAAAGACTGAAGGGGTAAAAGCAGCGAGCATGGAAGGACGGGAGTAGCGATGGAGTCACGACTTAGAGGAAAACGTATAACTTTAGTTAGTTCGCTTACGAATTCGGGACGCGCAAAATCGACTGTTCGTTGCAAATAGCGTCCTGTAAAATTCTTAAGTGTTATTGGAACGCGATAAAATTCTTCATCGCAGTCCTTTCATCCTCGCTGGGTATCCATGTCTAGTTCCAGAAAAAAACCGATTGACTGACCCTTTCACCATAGTCCTCGTCTATTTGTGCCATCGTAAATTTAAGGACCTCGAAAGAGAAAAACTAATCATATGGCCATGTTTTTTATTGCTTGTTCAACGTGAAAATACTTTTGAATTGCCCGAAAGATTTCTCCTTATGGTGGATGGAAAATATCGGGCATATAAAAATTTAGGCGAATTAGGGATATTACAAAGGAGAGCACAGCAGCTGATGGGCCGATAAAGCCGTTCATGTCACTTCAAGAGCGTGACAAGTTGTCCCGTAACGACCACGTCAGGGGTGCTGGAAAATGTCCGAGGTCAGGAGGAGGCTTTGATGCTTTCGTAATAAAAGGTTTTTCCGAAACAGCACGTAAGCCACACGGGGCACGCAGTGAAATAATAGAGAACTTATAACATGGCTGTTTTCAGATTTGGTTGATGTGGAATAGCGCACGAATGTGTCAGACATAAAGTATCCTTTAATTTTTCCTACAATGCTTTTCATTTTAATTTCGTTGTTAATCATAACATCGAGTATCGTGATATATCGTGATAACCATCACACCGCAATTCTCAAAATAACGAAAAGTTTCTGGCAATGCAACTAGTTAATTCGAGGATGAAATACGATGGGTTAGTTAAATGAACGTAATTATATGTGACATCAGTAAGCTATGTTGACTAAATGTTAAGATTTATTGATGATTTTCCTTCACTCTATCAAACTCTAAACAGTGGTGCAATCAGAGGGTATCGAGCCTACGCTTTCCGGTGGAGAAACTCGACTCCAGAAGGAATTTCTGGGGATTCCGAGTTGTTGAATCAGGAGTGTTCTCAGGATAGAAATTCACTTTGACATTACTTTGTTATTCAAGTAATTGGTCACAGCGCCACACGGAATAAGTGGTATGACATCAAACATTTCCTGTGTTTTCGAATTCAGTACAAAAAAATTACAAATCCATTTCCAAAAGCGATCCTAAAATACACCAGAATGGATCGAAAGTTCACTGATCAGTTAAACTGATTAAACTGATTCAGTGAGGATTCAGAAATTTGAGACTTCTGTATGCAAACTAATTAGCGCAAGAATTGGCCTCCGGACCGCTAAGCAATGAAATAAAGAGAAGTGCCAAAACCTACACCGCGCTGAGAATATCAAGAATCCACCTCTACAGAACCGCTTAGCGCTCGCCGGATCAAACTGCAATCTATCGAAAGCTCATCAAAATCCCGTCCGTTCCCGTCGCAGGGCCGTCTTCCATCGAATCCGACAATTACCCGCGAGATCCCAACTCGATACGCCCTCCGGAGCGATGGCGCATTTGACTTGCAAAACGCGCTACAGTCACTGCGATACCCGTCGCTAACGAGCGGATGGACGGCCGCACACCAGCGGATACTTCACTTCGCCCTTTCCGAACCCATAATGCATTGGGGGCTACTCGTTGTGAGAACTTCTCGTGTTCGCTTCATGAGTACAAGTTCAGTTTTAGCACAAGATGCCATGTACTTTTTAGGCCATTGACAGGAGTCTTGGGTTTACATGTCAGTGCTTTGCATCTCTCTTCTTTTTTTATTTCTCTTCTTTTCTCTCACATAATTGTTCCGTGGTATTTCGTAGCCAATAGCGGTAGCAACGGTAGATGTGGGGGTGTAAGGACGGGAGTAGCAACCGAAACTCGCTTGTATGGGAACAGCGTGGCCACTTTTTTTTACAATGGAGGCAGTGCCGGCGGGTGAGCTCAACGAAACGTAAGAACTTCACAGGGCCCTATTTAGTGCAACGATCATTCGATGTTGCGCGTCCCGAAGTCATAAGCGAACTTATTACGGTTAGACGTTTTCAACTAACTGTGGCTACCCTGCCGTCATGCGAATGAGCTTTTATCTCTACTCTCGTCCTTTAATGCTCCCTGGGTAAATAAGTAGAGCGGACGTTTGTATGGAGAAACGTTTTAATCGTGAGGCTATTGTTCTTGGTAACGTCGGCGTTGGTCGCAAAGTAGTAAGGAGAGTGTAACATCTGTCCGTGGCCTTGGGCTGGTTCTCTGCCGAGCGGCGCGTTTAACGAGCCGTTTCCGGACTCCATTTTGGGCCTCCCCCTCCCCCTCCCCCCCGGCCCTCGCAGTTTCAGTGTTTTTTCGGGGATGAAAAGGCACTATTAGCGCCGGGTTAGTGGCGGCGGTGGGCGGACCGTGGGGGGCTTCGATTTGTGGCGCTGCAGGGGTCATGTTGGAGTGATTTTAGCGAGGATTAGTCTCGAACGTAGACTAAGAATGTAAAGGTGCACAGAGTTAATTGATAGATGAGACCAAATTTGTTTCATACAAAAAGTACACACCACTATCTTTCTTCAAGCCCAAAACATCGTATTGCGGATGGAATTAGGTGCCATGCCAGGATCTTTACATTATGAGCACATTTAACTGGATCGAAAGCACGGACAATGTTTAAGAGAAGAGGACTTACAAACAGTTTTAGGTGGAACCATACCATAGCTCGCATTTGTGAATAAATTCACTTCCAACTCAGATAGAAAAATAAATTGTTTTCTATCCAGTTTAATGCAGCCGAGTAATATAAGGAAGGTTCTGGCATGCCACTAGTTCCTATGTGGTGTGTTAGGTTAATATCTGACGGTTAGTTTGATATTAACCATCCATGTAAATAAATATACTTTTTCGTACTAAGCAGGTACGCCGCTTATTCCAAGGAATGTGACATGTATGTATGTATAATCGACGAGATTGAAGAAAGAGCCTTCTGCAATTAATGTGTCCTTGCTTCACGGTCGATTAAACATACTTACATGTCACATTCCATCCATATATTAAAATTACATAAAAAATTACATAAAAAAATGGGAAAAGGGTCGAACCCTGGACCTTTGGCATGGAAAGCAAGTCCCCGAGTATTGTTATAAAAATATCACGTAAAAAGTAATATTCTGCCATTCTCAATCTCTAGGATCTTAAACGTATCTTGCCGTGGTCTAAGAAAACACATCGTATTAAGAAAACTCATAACACCGAAATAAAACTCCTTACATTTGCACAGAGAAAATAACAGATATCAGATTCGCTTCCGTATCGCGTTCATTTCGGAAACATGCCCCAGGCAATATCTACGTATGTTGTCGGCAGAGTGTCAAATGAAAAATATATTAAATACTTAGTCAATTTATAGAATGCCGGGAAAGTGAGTTCCTTTAACAATGAAATACCCAGCCAATTAATAAAATGACAAACTATTGATAATTATTTTAAAATATCTACATCAAGATCAGAAATATTAGCTGGTTTTCATTATCTTAAATTCACTAATTATTTATCGAACTATCTAATGTTTAAGATAGTTTCAAGAATACAAACTTAACCGAAGTGGGGACCTTTTACAAGAAATAGCTTAAAAGCTTTTCAAGTTATAGTCGTTTCTCAGCCTCAAACTTTGCTGGCTATGATTTAAGTATTCTGTAGAATTAACGAAGTGAATTACTTTATGATACGCTACTCTCACAGCACTCCCGTTGAGGTGTCGATATAGGTCTATATAGGTTGTTAACAACTCAATGAACCACCCAGAAAACATAGATTCCAGCTGATTTGTAGCACAAAAGTGAAAATAATACCTTCCCTGACCTAGTATTTAGGTATTCAGTGTTTTATTAACTATGCCTTCCCACGGAACAAATCGGCATAGTATGAAAACACCCTTTAGTCATGTTAACCCGCATTTACAGTATTTTTTTTTGTTATGAATATTTAAATAAATATTAAGCTATATATGAAGTAAAATTTAAAAAAAATACAAGATCTGTATCTTTCGGTTATATTTCCAGAAACAACCTAGCCGGCCGGCATAAGATTCCCAGTCACATAGCCAATGGGTGTCGTCGAGTGGCTATAAGGTCGCGATTGCCGATGCCGATCACGCGATTTACACACAAAAAAACGGTTGCATATAATATGCAACATAATATTTTCATTAATTCGCAACGAATTTAGACATAATATAAAATGGCGTATTTTCTACTTTGCAGACAACACGTATATATCCCTTATCTACGCGCAGCATTATGCGGTATTACCGTGTGTTACGTCGTATTGCTTCGAATAAACGTAATTACGTACCCGAGTTACGTCAGTACGCGTAAATACGTAGACAGGGACGTAGAAGGTTGTTGGTTAGCCGATCTTTTGAGATTGAAAACGATATCAGAGTGTATGTGCCAATTTGAAAAGGGCAGTTTGTATGAGCGTTTTTATAATGATAAGATAATTTACATAGTCAACTTTGTTTACTAAAGCAATATTGGGCTGCTTGTAGCTCAGGGCCGCGGGGACTTGTTCGTCATGGCAAATGTCATCAGTTCAATCCCCGCCCCGTTCGTGCACCGCTTTCTTTCTCTTTCTGAGTTAGATAAGTGCAGTTCATCGCGAATGCGAGCTGTCCTATGGTAAGGAATCCATGTAAAACTGTAGGTAGGTTCACCCGGGTTGGTACCATCGCATTGATCTAAATATATAAGTGGCAATCAATATTACATTTTATAAAGGTCACGACGCACGGCTTACTTCAGGATCTTAACAAAGAGGCGCCCGAAGACGCCCATAAGTTTTCGAACTTTTCGTGGACTGCGCATACCATCCCGGCCGGCCAGATTCTTATTTACATAACGTTTAAGGTTAGGGGTTGTAGGTTACAATTTGCGAAAGGCACCCTGTAAGGGACTGCGTCTCACAGTTTACCGAATATACTGAAGAAGGATCGAAAATATGGTTCAACTCGTTAAAAATATATAGACGTATTTTTTTCTTAGTTTCATATCTTTTTATTGGTTCTTTTTAAATACCAAAATATTTTTTGCGGGTTCTTCTTCACTGAGTAAATTTAATCCGCGGGTCAATAAGGGCTTGGATCATTCGGCTTCGTCATTACATGGTGTAGTTTAACTATTAGGAGTTGTAATAAATGGAAATGAAAAATTAAAAAATCAAATTAAATTATGATTTGAACTTGATGATTTCTAATAAATACGTCAAGCATTAATAACCAACAAGAGTAAACAAACCTCAAGTCATACACTCCCCTGTGCTCGTAGCACCGACCCAGTTTTACGGTCTAGATATTCTGAAGGCGAAGGTAGGTTAACCTCGTTAATTCAATGCGCTTTTCTTTCAGCGCTCTTTCAGGCACCGCCGTTAGAATGGGCCATAGAATCGTACGGTTATGTGAATGCACCGGAGAAACGACTTTTGATTGTATGAGTAAAGCATAGCTAAGCCATTTGATTAAAAAAGCTTTTAGTGAAGGCTCCAAACAATTGAAAACATGTGCTTTTCATCGAATTCGTGATACATCTTGCAACGATGTTAACAGTCTAATAAATTCTTTTGTTAATGACGGCTCATCTACGCACATATGCGGTTTTTTTTCTCTTTTAATTTCTAGAACGTTTAAGAATATTTAGAAGAAATCTCTCTTATTGATTAGTCCCGTTCGCCTTTACGCATGTCGCATGTGTTCTCATTAGTACCTTTACTTTCAATGTTCTCAGTAAAGAATCGATTCATTAATTAATTCATGTAAAACCAAAATAATTACAATGCTAATACATGTATATACAATAAATCATGGACATAATATATAAATAAATATAGTTCACTTGACGGTAAACGTTCGAAATTAATTTGTTTGTTTTATTTTTATTTTCATTATTTCACTCATTGTAATTAATTTCTCATGTATCTAAAAGTGAGTCAAACTTGGAAACAAAATATGAACATCGATGTTTAGTTTGTAAATGCAAGAAAATATAAATACGGGTTCTTGCGAACGTTTCCTCGAAATTAGTGCAGTTACAATCTGCAAAAACCTCAAATCCTTTAAAAAAAATTATTCGGATTTAAACCCACTGTAAACACAAAATAATAACTATTACTTAAATACGGAACGGTCATTTGTAATTCCATTGGGGTGGCGACAAAACTATGTTTTCATAATAATGTGATGATGATGATTCTAGCGGAGAAGCTGCATGCTACCGCATTTAATAAACTATGATCGAAACGGCACTGAAAATCTTCCGTTTTCATCCATTTTATTGTGACCATGCTCAAAACAAAGGAAAGCTCCTGGCGTGGCAACTTGTTCCACGCAGAGAGTCGACATTATTTTGGATATTCATATCTATAAACATTAATGTTAAAATAGGGTTCCGAGAACTTATTAATTGTATTAATAACAGTCATCGCTTCTTCACCTACTTTATCCTCAACTGAGTTGTTTGAACAATAAAATACTAAATATTTGAAATCGTTCAAATATTGAGAAAGTGAAAATTGCTCCCAGTGTCGAAAAATCCTTCCAGTTTAACTTAAAACGAAAACGAGTCGTCCACTACTCAAGGCCTGACCAATTTCCCGGACAATTCGGGTTCAAATGTAGCCCATCTCGGGACGTAACGGTCTTCCATTAGCGCCTCACTAGTCGATCGTTACGTGGCCATCGGCCATTTGCCGATACGCCGGCCGGAATGTTCCACTTGGCCGTCGGGGCGGGAATGGGCGAATGGATCACACCTAGACCCAACAACCCCTTAATGAGACAAGACATATTGTGGCCTGCCCGATAGTGCTGGACGCAGTTGAAGCCGGTTATTTTTTAAATAAAAATAAAACTTTAATGCATAGAGAAAAAGTTGCATTATTTATAAAGCCTTTATAATTTCACGCAGATTACATTACGGAGAGTTGAATTAATTTTAATTGTAAGCTTGAATTAATCGAAGCGTTATCTCCCGGTGTATCATGCACCGCAAATTTTTGTGTTATGTTACGTGAATAATTGTTTATTGTTTATTCATCATCCATAGGCAGCACACTGCAATCGGATTTGTCATATTTTATCATTAGCCAGTTCAGCATTCACTGCGAAGAAGAACTGGCAAGAAACTTAGCTGATTTTTTTCAACGTCCACTTAGTCTAAGTTTACAAATTTGTTTGCCACTGCTTACAGAAATACGGCTTATTGGTACCCGTTTATGTCAATACATTAAATTAATATTAATTCACAAAAATCTACCATTCACGCCGTATGCAACAGTTCATCATAAATATCTGTTTATTCTGCAAAGTCATGTCCGTCATCTAACATGTTGCCAATTGGAGCAGGCCAGTCCCCACAAACAGCATCCGTTCACGAGCATCACGCCGGGTCCAGCTATCGCCTTAATAAAATGGTAACAAGCATGAACCGATTTGGATATTTACAAAAACATTTTTAATGAAATTTCCCTTCGCGGAATTCGCTCTTATTGGACGACGAAAAAATATTTGCACGCCGCAGTCTTCGAAAGAACCCTAGTCACGCTTTATGCTAACTAGGTTTTGTCAAAGTATTACTTCCGAATGTCAACATCGACTTACGTAAGTATCTCTCAGATTACAGTCAAATCTGAATGTTGGGCGTTTTACTTCAGCCAAACTAAGAAAAGCGATGTCATGTCATTGAGCAATAGAGCTATCTGTAACGGTTCCCCGAGTCCGGAACTGTTCCGCCGCGACACGGTGACGGCAAGGCTCCACACTAGCCGTCGACAGCTGACGTGAGCGAGCTCGGCCCACCAAGACTGATGTTCCTCCAAGTTAATGCCTTCGGGGAGGAAGGGACCACTTCTTGGCGCATGTGTGTTCCGTTTGCGTTTGCTTATATTTCAGATCTTTTTTTTTCCACAATTAAATCTTTATGTTTTCTGATATTTGTGGATATTCTCATTATTATGATGCTTTCTAGCAAGTAGCTAAACGAAATAGCGGTGTGCTCGCCACTCGTTATGTGTGCCTAAAACATCATTGTGGGAAACGATTTGAAAATGCTTAACCGCTGGGTACTCTGAAACCGACACCTATTCTCGGCAGCCAGGAATGTTTTATTTTTATCAGATCTAGTACTCAGAAAAAAGAAATTGCACGCCAACTAACGGTGACTTGATTTCTGCCTCTAAGTATGTACGACAGAAGTCACACGATCAAGAGTGTTTTTTACTCAGATGTTTATAGATTTTATTCGAAAGGGGGATTTTTTCTTTATTTTTAACCGTATAAAAATAATTTTGGCGCGAACATTATCTTCCAAATTGAACTCAAAACTTGTATAATTCCTTTATCCTAGTAAGTCGTCGTGCGCTTATTATATACATTCCATCTGCAAAAGCAATTAATATCCAAAGCGTTTTTCCTGACTGCGCGCGGATTTCCCCGTTTTTCCTCCGAAATGACAACGAAGACATAAATCCTAATAAGTAAACGTCGCAATAAGGGCAAGCGCACACTGGGTTTCCATGAAATAAAATGTTTTTAGTTAAACGGGCGTTCATTTTAGAAGTATCTTGAAGCTAGTACAATTAAATTAACGAAACTATACTGCGAACTTGACTACGTTTGAAGAATTTCATTCCATTTATTGAAACTATTATAATCAAACTATTTACGTCGCAAACAGATCTGCGGATTCAATCAACTCTGTTTCTTTTTTTTTTGCGACTGGTTCAAATTTTTTTGTCATCCACAGGAACAAGGAAAACATTCGCGTCAATGTTAAAGGAAGGCTGAAGCATTTTTACATCCATTAGAATCTAGGTTAGATCCGGGTATGTGCGTCTACATGCTTTGCGTTTCCTGGTTTTAGTTATAGTTAGTTATAGCTATGCATCTAATTTTGTCTATGTCAACTACTGGCAAAGTTTTAATGGCGTAAAATACAGTTTAAAAGTTAACCGAAGGATTATTTCCGGTAACTAATGGTGCAAGCGAGTCTGATGGTCTGACCCCAGCATGAGATGGCAAGTCCCAAAACTTCGACCATCCCTTCGACACAGTATAAAGAACAAAGCAGTAGGATAATTAACTCTAACTAGCACAGCTGATTCTATTCCTCTGTTAGACAATTACTACATCAAACGCAACTCTTATTATTTTTTTATGATTTATTTATTTATTTATTGGTTTTCATTAAATATAATCTTTTATTTAATCTTTAATTATAGAATTTAAATTTAATTGTATTTCGTTAGATCCATTGAAATGCAACTACGTACTTTTACATTTTTTTTTATATGAATTGCTAATACTACTGTTGTATTTGTTATTTATTCATAGGTAATTGAAATTTGTATTTGATTTGATTTATTTTATGATGTTTTCTTTGTCCACCACATTTTTTTTTTATATTTTGTATTGCTTGTAATCTTTTTACCATGTTATTTTGCTCTGATATGAAGTCGACTTTTTGTATTATCTCCACGTGCATTACGGTGCTGGGAATGTATTAAGTTATTGTCTAAGTTCTTTTCTATTTAGTTAATTTTGTATATTCCTGTTTGTTATGCCAAATAAATACAAAATAAAAAATATATTAATAATTTTAACACGTTATTTTTTTTTCATTTTATACATCTTATTGTTATCTTGATAATTTTATGTATTTAATGGATGTATCAAATGTAGATGTCGCTGAAACTCAAAATTATTGTTATCTATTAAGGGATTAAGACACAATTTCTTCAATTCGAATCACACAGCCGTGATTTATAAAATAGTGCATATTTATATTTCAAAAGAAAACACCATAGTTCCATTTCCATACGACTGTTTTATAACAATTTTCAATCAATTACTAAGCCATCTACGTGGATCTGCTGATCGCCTTTTTCTATTGTGGCTTCACTGTAAGAAGATAAGTGCGGACTTTTCCATTTAACAGTCTCTCTGCGTCTTAGATTTATGCACCTACTTTCTATATTTATGTAACTCTTTGTTAAGGGCTAATGTGGAGACTGCGCGATTGCAGAAAAGTAACACCATTTTTTTCGCGCTCTGGCAAACAATTAAAGGAGTACAAATGGTACCCAAAATTTCAGGGCTCAATTGCATCAGAGGGGTAAAGAGTTTAATCTTTCAGCACTGATGATGACACATGTATAATGGATATATATATATATGAAACTGGTCTGGGAAATATAACTATTTAACTATAAAATATAACTATACTAAAATCACAGAATACTTCTTTCGCTTCTTTAAGAGACAAGGTATTTTTATACTTGCTCTAAGATTACGGGTGCTACGAAGTACTTCGTCAATATGCTCGAGGTACATTCCCCTAGGCCGCCCGACAGTTGCCTTAATGGCCAAACTTATTTCATAGGTTATATTAAGCCCCATTTGCAAACACCAATCATCCCGCAAAAAAGTATGTATCCACTGAAAATGTAAAATTTTCTTGCCAAAAGCCATTCAACTTAACCGGGCAAGGGTCTCTGGGCGGAGGTGCGCGGCCCATTTCAGCGTCAGGTTTAAGAGGTAATTTAACGCTTTGCCCACCTCCTCCGCTCCTTGACAATCAGGAGCGCAGCCGCTACGAAATCCCAACAATCCCGACAATCCCGACGCACTAAAGTTAAAAGCATGGCAACAGAGTGCCGACACACGTTCGGTGAAAGGTGGCCAAGATTTTTTTATGAAACCTGACATTGATATTTGTTTAAGCTGATTATGATGTTAGTTAGTCATCAATTTCATAAGAAAGTATAGGTGCCATGTTAGGGTCTTTTCGTACATAAAAATCGAAAACACATAAAATTTTTATTCGTATTTGTATCTAATACTTAATAGATTCGTTATTATTTTTTTTATTTGCAAAAACATTTCCACACGCTGCTCCGTCCACAAACAAACACAAAATGTGTGTTTGTCATAATTATTGTTTAATATTTCATATTAGTATGGTTATAAAAACGAGATAAAATTAATTATAACTGGCTAAGGTATTTCATGATAATTCTGGATTGGATGACATGACATTTCTTAAAAGTGGGTAATGTTTTTTTTTAATAAAAATAAATAAAGGACACATTCATGTATATCTCCTTTTCGATTTCAATATACTTTTACTGTTACTTTCCTAATATTTATGTCCGTCAATTATTATGCACTTCCTTTTAAGCCGTTAGGAAGTTTCAACAAGAGGTTTGTCTTTCGTACAGCTCCCCTGGCTCGGGGGCTCCTCAGTTGTCTCATTTAAAGTTAAGGCAGAAGGGACGCGGGCATCATTTTATATCGCTGCAGATAAGGGGGGCCTAGCCTGAACACTTTCGAGTCGTCTCAACAATATTCGCTTCCATCAACTTGTAGGGCACGTGCCTGAATACAAAGCTACAGGCGGCAATTAAGCTGGGTAATGGACGGATTCATCTGTTAAGCTTACGAGGTACTGATTAAAGGTGAAAAGTGACGTAATTGAGTGTAGTTGACTACCAACAGTTTAAATAAATGAAATACATTGAAAAAAGTAAATTGTTTGTCTGATTTCCGCATAAAATAAAGATGTTTATACTTAGGTGATCCTCGATGTTTCATATGTCTATAATATTTCAGGTAGTAAAAAACTTTGATAAAATTAAAAAAACAGACGATTACGTACTGGTTAGATAATGTGGTTGGCATAGTTTAAACCAAATGTCTTTATAAATGAAGTAGGAATTAGCTTTCCCTTTTTGCATGGACCGACACGTAATAAAATGTACCCACTTAACGTTGCCAAATCACTGTGCAATCAAATGTTATTCTACACATTAATCATTGGCAAGACACAACGATAACTAAAAAATATAGATGTTAGTCCAGCTAGGGTTCAAAGTTCTTTGAAGTTCGCAACATACTTTGACATAAAAAAAAAAACTTTTTTATGATAATTTAGTAATACGTTTTAGTTTGACGGCTTACTGCGAGTATTAGAAGCAGGGCGTGCTAAATAAAATTACAATCGATAATAAATACAGAGTTGAACTGATTACAGCCCAACCTTGCGAGACTTATTCATTCGGTAATCCAAAAACACAAATACAGGCAGCAAGATATAGGGCCCCAAATGGCTGGCAACATTTTCAAGAGAACCGAACGGCGCTGGAATTGCGAGTAATTTCGACATTAATAAATGAAACACAATAAACATTTCGGCGCGAAGGAATTCCTGCAATTACGGCTGCAAATAGCAAAGTCTGGACAGACGGATTGACAGAGGTGAGCAACTAAGGGTAACGAACATAATTGGCATCTAATATTGCTGAAATCTATTAAATATCTCGCCACGTTGACTGTTACGGATTGAAAGAAATTATTTTTTAGATTATTTTTTATAAATACTACACCTACTGTCGTGATATTAATCAGATGTACCACATGGTAACTGGTTGGTAACCAGTGGTAAATAAACTCGCCACGTGAACAGGCAAGTGAGTCATAAAATCGGATGTTTAGTTGAATTTCGGACCATGCTAACTGACAAACGACCTGTTATTGGGACAGGTGAACTAATATTTTACATGGATACTGAACCATGAGACAGCTCACATGCGTGACAAAATGCACTTATCCAACTCAGAAAGTCTTAGAAAGTTATGCATGAACAAGGCGGGGTCTACCATGATTCAGGCACGGAAAGCAAGTCCCCGCGCATCAGAGCAAAGAGCAGCTCGGGCACTGTTACGATTCATCTAAATTAACAAAAAAATGGGGATTTCTGTGATTCAGTTGTCAAATATTTTTTTACAATTGTCTAACTCTAAACTGTTATTAGTTGATGAGTGACGTCACACGGCTCTAAAACATATTTGAGCAGAATACCAGCAGACCAGGCGCAATAAATTATTGTACGATGCTTGTGACTACAGGGGCAGGTGAGTTTAATGACAAGAAATGTATTTTACTCTCAAAGGTAGGGTACCAGGACACCAAGCAGGATGTCCAAACGTTCGCTTCACGTAGGAGGTTCGCTTAATTTGAAATTCCTCGCTCTACATAAAGCACATACCGCCCACCGGTAATTTCGCCACAAGGGTGTCTAGATGGGGGTCATTCTGAGTCCACTCCATTTCGAGCACCCGTTCCTCTACTTTAGTAAGGTACTTCTTTAAACGCTCCTCAATTGTCCTTATGTACTTTTATTTCCATTCTCACTCCTAATCACAACATATCCACTACGGCTTCAAACCATCCATTAAACTAGTCATTCCAGAACGCATAATACTCATTCTAGATCGCATAAATAGTCATAGTCATAGTCATAAATAATCATAATAGTAATTCTAGATTGTTGTAGAGGCTAAGGACATACACGACTTTGCTCATTAGATTTTTTCCGATTTACCGAAACGGTCTGCACGACCCTTTTTTATCGTAATTCTTAATTGTCATGGCAATCCTGGATCAAATTCCAGATGCTCTATGGGTTCTCGGATCACCTTTGTTCCGATATAACTATTGTGGAGTAAAATTAAAACCTCTCTCTAATTTCTCACTCCAGAATGAGTGAGTTTCGTAGCAAAATAAGACCCATTCTGCATTTTTCCTTCCAACCTTTAATCTCCACTTTTCAACCTTTATTCCGGAGGTCGTTCCGGACTTGTGGAGTAGGAATGAGAATGCATTCCTCTACGGTGCCAGAAATACCATCCCTAGTATCCAGCCCTAAACGTCACTTGCACCGGCGCGTGTTAGCCGCTTATCCTCCGATTTGTTCACTGGATTCAGCTAAACGTCTTTGCGCAGTCGCGCGTGGTTGTGCAGTCTTGAGAGAATTCCGTTTCTAAGATCAAAGACATCTGAGATGGTAGTTTTATTAATTAGCGACAGAAAATTGCTGACCACAAATAAACTTCAGATCAAACACGAGCATTGTTTTAATGTGACTAGACATGGATGGCTAATACCACACCCATGAAATTATATTAGCCCAGAAAACCGCATGCCCGAAGGAATTAGGAGCCATGCCAGGTCATCCCAGCACGGCTACATTGAATCGGACACGGACAAGAAAATACGGGCAATTTTCATTGCCGATTCAACGATATTAAATTTCATCTACTCACGAACTTAAGCCTACTGAAAAGGACCTACAGTTTTACACGGATTCCGAACCAAGGCCTAGCTCGATTTCATAACGAAATGCACTTATCCTACTCAGAAAGAGGAAACTGGTGCATGAACGGGGCGGGGATTTGAACACATGACCTCTGGCATGGAAGCCAAGCCCACACGCACCTGGGCTTCAAGCCGCTCCTTTATGTGATTTTAAAAATACATAACTAAAAACATATATAAGCAAACAATCCATCCGAACTACATATTCGACAGGCCCTAGGTAGGTAAGATCGTTAATCTTCCGAAAAATTATCCAACCTCTTACTCCGAGTTATGCGGACAGTTTTATAGAGCTGTTAGCTTTATATGACTGCCTCAGAGAAGTGCCTCAGTGAGATAAGGCATGTTCGCCGTTCGAATCTTGTACAAGGACCATCATGGAACCACATTGGTAATAGTACCGTGGTGCACTGGTAGTGTGCCATCATCTAACACGTGTTCTTATCATAGAAAGTAGTGCAGTGGATTCTAAAGATGTTGTATGTACAGCGCGAATGACGTATGCCACTGTCAACTAAGAAATGCCCGACGATGCCCACGGATTTTTAGGAGCTGTGAAAACCATTTCTGACTGCCAGTTGATTGTTTACTTTTGAAGAATACCAGGTTGTTCTTTGGATGAATAACCTCAGCGAGAAGCGCATTTCACAGTTTATCGGCCCTCTAGGTATTGTATCTCCAGTATCTGTCGGTTCGTATAGGTAAAATGTGGATAGTGAATGGGTGCATTCCTTTCCTGTTTAGCGTTGAGCGATGGTAGAACAAGGGGAGGATTAGCGTCATGCAGCTCCAAAGAAAATTCCAAGTTACAAACGGCCCCATGTCCGTTCGTTGTTGTACGGTTTCTAAATTTGGGGATTGCCCAGGGTCATCGAAGAGACGCACGCCACTACACTGAGAAAGAAGGTACTTCGACGATCGTCTCATAAATGCAAACGATACTCCACCTAAGGCGTTATCTGGACCTTGAACAGCAGAAGTTTTTATTCCGGCCTGAAGTACTGACGCACCCTATTGAGGACTTTCATGGACTATCATCAACCGACGTTCAGGTCAACGTGGTCGTCGATACCCAGAGCATGCCCAAGCCAGCAGATAACTACATTTCATGTAAGATATTCCTGAAAATTGTATCATTACGTGAATTTAATGTTTCAGATGTGATTACGGTTAGTTGCTGCTTGCGATGGTGTAACTTCTTATTTACTACTACTCACAGGTTTTTATTTGCACTCAATGTATCTTTCTGTAACTTCAAACTACAACAAAATGTTACTTTAAACTAATGGTACTTTGACAACCCCACACATTTCCATGCGTTCCGAGCCATGCAGTTACCAGCAATCTCAATAAAAGACACCTTCAAAATTCCAAAAACCTAAACGCCACATTCCAGGCCTAAAGAGACATACGGTTTTATTTCAGTGAACAACAGGGAACTTATGGCTCCATTCGGATTCGGGCTATGGATGTTAAAGGCATAAGTAGAGGTGTTTCGAGCAGAGATAGAAATCAATTTATGAATACTATGGACAATTTTATGTATTTAATGGATACGACATTACCGTTATCTCATTAACTTGAGTTTCAGCGACATCTACATTTTAAGCATTGTAATCAGATTTTGAAAATAATCTGAAAAAGTATTGGTCGTGGATTACATGTCCACTGCTCTAAACCAACTGAGCTATCCCGACAATTTCATCAGCCAACGAATTTCTCGATTATATTCGAATCGACACAATGCTTCCCCTATCGTCTGCTAGATGGCGCTTTTTCAGATTATTTTCAAAATCTGATTACAATGCTTAAAATGTAGATGTCGCTGAAACTCAAATTAACCGTGGACAAGTTCATACCGATAATATCTAGAATCTCATTTATGAGATAACCTATCAAGTTTATGATGTCTCGTATCACTTGACTACTAAGAGCAAATGCAGGCAGGCACTATAATGTACGACTGGCTACTACTACAGGTGCAGGAGACGCCATTATGGTCGAGCAAAACCGATTCCTAGCGCCAGGGGTAGTGATGGAGGACGCTAGGGGACTATTGTTGTCGTTACTATCGATGCTTCAAGTATCGATAGTACTCATTAATTTGACTTTCGGCGACATCTGCATTTGAAGCATTGTAATCTTAAAATTGGAAAGAGTTCAACGAGGGATACTTCCAGTCACCTTCAATAAATCTTACCTCTTTAGTACAACAATATCACACCAAAGTGCCGATTTATTAACAACTCGACAATTATTTATTTCAATTCAATAGTCACTTCAAGCCACATCACTCCTGAACAACCTACATATAATTGTATCCGACGTGCAAGTAGATTCAGAAACAATGTAGTAGTCTCAAAAACTAAAACCTGACTGTCATCTTGAGGTTGCCTCCTATAGGACAAACTGTTGCATATGTATGGATGTGTGTGCGTGGCGCTGCGCTGAGTGTATGTTCCATGCGTGTGGCGGCACGGTACAAATTGTATGCGGGCAGTCAGAATATATCTTGCTAACCTACGGACGTGTGTTGTATTTCTTCCCTGTTATCCCCCTCCGAATACCTAACAATGGCGACTAGGCTCGGCACAATGGACCCTCAGGCACAATCGGACACCTGGAGTGCTTTGACATCCAAATTCAAGATTGGAGCGTGTTTAAAACGAAGATTAAAAATTGGTTTCTAGCAAATGACATCGGAGAGGAGACAGATAAAACGGCGATTAGAAGACGAGCCATATTTATTAGCGTGTTGGCGGAAGGATCATTCAAGCTATTAAGAGACTTGGTATTTCAGCGTAACGCGGATGAAGTTGCATACGCGGAGCTGATCAAGGTGTTCGACCGGCATTTTGAACCGAAGCGGTGCGGGTTGGCGGATCGGCAGAATTTCGCGCGCGCGGGCGCAGCTGGCGGCTGCGCGAACGCAGGCGGCAAGTTCTCCGACGAAAAAGGCGGAGTGAAGTGTATAGTTTGTGGTATACGAACCACACGGCTGCATAGTGCCGTTTCAGTTCATATAAGTGCAAACAGTGTAACAAGAAAGGCCGGTTCATCCTCTTCGTTCTCCAAGGACGTGCAGCGGCGGCATGCACCGGCCGCAGAGGTGTCGGCGTCCGGGACGCCGGCCGAGGCGGCAGCGCAAGCACCAGGAGCACTGGTCGCGGCGGCGACAGCCCGGGCGTCCACCCCCCCACTGCCCCCCGTGCCTCTGACGACGGCTGCAGAGGTACGATCCACAGTGTCTCCCGGAGCGCAGCCCCGCCGCTCGACGTCACCGCTTCCATCATCATCTGGTGTCGAGGAGGCGCCAAACGTACCTCGCGATATCGGAAGGTTATCGGTCCCCGAGCGATCACCGAGAAGATTTCTCGCAGAAGACACCGATCGGGAGCAAGACGAAGCCTTCCACGATGCCCTGGGAGAGAGTGAGAACTCAGCGGAGGCAGGATTGGACGAGAGACACCCTGGAGAGGTGGAGCCAGAGCGGGAGCCGGAGCTGGATGGCCCACCGGATGAGCTCGCTCGCACACTTCGCCAGACCAGATTGAGGAAGCCGGTCAATTATAGACAATACGTTTTTTTTCTTAATTTTTAAAATAAGGGTGGAGGAGTGTTGCATATGCATATGTGTGTGCGTGGCGCAACGCTGTATGTATGTTCCATGCGTGTGGCGGTACGGTACAAACTGTATGCGGGCAGTCAGAATATATCTTGCTAACCTACGGACGTGTGTTGTATTTCTTCCCTGTTATCCCCCTCCGAATACCTAACACAAACCTAGTCTAGTATAGGGGGTAACATTCACTTCTGTAACTACTGTTTCATCAAATAAATAAATAAAATAAGATTTTGAAAATAATCTAAAAAATGTTTTGGTCGTGACATTCGTCGGAAGCAGGATTCGAACCTGTAACCTTTGGACTACATGCATGATTTCGCGGATGGCTCCTAAAATTCCTTAGCATAGGATCAATACGCGAAGTCATCAGCGCCATCTAGTTAAGATTGTGTCGATTCGAATTTAATCGAGAAATTCGTTGGCTGACGTATTTGTCGGGATAGCTCAGTTGGTTAAATCAGTGGGCATGTAATCCAAATGTTGCAGGTTCGAATCCTGCTTCCGACGAATGTCACAACCAAACATTAAGTACACATGCTGAACATAAACACCGATAAAATCTAACAATATCAAAAGGCACATCCCTACCCTCTCACCGTACGCCGCGGTGTCAAATCCTCGGCGGCCTGATAAATGACCACGCGGAGGCGAGACAAAAAAATAACATTAATTTACTTTGGACCGAGCAGAGCACCTTGGGGCACGCCTCCACGTCCGAAGGTCGAAACTCCACCAGACTCACGGTCGTTGCGGCTTCCAAAGATCCCTTACCACTGCCTCAGTAAAGGAATGGTGACGTGGTATTCCAAGATATAAAGGAGTTTGAGCAACCTGCATATTACGTCCGATTAAAGATAAGCCAATTAAAGGCGAAGGTTTGTAGCAATTTTGAAAAGTGTAATTGCAATACTAACTTTACATTTAGGATATGACGATCAATGGAATACATTAATGTTGAAAACATAAAAAACTTAAGAACGCCGGGCTCCATGACCTTTCAGTGCACTGAAAATGACTGATTAAACCAGATTTAAAAACAACCGGTCAAGTTATGGTCGGTCTCACACACGAAGGGTTTCGTACAACAGTTACCAGAAAAAACACGTCGCTTGTACGGACGCCCCTTTAATTTTTATTATAATTTAATTTATACTATTTGTTCTTATAGCGGCAATAAAGGTAATAACAATAGCTCGGCTTTTAAGGGTCGTAGCGTGTTTTAAACTTATAGTTTAAACTTATAGTTTCAAACACGCTTCAAGAATCAAGAATTGGTCTATTAAATTCAAAAGTTTTTTTTCAAATCGGAAAAATATCAATATTAGAGATTATACATCGTTGAAAAAAAAGTTGTATGTACTTATGTACACACAACTCACACCCGCTGAGGAGAGTTATTAGCGTTGCAAATAAAGTATACGTTCCATCACCACGCGCATAAGCGAAAAATACACTCTCATCTGTTTACCCGAAAGCGCAAAATAAAAAGGAGTACAAATAAAAAAGCAACTCTTCAGCTTTGTACATGCCAATCGCAGGTTGACCTATCGCGCGGGCCGTCGACCCGTCGAGCCGCGGTGACCGACGACGCCGCCGCAGGTGAGGCGACGTGAAAAGTTTCAGCAGCCCTTCCGCCCGACGGCGCGGCGCGGCGCGCTACAGCGCAACGCAAACATGGCACCGCGCACTCGCCGAGAGCGAAGGGCGCGTCCGTGAGTGCTAATTTGTCTCGTGCGTGGTGCTAAGTGCCGGGCCTCAGGGTCGCAGCGATATATCTTGGTTGGGACTGAGGAGTAAAAGTTGTTTCACTACCGTTGTTTGCGTAGAAATAGTACATATGTAGTTCTATATCCGTGTTATACCAGTAAATATAATAATACTCTTAAGACAACAAGCAAGGAAGGACGACGGCGACAACGGCTGCGTAACCAATTTAAAATACAACACATACGCTGTCGGTAACGCCGGCCAGTCAGTTCGCTTACGAATTCGCGCACTCCTAATGATACGTAAGAACACGTAAAAAATGCTCAAGACGCCATTTAGTGCAACGAATATTCGATGGCGCGCGTCCTGAATTCGTAAGCGAGCTAACCAACATCAAGTACGTTATCACTAAAACGTGGCAACACTGCCGGTATACAAATGAGTTTCAGTCGCCTCTCCCGTCGTTCCTTACTCTTTGGGTATGAGCAACCCAACACCAAAGCACCATGTTTGCCGAGGCACTGAAATCAGATAACTCACTGTAATGGCGTACTCCAGGCCCTCACATTAGAGGTATTCGTCGACGCCCATGGGCTGTTCAACTTACACGGAGCCTGCGTAAACCCTGCTTCTCCACAACATGTTTGAAGGACCCCGGGTTGCACTTTGGAAGAAGAACCTCGGCAATGAGTGCATTTCACTGTCCAGGACCTAGAGTATCGGTTAGTTCTTATTTTGGGACCGTCGACGGTATATGAGTGCATTCCCTGCCTGTTCCGCGTTCAGAAATTTTAGCAAGTGGTCGGAACGATGGCGTTATAATCAGTTTGGATTTAAGGTTGATGTAATTATATGCATTTTTAATGTTAGAAATAATTTTATGCTATGTGACATTGATACTAATTTACAAGTTTCATGTCCCAAGTTAATCCCGCACGGGTGGGTACCATCGTACTGAATGTAAGATAGTCGAATCGGTAATGAAAAGCATACGTGCCCTTGTACTTTTGTTAAGGTAAAAAGTGTCGATATGACCGTCTGTTTGACAGCAAAAATGTCGAGGACACAATTGTTCATCTAGCCCTCATCCGCCAAAGGCGAGATAAGGAACATATTTCCAAAAACGAGTTATATGGGATTAAAACTTATCTCTAAGGAAAAATAGATTGGCGGAGATTGTATAAATACGCGAGTTCACAGTTCGGGACGAGCTGCTAGTATATACTAAGTTTGAGGTAAAATTTCCTCATAAATTAAACCATTGAATATGATCATTCAAACGAAACGGAACTCTCATTCCTAAACCAGAAGTTAACCCGCTACAAAGGCAGAGATTTAATTTAGATAGCTACGGAGCCCCGTCAGCTGTGCCGGCGAGTACACGCAAATGGCGTGCGTGTATGAACACCAATCATAATGGGATAAACATCGGGTAACCGGGTTAACCAAACACACGGAGCGTAACGCAATCAGCCTGTTAGTTGGTGTATTTCGTATCGGAGTTTATCGTGCCTCCTATAATATTTTTGCAGAACTCACTACAGGGCTTGTGCCCTGTCATTTTCTCAAATTTGATTCTGGGCTATATGCGACTAGGTATGTAGGTAATATATATAGAAATGTAAATTAGGTTTATACTATATCAATCATTGCAGTCAAAATGCCTAAGCATATGCTCAATATGCGAAACAAATGCCATCTAGTAGTACTCGTAGATAGTGGAGGCATTGCGTCGGTTCGAATATAATCGAGAAATTCGTTGCGTGACGTAATTGTCGGGATAGTTCAGCAGTGAGATAGAGTGAGATAGTTCAGTAGAATAGTGGATGTGTATCCCAAGCTTGCTACCGACGAATGTGCGGACAAAAATATTTTTCTGATTATTTCCAAAATCTGATTACAATGCTTGATACAAATGCAAATGCTGTAGGATAACATCAAATAGAATGTAACGATTGTGAAATTAACCATTAACGTATGTTTATTTAGATTTTCACTGTTGTTTGACATAATACTTAACGCACCATTAACGCATTATATGGCCTTAAGTTTCTTTGGTCAACGTAATAAACAAGATAATAAGCCAACACACTCAAAAGCGCTATCAATCCTTTAAGTTTCATCCATTGTCTGCATATTGGCGAGCGTGGGATAGCAATAAACAATAATATAACAAGTTTTAGATTAATTTAATAATTAATTAATTAGGACTCATGATAAGACAGTAAGGAAATATTCCTTACTGTCAGAAAATTATCTCTCCCAGACAATGGGGTCACAGTATTTTCCAACAACAATTAGCAGTGTTTATCCCTCGATATTAACTTCCCGTTTCACAAAGTAGTATTTTATATGCCTTAATGCATCATTGAACGAATCGAGGTTGACATTAGACTGCGATTAGTTGAAAAGACATTCGCTGGGTACCCTAAAACCTAAAATCGTTGCTTGGGAACCAGAAATGGCACCCGTCATGATGTTTGATTTTTTTTTTTACAAATATATTTGAAAAAAAAAACCTTGGCGCATGAAACATCATATGCACAAATGAATTACAAAATAAAATTATTATATTAGCCGAACTAACATTACCTATGCCCGTTCTTTCGCAAATATGTTCTTTTGGTGTCCGCAATTCCGGTACGTCGACACTATGACATCACAAATGTATTTGGCCCGGGTCCAGTCACAATTTTCCAACGTGAGAAATTTTAAAACTTGGCAAAATGTCATCTTTAACAATCGTTTCTGAGTACCAATTCCATTTCATAAAATAATTCTTTGACTAGGGAAAAAGCCTACGGATCTTTAGGAAAATGTTTGCCTTCACATTATTTTTATTTCAACATTTTCTCTGCCTGGGATTATACTCCAGGAACTTTAGCCTTAAATCAGCACTTAGAAAAACATTAAATCCGAAATTCAATTTTTTTTCTCATAAACGTAGTATTTCATGTGGACGTGTGTACATTAAGTTTGCAACATTTTGGGGGGTCCGGAAGATAGAAATAACATATGAAATATGTTTAAAAAATGATATCTCCTAAACAAATATTTAGAAATGTTATTTAAAAATGTTATATGTTAGCTAATTTTAGGTGTAATGTTACTGTGAATTTGCAACAATTTCCTATTTACGGAACTGTGTAAATTTTTTTTTTGTACTTTTAATATCTGTAATATTTAATATCTGCAAAGCAAATAATGAAAATTCTATTTTATTTTCTGAAATTGGAAACTGACCGCAAACTCTATATTCTGTGAAATTTGTAAAATGTTGCAAATATTAGAAGCACATTTTTTTTCATTTATAATGTTTACATTCACACAAAAGCTAAACCAAAAATTCGAAATACGTATAAAATCGTTCGTTGTATAGTTTCTAAAGAATTTAATTTGCTTTTACATATTCTAGAAAGAAATATAGCAATAGCAAGTTAGGTTCGCGGCATAGATTTTTTTTAGTAAAAACATTTTTTTAAATACATTTCCGTAATTACAAAATTGTTGCAAATTCACAGTTACATTACGCCTTAAAAGACTTAACATATAAACATTTTTAATATCGTTTCTAAATATTTGTTTAGGAGATATTTATTTTTTAATACATTTAAAAAAAAAATCTATCTTCCGGGCCCCGCTAAATGTTGCAAACTTAATGTAAGCATATGAACATGAAATTATATATTTCTGAGAAAAAAAAAATCATTTCGGATTTAATGTGCTTCTCAAACCGTATCTACCCCGGTCTATTAACACTTCCTCTACATACTTACATTCGACGCAAAAAGCTTATATGCTAAATATTTATCTCCTCTGGTTATACATGGTTGGTTGAACAATGATTACATTTAATTAATATTTTTGGTACCTTTAAGTAATTTTAGCCTGTGTGAGATATTTTCCATTTGAGGTAACTTTGTAACTTTGTTGTTATTTTTCTAACAGCTGTTCCATGGTTCGGAATATACTATATAAACTGCACGTGTCAAAATTGCATTCATTCATCCCTCATTCCTTCGGCAATGCGGTGTGTTGGTAGCATGATAGTGGTTGTGGTATTAGTCAGTCCAGTAACATAAAAATAAATTTCTCAAATTTTGGATATTAGGTAGAATCGTATCTTTTTTTTCTGAAACAGCAAACATTTGGCAATTTTATTTGGTGTAATTTTAATTCATCAAATAATATCTATTACAGGTTTCACTGCAGCTGGTATATTTAAGATCACCCTGTATACCTACGTGAAGACATGCGAAAAACATCGTAGACAGCTCGGTCAAGCATGTCAAGCAAAAATGCCCCGAAAATTCTCAGCTATCGCCGGTAATTGCGGGAATATTTTTTTTATTAAATTCACCAGAAATCCCCTTCCCTGCGCTCCATAAATATCCGTCACCTCACAGACGTCGACACGCTAGCTACCCGGCCTGCACGGCTCTAATCCTGAACACCCATCGAGATAAACCACGGAGAGCTCCGCGAGATAAACAGACCAATACGCAAAACCCAGTTTCCCGTTGTTCGATCGATAGGTGGCGCGACGTGTACTCTTACAGTGCACAGACATTAACACGTTGAAATTGCATTTCAATTTTCAAATGAGCAAAACTTAGTTAAAACTGAAACATCAATATAAGTCACATTTTTTACACGTTGAAAAAAAAACGTCCTTACGGGACATGTTAGTTCAGAAACTAAGCTCACTCGTGCGACGCTGGATGGGTGACCGTTCGACTGTTCAGGCCGGGGTGGTTCGAATCACACGTAAAACTGTACTTTTTAACCGACTTCAAAAAAGGAGGAGGTTATTAACCGACTTCAAAAAACTCTTTCTGACTCAAAAAATAACAGAAATCGTAACTACAAAAATGAAAATTATTTTTTACTTTTTAGTGCTTTTTCTTTGAAGTCGGTTATTTTTTTTGTTAAATTTGTTTTTTCTTTCATAACGACTGGCACAATCGCATTGAATGAAAGATGGCCGAAGCGGCAATGACAAGTGTCCGTGTTTTACTCCAGTTCAAGTTTACAAAGTTCTGGCATGGTAAGTAGTTCCCATGTCTTGTGTTGCGCTGATCCATGTCCATGGCCAATTACATACAAAAACGATTTATTCCTTACCAATAGCTCTCCACATACAATTAGGCCACGTGCCTTCGTCATGCATGTACTTTAGTAATACATACATTAATTTACTGTTTTTGCCCTTATACAATTTACCAAATACTTCTGTTCCACTAATAAAACATTTTATTAATTACATTGACTAAAAAAATCAAAGTCAGTAGACAACAGGCACTGGTGACGCAGGTAAAGCGTTAAAAAAGTATGAAGAACCTTCAATACTGTGTGAGTAGGAGGAATTGATTACAGGAGGAGGGACTGTAGATAGAATTCGAAGTTATGAGTTCAACTTTGCACTTTTCTCATAAATCCGTTATTTTTACAGCTTTCTTTTTTTAATGAATGTGCCCTTGCTTTACGGTCTATTCTACAAATATATCATATTTGTTGAAAAAAAGGACGTACTTAACTAGTAATAAAAATAAAAAAGTGGTGAAACTTTTTTTTTCTTGGAATTAACTCCAAAGGCGGCTTGGGAGGTGGCCACTAAGCCACAGCGTCGGTGCGCGGATGCTGTGTCGAGGTATCTCGCTAGCGGAGCAAAATTGCCATGAAATAGAAAAATAAATAAATAATGATAAATGGAGCGACGTTCATTTGATACGAATTTAGTGGAGGGAAGAATTGGATTTAGCGCCACAAGTGTACGAACGAATATTGGAACTTTGAAAGGGTTGAAGAAATCTTACCATCACGACCCCGATTCAGAAAGTCAGCGTAAGTTGAGCACACAGGAGAATGTTTTAAAGATTCCAGAGCAACAAGAGTACAACACCAAACCTGTGTTACAATGAATTGAAATAATGGAGTACACATTTGTGTACACATTTGTTGTGTGTAAAAAAAAAGAGAAGTATTGGCAATCGCTTTTGTAAACGTAGACAAACCCCTGATTTCACCACCTCCAGCTACCTGAAAGCTGATGGTTAACGTTCGGTTACATCGCATAGTTACATGGTGTATCTTTGGATTTTTTGAAGCTGGAGGTGGTGAAAACGGGCTTACGTTGAAAACTGTCCAACGAAGTGTCTTGTAAGTTTTTCTTCGCTGAGCTTGTTGAACTGCCAAATCATAAAATATGACAAATCCGAGTGCAGTGTACAGACCTAAATAATAAACATTTGAACAAGTATTTCTAACAAGACGAAAGGCACAAAAACCTACTTAAATACGTTCACAGTTTATGGATTTTCTGGAGCATTGTTTAATAATCTCAATCTTCTTTGCAATGTATCGTTTGGGACATTTATTTACCTGCAGAAATATTTTTTTAAATTTAGAAAAAAAATAGGTTTGACAAAGAATTTTACAATCGTCACGCGGCAGTAATACAGTATTTAAATAACATAAAAATATTTAAGTGTATTAAAAGCTAGTGGTTCTCACTGATCGTAATGATATCTGTAATTATATAGGGTAATAACTTTTGTATTGTTTTTACCAAACTCATTTTACTACGTGATCTTAAGATGGACAGTCGCCACAAATATGCCGTAAAACCGCTTCAACGATGCATGCATACCTGAAACAAGAAAAACATAAGAATTAAGACGAGTCTGGAAATAATTCTGACTATTGGACGGACGGACTAACAGGTAAATTTATCGTTTAGTAAGATATTTGAAATTATACAAACATTAAATTTGCAAAACGTGTTTAAAGCGTATTTTTTTATTTCTTTATAATTTCATTGCGGCTTCGGCTCAAAGAGGATAATGAGGTGATCAAGTTCCTTGCAATGGCTCGTGGCTGTTTTCTTAGTTAAATTAGGATTTTTTTTCCTGAAATTTTGTACATTATAAAAATTAACTGAGAGCTACATCTGTACGTTTTTTTTTATAACTTGTGTCCATGATATAAACCTTTTAATATTCTAACACACATTTTTAGAGGAAAATGCACCGTTCGATCTCGGTTAAGGCGCTAGGACTCGCCAACTACTCGCGCCATACAAATGCACTTTTTAACAAATGTAATAATATGTAGTGAAACGCTTCAGCAAATCTAAATAGAACTCCAGACTGATAATGGATTGTTAATATTTTTTTATTCCATCATTTATTTAAATAATAATAAAAATAAAAAAGTTGATTTTTCTCATTAGAAATCTGAAAGTAATTCGATTTCTAGATATAAGCAAAAACAGCATATATGCATAAACAAAAAAATCCATTTGCTTTTAGATTTCTACATTTAGTCAAAAAAGTTCGGAAATGAACACCGTTTCCGCAATGTATTTTGTATAGAAAAAGGAAACATACATTAACGAAAATAATTCGATTCCTAGACAAGGAATCATATATTGTAAGGATGACACTTATAATCGTCAGACTTAGTTAGTTAACTTGGGGTGCCTCGTCTAACTTTGCGATTTGGCTAGTACCAGGCCCTTAAGAAAGGCGAGGTTTATACCATGGGATTAAGACCACACAGGACCCTTACTCTACGGATCACAGATATTTATTTAAGGTCATAAAATGTACATGTAGGTACATCTAAATATTTTAAGTTGATACCACCGAAATTACTTAACATGACTACATCGACAACAACTGGAAGAGAATCGTGATCGCACCAAGCTACGTTACCATAGCAACAGGTGCTGCGAGACCCTGAGCCGGGCGACAGGTTCATTATCAGTTTTCGCACGCAACAGGGTTCCGCTAGCATTGTGCGCATGATTAATTATTTCAGGAATGCGCTGTAACGCACATCCATTGTGCCGAGATCGCTCAGTGTGTAAGTTGATTACCATGCTTTAATTACAGGATGTTTCGATTCATTCAATCCATATTTTATAACATTTTCGATATCTTCATACATTTATGTCCCGTCAACTCGATGTATAAAGGCAGTGAATATATTTAATTGAAAAAAAAAACGGTCAAGCGTGAACGTGCTCACGTACCGAGGGTCCCCTCAGTGCTGGACATTGAAGAAATTCGCCCTCGCCTGGTTATTATTTCGCAATTTCATACAAAATGTGCGCTTTAGTAATCTAGCTTTTTCTCAAAAAGTATGACGTTTTGAATAAGAGTAATTACTTGGTGCACAACAATACTTATGTAATATTTTTTTGAATTCAGAACAACTGTTGATAGAAGAAAAAACGCGTGTGACCGAACATACGGGAACCAGACCATAAGGGGTAATAGGAGAAAGTGCTTTACGTATTTAAAGTAGGTAACTAAAAAAAAAGTAATCATTTAATGTATCCATTTACTAGATATTTGGAAAGATGAAATTATATATTAAAAAGACTTGGTCGAAAATTTGAAATATCACCGTGAAGATAGAGTGAATTATATTAATTAAATTACGCACAGTGGTGCAAACTGGAATGGCAGATGTCAGAAATAACGAACCCTGTAATTTTACAAGGATATAATTAATTTAATTAAATGCGCTGTGACTGGAAGTTTTGGCCGGCCATGATTCAGCAAAGGAACGACAAACCACAGAGTTAAAAGGGATACTAATCCTTTAAAAACAAATAGAAGTTTAATCACGCCACTTCTGCGGGGGATAGACAGAGATGACTGCATATTTGTCTCGCTTCATCTACAAACATTCATGCTCTTTGATAACGGGTGCTAAGTACATTTTAAGATGCACCTTACCAATCCATGGTATGTCCTTCTTAAACGTATTTCCGTTTATTGTTTTATTTTTATTCTTTTCAATTTATATTGATCTCATTTTATACTACTACTTTACGTATTTGACCCCGACTGCATTTTATATTCATATTACAGAATTCATAGCGGGGAGGGGGTAATGTTTATTATTTTTGGCCTTCTTAGCGCATAATTTTTGGATGAGACTTTTTTATTTCGTTCAAAATGTTTCCCTCATGGTCCCATATCAAAATAACAATAGAGTCATGGACTTCGATGCTTGATATACCTCCAGAACCCGAAAGTATTTCGACAATGTTATCTAAATATATCAAACAATTGTGTTCTGCAGATATAGCATACATACTTAGGTATATTTGAATGTTTGAGGCTTTTGGGACTTTAAATTTAAGGAAGCATAAAAAAAACTATAACTTTTCAAAACAGTTTCGATTAATTCAGTAAAAAAGAAAAGAAAGGCCGTTATTAATTAATGCCTTCGCTTTAAATTGGGTTATCTACAGTTTCCAGAACTCTGCGATTGCCACGTGTTGTTTCGTACAATGGACGCTCGCATCACTCAATTATATTTTATTAACTGTTCCATTCAACCAAATTAATTAACATGACTGGACAACCGTTCTGGTCTCTGCTGCCCGCACGTCCACAAGTGGGGGAAACTTCGTATTGATCCTCACATGTACAGCTGAGGACATAGAAAGGTATTTACAATTCTATTGATTTACAATTTTGTTAGTAAAACTACACTTAGTTACGTTACAAACTGATAAATACGTGGATTCAAATTTAAAGACCCGAATATATGACCAGTGCGTCCTCCCCCGTACGAGTGTGAAACGTGGACTCTGACGGTCGCCGTTGTCCAAATGTTGAAAGTTGCCCAGCGAGCAATGGAGCGAGCCATGCTGGGAATATCGCTACGGGATATGACTCGTAACGAGGCAATCAGCCTACGCAGCAAAGTAGTCGATACTGGACACCGGGTGGCAAAGCTCAAAGTGGGCTGGTCACGTCAGCCGTAGAGACGACGATCGTTGGAGTAACCGTGTCTTGCACTGGCGGCCGTGGACAGGAAAAAACCGGCCAAGTGCGAGTCGGACTCGCACACGAAGGGTTCCGTACCATCGTACAAGATTTAACATAAAAAATCACGTATTTTGTATGGGGCTTCGCTTTAATCTTTATTAATTTACCTATTTGTTGTTATAGCGGCAAAATAAATACACACTCTGTGAAAATTTCAGCTGCTTACCCATTACGGTTCATGAGATACGGCCCTGTGACAGACGGACGGACGGACGGACGACGGACGGACCGACAGCGGAGGCTTAGTAATAGGGTTCCGTTTTCACCCTTTGGGTACGGAATCCTAAAAAGGGAGGATGAGAAGACCACATGCCAGGTGGGACGAAGGCATCAAGTGCGTCGGCGGAAAGCAGTGATTCCGTACCGCTGAGAGCCGGGAGGACTGGAGAGAAATTGGAGAGGCGTATGTCCAGCAGTGGAAGCAAACACGCTGACTGACTGACTATAGATTTTTCCGTCTACATTAATGAAATAAACACTTAGATTATAATGCTACTGTCAAAGATGTTTTATTGGTGGAACAAAGAGTAAAAGAAACAACACACATGCGAATAATTTCACTATAATAGGACTTCTATTCAGTTAATTTTATTTTAAGCATATATTTACACAAAATCTACATGACAGTTTTACACAGTGCAGGATCAAACAATTTAGAGTGGGAATAATCAGGGAAGAACATCACTCTTCCATCTAGATAGTAAGGTAGGTCCCCCGCGGAGCCAGCCTCACCCACCCAGGACTCGACCGCGCCCAGTGTTGCTAAGCCTGGACGATTATATACCGAGTGTTCGATTCGCTGGGCTCCCAAGGACCACATTTTGTATATATTCAGCAGGCCGGCACTGCACGCATTCAAATGCCTATGAAATAATTACGACTATTGGAGAAGATCGATATAACATACAAAATAATAATTATTAAAATAGTTGATTGTATAACTTTTAAACATGATTACAAGAGACGGGCTTAATTTCCATGGTCATTATCTACCTACCAACCTTTGGGATGTAGATAGAGGTACATACATGGCGGCAGACAGAAAAAATGTTAAGCATTTCTGTATAGATATATTTATATTATATATTTAAAATGATTCTGTGCCATTCTGCCTCAGCAGTGCAGAGGCAAACAATATTTTTAAATAGATGTTAAGGTGTGAAATTGCTTATTTTGTGACATCAAATGATTCACAGGACAGGCGACTGATATTAATGTACAAGAAGTGCATACATGTCGACATATTTCATCAATTAAAATTAAAGTACATTCGATATTTAAAATACCAGTTAACATAAACAACAGATCGAACCGACAGAGCGATAACCGATTAAAGAAACAAGCTAAATTAATAGCGCCAATAAACATTTTTAATGCTTGAGCATTACACCGCCTGGAAATATTAAACACAGAAGAGAAACAAATTAATATTTATTCTTAATAAATAATTATACGTTTCAAGTCAAAAAACGCGGTCACTTATCATAGTGGCGAGGTTAATAGACGACATCGTTCTTTGAACCGTATGATACGAATAACACCAACTAGCATGTACACGAGTTAAGTTTAGTAAAAGATTTCATCCACCAGTCTCAGCAGCCAGTGGCGGAATGCCTCGAAGTTAGATCATCGAAGTTAAGCGAAGCGAAGCAACACTTGGCGCTATCAAGTTCTGGATCGGTGGCAGTTCGACCGTTCTCAGAACTCGCTCGCCGGCGCTTCCGTTATTATGTGCAAAAGTGACTACGCCACCCCCATACCAGCGAGTTTCGGTTTCAACTGCCGTCCTTCTGTGCTCGCTGGTGCAGACGAAGATTTAATGCACTTATACATCTAATATTTGTTAACAACATTTAATATTGTAAAAAACTATCTTTTATCCGTTTAATCATTCAGTAAAATTACATGAATATTTTGATCAGGCACACAATAATTATCTTTCTCTACTAGTTTAAGATTTAAAATATAAAGAATTTGTAGTATTGAAGACTATGTTAGTAGGATGCTTTGATTAAGGGTACAAGGTAGGTCAATTCTCAGTTACAAGGCATTAGTAAATACCGAAGTTAAGACTACAAAAGCGAAGGACTAGGTCTTATATTTATATTTAGTAACATGCTTCTTCACAAAACTACACAATGTTCGAAAATATAATGTTGTCGTCCCCACTACCGTGATTGGTACAGACAGCGTCGTCGATAAAATAATTCTTATCGTAGATGGCGCAAGAGTTATGACATTACGTCTGTCCGTACGTCCGTCCGTACGGCTGTTAAGTGTGCATGCATACTGTGACAAGCGGTTAAGATCTCTGATATGTAAAGACGCAGAGCCATTGTTGAATTCATTTACACAACATTAGCAACTCAAATTGGCCTTCATGGTTCTTTTGTGGGGTCGTTTTTTTTTCAAAGCCACTGCCAGCAATTCATAAATTGCCGTATCGATTCAATAAAATCGCTTTCTGCATTTGGAATCAGTTATGTTTTGTATTGTTATTCAAAGGGTATTATATATTATTATATTATATTACATATTTATTTATATTATATATTATTATTTAGATATTGTGAATATATTGGTATGACGGTCGCAGTTTCGAGACTTGCTTGCATATTTAAGTCGGGCCGTGCGTCTCGTGACAACCCCGAGGTATCCCTAAATTTGGAGACCCTTCAACTCAGAAGAGATGTCTCTCTCTTTCTTCTATCGTCTTTACCATGGAGAATGCTCGTCGGAGCTGCATAACGCTGATCCTCCGTCCCCTTTCTACTTTCGGTCAACGCGGAACAGGGAGAAAATGCAAAAAATCACAGTCGATATTCCCAAACTCATCGATCCTCTAGATCCTTCATCTATAGGGTCGGTAAACAATGGAATGAACTCCCTTCCGAGGTATTTCCCCCAAATTACGACCTGGGGTCCTTCAAACGTGGTGTGAAGAAGCACCTGGCCGGCCGGCATGGTTTTCGCAGCCCCCTGAATTTTCGAAAACCCATGGGCGTCGTCGGGCACCTTGAGGTCCTGGCGTACGCCATATGCCGCGCTTAACAAACAAACAAATATTTAACGTGCCGCAAACCACGTAACTAATATCGCTGTTAAAACTTAAGGATGTTCCGACCCATACAATGTTTTTTTTTACACAGAACGCAAAAAGTATTGCACTTTAAGGCACGAATTCGTCAAAAATATTTAATATAGCCATAGTAGTTGCAGCGAAAACATATTCACAATTTCAGGTTTAATGGTTTCGTTGTAATTGCCGATTAGAAGTTTTACACCGTTAGATGGCGCTGTTAAATAAAAATCGTATTTAAATAAATTGTAACAAAACCAATAATCCTGAATTTGTGAAATTGTTTTCGCTGCAAGTAATATGACTATATTAAACTTTTATTAATAATTCGTGGCTTAAAGTGCAATACTTTTTGCGTTATGTGTGCAAACAACTTTATATGGGTCGGAACAGCCTTAAATTAATTATTGACACAAAAAATCCAAGAAACACAGGGAAGTATTTCTTTAAAAAAACAAACATCTCTTTATGGTTTCACCAAACGCACATATTCGGTCAAGAAATGAATTTATCTAAAACGTCTTAAGATGGCCCATCCCGCTCATCTCCCCATACAAAAGGGGAAAGAAGATCACGCCCATATTTCTTGTCAGAGATCCAAAATTTTGCTTTATTTGATCGAACTAGATGTCTGATGACCATTGGCATTGTAAAATTGTGTTTTGTTTCTAATTTATAAGGCCCGAAAGTTCGAATTTTTCGCGCGTTTTATACAATAACTTTGGAGGTGGATTACGCAATGATAAAGTAAGAACATCTTAAAAAGATTAGTCATCAGACATAGCTTATTTAATCAAGATTTGTAATCTTGTTTGTGTAAATCTTACCAAATCATACGGTATGGACATTGTCTTTTATGTGAACATGTTGCATCTTCCTCATCACGGAGCCTGTCTTATTTTTTAAAACAGAGAAGGTCCCAGGGCGCAACAGCACGGTTTTGTACCGAGCCCGCGAATGAGTTAGGCCCGCCGGGTTGGGCCACCTTAAGTTCAAACACAGACCATCAAATGCTATGGAAGAGCAGTCCAATGACATGAAGCCGAATGCGATCGACTCGTGAACTATCGAGCAACGGCAATTTGACCGTCAATGTTCCTCTCCCGACTGACGCTCGACTGGTCACTTAATGTTCCTCCATCGCTTCTGAAACTTTGCCAGGCGCACCTCATTTGTTATGAAGCATTGCACCATTTGTCTGGGCCGCAGTTTAATTTATTCGAACAATTTAAAAGTAATTTATATTGATTTTGGACGATTGAATAGGTGACGAGAATAGACGAAATCCATTAAGTGCTGATCGGGCACCGTATATCAAATTATTAAGCGGGTGTGATTTTAATGTGAACACGGACGCTTGACGTATAAATTAAAATATCATATTGACAACAGTAACTTTAGATGTTTGCACTGCATGAGCGCCTTTTAACGACAATAACGGATTGTTGATGTCATTTGACATTTGTTATGTGATCGCAATTTACAACATACATTTTTACATATTACAACAGATAGAATTAAATAGTATAAACACCATTGTTAATTATCTAGTATAGATTATCTTTAGATGTATGCCAGGAAAAAAAAATCTAAGTACAAATGTCGATTAAAGATTGTTTTGTGTTACTGGACTAATACCGTGCCTACAGTCGTGATGTACCTACTGCTAAAGTATTTGCTTGCTCTTTCAAGCTCCTTGTTCTTTGCCTAGTCAAGCGGCTTGACAAGGATTATAAAATGTTTCAATCATATTTACAGTCTTAACTAACATTGTCATTTTCAAGGTGGCGTCCTTTCAGAAAAATGCTTACACGTGCGTAGGTTTCGATTAACATTTCAGCGCAGGTCCCCATTTACGAAGTTGTCAAAGTTTAAAGTGCGCCCAGTCACACCAACAAAGTTAATTTGATTTCGAGATCGCATTAAAAATATTCGAAAAGTTTGAGCACCGCTCGATCCCGTCCGTCGCACCAATTGAACCAATCACTGCTCTCCAATCTTGCACACTGCTAACAAACGAACGCTGTTTTTAAATACGAATTTGGAAGCCACAATGAAAATATAACAATGCTAGCTCAGTTACCCGGCTTCACTCGGGACAAAGTCGTTTTGGACGTTCACCAGAGCGGAGCCTAAAACCTTATTCGCTCTATCACCGCTGTTCTTCTCTTGCGGCGTTTAACTGTCGCGTGTTTTTAGCAGCGCGCCGTTAAAGAGATTTTCACTGTCGTAACGATTTAACTGTTTGTCCAAAATATTTATTTTAACAGACAAAGTTTATTTATTTTAAATACCAGAAACGAAAAAGTATTAATTTGAATATGAATTCGTAACAATACAATGCGCAGTTTAAATACAGTATCAAATTTAAACGTATTTAGGGATCACTATTTTGACTTCAATAACTTTCACATAAAATATATTTTCCGTCACGGACTTTGGATTGGGACCCGATAGCAATCCTTGCAGACTGCTGAAAGCTAATCTAGCTTGAGCCAATAGCGGCCATACCACCTGTCCGTGTAGTAAGAGGCTTCGCTTTGATTAGGTTTCAGAAGTCGATTCTGTAAAAAATCACATTGAAAGGCAACGTCTGCAAGCTAAAAACCGAACAAACAAGATGTTTTGTAGATTTATAAGAACGAGCACACAACTTTTAATTAAGTAATTAATTGAAAACATTTTAAAACTTAAATTTACTGTTGCAAAAGCAATTTTAAAGTTGGATCAGACGCTATTCGAAATGTAAATATCTCAAAAGCAGATTTAGTAAGGGCAATATTTTGGGTAATAAAATTAAAAAGTGATTTACTTCGAATAAAGCATTCAGTCACATTAAAAAGTTTCTCAAAAATATTAAATGTCACGAAATACTTGCAGATTAACAGTTGCAAAAGCGAAAATCTTAAACGCGAAGTGACTGAGAGCATAAAAGTAAGTTTTCTCCGACGCTATCGGGGCGTCCTGAAAGATTTTCCAACGGCCGGTCGCCTCTGAGATAAGGCTGAAGGTCTGTTGTCATTTTTCAGGAAAGGGGAAACGCTTTCAAAGAACGTTCCACTTCACTGGCCGCCCGGGCTGGGGTCCGAGATAACTTCACGCTCGAAAGGGATCAGCAGTTGGGGCAACTTTTTCAGTTTGGTAAACTTAGGCCTGACTGGTCACACAAGAACTTAAATCTAAATAGATATGATGTAAATGACCGCCAGTACTTTTTTTGAACCACGAAATCTACATATGACGTAACTCATTTTTATTAATTAATTAATTCAACTAAAAATGTTTCACCCTAAATAAAGTGCGTAAAAGTTATTTTGACGCCAGCACTGCATAAGTGCGGGTGCGACACGAGTGAAACTGGTTTGCCAATTAGGGATAGACGCGCTCTATGTATAAATAGAGATTTATGTTAACAATCTTCGAAGTAATTAATTGTAATATCTCGGAATATACTGAACTGATTTCTTTAAAACTTTTAGAATTTACGCTCATTAGGGAGACCTTTAATCGTGGATTGTTTAAAGTCTCTATAAAATTGTATATTGGCCTGTCCGAAATCACTAGACTTCAACACCGTCAGTATATATTATTTGACATCGTATCATCGAACAACACTATTTAACCTATTTATTTGTATGTTTTAATAGAGCCGATTTTTATGCTATCCACTTTATTGTAACTCGCGACGCGATAACGCTGCAGGTTAATAACCTCTGCTTACATAGTATAGTATTTTATAAATGGGAGCATGCACACTGCAGTACTACTAACTAACAACTTCATGGGAATGTAACGATAGCATATTAAAGAGAATTATGTCCAAATTCCTAATAATATTTTTGTGAAAATATGTTGGGGAAAGTATTAGACTTATTAAGGATTGACTAAACCACACTTGCAAAACAAATGGTCAACTTTATTAAGCCACACTTATTGTTTTTATCCAAGGATTCCGTTTTGACAGATATATCTGGGTTGACTGGAAACAATAACTCGTATTATAAGTCGGCTCTTGTGTAGTTTGGTTTTTGTGTCAACTAATGTTCTTTATGTTGAACAATAAATAGGGCTTTGTACCTCCATTTATTCATACCCGTACTCAGAATGTGCATGAACATGCAGACAAACGCTTAGCTACCCAGGATCACTACGGAATCCTAAATGTTGCGTAAGGCGGTCAAACCTACGATCGGTTCGCCACGCTATTTCCAACCGCAAACGCGAATTAGGGTCACACCTTCTACTTGAGCGACCTCAAGCCTCTCGGTTATAAATGACCCAAGTCAAAAGTGACACGACCACGCGTGATGATGAAGATCGATACACACGAGCGGGAATACAGACCGACGGACATTTTTGCAACGAATTCCTCGCCGTAGTGGCTTTGCAGCCCCGTGTAAGCAGGTCTTGAACAAATAAAAGCTACTATTTTACAAGTCGTATTGTGTGATTTTACATACTATCGTATGTGTACATTACTTGTACTTAAAAAATATGGTCTTGTGTGACTTGTGCTTTAAAGGAGATGACTGCAGAATTGTTTTGTGGTTATTAATCGGTAAGCACGTACCATCACGCCGAAATTTCAGAAGGGAGAGTATTTAGTGATAATTCCGTATTTTATTTATATTTCTTCCTTAGTTCCATATTGAAGGATAATCCGTAAAATTACATGTTTCCCAGGATATGTGTAATTTCCGGATATTGTTAGTTTTTGAATTTCACAAGTTTCCTACGACGTAATCACTTTCTTTCGCATTGCGATTGCATTGCTTGGATGCACATTCCTAAATAATGCCATTCCTAAATATATAGGCCATCAAATACACCAAAACTATTTCAAATCCGTCTGGTAGGTTCAGATATAAGCGCGTAAAAACAAAAAAAAACAAACTCTTAAGCTTCATTGTGAAATGCCTTTTATATTTTGCTTTTTAAAATTGTGCTTGATAATAAAAATGAATATGAGTATTGATTTTACTCTCTCGGTATTTTAAATGAGAAAAGAAGAAACAAACGAGAATTCATACCCACTCCAGAGAAGCAATAACATCTGGAACGAAGAGCAAATAGGCACTTAGGCCAGTGCTATCCAGCCAGACGTAACAAAATGTTCTTAGCCTGGAATTCATCGTTCTGTGATACGGACTGTTGGTCGAGTTCAACGCGCCCAAGGACTGCGAGAGTCGATACAATTTTATATCGATGCTTCCGAAGAACTGATGGTACATACATAGATCAAGTGAGATGACATTAAAGTGACTGGCAAAAAAGAACCGAAGTGTCGTTATAACGTCAATTGATTTTTCATAAACAAGACTGTTTTCTTTCCCACTCACATCGCGCCAATCGTCACGATTATCAGGGTATGCAGAGCAGAATTACGACAAAATATTCTAGAGTTGCAAGGGGATTTTAATACAATGCTATCGTTAGCATGCATTCTAATTTTAATGCCAAAAATACAAATCATGTCGTCCAGTTAGAATCCATCGAAATCGATTAAGCAATATTAACACAAATGTTCTGGCAAAATAATTTAATATGATGATGATGATGTTATTTATATAATCAATGCATTCCGTACGACCAACGACTGTGAACTAGTTTGTAAGTTTCCATAGAAAAAAATGACAAAATGAAAAGCCTGCCGAAGTTTTTTTGTTGGTTCATCTTCGCCGCAGAAGTAATAATTCCGGTAGAATAAGAAAAAACCGGCCAAGTGCGACTCGGATTCGCACACGAAGGGTTCCGTACCATTTTACAAGATTTAACACATAAAAATCAAGTTGTTTGTATCCCCTTGAGGACATTTTTATTATTTTGCCTATTTGTTGTTGTAGCGGCAAAATAAATACACACTGTGTGAAAATTTCAGCTGCCTACATATTACGGTTCATGAGATACAGCCCTGTGACGGACAGACGGACGCACGGACGGACAGACGGACTGCGAGGCTTAGTAATAGGGTTCCGTTTTCACCTTTTGGGTATGGAACCCTAAAAAAACATCAGAGTGGGCAATTTACATCTAATGGACAAAGTAAATATACTGAAACTGAAACTATTGTGCAGCTTTAATAGCCGGTTCATGATTTGACTTGTGTTGTAATGCCTGTGAGTAATTGAATGTAGTTGTATGAGATTATATAAAGGTACTATAAATTAGAATTAACACGAATATTGTAACCGAAGAATACACTGCAGTGGCGACTCGAATTTCCCTTTATCGATAAATCAATCGAATCGTCCCAGCCCTACGAGCAGGGCGCAGCAACCGGTCCGGAGAGCATTAGTAATGCATTACGAATGCACTCGTTGGAGCGCGAGAGCAAAGCCTCTTCAATATTACACGCGGAGAAGCCTAATTTCATAATCCGAGATACAGCCTATTTCCGATGTTTCTATAGGCCGGAATATTGTTATGTTTTGGGGATTTTACAGTCAGTTGATACTAGTGCAATTTTAAAGGAATAACGTCCGCACAAAATCACGAGGTAAATTTTTTTTGATAAAAGCTGGGTTTTCATATTACAAATAAATAGGTAGCCTATTCTTTTCGAGTAACTGATCATGGATGGCTGATACCACACTAGCAGTCATGGTATAAGCCCAAGGCACCGAATAAACCAACGAATTGGGTGTCATGCCAGAACCTTTTCTCTCCATTCTTCGCTCCATTGAATTGATTGAGAACACGGACAATGCAATGGTACCAGCTGGGGCGCGTTTAACCCTACCACCTAGTAGGGGCAGGGGACCTACAGTTTTACATGGATTCCAAACTATTGACCAGTTTGAATTCGTGACGAAAAGCACTTATCCTACTCAGAAAGAGAAATCAAGTAGGCATGAACTGGCGGAGATTTGAACCCAGACCTCTGGCATGCAACCCTGGGCTACTAAGCTACGAGTGTCCCGATATATTTCTGACCTCATGATATTTTTATAATGTTTATTTTTATGTAATTAGACAACTGTAATTATATTAAGCGAACACACCACATGGGAACCCGGTGCCATGTCAAGAACTTCCTTACAATTCACGTATACAAACGGACGGAAAACACAGACAATTTTCATAACTGCTTCGACCATAGTTCATTCAAGGCGATAGTACTAACCCGTGCGAGGGGGACGGTGCGAAGGGGACCGTGCGAGGGGAACCAAGAACGACCAATCCCTTAACCGGTTCTTACCATACGGGAAGAAATGCAGAGGGCCCAATTGTTTTATTTTTACGTGCCGGAACCCACACACACAGTACCTACTTAATAATTCTAAACCTTATATGTTTTCCGTTCCGTTACCTGGAACAACTATGAAACTTGACATTATTACAATATCCAGCGTATATAAAATAATAACGAACAGAAGTTCAATGCAGTAAATGAGACCAATTTGAAGACCACAACCAACTATGGTTGTCAAGCACAAAAATATGATTATGCATAAGACAACATTATTCGGCTTTAACTTCTTTATTATTCAGAAATTCTCCACACATCGCATATAGAATTTTAAACATTTATTATTATTACATATCCAAGATAATGAATAAAGCCGCATTTATACATGCCTTTAATGGAGCATAATTAATTGAAAACTCTATTCTTAAGCACTTGCGTAATGAAACAAAATTCAGATTACTAAAGAATACCCGTAGGCCTATTCTTAGAATTCCGTGATCAGGAATCAGGAATCTTTCAGTCCAAAATATCGCTTTTATAGGGGTAATCAAATCGAAGCGATTTTGTCAACGAAAAACTTTGAATAATTGTTAGATCGTGCTCATGAATGTTTCCGTCGAGAAAACCGCCGTGACATTCGCTATAAAAGCACTTTTCTGATCGAAAGATTCCTGATGCCTTAGCACGGAATTCCAGGAACAGGCCAACTAGACCGTGGGAATTCCCGATTCCAGACCGTGCTGGTAGATTAACGTAAGCTCCTAAAGTTATTAAATTACCGCTTAAATTGAAGAATCTACTCTAATATAATCAAGCTGAAGAGACGCGCTAATCTCTGGAACTACTAGTCGGATTTGATTTGTTAATTTGAATGCCTAATTCTTCGGGAAGGATATAGGCAAAGATATAAGCTATTTCATCATAACATTGCAACTCTTAGGAGCCGAGCAAAAAGAAAAAAAGTCAGAAATATCGCTAAACGAAAACGAAAAATAGCGCGGGCGGGCGATGCAACGGGAACCGAGGGCGGATTTTACCGCTCTTCGTTCGGATGATTATCCTAATAGAAACTGACCCAATTGAAGCCGGGAACCTCAGCTACTGAGTAAATAAGGCGTAAGGCCGTCAGGGCATCATCATGTTTTTATTAGTAAGGGTGTGACTGACCCTAAAATTAAATAAGGCACATTAAAAAGGCTCGGCGCGAAACTTTTGGCGCCGCGACGTCGAGAGGGGTGATAAATCAAAACAGCGAATTGCACGATCCATCAAACTGACGAGCCTTTCAGCTAGTTTATTAAAAACTTCAGTTGACTTCGGCATCTCAATTTCAGACGCAGAGATTGCTCGCGAGGAGTCTCATAAAAAGTCGGCGCGGTGTCGTGTTCGTAAGAGCGCCTGCTCTCCTCATTGGATTCAATTTAGATCGCATTATTTTGCGTTGGTGAAGTACCCGTGTCGTTTTGGTGATGTAGGGGGAAAGGTGGAAATGAAGCTCAACAACCAGCGAGCATGGAAGGACGGCTTACTAATGTTCTCGAGTTCCAAAGACACGTAAGGACGCTTTTCAGAGCAACGAACATTCGATTTTGCGCGTCCCGAATTCTAAAGCGAACTAACTACAGTTAGTGGTTTTTCGTTAACTCATGTCTGCGCCCCGCCCCCATGCACACGTGTTTTTCTACCCACTCCCGTCCTTCTATGCTCGCTGGCTTCGGAATTTAAAAATAACACAAAAAAACACAAAGAAAACAAAACAATACTGCATTTCTTCCCTCAGAGGCGGCTTATTGTTGTTCGTAGTTTGGATTCAACGCAGATCTGTGGGTCCCATTCTGTATTTATTAAATCAGTCATAATGAAATAATATAAAGCTACATATAGTTTTGAAAATGTCTGAGTCTTAACTTTTACTCTGTGTCGAGCATTGATAACGTGCATTTAAGGTCGGCCCGTAAGCACCTGAAAATTTCGCCTCCCATACGAACGTAGTTTACTAATCATTTGAAAACCAATGTTCCAACTTACTTGATATTTGGTATCTAATATTAGGCTACAAATATCTGTGTCTGCATGCTTTTGTTTTTTCGGTAAATGTATTCTGGGTCAAACCATAGAGAACACAAAATTCGTATGATGATTTTCTTTTTGCTTTCATTTCATTCGGTTTGAATTTTTCAAAAAACCAAAAGCATGCAGACACAGATATTTGTTACCTGATATTAGATATTAAATATCAATTTAATTGTAATAGCGGTTTCCAAATTATTAGTAAACTACGTTTGTATGGGGAGCATAGCTTACGGGCCGTTCTTAAGGTTCACCTTGCGATAACTCTGGCAGGCCACCTAAACAAAACCAATAAGCGTGATTTAAAAGATACTTGCAGCAGTGAATCCCATAGTAAATAAAGTAAAAAAAAACTATTTCCCAAAAATGTCCTGTGTCGTAGAAAAAACATTTAAGATTTACCCAAAATATTCAAAGATTGAGAAGTGTAAGTGAGAGTATGTAAAATCCTCCGTAAGATTACGTGACGCCTAGGGCTAGATAAACAAATATTCACTGCGCTTTTTGTGCTTTTGTACTTGTTCCCAAACTATTAATGTTTTAATTTTAATATGAGAAATACAATTTGTATGTTTTTTTAAATTTTGTAATTGCAACACTTTAAATAAAAGAAGTTGTTTGAGTTTCGATACAGATGCAGGTGCAGGTATTTATGAAATCACCCACAATCACTTAATATTCAAACGGAAAGCAAAACAAATATTCGAAATGATATAACAAAACAACACTCACATAAACATCGCCTACGAAAGTATTCGGAATTCGTGCATAAATAAGGCTTCGAACACACTAAGCATTATCGTACGGCACCATTATGCCGGCTACAGAATTGATGGTGACTATTACACTGATTTATAAAAACAACCAGTTTGTCTACACGAGTCAGGGAGTAAGAAAGGAGGGTGGTGGGAACCGAAACTCGCGTAGCCGCTCTTACATTTTTTTTATGGAACCTGACAAGGATCGCTAACTCCACACAACTATCGTCATGATATTAGCCCAATACACTACATTCCCGAATTAGTAGCCATGCCAGGAACTTTATGATCACGGCTACACTGAACTGGATGGAAGACACGAACAATGTTTCATTACCGCGTCAACCATAGTTGTATCCAATGCGGTGGTACCCACCCGAGCATGCTTAACCCTAGGTGAGAAAGGGGAACTACAGTTTTAAAAGGGTTTCGAACTATTGATCCGCTGGCATTCGTAACACGAAATGAACTTATCCAACTCAGAAAGCGGTGCATGATTGGGCCGTGGATTTGAACCCATAACCTCTCGCATGAAAGGCCAGTACGAGCTGTACTGATTGTATTTTATTTATTTATTTATTTTTATTTATTTATTTATTTCACACACAAGGTAAGTAGATAATTGTACAGATATAGCATGAACAGGTAGCATACATTTCTTTTTTCTACCCAGTCTTTAAAGTTTTACATATTTGCACTGTGCAACCTACAAAAGAATTTAATTCTGTGTAGTAGGGTGCAACTGACGGAAAGCAACAGTTTTAATGTGAACTGCGAATAATCGCTATCGACTCTGAAAAGTTTAGTGTCAAAAGTGCTGGTTTGTGTGATTGAGTATTTTACACTATAATTCTATTATTTGTGGTTGGGTATGGGTATGCATGAAAAAGTACATAAGCAGGGTTGTGTAAAGGTGTGTAGTGATGTGTATATGTGTATGTGTGTGTATAAGTATGTGTAAGAGCCAGTTATTGGTGATTGGTGTACATAAAAATGTTAGCATGAGTTTCATTTTTAAGTTTCTATACTGAATAGTTTTTCGATTTCGTCTGAGGACATGTGGAGTAATATTGTTGTAACTTGTTTTTTAAAAGTTTTTAAGTTTCTGGATTCCTTAATTGCAGTGTCGAAGCTACTATAAATTCGTGACCCGAGCCATTGCAATGATCGTGGAGCAAATCTAGAGGTTGTTGAAGGTTGGATGAATTTATTTTGCTTTGTTCTTGTATTGTGTTTGTGTTCCGGCCGCTTTAGCATGCCTTCACCTTTATGGGAATGAAAGTAAAAGCAAAGCTTTAAAATGTATAGTTTTTTAACGGAGAGAACCTGTACATCATCAAAAATTTTATTAGTGGGATATCTTATTGGTTTATTTGTCATTACCTTCAGTACTGCCTTGTGAGATATTTCCAGGCGTTTCATGGATGTTTTATTTGCACTGCCCCATGCAAGAATGCAGTAGTTGAGTATGGATTGGCAAAGCCCATAATATAATGTTTTTAGCGTAGTTTTGTCCAGAATGTTTCGAGTCACTTTAAAGATGTATATTAGCTTTCTGACCCTTTTTATTAGGTTGTTAATTTGTTCATTCCAGTTGAGATGTTCATCAATATATATACCAAGATATTTAATTACATCTACTCTTTCTATATCCGCGCAACCACAATCGTTTTGCGATACCGACGCATGGTGTGAACATGTAGCATTGTGCAATTTTATAGTTTGCCCTAAATATTTTTGTCCCGTTTTTGTTATTGAAAATGCTATATATTTTGTTTTGGGAATGTTTAGCGTAAGAAGATTACTATCCAGCCATGATTTAACCTGTCTAAGTCCTTCTTCCGCGTTTTTTATAGCATCAGTCCAAGTTTCACCCTCAAATACCAGTGCAGTGTCATCAGCAAAGGCAAATATTTTCATGCTTGGGATTTGTTTACTGCATAGATCATTCACATAAATGAGGAAGAGAATTGGGCCAAGTATGCTACCCTGTGGAACACCAAAGGTAACTGGAAGTGGTGGACCTATTTCCTTTTCCACTTTAACCCTCTGCGTGCGTTCACCAAGGTAGCTTTTGAACCATTTTAATGCATTGCAATGCATAGTATTGACGGTAGTGTCGGCCAGACAGTTCGCTTACGAATTCGCTCACAACTGATATTCTCGAGTTCCAAAGACACGTAAGAACTTCACGGGACGCTATTTAGAGCGGCTACTCAGTGCATTTACACTAACACGTGACTACGCTGCCGCCACACGAATGAGCTTGGTTCGCCACTTCCGTGCTTCCTCACTCGCTGACACGAATAGACCACACACTGCACAATATAATTCGAGCTCATTTGTTATACATTAACCGCTAATAACAATTACTGCCCCAACTCAGGTTTGTTTTATTCAAATCTCTTGTTATTTATTGATCCGTCGGATTTGGACCGTTCCGGGCCATTGAGCGATTTCTTATGGAACTTTATAAATATAAGGGTACTTGAAATACCTGTTATGGGTCACTGACCTTACGTATGGGTAGAACACCGTTCGAGGTCGTGGATTATATTACTTGTCAGCCTCGGTGGCGCGAGGCTTTGTCGTTCGATAAATTAAGCAACTGTTGGCGCGGTCGGGTTTTAGATGACTGTGTTCGACCGGTGGGCTGGCCGTGGTTCAGATTTCACGGTTATTCCCGTTCGGTAAGTATCATCGTATTAAATAAAGGTTGGTCGAAGCGGTAATAAAAAATGTCCGGGGTTCTTCATTCAGTTCTATGCAGCTGAGCGATTCTAAAACATAATATAATTTTATAATATTATTTTAAATAATAAATGTGGTTGCTGGAACTTTTTCACTTTCGCAAAAACTAATTATAAACCTCATTACCAAAAAAAAACTGGCTACATACAATAATGGCTTCACAAATTAAAAAGCATTCAAATAAATCAATTTCATACAAATCTTAAAATCAGTGGCCAATTTTCCCGAAACCGCAATAATATTAAATTAATTTTACAATCATCCCTTTCAAACATCATCAAACGGCACAAACATCATATTCATCAAGATTTATATAAGTCAATCGGTAATTAAATATTCTATAACGTTTGTCCAAACCGCTCGCAAATCCAGACGAATTGGTCGTTAATTATTAATCATCTAAATCGAAATGTCAGCACTACGGCTATAAATATGAAAATATTGTTCATAAAAATATTCTAACGAACGGGCAAAAAACAGCAACACGAGAAGCTCGAATTAAATATGCAAATCCTCGATATTATAAAAGTGCACGTACCATTATATCTATTCGTATTTAATTATATATTTAACTTGCCTCGCGGCCATGTTTGTGTTCGTGGATGTATTTACCATACCTCGTTTAAGTGTCGATTTGTGATGGATTCATTTTCACACAATAGAAAATAGCAGCCTCGTAATCGATCTATCACTGCATATGGAATGCATCGACTGTTATGATATAAGTCAGTCAAAACGCATTCCTTTATGAGCACGGCTACATTGAACTGGATGGAAAACACGGACAATTTTCATTGCCTATGTTTGAAAACTGACGGCTTTTCACGCGGCGGGATGAGACATTCTCCGACGGATTCACTCCGAATGCGATGGTACCAACCCGGGCGGGATTTCCCCTACCACCTAGTTAGTAAGGAAAGGGACCTACAGTTTTACATGGAATCCGAACCACGGCCAGCCTCAACGGTTAAAAATGGTCACCTATTCAGAACCAAGCCTCTAAACTATCCTACGATTAGTGTTTTTTATTTGCTTGATCACTTAATTGATTTTTTTTATGCGACCTGACATGGATGGCTACAACACACTACCGTTATGATATTAGCCCAATACACCACATTCCCGAAGAAATTAGGTGCCATGCCAGGACCTTCCCTTTTATGAGCACGGCTACATTGAACTGGATGGAAAACACGGACAATGTTTCATTGCCGCTTCGACCATCTTTTCATCCAATGGGATGATACCAGTCCTGGCGGGCTTAAACCCTACCACCTAGTAGGCGAAGGGAACCTACAGTTTTACATGGATTCCGAACCATGGTGCAGCTCGCACTCGTGACGAAATGCACTTATCGAACTCGGAAAGAGTAAGACAGTGGCGCATGTCGAAATTGAACCCAGACCTCGCTAGGCCAGTCCCCACGCCAATAGGCTACGAGCCGCTCAAAATAGTTTGTATTGCACCGTCCCATAGTAACAGTTAACCTATCGCGTATATCTTTATCTTTAAAAGAACAATGAAATAGACTAAAGGTGCATTCGAAGAGCTGAGGCAAGACACGCAACTAATGCAAATGAAAGTCGAAGAATCCACCCGGCAAACGTTTCGCAAACCTAGAACACCCACACACAATTATAAATGCAAGCAGATCCACGAATAGATAACGAGATTTAGAAATCAATACAAGATAGAAATTTTGAAATGTACAATCAACTAAAGAAATTCGCTACGCATTTAGATATGCACGGGTAATAGTTTTATCTGTAACCGTACATCAAGACACCTGAAGAGTTCGTTTTTTGGAATTTTGTTTGATCGCGCTAATCCCTGGCACTATCTGTCGGATCTTAACATCACTCGACCCTTAGGAGCCGAGCAAAACGATAAATAACCCTCCTTCTTGCGCAGTCGGGTAAAAAGTGAGAAAGAACGCTTATCAACGCGGGCTGGTGATGCGGTGGACATTTTACCTGGCACCGCTCGGGTGATCGTCCAAAACGAAACTGACCCGCGCGGAGCCGGAGACCTCAGCTAGTTATTTAATTTTTAATTTTTAATTTAAGACAGACCAACAACTTGTAGTCTTGTCTGAAAAACGTTACGATTTTTCAAGCAGCGGGAAGAGACATTCTCCGACGTTTCGAGCTAATAATTCAGCCCGTTGCCAAGGAAGCACCCGGCACATTAGCTCGAAACGTCGGAGAATGTCTCTTCCCGCCGCGTGAAAAGCCATAACGTTTTTCAAACATGTCTAACGACCGCGGGAATCAGTAAAGCATCAAAACTTATAGTCTCCTGAGCACATGCATATAAGGTATATTGTTTGCATCTGTGAGACTGATCAGCTAAGCAAGGGGACTCTGCTCTGCTACTTGGACTCGATACAGCGCCATGCTGTTCATCTCGTCAACGATCCTGAGGTATCTGAGGCACCTCTTGAAAGACTGGCGTCTACCATATGCCCCGCTTTACACAAATTTAACTACTTGTTGTTTATCAGTACCTATCTCTAATCTCACTGGGATACCAAGTTACCGCAACCAGAGCGGTTGCCATGGTAAATTAACTCGGCGGGTGACCAGGCAAGTGAGTGATTAAATCTGACATGTAGTAGCATTAGAGAAAGAAAGTGGTGAATAAGCGGGGCCAAGATTTTAAATCTTAACCTCTGGCATGGAAGGAAATTTCCAGTGCCATTGAGCTACGAGCCGCTTGGATTGGTGGGATACGGCCTTTAGGGTAAAAACTGTAAGATAATAGTTCGTTTAATTCAACGCGACATGGCGAACCTTTAATCCAGTCTACACCGCCAGGAGCCAAACCAGAGCCTCTATTACGAGTTGCACATCACCTATCGATAAATCGCTAAGATCATCGATTTCATAATCAGTAGTTTAATTATTAAATTAGAGCTTTTAAGGGATACACTAAATCGCCAGTCTATGGATTTTTATATTTGTTTAGATTTTCAACACATTTATTTCATATTTCTGCACAAATATAAAAATTCATGGACGGGTATGTAGTGTATCTAGGGAATGCAATCCCGATCCCGCGGGATCCCGATCTCGCGAGATCTCGTGTAATTTTTCGGGATCAATCCCGACGCATCATATGACGAGATCCCGTTCGAGATTGACGGGATTGGGCGGCAGTGGTCAGCGACGCTACACACACACGCCCACTCGGGGCGCAAGCGGGGCTGGCGCTGACTGACGGCCGCGAGCGGCAGCAGGCATCCGTCACTCCTAAATACCTACTGAGATCTTCACCTACGGCGCTTGGGAACCCGAGGTTCCAAATTCAGTCAGGGCCGCCGCGCGCACACGCTCGCACGTCCACTACGTCCATTCGATCAGTCGCTTCGGAAAGCGCACTTTCGCCGTTTTTCTTCGTAATAATGCCTAATCATTATGGAATTCAATATGATAACTGTTGCGTGAACGGATGTCATAGTACACAGAATAATTTGAAGTTACCTTTCTTTACGCATATTCTGAAAGGTACGTTTTTTTTTAGTTTAGGTTTATTGACGTTTTGCCTTTATCTAGGTAGGTATGTGGTATAGTGTTATGAGGGGCCTATTGAATTGACACGTATTTAACTGGTATCAGCACAGCACTTTTTTAAACATTAGGTAACATTTATCCATGTATTTCAAGGAAAAACAAAATATATTGGTTTCGTATAGTGAAAGAATAATGGGCAGTTGTTCATGGCAGCTCCAGGTACTTATTGACTACTCTCCTTTGCTGCATGTAGTTTGTTTTTTGCCGTACCAGGACCTTCCTTTCATGAGAACGGCGATATTGAACTGAATGGAAAACACGGACAATGTTTCATTACCGCTTCGACCATATTTTATCAAATGTGATATTATCAACCCGGCCTTAATCAACAATGCCAAACAATATCATCGAAAACACAGAAATATACAGAAAACATCAAACTACACCGTTAAAGCCAATCAACACAAAACAATATCAAACAACACCGAAAAACAATTAACAACACATAACAGCACCAGGCATATTTGTGACGCAAAATCTTAAAATAATAATAATTGTAGACACGTTATTAAAACATAATTTTGAAAGTTTTGTTTGTAATTTATTCGACTTTAAAACGATAGGCGGCGGCCGTGCGTGATAACCCTAGCGCAAACCACATTCCAGTGACAATGTTGTGTAGTGGGGAGGGTGAGCGACGACGCGTTTCATCTCGCCGCCGCGCCGGCAATGAGCGACGTAATAAATACTTAAGCTTAACGACAATTAGGATCAAAATTGAAAAATTACTGTCGGGGAGTGCAACTTCTGTGCGTAGCACTATTAGTTATTCTGTGGCGGCAGGAACGCCAACCAAACAGGCGTTAGAAAACAATTCCGACTATTTCCAAATATTAGCGACAGGTGACGAGTGGGACAGATAATATAGAACTGTGTCGAGTAAGTGAGAAAGAAGTATATGCGCGCGGAGAGGCAGTCATTTGTTTGTTTACGTTCGTCATTGTTTTAGGTGTGCAGTTGTAGTGATTATTTTTTCATTTTCAAAATCACTCGTAGGTTACTACTTCCTAATTCCCTTGAAATATGCTTATTGTTTTGATTACCTAATCTACCTATGTTAATTTACTTAAAACCTGATAATTATTTAGTTGGTAAGATTAAAGAATAAAGGTTTTTATTTTCTTTCGAGTTTTTATTTTAGTTAATATCCAAAACTAGACGGGATCCCGAAAATTCCGGGATCCCGCGAGATTGATATTTCTAATCCCGCGGGATCTCGAATTTGCAATCTCGAGTCGGGATTGCATTCCCTAAGTGTATCCCTCAATGGTGTAAGCGAGCGAAATCGATGATCTTAGCAATTTATCGATTAGTGATGTGAAACTCGTAATAGAGGCACAGTTCGCACCGCACGCGCGACCGCCGGCGCCCGTCCGACCGACTGATCGATTTATAGGAGCGACCGACTGCGGCCGGATCCCGGGGAGACTTCATCGACACATAATAGGGTCGTTTATGTGATTTCAAGCGATATACTCAGATATGTACAGAGCAGCGTTGCATTGGACAGTGCAGAAGCAAGATAATTCAACGGTGTTTTTAAAAGGTCCTGAAGCAAAAAGCGAAAAAGGGTCTGTCGGTCACACGCATTTAGTTCCGGTTTAGAAAACGCCAATTTAGGTGACAACTGGGACCAGGAGCTCTGGGGGTCCATTCAGAGTAAGAGTGAGTTCGAATTCGCAACTAAATATCAACCCACTTTTTTAAATAGTTAATGTTTCCACACTTCTAGAACATCATTACCGTTAGGTAAAAATCTGGTTTGTCCCGTAAATACGTTGGAAGTATAAATAACGGTTCCGTTATTTAAATAATAATATATTTCCCAGCTATTTTTAGGTTAACTCACTCCCGAACTCGAACTCACTCTTGCTGGACCTCCTGTACATGGCGCTTGCTCATGAGGCGCGCGAGCGACGAGCACGGTACCGCCGAGCACGGGACGGCACCAACGCGATGCCAATAACGTCCCCGTTTCACTCCGCGCGTTCTAACGTGCTGTGACGTCATCGAAGCAGCCATGCTGTTCGATATCTTCACGCCCACGCACGGGCGCGTCGCCTGCTCCGATCAATTATCGCTTGCCATCGCAGGACAAGCGACGCTCTCAGATGAAACTATTCTTCTGCAATTCGGATTCAAATACAATACATAGTTATACATAAAATTCCGGTGTGCGTTCATAATTCTTCTCCTCCTAAACGCCTTGACTGATTCTAGTTATTTTTTGTACTTATGGGTTCACCTGGATGGTTCTTAGCTATAGTTGGACATGGCAGGTGGACCTCTTGTCAAGATCCAGTATTTTTTCTCTAATATTCACCTCTCAGTATTTTTTTATTCATTTAAAACTGACCATTATGACCGACATAAACACGATTACGTACTTATTTTTTGTTATTTGTTATTGCTATCAGTTATAATTTCCATTCTTTGAAGATGAGTATTAAATCATGTGTCAATAAATACTTGCTGATATTACAAATGCTTATTATTATTTGATTCCAAATTGCCAGCAATGTGGATTACGAATCCGATGTAGAATGATATAGGCTTTTGAGAGGAGTTGGAGAATTGTGATGAATCAGCTAATTAAAGTATTAATTAGATAAGTAGTAGTTATTGCATTATTGTTTATTGCTAACGTATGGCGTCAGTTATTTACTGCGGCAACCGCATACCTTACATAGCCGTAAACAAAAACACCAAATTTACCTCTGGTCAGACTGTATGGTTTTCTCAGCCCCGTAAAAAAACATTAGTAAATGCAATGATTTATGCCTTTTCAGCATATACTATGGGCGGCGCGGGCTAGATCATATTTCAATTGACGCCGTATCAAATTCGGTATCTAAGATTTGTCACCCACACAAACACACACACCAACACACCCTCGTCGCTCGCTTACAAAACATTACCATATCGGGATACTAGTTACAAAAAAAAAAAATTTTCTGAAGTTAGCGAACAAGAAATGTCGAGTAGGAGTTATAATTTTTTACCGAATCATTAGTTTGTACCGAATCATTTCTTTTATGATATGGATAAGAATGTTGTTAATTAAATGCATTTAATGGATACGACACAACTCTTATCTCATTAATTTGAGGTTAACCATCGACATCTACATTGAAGCATTGTTATCCGATTTTGAAAATAATCAGAAAACGTTTTTGGTCGTATATGCTTCCAACGACCATACTTTACTCCACACCATACTTTTCTTGTTTCTCCAACAGGAATGCTCCTCTACGAGTACTATGAATTTTACCTTTACGAACCACCAAACCTATCCATCTGCTAATGATATTTGCTTCTAGCAAAAATCGTAAATGGTACATTTACGGTGAAATAATTCATCTTGACTACTTGGTTGGCCTTTTGAAAATTGCTAGATGACGAATTGTTGGCTCTCCGGAGCCAATAATGGCACCCGTGGTTTTTATTTTGGCGGAAGATTGCAGGAGAAACAAACCCATTTACAGCGAAAGTACAGAGGCACAGGCGAACATATATCCGGCTAGATGTTAAAGCTGTGGTAAGATGAGAGACGACAGGAGTGGAATCCAATTACCATTATTGGATGATGGATGATTTCGTTAGCTTATTGGGTCTGTGCTGGCCACCCAAAGGGGATGACAGTTAGGGAAAACGCGATTAGGCCTTCTAGAATATTAGGTCTTAGCGGAATTCCATTCGAGACTTGTGCTGTGTGGGTACGGTACGTACAAATAATACATTTCTTGCCGTTTATGTCTTAAGAGATGACTAAGGGATTCGTCGTTTGTGGTTCGGAATTCACATACCTTTCCTTACTTGCAATGCTAATCCCGCACGGGTTAGTACCATCGCAGTGAATGAAGGATTGTTGAAATGACCAATGTAAATTACCCGTGCTTTCCATCCAATTCAATGTAGCCGTAATGTAAAGAAGGTCTAGGCATAGCACGGTACGATTCTGGATGGGTTACCGTGTTATGTCGCTGTTTTATATATTGCCCACCCCTCCGGGGAAACAATGTGATGGTACTTTTCGTTCCTGTCATTTGACGATGTTGAAAAATGGCAAGTGACGATAAAACAATTCAAATTATGGCATATTGTTAAAATGTATATTCACTACACAACATTAAATTTGAGAGCATGTTTTCATAATTGGCTTATGTGTTATGCGGATACAAGTTTCGGAACATTTCGTATTTGCCATTAAAATCAGAGTATTAGTTTGCTTACCAAAATAAATGCAATAAAATACGATAGAGTGACCATCAACATACCATTTTTGGTAAACCAGTTTGTCCGATCATCATCCATCAGCGGTTTTATTTAATGTTTGTTTGATATATGTGAACTAAAATCCTTGATTATTTGTATCGCCCATTCATGCCAATAAACAGGTTTTTTTTATTACGTAACCTGTGGTCCGTGCTTAACATGGATGGCTAATGCCACGCTTACAGTCATGATATTAGCCCAACACACCAAATTGCCAAACATAGTAAGGGAAGGCATCAACAGTTTAACATGGATTCCGAACCATCGAGCAGCTCGCATTCGTGAGGAAAAAATCAATGGTGTGACAAATTGCCGGACAACAACTGGTGTTAGCAAAATATTTAAGATACATTTAAATTCTAGCAGCAGGGCAAGCCCAAACTGTGTCTTACTGAAATCATGTCCAGTTGAAAAGTGGTAATATAGTCGTCCTAAAACACACCGCTTTCCTTTTCCTTTTACCGTTCACAACAACCCTCGAGAAAGTATTAGACTCATCACAAATTCTATTCGTAAACGATATCGCCCTCCCACTTCGCAGAAGCCATAACTCATATTCGCCGCTGATTGGCCAACAATATGTCCTAATAGCTCCAATAAGTTCTTCGCCCGCCGTATTAAATGTTCGTTATTAGAATCGAACACAGCACACTAGCGGGACTGGAGCTGAAGCATTTGATAGTAGTTTTTTATTATAGAAACTAATATATTTGGCAGGATGGGTTGAGTCCTACTCCCTCCAGGCCCCAGCGGCTGCGCAGAATCAAAACTATGGCGGAATAAGTTCCTGCGTTACCGCTGGCGCTCTGCGGTGGAAGGAATCGATGTCAGAGGTTAGTTAAAACTTTCACAGCAAAATTATTTGTCATGCGAGCGCTTTTTAGTTCAGGGTTAGACCCGATTAACATAAAAAACAAGTCCCACCGCCCTGTCACTGCAATAAGTGTTACCTTGAATCAGGTGCTAAATAAATTTGATTTAGATTTTTGAACGATGCCACATTTATTAATATTATTTATTTAGTATTATTTGACTAGTTTATTTAAGACAGGCCGCTTTGGCTGATTCGTTTAAATATTATTAAATACTAGTTATAACTCATGTTTCGATTTATTTTAAATTTTAATATTATTATAGTATATTTATACAACAATTTATTTATTTATATTTATTAATACAGAAAAAGGAATGAAACTCATATTATGTATATATTATGTATACAACAAATTATATTTTTTATTTATCTTGGAATTTCTGGCAACTGGCACCATTTTGTTTTTTTATTTATGTTTTAGTCGTTGAATTTTATATCTACAATGTCGTAATTTGTCTCGCTAACAGCTCCACGCCTATATCCATTGCCCCGCGACCGAACGTCGGCTGCACAGAACGAATTTAATTTAATTTTGAGCTATTGATTTATAGCACACGACGCGCAACTAGGGGGCAAATATATTGTTGTGTTCATGTCTTCGTGGCCGGGAGCTAATCGAAAATTTCGCCTCATAGAAATAACTATTTTGTTATTAATGAGTGAGACTTGTGTTGGCAACATTAACCAACAGACATAACAATTTTGTATATTGCAACATTATAACGAACTTCCCATTCTGTTCTCCTCCGACCTTCAATGTGATTTTCGCTGTTGTACATATTTCTTTATTATATTAAACAAGTGTTTCTAAGCAGTTTACGTCTTCCAAATTATTACACCAACGCCTCAATCTCACCGAGCTACAATTACTAACTCCTACATATGGTCCTTCAAGCAAAACAATCATCGAAGTGAAGACGCGATTGTACACTGCGAGCAGCGAGTCACGGAGTCGGCAAGTTGCACCAAATTTTTCATCATTCATCGGCCGGGCAAAGCCTGCCGCGAGCATAAATCGACGGGCATCATCGACCTAACGAGTTTACAATCAGTGCATTTTGTGAAATTAAATGTGTCGGTAGTACAAACGCAACAGCGTTAAGTTAGCTGCGCAACAGGTCTCGCAAGTTAGCCAACACAACAGCGGGAGCCGCAGAAGTGCCGTCAAGTTATCTGCACGAGGTTCACTTCGCGGCGCGAGCGGCGCTGCGCAGGCGCAGGCGAGGCTACGAGCGGCCAACGCACGAACTGAGTGAACATAGCAGCAGTTAGACGACCAATCCTAGGCCTTCAAGTTCTACGGACCAATCCGAGCGATACTTCCGTTTTCAGCGGATAGTTCAGGAAAGTGAAGTGAACACCGAACTGAAGGAAACGTCGCAAGCGAGCGTTCAGCCATTTTGTGTTACTTTGCATTACTCACGATACGAAATTTTGTTCACCGACTGTTAGTTTAAGTTTAAAGTTTAGCGAAATAAGTGGTCTGTCATTGAAATGGCGGGTGACGATGAGATCGCGAGTCTCAAAGCCTCGCGAGGCTACTGCAAGGGGACAGTAACGAGATTACAAAATGCAGTATCAAACTTGTCCGATGTCGAATCCGAATCGTATCAGGCCTTGCTAACGAAACGCGATCGGTTGGTAACCGTGTTTCGGGAATACGAACAAATAAATATGAGGATATTATGCCTCGACGCGGATGACAAGGAAGACATAGGAGAAGTCGAGTGTAAGTATTATAATGTGCTTACTACATTAAATGAATGCATTTCGGAAAAATCCCCACAGACTTCGCAACAAAAAGATAATAGTCACGCCCTTTCACTGTCACGAACAAAGTTACCTACTATCGAAATATCAACCTTTACAGGTAGTTACACGGAGTACATGCCTTTTAAGGCACTATTTACTTCGCTCATTCATAATGACAAATCTCTCGACAATATTCAAAAGATGTACTATTTGAGATCATTTTTGAAATGTGAACCATTCGATATTATAAAAAATTTGCCACTTACCGCCGATAGTTATGAACAAGCACTGTTATTATTAGATGAAAGGTACAACAACAGATACAGAATAATCAATGATCATATCAATCACATGCTTGATTTGAATGCTCTGATCAAATCCACTCCTGCTAACATTCGCGATTTTGTATCGAAGGTTAAGCAGACATTAGCTGCATTGAAAAATATGAAAACTAGTGTGGAGACTTGGGATCCTATCGTTCTTTGTGTTCTGTCACGGAAACTAGATTCCTACACCGCTCGAGCCTACCAGCTCGAGAGAGACATCACCTCGGAACCGACCGTGAAGCAGTTTTTGGAGTTCTTGAAGCGGCGAGCTCTCGCGCTGGAGAACGTCGAGCCGTCCACTTCAAAGGTCACCAAGGTGGTAGTCAATGTTGCAGCGGTACCAGAGAGCAAATCAACATGTCAATATTGTAAGTCAAATGATCACAAACTTTATAATTGTAAAACATTTAAATTGTTACCCTCTTTAGAGCGACTCAACTTCTCGAGAGGCAAACAGCTGTGCGAAACATGTTTAAATAACCATGCAGGCAAATGCAGGTATCATTTTAGGTGTGTTCAATGCAAGAAAAATCATAATACATTGATCCATCACGACGAGGTACCTCCTGCTCCTGTCACTTTGATGTCAGGCGAGGTTAATAAAACTCATGTACTACTCCCCACAGCTCAAGTAAAACTGATTACCCGAGATAATAAGGTGATCAGTGCAAAAGCTATTTTAGATTCCGCATCGCAAGCTTCATTGGTGACGGATAAATTAATAAAAAAGCTGGGATTGACACCCACGCCGGCAGCCACGAACATAATAGGTGTCGGAAACTTAAGCAATAGGGTCAAATATTCTATACCCTTAAACTTATACTCTTTCACATCACCATTTGAAATACCAGTAAACTGTCATGTGGTTGAAAAAATCACATGCAAGCTTCCACAGAATAGGATTGACCTTTCAAAAATAAAGTTGCCCACGAATATCCAACTAGCCGACACTGAATATCACATTCCGTCTGAGATTGATTTGCTGATCGGAGCGGATGTGTTTTTTCAGGTCCTTTTGCCTCTGCAGCAGCAGCGTGAGAGAGGCGAGGACCAGCCCTGCATCATCAACACTCAGTTCGGGCACATAGTTGGAGGGGCACTTCCTCATGAAGGTTCTAAAAGAAAAGTATCCTTACTATGTTTCAAATGCGATTCCGATGTGAACAATACACTAAAACAGTTCTGGAAGACAGAAAATGTACCAGAAATATTCAACGAAAGTTCTTCAGAACATGACCTTACAGAAAATATTTTTCAGAGTTCCTGTAAATTGCAAAACAATAAATTTCAGGTGGATCTGCCATTAAAGTTACCAATCAATGAAATAAATTTACAACTTGGTAATTCCTTTGATTTGGCACTACACAGATTTATAAATTTAGAGAAAAGATTGCATAAAAATCCGATTTTACTCTCAGAATATACTAAATTTATTAATGAATATATAGAACTGGGTCATGGTCATTACGTAGACATTGAAATGTATGATCTTAATAAAGATGCTGTGTACTTTCTTCCGCATCACGCAGTAATAAACGAGTCCAGTAAAAGCACACGTACCAGGGTAGTTTTTGATGCCTCAATGAAAACGAATAAAAGGATTTCTTTAAATGACATTATGTTAAATGGGCCCTTGGTACAGCGAGATCTTTTCGATATTATGCTTTTGTATCGTTTTGGAGATTATACATTCACTACGGATATAAGACGCATGTTTAGGAATGTCTTGGTAAATCCAGAACATACTTCGCTTCAAAATATTTTGTGGCGCGACAACCCTAATGAACGCATTAAATGCATACGCTTGGATACAGTAACTTACGGGTTAAAAAGTTCTAGCTACTTAGCCACACGTTGCTTGTTAGAGCTAGCCAACAGATATGAGACAAAGTTGCCCTTGGCTTGCTTCATACTTAAGAATTGTACATATGTTGATGACGTTATCTATTCAAGTTCTGATTTAAGCATGGTAAAAGAAGCAAAGCGTCAGCTACGCGAGTTACTAACTGTTGGGGGCTTCGAAACGCATAAGTGGGCGTCAAATTGTATTGACATTTTGTCTGATATTCCTGCAAGTATGCAGCAATTTGAGAACATTGACCTGCAAAAAGATAGTTACAGTATGAAAGCTTTAGGTTTGAACATAGATGTTAAAAATGATTGTTTTTCTATAACATGTCCAGAATTGTACAAGAACGAACCAGTAACGAAAAAAAATATTTTGAGTTACATTGCAAAGTTTTACGATCCAATGGGTTTCGTTAGCCCTATTATTGTTAAAGCCAAGGCCATCATGCAAAAGCTTTGGTCAGCTAAAATAGACTGGAATACAACGCCTCCTGCGGAACTAAAAGATGAATGGCTACAATTCGTAAACAGCCTCTCCACCATGGCGCCGATTTATTTAAATAGAAATATTCCAGTCACAGATTCTCACTCTGCGATTCAGCTGATCGGATTTGCTGACGCATCGAGCTCCAAAGGCTACGGTTGCTGCATCTACCTTCGAGTGGTTGACCCAACAGGTAAAGCTACATTATCCTTACTCTGTTCAAAGTCAAGAATCAACCCACTCAGCAATCCTTTGACCATTCCACGATTAGAACTAAATACAGCACTTTTGTTGTCGAACTTAATGAGCAAAGTTCATAAAACGATTAAGCTCAAACTACCGGTAACAAACATATACTTATTTACCGACTCAAAAATTGTTTTAGCATGGCTAAAAACGGAAGTAATAAATTTACAAGCTTACGTTGCGAACAGAGTGAAGGTAATACAGCTAAAAACAGTTGAGAGTCGCTGGCTTTATGTGAACACGAAAGAGAACCCTGCCGACCTCATCAGCAGAGGCACCGACCCGCACGCGCTTGCTTCTTGCGAGTTATGGTGGCGCGGTCCACCCTTCCTGCAAAACAGTGAGTACACATTTTCTCATGAAGTTCACTTACCGGTTGATATACCTGAGTTAATGGCGAGCCCTACGACATCCAGCGATGAAGCAGTAACTCTTTCAACGCGAGTACAAAACAATTTCTTTGATTTCTTAGACAAACATTCCGATATCAATAAAATTATTCGGGTCGTAGCTTACATGCTAAGGTTTCTTCACAATATAAAAAATAAGGGGAACAAGGTAAAGGCTTCATATCTGTCTACCCCAGAATTACATGAAGCAACACACTTGATCATAAAATATGATCAGAGCATTCATTTCAAGCATGAAATAGATTCCTTGAAAACAGGAAAAAAGGTTGAAGGCTCTTTGAAACCTCTGCATCCATTCCTAGATGAAACTGGTATTTTGAGAGTCGGAGGACGAATACAAAACTCTGAAGTCTCCTATTCCCAAAAGCACCCAATTATTTTGCACAAAGAGTCTCGAATAACCGAACTTATAATCAAGCATGAGCACCTCAGGCTCCTTCATGCAGGACCAAAATTGTTGCTTTCTAGCTTAAACCAAAACTATTGGCTTATCAATGGCATGAGGCAAGTAAAAAAGGTGACTCATAAATGTCTTATATGTTTTAAATTAAAAGCGAATGCTGCAAAACAGCTGATGGGTTCGCTCCCGCCACAACGCGTCACTGCATGTAGACCATTTCAAAAGGTTGGCGTAGACTTCGCTGGGCCAGTCCAAGTAAAAAAATCGAGGATAAGGCGCGCGCTTGTAAGTAAAGGATATATTTGTGTTTTCGTCTGTTTCGTAACAAAGGCTGTACATCTAGAGTTGGCTTCAGACTTATCCACGGATACCTTTCTCGCTTGTCTTAAGAGGTTCATTTCACGAAGAGGTCTGCCCACCGAAGTATTTGCGGATAATGGTGGTTGCTTTAAAGGTGCAGCGAACCAGTTGGTTGAGTTGTATAAGCTAAATACTTCCAAAGATCATCAATCACTGGTGCAGGCACATTCAGCCCAACAAGGTATAAAATTTCATTTTATCCCGAGTTATTCACCGGTATTTGCTGGTCTTGCCGAAGCAGCTGTTAAAAGCACTAAATTTCATTTAAAAAGAGTCATTCAAAAATATGTATTAACATATGAACAACTAAATACTGTATTAGTGCAAATAGAAGGAGTTTTAAACTCTAGACCACTTATACCACTAACTTGTGACATAACAGATTTCAGTTATTTAACCCCAGGTCATTTTCTGACAGGCAATGCTATAACATCGTATCCTGAACAGGATAAAATGATGAAAATGAATTACCTGCGAATAGGCTTAGTTTTTGGAAAATTTGTGAAAATATCAAAAAGAATTTTTGGAAAACATGGCATAGATATTATTTAAATGCGTTACAATGCAGGCCCAAGTGGCGCGAAGACATGCCCAATATCACAGTTGGCATGTTAGTAATCCTGAGAGAGCCGAACACGCCACCAATGTACTGGCCAATGGCGAGAGTTGTCAAAGTTTTCCCAGGTGAAGACAATAAAGTTCGCGCTCTAGAAGTAGTTGCACCAAATGGTAAGACTTATCGTCGGTCATTGTCAGGTATCTGTATATTGCCACTAGATAAGCAGTAATTGTCAAATAAAATCTCACACCGATATGTAAGTTAGTACTTACTTACCTTGTTATCAAAATGTGTAATGTGTGTAAGAATGAGAGATATTATTGTATATTAAATAGAGATAATAAAATTATGTTACATTTTTAACAAAAAATGTTACTACTTAACTTTTTTGCATTAACATAATTGATTTTGAGTTTACATGTGTTTTACGTAAGATAGTATGTTAAAGATTATCTATGTTTGTAAATCAATCAGCGAATATCTATCCTAACATGTGTTACCATATAAAAAAGTATTTGTAATATTTAAAATGGATATTTACGGCTTAAACGAAAGCAAAGTAATTGTGTGTTATTCAAATATTTGTTTTGGTTTGTATTAGCCTCAAAGTTTCTTTCTGTTAAGGCCGCAGCATGTTGGCAACATTAACCAACAAACATAACAAATTGCAACATTATAACGAACTTCCCATTCTGTTCTCCTCCGACCTTCAATGTGATTTTCGCTGTTGTACATATTTCTTTATTATATTAAACAAGTGTTTCTAAGCAGTTTACGTCTTCCAAATTATTACACCAACGCCTCAATCTCACCGAGCTACAATTACTAACTCCTACAACTTGTACTTTTATTATATCACTGGACATGAATGGCCAATACACCGCATTCCCGAAGGAGTAAGATGTCATGCCAGAAACTTCCCTTTATGAGCAAGGCTACATTTAACTGGATGGTTCGTTTCGACCATCTTTTCTTTAAATGCGTTGGTACCACCTAGTTTTTCATGGATACCGAACCACGGAGCAGCTCGCATTCGTGACTGAATGCACTTATCCAGCTCAGAAAGAGAAAAATCAGAAGAGTGCATGAACGGGCCGGCGATTAGAACCCAGACCTCTGGAATGTAAGGCAGGTGTCTACGCCACCAAGCTACGATAAACTCTAGAAATAACTTCAAAACTAAAATTAAAGTAAATATAAAATTACACTTTATATTCGCTTCACGGGTTCTCGGATCAATTAACTATGTTGATCGAAATAATTGGTTACAAGTGGTACTTGGCCTCACAGAATATTCAGGATGCTACAAGGATTAAAATAAACAGAATTAGGGTTCCATGTAGACTCCTAATAGAAGAAGAAGCTAATTAAAAATGTTTTATTGTTGACACATTACATTTAACATTTTTATATCAACATACAAATCAGTAATAACCGACAAGAATCATTCGGTTTTCCGCGACTTCTCTCATATTCAACCCCTCAGGTAATCAAGAGTAATAGTTAGTAGTCTGTAAATTGATATGTAGAATTTCGTAGATGCGAGTCGCCTGAAAGTCGGATTGGCCGTTATCAAATTATAAGCATACCGACGGACAGGCGGACAAACAGACGGAGAGATAGACAGACATACACCAGACGTTGAATATCATAGGATTAAATGATGTTCAGTCTCTAATTAAAACGAAAATACCTCCAAAATAACATTAGATTAATGTCTATCCTGGAATATTTTCATTTTAACGTGCCCCGCGTAAAACCAAAACAGTTCAATGCAGGGGCCCCATTTCAATTTACTTGCGAAAAAATCCGTCGTGACGTCACAAAAGGGGTTGGAACACAATTAAAGCCCGCCCTAGACGGAGATTTTCTTTCAGGCGCGTCTCAAAGGGTTGCCTGTAATTAAACTTCAGTTATCTCGCTCTTTTGTTATTTATTGATCCATTAGCGGTAGGGATTCTTAGCGGTGTCGTGTGACTTACAATGCCAGGACATAATAATATGGAAGGTTTTCGTAACAATAATGAATGGTAGCTGCGCGCTTTTCCTGTTATTCAGGATTATTAAAACCTATTGATATACTGGGTCCACCGCGCGCCAAAACAGGCCAATGCAATAGCAGCGAAGCTGTAAGGAACACAATTATTTAAATATCTCAAAACTGAAAGGTTTCAAAATAACTGTCATTGTTAGCCATCATTAAATTAAGTTTTAATTTTCGGTAGGTAACTTTGTATTTTTTACGATATTTTTTTTATCTGTGTCTTGCCGTTAACATTACGGCAAAAAACCCAAATATTTATTAAGAAATGCTGATTCTTCAATTTCGATAAATATTAAACCGACTTGGATTTTACTAATCGTAACCCATAAAGAGAACTGTGTAAGGCACTACTTACTTGAAATCGACATCCAATTTACCTACTAACTACACAAAGAAAGAGCCAGTGGATTCGTCTATTTTTATTAGATGTACTTACGGATATTTTTGTAAGTTCAATTTATGTATAAAATAATAAATTTTTGGTTTATATGGTAAATAAAATAAAGTCGAACATAGATAGGAGGAGGCTCCTTTTGGAAAGTCGGTCAAAAATGGGTGACTTATTTCACGTCCAGACATTGAAAGTCTAAGGTCACTGTTGAGGCGAAAGATAATTTGGGTAGAAGAAGTAACTTGACAAGTTACATGACTGTACATGTAATTTGAGCAAATATATTCAAAAACTAGTCGATGAGAAAAAGATACCACCACAAGTCACTATGTTCGTAAACACTAATCTCTGAAAACGCATTTCAATGAAGTTATGTGAACGTTTATGGTTGGTTCCACCTTGAAAGATAGGACCCGATAGGTGGCGATGTTGTCAGATTTTTTAAACTGGCCGTATTAGTAATACGTCTAAGTACGTCTAATACGTAGTAATAGTCTCTGATCACATTTTACCGGTGAATGTCGAAAACTACCTAAGATTACAGTATTATATAACGTAGCGAGATGGTTTGACATTTACTTTGCACTCACCCAACAAATCTAAATTAAATCTCATATACACAAACTTAGACAGTAAAATTCATACCTCATACATGTTTTCCTCGCGTGAAAACGAAATCCTTACCTGAAACACAAAAATACACATTAACACATTTGCGCAACCATTGAAGAAGGTTGACAGCAAGAAACTTTTGGGTCCTCCGCGAACAATCTCAATCTTTCGGCGAAAGTAAGGCAAAAGAGATGACACGCGAAAGGTCAACAGAGAACCCACTGAAAAGCCGCTATTAAAAGTTTTTGGCTCAGAAATCCCCCGACAGGATACAAAATATTTTTTCATGAGACTTTAGCATTCCTGAAGCTAATTTTAAAGGTTAACCATTTTGTATTGATAGCAATCTTATTCTTCGTCATTGTAGGTTTTTTACATATGTAGAGGTCTCTTTACAGCTCATAGTTTTTCAGTATAATTTTATGAATACTATACTGTCAGGATATTATACCAACACACCTCATGGGAAGTAAGTGCCTTGCCAGGACATTCCTTTTATTGCACAGCTACATTGAACTGGATGGAATACACGGACAATTTCCATTGCCGCTTCGACCATCGTTGTGTATGTTATATAGTCCTGTTATTAGTTATTTTTCACTCATGCGAAATTTCGCTGTACATTCGCCGTTTGCAAAATGGCGCAATAAGGCGATTTTCTCGCCCAAATCTGTCAATATATCGACTGAACGGAAGCCCAAATATCAAATAAATCTACATTTAAGAGTGAATTTAAAATAAAAAGAAGCTATATAAAATTCCAATATTATTGAGAAATAGTCCAAAAAGTTTTATTTATGCATGTTTTTAAAGTCTAGCAAAAACACAATACACTCAAATGATCTATAACTTGCATTAATTAAAAATACAGAAGCAGCGCAAAGGTATATTTTAAAGGTTAACTATTCGACGATATTACAATAACCTAGTCCGATACACACGTCAGCATAGTTATATCACGCACAACGTTCCAAGATAACGATATGAATAGAGAATTGAGCTGACATTTACTTAAGTCAATCGGTATTACATATCATTCTATTGATATCTTAGATCTGAAACAAAGCATAAATCGAGTCCTTATAGCCCCCACACGCTTTGTACGTGTTCGACAAAAGAAGGACTGGACGAGAGCGATTGGGGGAATTGTGACAGTTCAAAATAAGCTGAATGGTAGGAGCTTTGGCGAGGTTGATGGTGCGCCAAGCACCAGAGTCAAAGACGAGTGTATGTTTTGAGTTTCCTTTAATGACTAACAAATATTATTTATTGAAAGCAATCGAAGGTGCGAAGGTGTCCGTGTATTGCTGACGTGTGCGCGTTATGGACGTAACGTAGTGTTAGTGTGCTGTCGCCACACTCCTCCCCCGTTAGAAAAGGGTTAGAATTTTTGTTTGTCTTTAGACCAAAACTACATAAGCCTTTAAATATAATATTCTAATCCTTCGCACCCTTGAACAAAAGTAATACATTGTCTTAGTACTAAAAGTATATTAAATAATCTATAAAATAATTGATAGGTGAAGCAAATCCGCTACAGTTCATCATTGCACGAAACAAAATTAAAATATGCATACTAGAATAAACTTCACAAAGGGGTGGCCTTGAGCGCCTGCCCGAATTCACTTTTTGTACGTATTTACAATTCACTTCACTGGGTTAGAGACGGTTGGTTAGGAGCTGAAGTTCGCTGGCCGCGACGCGGAGACGGCGGCGCGGCGGGCGGCGTGGTAGGGCTGCTCGGATTGCTGGTGTTACATTTCGCATAATCACACGTTCATTTGTCATGGTTGTTGAACTTAATTTTCTTGTTGCATCAACTGAGTCATCTTCATACTCGAATTTCTGCTGACTGCATGCAATCGGGTCGTCGTGTCAGGTTGAATATCGCAATGTGATGTACTTAGTTGTCGTGCAGGAATTATTTGAAATTGACTTTCTTTACATGCCGTCCTGAGCGTGTTACATACATATCAGGTTTGGGGTTCTTTGAAATGTCTGGCTCAGGTGGCCTATCTTGTGTCGAATCATTGTTGTCGGTGTTTGATAAAAAGAATGCGGGCTTAAGACGATCTATAGAAATCGTTGCTGTTCGATTTGGAAGCTGGATAGTAAAGCATTTATCCGTGCGTTTGATGACTTTATACGGGCCTTCGTAGGGCGGTGTAAGCGGTCTTCGCACTGCGTCAGTCCGTAGGAAAACGTGGGAACAAGTATTAAGTGAGGTGGGTATATATACGGACTGGTTTTTTGGTTCACGTATTGCCGGTGCATTCAATTCCTTTATGTTCTGACGTAGCTCTCGAACGAAATCGGTTTCGTTAACCTTATTGATCGGAGATGTGCTGAAAAAATCTCCCGGTAGCCTGAGAGTATTACCATATGTCATTTCTGCAGCGGAAACACCCGTTTCTTTACGTATGTTAGCTCGAAGGCCGAGCAGTGTCGTTGGTAGATGCCTTACCCAATGTGTGGTGTCGCAGCTTGCCATGAGTGCAGATTTAAGTGATCTATGCCAACGCTCTACGATCCCATTCGCCTGGGGATGGTATGGAGTGGTTCGATTCTTTTGTGTACCCATCATTTTCATTAGACTATTAAAGAGGTCGCTTTCGAACTGACGTCCTTGATCAGTAGTGATGCGAAGGGGTGTGCCAAAGCGGCAGATCCACCCCTCGTATAGTGCCCTGGCGGTTGTCTCTGCCGTTATATCTGAAAGAGGAAAGGCTTCCGGCCACCGAGTGGCTCGATCGATAACCGTTAACAAATAGCGTTTGTCCTCAGACATCGGTAATGGGCCAACCAAATCTACGTGTATGTGCTCAAATCTATTTGCGTGTTGAAAGGTACCTAGCGGGGCGATTGTGTGCCGTTGTACTTTGGCACGTTGACATTGTATGCAGTTTCTTGCAAACTCTCCATTTTCCTTATTCATGGAAGGCCAAAAGTAGCGTTGTGAAATGAGGTGTCGGGTTGTTGCAATACCTGGGTGACTGATTCCGTGGATTGCTTCGAATGCTAATTTACGGTATTTAGTCGGTAGGTATAGTCGCACGTGTTGAGTTGAGGTTTCGCAAATAATTTGCGTGTCCGAACCCGGCATAGTTATGGATTTGAATTTTAGATTGGGATTGCTTAGTTGTTCCTTCAAACTATCATCCTGTTTTTGATCTATGGCCAGTTGCCTATGGTCGAAAAGTGAAGGCAACCTTATTTCTTCCACCCTAGATAAGGCGTCTGCGACGATGTTATTTTTACCTTCTATGAATTGGATGTCGTTGCAAAACTGCGAAATGAAATCTAATTGCCTTAGCCTTCTTGGGGTGTCTGAGGGGCTCGCCTTTTTTATAAGTGCAAATGTTAGTGGTTTATGGTCCGTGTAAACTGTCAATTCTCTGCCCTCGATCATGTGACGGAAGTGTTTTATCGACATGTATATAGCTAGTAGCTCTCTATCATATGTACTATAGCGAAATTGGGTTTCACTGAGCTTTTTAGAGAAAAATGCGAGGGGTTTCCATGGCGTGCTTTCGTTTGTGCGTTCTTGTAGAACGGACCCAGCACACGTCTCAGAAACGTCGCTCATAATAGCGAGCCGGGAGGCTGTGGAAGGGTGAGTCAGTGTTACGGCGCTTTTTAGGCTTTCCTTGCACTTCTCAAATGCTTGTAATGCATTCTCGGTCCAATTTATCTTTGTGTTATCTTTCTTTTTCGAATTATGTAAGTATTTGTTAAGCTCGGCCTGTGCTTCTGCTGCCCGGGGCATAGTGGACCTGTAAAAATTTATCATCCCGAGGAATCTGCGGAGTTGTTCTATTGTCTCAGGAAGTGGCAAATCTGTGATAGCCTTGACTTTATCATCGCTTGGGCGAATTCCGTGTTTATCTATATGATATCCCAGAAAAATTAGTTCCGATTTACCAAATTCGCATTTTCCTGTATTAACTGTGACACCATATTGGTCTAGTCGTTGCAATACTTCCTCGAGATGTTGGGCATGCTGTTGTTCATTATCTGATACAATAAGGACATCGTCTAAATAGGCAAAAGTGAAATTTAGTCCTTGTAACACCATGTTTATAAATCTTTGGAATGTTTGGGCAGCGTTACGTAGTCCAAAGTTCATTTTACTAAACTCGAATAGGCCGAATGGTGTTATGATGGCAGTTTTAGGTATATCTTCCGGGGCTATTGGAATGTGGTGATACGCGCGCCGGAGGTCAAGTTTCGAAAACACATGCTTGTCACGCAGTAAATAGGTTACGTCGGCGATTCTTGGAATAGGGTATCTGTCCGGGGTTGTTATTGCGTTCAGCCGTCGGTAATCTCCACACGGCCGTAGCTCGCCATTAGCCTTAGTCACCACGTGCAATGCATTGGACCATTGACTTTTAGATGGGTGACAAATCCCTAATTCCATCATGTTTTCGAATTCACACTTTGCTGCTTTGTATTTCGCAGGATTAAGTGGGCGCGCTTTCTCGTAAACCGGTGGTCCATTGGTGTAAATGTTATGTTGCACATTATGTTTTGGTGTGTCCTTAAAACATTCCAACTTTGTTATGTCCGGGTATTTTTGTAGGATCTTGTGGTAGCGATTGTTGCTGTCCACATTTCTATGCTCCCTGACCAAATCGTCGATGGTAATAACAAACGAACTTTGCGTCACCTGGTTGCGGGTACCTGTGTCCGCTGTTGCTGCGCGTGCGGGGCCGACGGGGTGCTGAAAAGCTGTCGCGTCGGCTGCGGTGAGCACCGTTGGGGTCGGCGGTCCTTTGTTTTCTGAGTTCTGAGATTTCGAGGGTTAACTGAGCCAATATGTGTGTTAATTGAGTGTTTGTCGATGAAGCGGCGATCGCGTTATCTGCCACGGCAGCTACGTCGACTGGTCTGGTCGCTTCAGTTATTTTGTCCGCTAACAGTGCCAGTTGGTTCAGATCTTCACCTTTGCAGACTGCCAGCTTGGCCCTGATGGATTGAGGCAAACGGTTTGTCCAAAGGAGTTTCAGGGTTTCGTCCGGTACCTTGTTATTTGCGAGGTCACGCATGCACCTGAGTAGTTGTGATGGTTTCTTGTCGCCTAAATCCAGCTCTCCCAGAAGCTTTTGAAATTGGCGTTCCTCTGACTCCTCGTAGGCTGCGAGAAGGCGAGTACGTAGAGCTTCGTATTTGCCTTGTGTTGGTGGAGCTTGCAAAATGTCAGTTATCTGGCGCAATTCGTCGCGTCCCAGCTTGGCAATGACTAAATTATATTTGGAATCATCACCTTGTTTCAGTGGAGCGATGACTGCTTCGAACTGGTGGAACCAAAGCCTGGGTTGTTCACGCCAGAACTCCGGAACCTTTGCATGAAGACTGATTGCAGTCATCTCGCTGCTGTACAGGGGCGCTGAGGGTTGCGCCGGCTGAGCCGAGGGCGGCGCTGCGGCCGGTGTCGGCGGGCCGGGGATGTTTTGCGTATACATGTTCACTACTTTTCACTGTACACTCACTGTCTATATAAAACAATCACGTCGGGGTCACCAATTTGGCGAGGTTGATGGTGCGCCAAGCACCAGAGTCAAAGACGAGTGTATGTTTTGAGTTTCCTTTAATGACTAACAAATATTATTTATTGAAAGCAATCGAAGGTGCGAAGGTGTCCGTGTATTGCTGACGTGTGCGCGTTATGGACGTAACGTAGTGTTAGTGTGCTGTCGCCACAGAGCGCTTATTTATTTTCACAAATCTGGACCTAAGGGCACCACTTTATTTATTGTTCTGAGTTGGATAAGTGCATTCCGTCACAAATGCGAGCTGCTCCGTGGTTCGGAATCCATGTAAAACTGTAGGTCCCCTTCCCCTACTAGATGGTAGGGTTTAAGCCCGCCCGAGTTGGTACCATCGCGTTGGAAAAAAAGGTGGTCGAAGCGGCAATAAAAAACAACCGTGTTTTCCATCCAGTTCAATGTAGCCGTGCTCATAAAGGGAAAGTTTTGGCATGGCACCTTATTCCTTCGTGGGGTGTATTGGGCTAATATCATAATTGTAGTTTATTGGTATTACCCATTAACGTCAGGTTGCATAAAAAAAAGAGTAAAACCTAATTATCCTACCGTAATCCCGAAGAAATAAGTTGATATGGCAGGACCTTTCCTTAATTTAAATTAAAAAAAATTGTTAGGCTTTCGTACCCCAAGGGTGTTCCACGGAACCCTATTACTAAGCCTCCGCTGTCCGTCCGTTCGTAAGTCCGTCGGTCAGCGGGCTAAATCTCATGAACTGTAATGGTAAATAAATAACAACAAATTAAAGTATAAAATAAAAAGTTCTCCCCTACAAGAAACGTGATTGTTTTGCGTTAAATCTTGTACGATAGTATGGAACCCTTCTCGCCTCGCACTTGACCGTTTTTTTTTTGTAATTTGCTATTAAGTAACTTTTTTCAACGAAATCACTATAATTCACGATAACAAATGAATGGTTCTATGGCACGGCCCCTCCTTACATTCCGCCGGGACCGCTTATACGGGGGAACGGCAGAACGTCTAATATGCAGATCGTATAATGTAATATTTTAACAACATTTTAAAACCACGCACAACGTATAATCGGCAGATCGTATAATTTTATACGTAGTGCATGAAGAAGTTTAAAAAATAAAATTACTTATTTCTCCATGCATAACGTATAATAGTCACAACGTATAATATTATGATCTTTATTTAACAAAAAAAGAAAACCATGCGTATCATATAATCCAAAAACTTTTCATACAATAAGCGCCCTTATGCATATACTTTTAAAGCGTATACTTGCACGTGACGTTTCGACCGTCTCAATTAGCGTAAGGAGGCCTTTCGAAATTGTAGCAAATATCGATTCGTAGCAATTTCAGCCTTAAATGTATCGTGATTAGGGCGCTTTATGCAGTGCTTCTTGGCATATTATACGTTCTGCATGGTTTTCTTTTTTTGTGAATTCATGTTAGGAATATTATACGTTGTGACTATTTATACGTTCTGCATGATGCAAAGAGTTGATTTTACTTTTAAACTTTATTCTTGCACGACGTATAACTTAATACGTTGTGAATATTATACGATATGCATGGTTTTCATTTTTTGGAAAAAAATACTATTATACGTTGTGAATATTATACGTAGTGAATACGACTCCGCTATACCAAGCTGCGTATGAATATATCGAGACAACAGAAGGCCGACTACGCTTCGGCGGGGAGAACTCCTGCGGGAAACGGAAAGGGAAGAAAACTCGGAAAACATCGGAAAGTAGGTGTCACCATTCCACGCCTGAAATCAGATATTCAATATCACTATGTATGTAACGGAGTGAATCTGTGTCGGGTGAATTTGGGTCAAGTCTTCGCATGCCCTTGGGGAACTTGTGATGTTATAAGCCATTTTATATGGGCAACCTTTTTTTTAGTTTTCATTGTAAATGGGACATAAATAGAAAGAATGAAGTAATAAATTACTTACAGCAGCAAAGAACAACACAAGTGAACAAACTTTTTACTAAGTTTAATTTAGTCTAGTCGACTCTTGGGACGATCAAGATATGCTTTATAAACACCTGTAAAAAAATGTTTAGGAATAAATAATAGACTAGCATTCGTCGATACGAAGATAAACAGTCGGTTTGTTACCCGTTAGATATAATGGATATATGAAGCTTTACGTAAATGAGTAAAATCATGTAAAGATTATTACAGTTAGTGATTTTCTTTATTCTTTTGAAAATTATACTATAATATACAATACATTGTGTACAATAACTTATACATACATATCACATTCTTGAACTTATTTTTCTATCATCCCTTCATGGAAGAACAGTGATAGGTATTTGATTTATGACGAACGAACTTCAGTAACATTCGATCTTATTATTCTCATCACAAACTACCTAAAGCGCTTTGGCACCGAAAAAACAAAAGAGAAGAAATGGAAAACAATTGCTTTTTCCTGGAAAAGGCTGAGCGGTACTCAAGGCGATACGTCTTTTCAGAACTGTCAGTGGCGCCCTTTTAAATATTCAGTAAATAAATTAGTGTTTTTTTTTTTCAGTCTCTCTTCAGTACTCTCCTTCACATCAAATTGAGCCCATTCATCTTGGGTTGTGTAAATGAATATTATTTTCACAAATACCTGTACCCATTTGTTTTATTTAAAAGAAACTCTTAGCTAACACCCACTCACTTTCGACAGAACCAACCGATCCTCTCGATCTTTTATCTACAGGTTTGGAAAACTCTGTAATGTCGAGTAATTCGAGAGCGAATCTGGAGGCCGATATGAACACGTTTTTAGCTACTTTTGCCGAAACTATACAAAACATCAATAAGGTGTCAATCGATTCGTCATTATGGCCCGGGTAACATAGGCACGGAAAACATAAAAAAAACATGTACGAACTGTAACTCGACTACTAAAGGGTAAGAAACAAGGCAGGTAAAACCAATAAAACGGTGATATCAAACAGCACCTACCTTGTTTCTACTTGACTTGTCTTGCCTATAGCCTTGGTTACAGTTTTTTAAAGTTTTATTTGCATGATGAACGCGACAGTTTGTAAATAACGCAATTCTTTTTCCGTGTCTCATTTATAAGATGCTACCATGAAATAATAATTACTTTTTGGAATATTTTTTTCTGCTTGATGACTCAAATGATTAATATTTCAAAAATATCATTTAATTATTTATTTCATCGTACATCATTTTTCCGTTTCCGTTCAGTATTTCACCAACAATATGTATCGATAAGGTATTATTGTCGTCCCTAGCTTGACATTAATGGGTCGGGTGTGCATCGCCACAGAAACTAGGTTATTTATTGGTTGCTGGTATTGTTGTAGCTCGATCGATTGTTTGAAACTATCGCTATATGCAAGTTAAGGTAAACCATTTTTTTACTTGGATGGTCATTACCACGTCATAATATTCGTATTAGACCAACACATCACATGGGAACTAGGTGACATACAAGGAACTTTGTTTAGATTTTCACTGTTATTCGACATACATATTATTTTACATTTACGGATAAACAATGTTCAGCTCACTTATTTCGAGGTAAATAAGTAAGCTGAACACTGTTTATCCGTAAATGTAAAATCATATACAAATAACTTCCTTATATTTATCCTTGATTAAGCACAGTCCTATCTGATCATGGAAAGTTCTTTTCGGTGGTCTAGGCAAACCGGTTTAATTCGAATCCGCTCTGTAAATATCCTTTGTCATTTTACTATCAATCATTCATCATGACTAATGATATGACCAATCATTCATTAATCATTAGGTTTACGTAGGCAACTCTTTCGCTTTTTGCAATAAGACTAATCGCCAAAACCTAATCGAACGGCAGCCGGAGAGTTAACGATCTTGAAAATTAACGATAGTATTTTTTTATGCAAAGGGCGATACGGCGTACGCCAGAATATCAATTAAGAGGTCTACCCCTCCGGAGAAAATAAGTGATAGCACCTAGCCGGTAGGCATGGCATGGTTTTCTCAGCCCCCGTAAAAGTTCGAAAGCCCATTGGCGTCGTCCGGCATCTCTTAGGTCATATCACGCGCTTTACATAAAACAATATTTGTGTTAATTTTCAATGCATGATATTTATCGATACTAGCGGGAAATAGATTGTAGAGCATCTCTAGAACCCGTATACACGTGGTGCGGTTATCATTAGTCAACTGTCGCCGTTGATAACTGAGACTCCGCCCGAGGAAACATTTCTGCCAGCAATAGTCTATGGCTATTTACTGTCGATATATCTATGTATGCCTACGATATCAAGCCAACAAAGAAGCTTGTAAAATGTTAAAGAAAGAATAACACATTTACAGAGTTAAATTAGTTTTTCAGCGAATTATTTTTGTGCTCTTGCTGAATCAAGCAAGCAAATAAACAAAAGCACAGCCTTACAATCCTTTTCTCGAAGCCATTCAGGGCACTTTTGACCCCCCTATTATTTCGTTGTGGATAAAGCTAGAAGTTAACATTTTCAGCGTTACACGGATCACTTTCGATCACTACTCCCGTCCTTTCTACTCTGTGGCCTAACCAAAATTAATTGCAAACATTTCCGAATTAAAAAGAGTCTTGGTTTTGGGACTTTATGATGCGTCTTAACAATCCGCCACAACGAGTCTTTGAGCTGTTCAATCGGAAAACCACTTCTCAGCTCAACCACCCAGTCGTACTGCTAGAGTAGGTAGATATACTTAGACGACCCTCTGCCTGTGATCATCGCGAAAGGGTGAGGTTTAATCCTAAACCACACACTTGTAATACCCGATGTCATCTTAAGGTTGGCAAAGTTCTAAATCTGATAGCTCGAATGACTTAAGCCTTTCCTACGCCGATAAAGGAGACAGTGCTAATTTAAATACGTTTTTGAATTAGATTTCGTAAACAGCAGTGAACAGCATTTCTTCAGGTGCATGTCGTAGGAGGCGACTAAGAAATGTAACGTTCGTGGTTCGAATTCCACGAAAAACTAAGGATACTTACTAGGACTATAGAGGGTACATCCCGCCCGGGTTAGTGTCATCGCGCCAAATGAACGACGTTCGAAGCGGCAATCAAAATTGTCCGCTTTTTCCAAATTGTTCAATGGCCGGCACCACACAAAATAAATGCTTTCGGTGTGAAAACATTTGGTTTTATGAATATTGTATAAACGTTTTACTCTTTTAACTTTGCACATTTTTCAAAAACTAAAATCTAAAACTCCAACGTGCTAGAATAAAAGTAATTACGTTTCTGAAATATGCCTAACAGAAAGTGTTATTACGGTTAAAGGGACATTAAGAAGCGATTTAGAAGTTATGACTGAGGTACGATTGTACGGAGCGAAGCCAAGGCAAGTCCATGCGCCCCTGAAATGAAATATGTATAGTTAATAGAGGTATGTTTACAAAATTTGGGCCATACGAGACGATGAAGTGCCAACCCTCCTTAGTCCGAGTGAAAGGATCTCAGCTCGCGTGTCTCTGGCTAGAGACAAATATCATAATAGGCGACCCTCGTCTAATTAGCCGATCTCCGCAGCCGCCATGTTGGATATCAACACTACAACACAGTGGAAAAAACGGAGCAGTGGGTCTGCTTGGAATCGATCTTGCATGATGCGTCTGTGTCTCTTGTTCTGAGTCTGCTCGCTGGGATGGCGACTACTCCTACCCTTCTGTCTCGACTGTGACTAAAGCGAAGCTTAAAAAGTAATATGTGGAGTTGATACTCCGTATACATACTTTCCTATAATGATGCTTTTTTTTTTCAAATAACCACGGAAATAAGAATAAATAAAATATCACTGCGTCACACAATGTTTTAATTACGATTAGATTCATTGATTTGTAGGATGGGCTGCTATATTTTTAAAATTCAATGGACAATATTTTTTCTAAGAATCAAACCTTTAGAATGAGTTATTTTGAGAATGAGTTGAGTTGAGAAGAAATAATTATTTCCTCTTTTTAACCCTTAATATACGTATAGGGTGGTGGCTGAGAAACAGCGCCGCCTGTGAAGTGTACTGCTTCACAGGCGATTACTAGCTGAGCCTCCTAACCCATTCATGTAACAACAATAATATGTTATAATTTTAAGATTGCACATCCCATGCTTATCTTTTTTTACTTTTTTTCTCTGTTTATTTCTACAACATTTGTATTTTGGTTTTGTTTGTATTATTGTTTAAATAGTTAAAGTGCAATTGTACTACTGTTATTAGTTATATGCCTATTATTTTGTTGTTTTTTTGAATAAACAAATTTTCTTTCTTTCTTTCTTTCTTCTAAAGGATTTTCCAAATTGGCTGTATTTTTTTATTTCCTGTAAGTTATATTGGTCAAGAATTTTATTTGAATAACACGATTTTTGGGAAAGGACACCATGTTCCATTCTAATATTATAAAAGCGAAAGTAACCTTGTCTGTCTTGTTTAAACCAATTTTGATGAAATTTGGTACAGAGAGAGTCTGGACATTCGGAAAGGACATAGGCTACCATTTGTGGCGAAAATTAAACTCAAAGGTGGTGAAAAGGGGAATGAAAGTTTGCATAGGGAACTCATACCTAAAATGTTTAGGTTTAGCTCGACATCAGTCCGAATCGACATTGACCCGAGCGGGCAAGAGTACCCGGCTACCTCAGCTAGTATTCTATAATTACTATCTTGTTTTTTGTTATTTTTGCCATAGACGGGCTTAGTAGTTTGTAAATGAGTCGCTAAGGAACTATGGGAAGTAATCTGGAGAACAAGTGAACAGAATTTTTCGTAATAAGTAAGTACGCCGCTTTTCCACGGAATGTAATGGTAACGTATCTATAATCAACCAAGCAAGGAGACCCTAATATAAGAAAGACTCCTGTAACAGGAACTACTTTATGAATATATCACAAGGCTGAATCCGAATCAGAAAAACATACCATTCGCGGGTATTGCGCGTTCCAATTTCGCAATAATTTCTAATCTGGTAAAGAAAGGTACCCGGAGATCTGAGTGATACTTGAGCCGCATAGGGACCAAAACTGATATACCGGACGCATTATTCTCATATTTGTTTGTGTGCATCGGTATCCAAAAAAAGGCATTTAATGCAAACATGGACGTGTTCAAATTCGTGTAAAAATCATCCCACTTCGGCTCTGACTATTGGTTCAACTGTACACTGCACACCCTTACATCACAGGGAAGCCAGCACAAATAACAAAATACGTAAGAAAAAATATATATAGATGAAACGTATGTATATTTTTAATGGACTTCAAAAAAGGAGAAGGTTCTCAATTCGTCTGTATGTTTTTTTGTTGTGTGTATGTTACTCGATTTATCTGTAAACTGTCAACCGATTTAAAATCCGATCGAAAAATTAACAGTTTTAAAAACATTGGACAGACTCCAAGCAGCATGGAGTAGAAGGCGGTACAAAATACAAATACAAACACCTGAAAATGTATGATGAACCCTTTCTGTGCTTTTGTACCGCCTTCCACTCCAGGTTGCTTGAAGTTAGTTCAATGTTTTTTAAAACTGTTATAACTAATGTAGTCTAAAACTATGGTGAAATGTCGAATTCATAATTAAATTCAATCATTTCATTCCATGGAATCGCCCCCAGTCGTAACGCCCGGTGCAGCCATATTTCCGCTTTCGGTGACGTCATAAGCTATAAGTTCACCGTAGTTTGCTTAACAAGAAGCGCTAGCAGTGACAAGCCGTAAGCACTTCAGGCAAAACAACTGTGTCGTGACGTGGAGCCATGAATACCGGACATGTTACTTTCACATTGATTCTACTGATCATTTCATCACGGAAATAGAGGAAAGGAAGGGGCTAGTACAGCCTAAAAATGTGTGATTTAAAAACCAAAATCAAGCCAATCAATTTCAAAACTTGAGTAATAACTATTGTTATGTAATGTAATTGTAAAATTTTAACAACGGGTACGCAAAGGAAATTTATAGTAATGATAATAATAATAATAACGTTTATTGCACGATAAAGTGTACAAAAGGTAGAGCTTAATGCCTAAACTCATACGTACAAATAATATATATGAAAAAAAAAATTGTTCGCAACTACTCTACAAATATATCTCGTCGTAATGACTTACGTCAATGCACTCGTATGACGACCTAATTTTCATATAATGAGCACGACATTTAACTAAAATTAATAGCGCTGATCTAATAACTACAGCTCAGACCACTTCGGCTGGACCCGGAGAACTGTATTGTATGTGGACTGTACTTGAGGCCGAAAAAAAATAGGTAGAGGAATCTATTATGTTTAGGTCTGAAGTCAGTCCACATACAATACTGTCCTCCACGTCACAGCGGTGAGACAGGCGTCGAGCTAAGCGCACTCCATGCTTGTTGATCCCGCGAAGCCTCGTTACGAATTTGGAGGCTCCTGAAGCGATGAAACTTTCAGGGCGCCTTCGAGTGAATGCGACGAGGTTCGTGGAATACACGGGCACGCCTCGGTGAGACAGTGTGGCTGTTCTATATGTATACTTTGTTCATTTGCTAGTCACAGAGTTATCCGAGTGAGTACAACTTCTTAGAGGACTATTTTGGGTATTCTTTTAGAGGCATATCAATACCATCATGGGTGCCATTACTGGCTCCCGAAATTTAGATCTTAGTGTAAAACACTAAGTATTTACAGTATTTACTAATACCGTTCGCGTTTCGCGAAGAATGTATTATGACGTAATAGCTTTCATATTGCTGGAGGTTAATAAAAGAGTCGTTACCCTATAAATTCCCCGTACTATGCGCGATAATTGTTTGAAATTTTGGATTCTAAAATATATTGTAGAAATGTATGGCCATATGTTTTAATTTTTTAATATACCTTTTAAATTAGAAAATATTGGCTATTAAACATTGGAAAAAAGTTGTCCTTTTTAAGTCCAATTTCGATTTTTTTTACTGAAAAATACAGAATATTTACAAAAAAATCAAAACACACGGACATAGAATGAAGATTTCCTGCGCGTTCACGACAGCCACCACGCAGTTTCGTTTCGGTTAACTCGAGATGTTTTCCTTCACTATTAGCATCAAATGTTAAAATATGATTTCGCTAAGTCAAGTCATCAGTTACACTTATGAAGTGTGTTTTTCCGAAGTCAAAACTCAAATTGTAACTTGGAAGCTATTTTGATATTGCCAATTCAAAGAAACGAACGTATTGTTTACTTCAGAATAAACTTCCAAAACATTTCTGCTATCGCGATTTTCTATCGCTTACTTAAACTCTAAAAAGTCGAAATTGAAACAAATTTCAGCAGTATTTTTACAACGGAATCACCTGAAAATCTCTCTGTAAAGGATAAATAATCCCTGTAAATACTTTCCAGAGATCGAACCGTTCGCCTCATCAATTTTGCAGAGAAACTTTTGTTTGAAATTAAACTTAATATAATAACGTAAAACAAAATCGTTTTAATACACTTCAACGAGAGCGCTGGACTGAAAAGCTCCGAGAATTTCAGTGGAGGTGAGAAACTTATAAATATTTTATCGCTACTGAAACGAAAGTACAATTGCTGGAAGGGACGGTATTCACCTAACGATGATATTGGCTCTAAAACCTTAGCTGGAAGCTTGTAAAAAGCACTGCATCTCTAAGTAAAGCCTTGTAGTACATCTATTCACATTCTTGTTTATATTATCTGCATGATATATTTATATTATGATAATATCTGTTAGGAAATGTAATTGAAAAAAACAAAAAAAATTAAAAACTGCCAGTTTCCAAAAGTAATAGAACAAGGATTGATTTTCTTTGTCGTTGATTAACAGTATAATATTGTATTTTTTTTGGTATAGGGTTTGTTTATTTTATAGTAGTGATGACTGGTAAATCAATTATTTTAATTTTTTAATTCGTATATTTTAATAAACCAAAACATGTGATTTTGTAATGTCTCCTTGTTTCCCGGCGATTTTGCATACGTATCATATTCCTCGATTGTATTATTTTGTTTTCTATGTTTATCGACCTCCAGACGTATCGTCACGCTGAATTAAGGACTTTTCGAAGAAACATTATTACATTTGACGAAGGCTTAAATAATTTAATACTGTATCGACCAGCGAAAAGTCGTATGATTAAGTTAGTAAATAATGTTTTTTATCCGAAAACACATCTACTAATAAAAAAAATATGGATATGTTACGGTTAAAGTCCGATGTTGGTTAAGTCCGAAATCTTTTTTTCCTTGAAGGTAACTTTTCAAGATCTACTTGTATCGAGTTCACTAATTTAGAGTAAAATAACCTTAACCTATTTTTTTTCGAATTGTTTCATACAAATAATAATATAAACATTTTAAATTTCCATTTATTTCTTCATATCGACTCTTAATTTGTGTAATCAACATGGATATAAAGGCAGAAATCCAAAAAAACTTGAAACAAAAATGATTTCCTACTTAAATCAACATCGGGCTTTTACCGTAATATATACATGTAAATATGATGAAATGAAATATGATAAACTAAATAAAGAATTCAGAATACCACTCCAGCACCGTACCGTGTACCGGCGTCGTTCAGAACGATTTAGAGCGACAATAAAAAGACGAAATAGCCTTCAAATATGAATCCAGAAAGTGGTATTGAAAAAACGAGGTTAAATTTTGAATATCAAAGGAAAGAGTATTTCAGCGATCATGTTTTATTAATATCTTTCCAATGCATTTGGTTCATAGAAAAAATATCTCATAACCATATCTGTTATTCATCAGAGTTTTAAATAAAATTATGTTGGATTGTAACTTAAATTTAGTTTACTGATGACCCTTGCCAATGAAAGTCGAAAGCTCTGTAATCGTCCAGAACTTTTTTTTTCTAAACATCACAAACAGGATTTTTCAAGTGTCATTCAATATGAAAAGACAGTTTGGAAATGTAGAGCGAATGAGTTACGAAAGAATGACTAAAAAAATTTACAAAGCAGACGCGAGTGGAATTGTGCTTAAGTAGCATAGGAGAAGACTAGATTGATGTAATAATTCAAAAATATGGTCAAAGCGGCAATGAATAAAAAATGTCCGTATTTTCCATCCAGTTAAATGAAGCCGTGCTCATAAAGCCTGGCATGGCGCCTAGTTCCTTTGGGAATGCGGTATCGTGGGCTATTGTCGTGGCGGTGGGTGTATTAAAAAAACCATTATCAACTAGTTTCGGCTTTCCATTTAGCTACGACCCCTTATAATTCGTTCGTGTTCTTCCGTCCGTTTGCAGGTCAAAGAATTGTAACTAATTAACCTAAATAAATAATATATCCCCTCTGAACAGTTTTCGTACAAATTTCAGAAGTGTAGGAAGTTATTAACACAACAAACAAAATACGCAATAATTTTATCAAAATTACTTCTATGAAAATGTGGGATGAAATAAGGAAATAGAAAAACAAAAAGATCTTGTGTTGCTTGAGCCGGTTTTCAGTGAATTTCTGATTAAGCTGATGCAATAAATTTACTAAAATTATATTTATCGAAATGGCTAAAACAGAGTAAATCAGACTTTAACAGTCAGAAAAAGGGACGAATTTACCGTGGATTCTTGCGATATCCCCGTTATTAGATAAATTCTAAGTAATCTAAAGCCTTAAGTAGTTCAACAATGCTACAGGTGAAAACAAGATTTATTTAGTCCAAAATGATTATTTATACATTCAGTCAAAAAAGTATCGGGAATTAATCATTTAATTCAAATCAAATATTTTTTTTGTTGCTAAGTTGGACACACTGTTTTCTATTCTGGTGCGGAGTTTGAGTACCAACTGTAATTTAGATTGTTTAAAGTGCTCGATTTTGTTAGTTTATGTCAGATGTGCTATGCGATTTTTATAATGGATAAAAACATCGAAAAAAGAGAATGTCTCAAATTTTGTATCGCAAATGAAATTTCGTTTTCCGAGTCGCTGAAAATGTTACAGAAAGCTTACGGTGAATTGACCTTATCACAAACACGTGTATATGAGTGGTACAGTGCATTCAAAAGCGGTCGAGATGTGGTGGAAGATGTGCATCGGTCCGGTCGGCCATTAACGTCTTGAACTGAAATCATAGTACTATATGCTGAAATGAACATCGTTAAAGTGAAGGAAATGGTGACTGAAAATCCTCATTCAAGTTAAAGAGAGATAGCCGCTTTATAGTAACTTTTTATATCTCATGAATCGATGCGTACCATTTTAAACGATCGCTTGGGCATGAAACACGTTGCCGTTCGACTAGTCCCGAAAGATCTGAATATTCTTCAAAAACTCAATCGCGTAAGAGTCGCTAAAGACATGCTAGAACTAGTTAATTCCGACTCTACATTCGTAAAACGCATTGTTACTGGTGATGAGACATGGGTTTATGAGTTTGACATGCAAACCAGTCAACAATCTTCGGAATGGCGCCTTCCAACTAAACCGAAACTGAAAAAAACACGCAAAAGTCGATCAAAAGTCAAAGCACCCGGAATTCTTGCCAGAAGGTCAGGCGATAGATAAAGAATATTGTGTAAGCGTTATGCGGCAGTTGAGAGAGCAAATTCGTTGAAAATGGCCAGATATGTGGAAAGAAAATTTTTGGATTTTGCACCACGACAACGCCATCATTGTGAACGTTTTTTTGGCCAAGAACTCAACAAAACCATCGAACAACCACCGTATTCACCAGATATGGCTCCGGCCTTAGATGAAAAAGGCTCCGGCCGATTTTTTTCTCTTTCCAAAACTTAAATTACCACTCCGAGGCACCCGATTTCAGTCGATAGAAGACATAAAAGAGAATTCGCGGCGAGAACTGAAGTAAATTCCGGAAAATGCATTTAAAAAATGTTTTGATAATTGGATTATTCGTTGGTGTAAGTGTATAATTTCGGAAGGGGCTTACTTTGAAGGTGATAAAATAAATTTGGAAGAATGAATAGCATTTTGTGTATTATTGACCTTTTCCCGGTACTTTCTTGACGGAGTAGTATGGTTATGATACTGTAAAATAACGACGCCTTTTTAATTTTAAGCGCGGCATATGGGGTACGCCAGGACCTATTAAGGTGCTCGACGTCGACCATGGATTTTCGAACTTTCAGGGGGGCAGTGAAAACCATGACGGACGGCCAGGGGCCTCTTCACACCACTTTTGGGGATCACAGGTCGTATTTTGGGCGATCGGGAATGCGATACATTGTTGGAGACCTACAAAACCTAAAAAAAGAAGGAGACTCGCCCTCTTTCGCAGTGGCTGACTGGTCAGTCATTCATTTTGTGACCGCAATTCGGTTAGACCATATTTTGAGCTGCATGTTTGTTGGTCACCCAACAGGTGACCCATTGGATTCACATTTATCTGAAGCAAGCCATTGCAGATCTCGTTCAATTGGAATGAAAATTTGTCTTTAATGCATCCATTTAACATAGAACGACAACCTCAGCATAGCTACATATACCTTCAAGATGGACACAGGCTTTATGTAAATTGTGTGAAGGCCAATTTTGGCAAAATAAGTAAACGAAAAGGCCGTCTAGCGAATGCCTTTTGCGCTGCCATGACGGTAAGATATATTCGAATGAATACGAAAGAAAAGTTTTGAGCTTAAAAAGCCTGTAATATTTAATGATTTAATGAAACATAACTAAAAGATATATTTAAATTCAGGCGGAATGTAATTTTCTTATAAAAAGCGGGAAATTTTTCTCGTTCGGGACGCATGGCAACGCATACCCCGTTGGTTCCCCGTTGGTTCCCCCTCTTCAATAATGCGCGGGTTGCCCCTACCAGTTTAGATCACGTTTTCTATAAGCCAAGGTCACTTCCGGATATGTCTACTGCACAATGCTCAGCCAAGTGTAAGCGAGTGCTGGCCCTACAGATATTTAACGACGTCATTCTTCCAAAGGACCCGCAGATTCGGGCCCGAGATAAGCGCACCCCACAACACTCTGGCCTCGCGTGGGCGAGCTCAAAGCAAACAATTATTACATAAAATCAAATTGTCCTGTCAACTCGACCCTAAAGCGTGTCCCTCTTAGATAAAAAGTGCCCTGGGAGATGTATCTTTACGGATTAAATCAGCTTAGGACTTAAGAACACTGGGTATTTAAACCAAATTGTAGATCACTTGACAGTTGTATTTCGCGGTCATATTGGCCGAGCCACACGGCGACGTTTCCGACCGTTCGTTTGCTCTCCATCATCAGGGTGAGTGGCTGCGGTAGAACACTATCTGACTAATCTACGACTGTCTGTCAACCGCGAGCCATCGATATATTTCGCTCGCGGATGACAGATAGTGTTCTGCCGATAGTGGGCCCCTCCGCGAATTTGACTTGGTTCACGCACGTTAACTTGGCCAAATAACACGTTGTTTTTTTACCATTTCAACACCCCAGGTGAGCCATTTTGCATGTTTTAACTGGAAATAGAAGAATTGACACAATGCAGCGATATTAAACGACACATCGGGGAGCCATATCCTAGAGACCTACAAATATTTGCTTCTAACGACAAAGGTCCATGCGAAATCATGGCCGGCGTGGCCTGCAACCCTGTAAGTTTAGTGCCGGGCTATCGTAAGGGTGAATCAACAAACCCATGCCGAGATAAGTAGGGTTGTGTCACGGTAGAAAGAGTATAGCAGTTAGTCTACTTAATTCGTGCATCGTCGTAGGCGCGGGGCGAGCGGGTGCGGCTGAAAGCCCCAATTGCAACACAAAACAAATTAAAATTAAACTACACCTGCCTAAACTACACTTCCCTCGAAAACACAGAACGTAGAACATAGGAACATTGTTTTTAAGTAAAAAAAAATCAGTACATTTTGTAGGAAATATTGTTTGTCTCATCCGTCAGTTGACTCTGTGTGTTCTTACATTCTAAGCCCATGTACCTGCCAAGTTCCACTACGTCAATTATGCATATTTTTAAATGTTTACATTGACTTTACATTCATATCATTTTAGTTGAAAAAAGCGACGCACTCGGTAAGAAAAAATCTATTTTACTCAGGTGAACTGATGTTGTTGCTACCAGGGCTACCAAACGTTTTAAGTTCGCCTACTGCTGTCCGCGTTCTACTGTAGTTGCGCCGCCGTTCAAGCGTCGTAAAGTGACGGAAACTACCGACAAACCGAATCAAATAAAACCCTTTCGGGTTAATACTTTTCGCCGAGGGCGCGCAATAAACTGCAAGAACGAATTTGTGAAGCGATTGGCTGTTCAATTGGAAAATTCTAAACCCAACTACTTGCATATATTTATGACTTTACTGTGAATAAGAAACGAGTTCAATATATTGCTATAATTTTTGTTTAGTTTAATAGTTTATTTGCTCTTTGCCTAAAGCTGTACTACCAAAAGTTCAAATTAAACAGTAGCACTTAAGTTTAAGAATTCATGGAGGGGAAACAATTTTTGAGCCAGTTAAGTTTATTAGCGTGTTCCTGACGTGACTTAGTGTAGATTTACTACCGGAAGTTGATAAAAACCTGCCAAGTGCGAGTCGGACTCGCACACAAAGGGTTCCGTAACATCGTACAAGATTTACTAAAAAAAAACACGTTTTTTGTATGGACCCCCCCCCTTTAATTTAGATTATTTTATAATTTAGCCTATGTTTCGTTATAGCGGCAAAATAAATACATAATCTGTGAAAATGTCAGTTTCCGACCTGTTACGGTTAATGAGATACAGCCCTGTGACATACGGACGGACAGCGGAGGCTTAGTAATAGGGTTCCGTTTTCACCCTTTGGGTACGGAACCCTAATAAATGAAATCAATTCTTCTTCATAATTCTGAAAAAAAAAAACATTATATTACAAAACTATAGATATAAAACATTACTTGCATCACTTTTTCAGTGATCTAATAAATACTACTAATAGAACAGTATCTGCTCATCGAAAAATATTGTTTTATGAGGATCTAGTGTTCACACACTAGATCCTAGGATAGTAATAAAGTTGTTTGATCTATCTTGTAAGAGCATCGTAGTTGCAGGCATAACCTTTCATACATTTAATAACAGGTTTGTTTTTTTCACTAAACCGAAAATTCGAAAGGAGCTAAGGTGCCATGCCGTGACTTCCAAGTATAAATAATGAAAATACGAACATGGCGACAATGAACTAGAACAATTTCGATCAACTTTCATTAATTGCGATAGTACTAACCTTCAGTATTACATGGGTTGCGAACCGTAAACGAAACATGATTCTAAATTAAAATTCACCTTGAATAAGATTGTACACCCTGGGTTAAAAACCCATGCTTCGGACCTATTTGTAACGCACTATCTCCATGGCAACGCAAAACACGATCGATCACAAACCGAACGAAGGGAGGGCCTCAACATTTCAATCATCAAACCACTCAAACAAAAGAATGCACCCCCGGCCTAGTTTTGGTTTATTGGTTTGGGGTTGCCAGGACCCCGTTCCTCCCCTGGGAGACACAATAGCAGCGGGCGGACAATGATATATTGAAAAAGTTTTGTTCACTCTAGAAACTAAACGCTTTGTGGAATTGACATCAAATTTTGAGACATGGAAAAGGGCCTCTGTTTGAAGCATCGCGTTTGAAAGCACGACAGTGGCTACCGAAACTCATTCGTATAGGGTCAGCGTAGCCACGTATTAGTGATAAAACACTGATGGCGAGCCGGTCATTCAGCTCGCTTACAAATTCGGGACGTCCAACATAGAATGTTCGTTACACTAAATTACATCAGTAGTTAGCGAATTCGTAAGTGAACCGACTAGCCGGCGCCACCGTCAGCGTGTGTATTAAGTGGTCACTCGATGTTTTAAAGAGAATCATTCATCGAACAGTATACATTTTTAGGTGTATTTCAAAAACATATATCACGTATCAAGTCGCAATAGGATGGGCTCTACTGCTTCCTGGGCCTGTGGTTTCTGCATGTTCTCGTATTTCCTAGTCCGTCCGGACCCGTTTCCAGAACCCGCCTTGCAAGACACAAGCAGGAGACGGTTGCTCCAAAACTGAAGATACGCTATTCTTTATGTCTTTATATAACCTTGCAGGTTCCTGTTCCAGCGACCGTAGACCTTTCTTCATAGAGCTGATGATTTTAACATGCCAACAAAATTAAATGCAACACACAGATGCATAAGAAACGACATTTAATTTACTTTAACCCTCGCCAGTGACCACTGAAAGGTTCAGCAAGGTAAATACAAAACAAATCTATATTGCGCTATATATTGTGATCTGTTGTGTATTGTAACATATATGTTGTGATCTGATGTATGTTGCAACATACATAAATACATAAATCACACCGATTACGAATAGAGGAGAGCAGCCAGCACAGCCTTGGGTCTCACGGCCTGACGAACCTTATATTGTAACACTGTATTGATTGTTGTTCCATACCCAAAAGGTGCCAACGGGACCCTATTTCTAAGCCTCTGCTGTCCGTCTGTCCGTCCGTCCGTCTGTCACAGAGCTGTATCTCATGAACCGTAATATGTAGATAGTTGAAATATTCAAAGAGTGTGTATTTCTATTGTCGCTATAATAGAAAATAGTGAACATTAAAATTTTATTCAAAATTGGGCCCCCATACAAAAAACCAGATTTTATTGTGTTGAATCTTGTATGATGGTACGAAACCCTTCGTGTCCGAGTCCTACTCGTACTTGGCCAGATTTTTTGTTTGTCATAGAGACAAGCATATTCGGGCCGAAAATTCTATTCACTATCGCCAGGGGAAACATTGTTATGTTTTGTATTGTATATATCAGCAATATGAAAAATTTTCGAACTTTGTTCCTCATCGCGTGTTTCGCGAATGAGAGCTGTATTAGAAAATGTGTCCCGAGACTTTTGCTGTCAAAGAAACACTGCTACAGTCCTAAAGTCAATATTAACCTTAAACTTAAAAAAAATATGCAATATTCAGATTAGACCAGCGAGAGATCCTGTGCTGTTTGGAATTTTAGAAGCTCCGCACGGGGGAATGTTTGGAACTTTAGAAGCTCGGGCCGGGTGAATGTCCTAATTGAAATAACGGCGTCGTGACCGATTTGGATGCAATTTTCAGGTAATCAAAATAGCCCAGCGGGCGATCCTGTGCAGTTTTAAAGTTTAGAAGTTCCGCTCTAATGAATATTTGGGAGTTTAGAAGCTCCGCTCGGATGAATGTTTAAAATTAAAAAAGTATGAAGAAACTTTCCATGGCCTCGACTAGAGTATTATGACAACGCACTGCGCAATGTCTATACATGACAACGTAGGAAAGCAACTAACAGCAAGTCTAATAAATACTTATCGTTCTAAGCGATCTCTTCTCGACGACCTAGTGGAAATTCTTAATACATTCTAGACAGTGCCAGCAGTGACCGTAACAAGTGCACATGTTGAGATTTCGCCTGGCTAGCAAAACGACGAATGGAACCGCTTCTAAAATTAATCAACGGTCTGCGAATTTCGCAACGACAAATGGCTTCTTCGACAAACTCACACTCCTGCGCCGGAATTTGACACTTAACTCGGAGACACAAGTGATGTAGTCACGCTGGAAAACACCGATATCAAAATCCAATAATGCTGGTTTTTTAAAGTAAGTTTATTTGCTACTGGTTTAAAAAATCGCGTACAAAAAGTAGTTTAGTTTTCTCTGTAGAGGACTAAACGAGGTAACATGCAAAAATGAATGCAAAATAATATAATACAAGGATCTGATATGCACGTAGAATCGACCGTGAAGCAATGAAATAAATAATGATGTAAAAGATAACTACTTCATAAGCATATTGCAAGACTGGACTGGAACCAGCGATTGTAGAAAGCATCTTAGTCAATGGCTTAGAGCGGGTAGCGGAATTTTAAGACTTACTACCCGCGAAGGATTTTATTGCCGTTTATAGAAGAGCACGAAAAATATATTTTTATTGATGTAAGGATCCAGCAAAGTCGTGTAGAAGCCATACTTTTCAGACGTCTCAGCTGTCACCAAAAACAGACATTACCGGTGACAAGATTAAAGCCATGGGAACACACCAACGACAATATCCAGTAAGTTAAAGTAGTACCCGTAGTAGAACGTAGCACCTCTGAATATACGCGGCCTGAATCCATCCCATATTGAACAATCCATCACCCAACACGTGCCTTTCGTATTGTGCTTTACTGAAGCGAACAGACAGGACCAGGTTGGAAGAATATTACGTCACATATCAACGTTACGTATAAAAACAAGAGAGGGGGATTTTTGACATCGGTACAACGAATATGATACAATGTGCAATGAATATTGTGATATGCCAGCCTTATCACACATCAAAATGTATAATAAAAATAAAGCGTTGCTGTTGTCATAAAATTGGAATTGGTACCAAGCATGGAGATGATTTCTTAACCTCCATGGTATTAAGACCTTTTTTTTTCATAATTACAAAATATTTTTCACTCAACGTAATGTTTCATTACAATATGAATAAGTAATATATTTTAATGTTTAATCTTTGCAGTCAATGTCAGGTAAAGCGTTAAATAATTGCATGCATAATCTTAAACACTGTGTCAATAGGAGACATTGATTACGGGGGGAATGTGGAATCCGAACCACGAAGGACGATTCCCTTATTCCTTTTCTTAAGACATGCACGGGAAGAAATTAAGTTGGCCCACTTTTATCAATTTTTACGTGCCGAAACCCACAGAGCACGAGTTCATGTCCAGAAAAAACACCGGTCATTTAATTTTCGCACCATTCACAGTGCCTTCAAAATCCACCCAACCCATGCCAGAATATCCGAATAAATTTAGACAAAGCCGTAGAGCCAAGAGACGGTTTAATGACGTCGTCGATGTCCAGAGTTCTCACTCCGATAAATCAAGTCCCGTCCGATCCATCACACAAGACGCGCAATAACTGCTAGCCTCAAGGCCTCACTGCACGAACTCGACTATATCTACTGGTATTGAAGCCAAGCAAATTAGATCGTATTGCAAACCAATAACGCCCATTATAGATTGTTTGATAATGAGAATACTGACTTTTTCTCTTTTTGCGATCTCAAGGGGTCTCATAGGATTTGGCTTGAATAATTAGGCGGTACCTTTTACGCTCGGGTGCTTGATATACGAATCAAAAAGTAAAAATGTTGCTGATTATTGTGTAACGTAAAAAATCAGTTAAATTGTGGAAAACCGAAGCAAAAAAGAACCGAAGCAAAGAAGACATTTGGTGAAGCGACTTTCCTGTAAAAGTGCCCATGTCGTACAATCAAGACACGACCTACACTATCGTGGTTAGCAGAGCGTTTGAATTAAACTAAACTTAACAATATTTCACGCCGGACCAATAATTGCTGCACTTAAAGGACAGATAAGAACCACTTTTTTTGCGGTGACACGATTTGGTTTCATTTAACTATATTTTTTCTCAGTGTGGTTTTCGCAGCCGCCGAATATTTGCCCCGTGATTTGAATAGTTTTTTCCGAAGTAATTCCCGATTTTTCTTAATAGCGCGAACAGAGAATTCCTGAGACATTATCAATCTGAACGAAGGCCAACGACGGTGGATGTATTACAGGCGAGGGGGGTTCCGCACTGATGACGTCATTATTCAAGTCTTTCATCAGGTTCTAGCGACTTATTAGTTCCCGCGGAGAGGTAGGACTGAAAATGCGGGTCCATACAAGCTGATTGATTCGTTCCCGGTGGGATTGAGGTGAATCAATCACGCGAAAAGTCTAATTTAACTGATTGTGAATGCCCCCTTCAAATCTATGCATACGGTTTTTCTGGTCTTGAGTCGATATGTCATATATCCCTGTCCTATGTATTTTTCTTTCGTCTTGGTGGATTGTAATTTTAAACTAAAGCTAATTATTACAGCACAAACATAACATCACACTAAGGGAAACATAGTCAAGGCGGCAATGAACAGTCAATGAACTGAGTTTTATCAACTAACTAAATAATCTTTCGTCGTACTAATAAGATAAATCTAAAAGGTTTACTAGTTTATATGTTTGAGCGCGCTGATGTCTGAAACGACCAATCGGATTTGAAAGGCTTAGCGGCCGATCAAAAAGAAAAAAAGTAAAAAAGAGCGCTATGCGAAACGAAGAATTAGCGCGGCGGGGTAATGCGACGCCGTGGTTCGGGGGTCGAGCGCGCATTCTATCGCAGATGAGAGCCCCGGCTCCGCTCGGGTCAATACCTTTTTTGGCAATCAACCGAGCGCTGCCGGGTCTCTAACCTAAACTATATAAGTCCAAAGTAAAAATAGTGGAATTGACGAGGGTCGTATTTTTTGCCCCTAAACTTTCCCTTAAAATCAAATAATTCATTCGCCCACCCATCGATCATGACCGCTCGAGGTTTCCCCGCAAACGGAAGAACTCCCAAACGACCGGACACTATTGGCCAATCAATTCCGGGCCCGAGAACCGTTCTTCGGCGCGCCCTTCGCCCTGGTTGCTCGGCCCGAGGTTATCTCCCAAGAATCAGTGGGTCTCGAAAGGTCCGAATAAGTGATAAAACGGCCGAACAGCTGCTCTATTGAGTGATGCAAATGCCGGTGAGTGGGCGCGATTGGATCTGTCGTGTTGACATCTCGCGTGAGGTAGGTGGCCATTGTGAAAAGAAAATTCAACAGATGTCCCTCCCGCCGAGACTTTATTGTAGTGATATTTATGGATAAGGCTATGACTCGCAGCTGAGGGACGCGGGGGCTTGCTTCCCAGACCAGAGGTCGTTCAATCCCCGCCCCGTTCATGAACCACTTTCTTAATCTTTCCGAGTTGGATAAGTACATAGCGTCACAATTGCGGGACATCGTGGCCATGGTTCGGAATCAATGTTCATCCGTAGTCATACCATGCGCATGCGATGGTACCAACAGCTAACCCAGGTAGGGTTAGTTCACTAGTTAGGGAATGGAAAGGGATTCGCTGTTATATACGGAATATTGGAGAAAAAATTGTATAATTACGTTTTTATTATTTACTTAATTTGAAAGATTATTTAGGGTTTGCATTAATCAGTTTAATTAATCATGAAAGCATAGCTACTTATTTGATGACTTGAGTTCATGGAAATGTGAGCATGTTTTAGAAAGACACTTAAACCCTATGCTTGAGAAATTAAAGACACCAATAGTGCAGACCGTAATATCGACCAAATAATCTATGGAATTGTTCCATTGATAAAAAAGAAACACATAATTGAGACACTAGCATTCCAACGAATAAATATATTCGTTTTTTTAATACGCAGAAGGCCTGAAAAGAAATGCTCATAAGTGGTTTATGAACACAACACCATTATCCACCACAAAAATAATTGTTCAACACCCATAATAACGTAACCAAGTAGCATCCTTACTAAGTATGAGCCTGTCTCGTCGCCTCCTTTAAACACATTTGTTACGTCAGCTAGAGTCGTGGACGCGTCGATACAAACAGGACCCGCCTTACTGGGCGCCTACAAAGCGTCTTAATTACGCGAAGCCCAGACGGACGCACAACAATGGATAATAAAGTTAATGGGTCGGCAAATTGCGCCCCCACTACTCAGTAAAAATTAAAAGGGGTAAGGTCGGTCACGCACCGGATGCGACACGAGCCGGCGGCGCTGCGACGCGACCGGGCCGCGCTGCGACTGGTTCCCGGGCGCGTCAAATCGCAGCGGCTATCGTAGAGGTGATAGAATCTTACGTTATAAGTAGGAAGTAAATGAAGATTAAGTTAAATTACATTCGTAAAATAAATCAAAACGCGAACGCTTGACACCTAAGTGCATCTCCAAAATTCAGCCGTTCGTGGATGTTACTGTTAAAGCCTGATGTCGGTGGAAGCCAATTTTTTACCTTAAAGTTAATACGATTTTTCGGATCCACACGTGTCTAGTGCAATAATATCGAGTGTATGATAAGTTTGTCTTACAATGATCAATAAATTAGTGCACTCAAAATGGGTAAAACTGCAGAAACCCGATAACCTTAAAAATCTGACTTTAACCGACAGTGGCCTTTATTAGTAATAGATACACCAAACAGTTACTATGAATGTTTGGGTTTTGACCCGTATTAAGTTTCGCCTACTGTAGAATTTGTGATGACAGGACGCGACGCAAAGAACGTCTCATTGTATGCATTTTTAATATTTACATAACAGTGAGCAGCCTGCCTTAAATAAAATAGTATGGAAATTAAGAAAATAACCGCGACAAGTTAAGAATTCTAAATATATTAATAGTTTAGCTGTATTTATTGGAAACACTGTTTTTAGGGCTTTATACTTAATAACACACTTTGCATATTAAATTGCAGCGTAATAAAAACACTTTAAACAGTCTCGTCTCAATATACATCTAGAAAATCGAAAAAGTAAACATTTTACATACGTCTCAAGTTTCAAGAGTATTGTTTCGAAAGCAAAGTTATTAAACCGATATTTAAGATATTGCTACGACTTTTTTACGTAGCCCTCGAATCAGTTTTTTCTATGATTTCATCCAAACAAAATGGTATCATAGCCATTGGTATATCGATTATGGCCCTAAACATCTTCATCCTTTGGACTCATCTTTTACACCCTTTTATTAGATTATGTATTTAGACAATTTCAGAAAGTAATGCATATGTGATTTAATTTTAAAAAAATTCCTCATTGTTTATTGTTCGCTGTAATATGTTACCCAGAACCAAGACAGTACGAAAGCAGTACCGAGCTTTTCATCGTGCCACGTATGTGGCCTTGTATGAGTAACAATGCATCTCGCGGAAAGTGATCGGAAACTATGAGACAGTTCAGGGCGGCTGCGACGCGCCTGAACTCGGCTGAAACTTTATCCGTGCTGAAATCCGAATGAAATTCCGGCGTCGAATAGTGCGTGGAATGCGAAGTTATGAAACTGTTTCCCTTTACGGTTGCAATCCCCGGCCAATAACGGGGTTAGCGACGCAGGACGGGAGCAGCGATCGAAACTCATACGTAAATGGCGGCAGCATAGCCACAAAGTAGTGGAAAACGTCTAACTGTAGTAAGTCACTTATGGATTCGGAACGCGCAACATCGAATATTCGTTGCACGAAATAATGTCCTGTGAAGTTTTCGTTATAACTCGAGAAAATTAAGTATTAAGATAATAATTGTCTGAAAAAATAGGTGTATGTTGGACATAGCGAGCAGTATGCACATACACTTACGCATTCCATATATTTCATTCTCCTAACACAGTTACAGTTACTTACAGGCAAGACACTTTCATATCACACTCTTGCTTATATTGTATATACCATTTCTAAATATTTTATAGCATTACTTTGTACAAGTTTTAACTAATCGTATTATACCCATGCAAAAAAAACATTGTTAACAGTAGTTCTTATAAGACAACCCTGGTTTAGTATAAGATTTACAGTATAATGTATTGGATTGTTAATATAAATATAAATAAATAAATAAATCAGTAGGTAATGCCGCCTTTATATATGTAAAAGTGGCTACGGCGCCCCAGACAAACGACTTTCAGTTGCTTACGTCCTTTCTACGCTTGCTGTACAAGATCAAGCACCCCAGCCACGCAATACGTACAAATCTATTTTACACACATTCTGGTCAAAACATACCCTTCTGGCTTTCCAAATCCGAAGGATCTAAGCTTACGAAATGAACCAGTCTACTACTAAACATACTACACTATGATATTATAATCTTGCTCTGTGCAGTCACCTGTTGCAGTCACAAAACAAATTGCAATATGCACTTTGTGTGCATGACAGCAGAAACTGCACTGACTAAACAACTTACCCTACCTCTAAGAACTTAGCCAAAGTCCACTGCATTATATTAATCTGACAAGCAAGCTAGACCTTAAATATTTCCAACAAAATGTCAGTTGACACGATAACTTTTATTAGTCGGTCCATTAATGGTTCGGAATCCATGAAAAACTGTAGGTCTCTTTCCCTTACAGGTGGTAGGGTTAAGCCCGCCCGGGTAGGTACCATCGCAGTGGATAAAAAGATGGTCGGAGCGACATTAAAAAAAACAGTGTTTTCCATCCACTTCAATTTAGCCGTGCCCATAAATAGATTCTTCAGGAATGTGATTGGTTGGGCTAATATCATGACGGTGGTCGTAGTTTTAATAATAATAATAATAAATTATAATAAATTATTTTATTTCAGATCCACGATCCATATAAATTACAGTGAATTTAATTAAATTAAAATAAAGACATATGCAGCAAACATTCAGGAGGTGCGTTAAGTGTTACCTGAAGACATTTTACGGCTCCAGAAAGTATATAAAGTACAAGTCAAATCCGTGGCTACACCGGCGACTAGAGAGTTTCGTGATTTCAATATCCTTGCACTGAAACTCCCAATCGTCTTACGGTGTAGCGCATAGAAATCGTCTACTCTGTGCTCCGCAAACTTACCTGAGGCGCTGCACCAGAGAGGCAGACCCAGCAGTGCTCGGAAGGCGTTGTTATATTGGACTCGAAGTGCGTTGTATGCACGCGCTGTATAAATTGTCCAAAGCTGACCGGTATACAGCGACTGACAGAAGCTTTTAAACACCACTATCTCAGTGTTTTTTATATTGTAAATAAGGCCGTGCCTATCTGCGTAAGCTTCACATGTTGCGACCAATTTTCTGAGACCTTTGATCGAGGGGCTGAGCAGGACCATGTCGTCCGCATAACTGATATTGTTGCAACCCACCCATGTCCAGTTACATTAAAACATGTCAAAAAAAAGTTGCTTTTAGGGTAAAACTAACAAGTTACCCGCCAAAAAGCCAACACAACTTTTTTTGTAATTTAAAAACAGTTTTTTCTTTTAAAAAGTATAGGACATAAGTCTACTTATAAACTGCGCAAACTAATAGTCACGCAGGAAGTATATAGGAAAAAACCTTTCCGTAAAAAAAAAAAACAGCTCGCTTGTGAATTTATAAAAACTAAGAAAATGTGTAGTTTGAAAACGTACTTCACAGTGCAATGGCTAGACCACCCGAAAGAAAAAGCCTAATAGCAATATGACAGCCCGATGGCAAAGAACAAACAATAGTTCCATTGTTCAAAGCCATTTGGGCTTAAGTGCTCCTAACTGGGACAAAGTTGGCACAGGTCAAGTTCACCTCTCGAGAGGTGCCCGAAGAGCCAGGGTTGTGTGGCGGCACAATTTAGCCATGAACGGAGTGTAACCGTAAAGGGAGTTACACATCTCGCAGAGGTGGCTTATTCCTACGAATAGTAAATGTATCTTTGGTTAAATCTGGCGTTAGTAATATCATTGGTCCAAAGTAGTGTTGGTAACAATAAAGGGTGAAAACGGAACCCTATTACTAGGCCTTCGCTGTCCGTCCGTCCGTCCGTCTGTCACAGGGCTTTATCTCATGAACCATAATAGGTAGACAGCTGAAATTTTCACAGAGTGTGTATTCATTTGCCGCTATAACAACAAATAGGTTAGGTTAAATAAAAAAAAAATATAAAAATTAAAGGGGGATCCCAAACAAAAAACGTTCTTTTTTTGTGTTAAATCTCGTACGATGGCACGGAACCCTTCGTGTGCGAGTCCGACTAGCACTTGGCCAGTTTATTTACAGATACCCAATTGTACATCACCCGTGAGCGAGCATGGAAGGACGGGAGGAGCGATCGAAACTCAATCGTATTGCGGTAATAAAAAATAGATGCGGAGATAAAAGATCCAAATTTAATTTCATATAATGATGATTAACCAGTAACTGATATATTATTATATAATTCATTGCTGGAATTTGGTCCTTAAACTTGAAAAAAATAGTTTATATTTTTACTTTACAGTCAGAAAAAAATAAGTAAGTACACAAATATAATTTGCTATACTAGTGCCAGGACTGCAGGTGTAGTATTGCGTACTTAGGCTAGAACGCTAACCTGCCACCTATGAGACAGCCTACGGGCCAGTTTAGATGGTAGGGACTGCCACATGTGGCTGCTTATTTATGAATAGTAACACTAATATTACATATTAAGCTACTTGTGTAATTTGTTTCATAAACTGTCTAATAAAGAAATTTTGAAAATTTTTTTTGAGTTATCTGTACCCCAAGAAGGAATGTTCGCCTCTCAAAATCCGGAAACCTCACCCATATGAATTTTTTTATCAAGCAAACATACGAGTCCGAAAATCCGCCTCTAGCCCACTCCTAGCTCTATGCACGATAATCTCAGAGATGGCAGAGGTAGCTACACGACAATCAAGCCAGGTCGTGATACAAGCCACATTGTTCATACAATTGATCGTCAATAGCGGATGATCCGAACGGTAAACATAATCTAAGGTGCACAATTTATTTCGTATTTACGTAAATAAAACCCTTTAGGGAAATTACTCAGTCTTGATGTCATGATACCATGATATCGTTATGTCATAATTTACTGATATAAAAATACTGTCATTTGCTTCAATCCTTTTTTTATACATATACGTGGCCAATGGATGTTGTCAAAATACAAAAACTATATGAATCTACCAAACTCGACAGGGCATTTTTTTAAAATAATACGATGATGTTTTTTAGTCATAGAAATAAAACATTGATTCCAGATATACAATCAGCAATGATTCCAAATAACACAGGAAACACATATTACACTATTTGTGTATTTAACGAATAGGAAAGGTGAACTACTTTTCCTACTTTATCTCGATAATTACTGAAGGCAGGAAAATTAATGACGACTTCTTTTGTGTTCTACAATACGAAACATGATTACATAAGCGAGTATTTATGAAAGTCTAATTTATTTTTCAAAGTTTTTGTTGGAATCTATTTTTTGTTTAAATCAGCTTTTTGTTAATGTTTCTTAAACACATATCCGTCAAAAATACAATTCTCTAATGTTTTTATTTAACATTTCATACATCTATAAAAAAAAACCTCACCTTTCTCGTAGCGATTATAATTTTCATCAACTCATAAAAATACAGGCATGGAAGGAGAGAAGCATCAAGGGGAGAGGTTTTATCAATTTAAACACCCCACGAAAAGGGATAAAGTGACCAGTTTCAAAACTTTTTAAATATATTTGTCTAATTAAATCAGGGCATGTTCGCGGAGAATAGTTTGACGAATTTCGTGGGTGTGCTGCGAAAAAAAAAGTCAGCGTTGCGTTTGATAAATAAAAAAAATAACTGTCAGAGGTACCCGGCTCCGTCCGGGTCAATGTCGTTTTGGAATTATGTCGAGTTGAATTATTTCCTGAATAAAAAATTGCCCACGGGACTGGTCCGAAATGCTGGTCCACGACAGTGTATCCATCTGCCAAATTTGATCAAAATCCGTTTAGCCGAAATCACGTGCTTTCCATTTATATCAGGGCAAGGAATGTATATAAAATCATACGTTGATTTTTACAAATATATTTTAAAGGAATTTCCCACCAGAAATTTCCTGCACTGGATAAAATGGATGGAAAACACGGACAATGCTTATTGCTCCTTCGACAATATTTTCTTCAGTATGATGGTATCTAGCAACTAACGCGGTCTTAACCCTAATACCGTTCTTACGTGGAATCTAAATTACAACCAACCTCAAAATCGAAAAAAATCTCCAAAAGTCTCCTGCAAATTTTTTTTGTTATTAGTTCCTTAGACTCACTGGTCCAAGCTACCAGAAATCTTCTACCAAACATTCTCCAACCCACCCCATATTATATATACTTGTACTTAAACTACCTGTCCTTAATATTAAAACAATTTCATTGCGTTTTGTTTTTGTGTTTAACACCTCGCTAAAGGTGGCTATGATAATCGCGAGTTTTCTAAGCACGTGGCGGGTGCATCCAACTACAAAAAAGTTGCATCTCTAACTTTTGGTTATTTAGCAACCTTTCAGTGTTTTAGTGCAAATATAAATTGAAGCAATCAGGATTTGCCTCCTTTAACCACATCATGTTCGGCTATACTTGTAGTTGGTCTTATATGATGGTTGTTAGAATAGAAAAGATAATAGAATACCCTTAGAATAAGAAGTGAGATCGATCACACCAACACGTTCACATCGATGAAGGGAGACCATCCGCAACTGAGATTCGATCACCCCACGACAGAATGCTTGAAGTATTGAATGGAAGATGGATTAGCGCAAATTATGCAAACTCGAATCTGCCAAGCCGCTTAGTTAGAACAAGGCGCCGCCCGCGTCTAGACCGAAGGACGTCTAGTGAATGGCGTGGGTAGTCGAAAATTGAATCACTATCACTCACGTTGTAATAACTAAGGTACATATCATGTTTGCAATAGGTCTGAATCTGACGAAAGCAGTATAGGGGCATGAATGAAAACTTAAAGTATAAATAAACATTATCTAACACAAAATTATAATATTAATTGCATAAGGTTGAAACTCGGTGTGAAAGGCAGGCCAGCATGTTTTTTGTAGCCCTCGTGAAAGTTCCAAAGGCCATGGGCGTCATCGGGCACCTTTAAACTGACGTACGCCATATGCTGCGCTTAAGAGTATAATGAGGTGCTCGATTTCTATACAATGGCTCGGAACTGTTTCCTCCATACTCAAACTAAGAAATATGTTTCTGAAATTTTGTACATTAAATAAAGCAACTAAGAGGTATATCCGTACGTTTTGATTTTTTTTATAACTTATTGTATACCCATGATATAAGGCCTAAAGAATTGGATCAAAATGTAAACATGGCGCTCTAGTGTCTCTGCCTACCTCGACCGGGTAAACGGCGGAATATTATGTACATATGAATACATGATTTTTATGTTCGCTCAGGCCTACGACCTCATCACGCCGCATCGACCAGTGTAGGTCCAATCATTATACCTAGTAATGATCTTATGGCGGCAGATGCAATAAACTCTAGAGTTTATGCTAATAGTGACCATAACACGGGGCTGTATAATTCGCAACGGAGCCAAGCGTTGCGCAACAGGTCAGGGGTCACTCCCGCATAACGCCATCGCGCAATGCGTGGACGGCGTCAGACGGTAACAAGCATGAAAGTATTTTTTGTCCTATGTGGGTTTCGACACTTAAAAATACAAGTGGTCTCACGGCATTTAATCCCGTGCGTATCGTAAGAGACGACAAAGGGATTTTTCAGTAATAGTTCGGATTGCAATAGGTGGTAGGGTTAATCCGCCCGGCAGTGAAAATTGTCCGTGTTTTCCATCCACTCCAATGTAACGTTTCGTATAAGCAAGGTCCTGGTGTGTTGGAGAAATATTACATTATTATTAATAACAGTATGTGTCGTATTATACATCCGTGTTCAATACAATAAAAAAACCTAAAATAATTCCATTTATAACGACATACAATTTTCATTACTCAATCAAAGCTCATAAAAGTTTTCTATGTTATTAACATTTCCCTTTTCGTACACTTTTACTAGAGATTTCTGTTGAATAAAATCAAATATCAAAGAGTGAAATAAAACGCATAACTATAAAAATGCGTTCTAGTTACTGAGTTTTATTTTCAAATATACTTGGTTATTCATCGCATAACTTGATCAGTACAGCCGATAGTTATTAAATCAGTAAAGCCATTAATGGAAGAACATTGATAGTAAATTTATGTTACGGCGACACACGGCTATCGGGCTTTTAACAAAGCGACCGGCTTATTGCATTTACGCAAACGTGATTTGAATAAATAATTTAAAAAGGTTATTTTTACGCCGCATCATTATTCTCAGCAGTTAGGTTCGTATTAGGCTTTCTTTAGGTTAGTATGAAGCACATTTTAAATGTTAATCAGGCCATTTATGAAGGTTAATAAAGTTCGTCTCTGAAACATATCAGTCAGTCAGATTCCTTTACCCTTCTAGGTGGAAAGGTTAAGCTCGCTCGGTTTGGTACCATCGTATTGGATGAAAAGATGGTTGAAGCGGCAATGATAATTTTCCGTGTTTTCCACCCGGTTCAATTTAGGCGTGCTACCATGACAGTGGATGGTGTATTAGCCATCCTTGTCGTAAAATAAAAAACACCCAGGCCGTATTGGCAAATTTTTATTTTATTTTTTAAAATGTAAGAATCATACATGAATTTGCCAATAAATCATATCTAACTTTGCCTGTCAATTTATAATGGAGTATAATTTTTCAAATGTTCTCTTTTTGAAGTGAAACTAAAGCCAAAATGAACCACCTCTGTTCTGAAAATGTATACACACAAACATTGCTAGCATGGATAGATGATTCTTTAAAACAAGACTTTTTCATACAATAAAAATGTGCATTCTTCATGTTGCTCTTACCGGTAAACATTCGGTAAGTTTCCAAAGTGCCCGTCTAACTACAGCGACGGCAGCACGGAGGTGAGCCGCAGGAATCCACCGAGTGACGCAAGACGCGAGCCTTGCCCAAGCGGCGGAGCCTCTCACGCAGTGGGCGCGTCTGGCAAGGCTGCCCAACCTGCGCTCTGATCCCGCCGAGGCGGTTAACCTGCTTCGACCCGGAGAGGCGACATACCATCTGGTCTGGTCGCCTAGGCGTTCTACTTTTGAGTTGATACAATTTCGAATTATGAATAACAACGGCTCTGTACACCCCAATTGTAGTTATGCATTAGCTGGTTATAGGTGTTGGTCAGAATCACATGCTGAAATACTATTCATATTTTGCTCTCTTAATGTTTCTGTAGGCGGTTGCATTTAAAAGGGATTTTTAGCCATAAGAATAAACATTTTTGATTTTGACTGACAGCGAAGAATCTTATCGGTAATTATTCGTCCGTGATAATCGAACCGTCCATAAAATTAATAAGAAATTTAAATATATTAAACTATTCATATGAGCCGTCGTGCGTCGCCTAGGAGTTTCAGGGAATAGCCAGAATGCTAAGTTTGAAATACGTGTGACACTTCAAAGTTCAAAAATCTGTAACTATAAAAATATGCAAAAATAAAATAAATGAATAAAATTTGAATTAGGATAATTTTATGGTTAGCAACTCATGTACAACTCTAGGTCCTCTAATTTATTTTCAAATGGCATAGTCCAGCCCGTCCAGGTTGGTACTACCATATTGAACGAGAGACGATTGAAGCGGAAATGAATTACGACACAAATAAACTGAATATCGTTGCATGCAATCCAGTTCCATCTGTGTGCGACTTGATGGACTTATTCCGCGTGATAAGTTAAAAGTTAATACCATACATATTACAAATTTTAGGTACTCAGGCCTACTTCTATTCAAAAGTCGCATGTGCGATTCTTATTCAGGCATTTCAAATCTAGTTTCAACATTAAATTCAATGACATTTAGTCCGAACATTATATTTAACTATGCGAATAAGAAACCACTAAGAAACCAGGAAAATAATATATGGAAGGATAGGCTTAACATCCTTCCGTTACTATTTCCCTTTACAAAACCTATACTAGAATCTAAATAATTACTGACTAATTTAAGAGATTCCTATGAGCCTAAATACATTAGCTAAAATCTTCGTTATCTAATAACAAGTAACATCCACCGCGGTACCACACCGGTGCACGATAGACAAAGAATGTTCCCGTCAGTAAAAGCAATAAACGGACTGGGATTCGAACCTGAGACGCTAAGTAAAAGCGCTGGTTCCGTGTGAGTAAGAAGGCCAAGATTTGTTCCCGCTAGGACTTAGACGTGCTTAGACTGGAAACGAGGCGATAGCGGCCGCTTTGTATTACTCCGGGAGCCTTGGGTATTACAAATGATGTCATGTATTGTCGATTTAATGTTAACGCACGAGGAACAGGCCAAGTCGAAGCCCGCTGTCGCGATTGTTCATGACGCCATTATCTCAAGGTCACCAGTGATATGTGTCGAGCTGCGCTATCTTGGAAGACCCTAGCTCTAAGAAAAATTACGCTTGTGGCTACCCCTGAAAGATGCTGCTACGTACAACGTGCGAGGATTATCAAACTAAAGCGCCCTGGAACGAGTCGAAGGTCGTCGGCGCTTTCAGATATACCAACACACCGAATTGTAACACATTGTAAGTAAGGAATTAAGAAAATATTACCAAACTTCTAATAACAGAATATGCGATTTCCTGCGACTAACTGATATCAACCTTGTTTAACCATGTTTTAAGCCCACGAAACGAATTGTTAGCCCATTATGTATGTGCTGAAACCATCGAAGTTATGCTTTTCTTCAACAGAGGCATTAGGCTTACATAAATACATGCACATCGTCACGCCACTTCTCCGGTGGGGTAGGCAGAGATGCCATAGTGACGCAACATCGGTTGGGAAGATCTCGTGGGCTACACCGAGTGAGTCAGATAAACATGAGAGTAACGTGCTGTGGTTAACGCGCGTCTCTCAGCGCATCGAGAATACGCCAAAGTAGTTCATGTAGTAGATTATTAATTTTATGGGCTTCTGGAGTGTTGTCTTTATTTTATTTATTTAATAAGGTAAACCAAAGGCCTATGCAAAATATATTATTAAAAAGCTTATATCTATGAGTGACACCCATTACAGTTTTACACGAAGTATCCATGAGCAAGTATGCGAGAATATCTGAATTCTGAGTGTTTAAATCCAGAGTGGTCAGTCTGAGTTCTCACCTAAATTGGCGTTTACGGCAAACCGATCGACTGGCATTTTCTCCAAACTCCATACAAGTTTTTACTAGATATTATCTGGTTTTACTTCTTCAATCTGTCAAAGTCAAACGCGGACTTACAATTTGGATGAAAACGCGGAGTGGACGTAAACGGCAACGTCAACGTATTTACGGCAACGTTGAGTAAGCTGTCAAATCAAGCTCGGACTCGCAAATGTTAGTTCGCTTAACGCCTGCTGCGCGCGCTCTTCAATTTCTCCATACATTTGAAAACGCCAGTCGATCGGTTTGCCGTAACGCCAATTTAGGTGACAACTGAGACTACCGGCTCAGATCCATGGAGGTGAAGAAATCTTCACCTCCATGCTCAGATCTCACTTAAGGTGTATGTTTGTGTCTTATGTTGAATTTTTCTGCACATTTAAACAAATATAATTAAACAAATTCCTGAAATTCCATTTCCTTTCGCTGTATTATGTATTACCTCAAGAAACACTTTAAAGTCGGCCAAAAAAACATTTCACAAGCGCAATTGTCAAGATTGAGATAACGCATAAAGCGCTAAACGCCTATTTTTTTAAAGCAATGGACGCATACTGTTGCAGAGAGCTTCGTTTGCATTTAGGTCCCAACAGATTGTATAGCATCACGGCTGGAAGGTTGACACTAATGCCTGTCTTCTTTTTCACGAAGCAAAAGACTACCGAAGAACGAGACATGCAACGGCGTTATCGTTAATAGTAATAGTTGTAATTGTGGATGGAAAATATGTTATGTTAACCCGTGAAGTTTCTTCGCGGGTTCTTCTTTACTGGGTCGGTGCGAATCCGCGGATCTTTCTGACGTAATTTAGTGTAGTTTGACTAGCAAAAAGTTAAAGTAAATAAAATGAAATAAAAATTAAAAAAAAAAGTGATTGACGGGTCGGTGACATTTAATTTCATTTCATTTCATTTATTTATTCAACTTCTGGTAGTAAAACTACACTAAGTCATGTCACAATTTGATTGATCCGCGGATTCGATCAACCAGTGAAGAAGAACCCGCAAAGAAACTTCACTGGTCTATAAATTATGTTTTTTTTTTGTCTTTTTTTTCGTCCACATAAATGATATAAAACAATTATGATTTCATACCTAAATGCTACTGCCAAACTTACATTGGTAGAACGGTCTAAAGCAAATAACTAAGAACTACGAGGAAACAACAACCCACAATGTGAAAAGTCTTAATTAATAAATAAATTACTTAACTTAAGGGCCTGGTACTAGCCAAATCGCAAAGTTAGACGAGGCACCCCAAGTTAACTAACTAAGTCTGACGATTATAAGTGTCATTCTTACAATATATGATTCCTTGTCTAGGAATTGAATTATTTTCGTTAATGTATGTTTCCTTTTTCTATACAAAATACATTGCGGAAACGGTGTCCATTTCCGATTTTTTTAAATGTAGAAATCTAAAAGCAAATGGAATTTTTTGTTTATGCATATATGCTGTTTTTGCTTAAATCTAGAAATCGAATTACTTTCAGATTTCTAATGAGAAAAATCAACTTTTTTATTTTTATTATTATTTAAATAAATGATGGAATCAAAAAATATTAACAATCCATTATCAGTCTGGAGTTCTATTTGGATTTAATGAAGCGTTTCACTACATATTATTACATTTGTTAAAAAGTGCATTTGTATGGCGCGAGTAGTTGGCTAGTCCTAGCGCCTTAATAACCTAAATTATACATATTGAGTATTTATTTCGGATGTAAACGCCTTCGTCAACTTAACAGCTATGTCGGGTGTACAGAGCCCTCGTCAATTTTGATACAGATAAAGTTTATCAAGTCAATATAATTTAATATATACAAAATACTACCATTGTAGTGTCAATGTCAAAATAAAATTAATATAAATTGTACAATTATGTACTTGTCCTAGAATATTAAATCACTAAAGAGGGTTTTATCATAGAGAGCCTCGTTCAAATTGTAATACTCTTTATTAAGGAGCACTAATTTTATTTTATTTTTAAATTTATTAAGAGGCAAATTTCTAATTTCTACAGGTAATTTGTTGTAAAATCTAACACTATTGTGAATAAATATTTGTGACAGCAAGAGTATTGTTCGGACACTTTTTCCGCGTAGCTGCCATCCGCAAAATGCGCGATAAGGAACACACATAGTTCCAAAAGATGGTTTCACCCCAACATAGTGGCCTTCCAACCGCTTCTGACAAGTCATCGTTCATAAATACGTTCCCAATGACGGATCGCTGTGAATCATTGGCAAACATTTCAATCCTAACTTATTCTTTCTTTGGTTTGCGGTCTGCAAACAATGCGCCGTTTGAATACTTAGTAGAACTCTTACTCAGCGATTGCGGTGCTGAATTAGCGATTCTGTCCAACTATTAGCGGGACTGTTCGAAAATTGTAACCGCAATGTGATAATTAAATTGCGATAGTAAAAACATAAAACGATAAAAGCAATTGAGGTGGATAGAATAAGAAAACACATACATACCTGTCTACCATGTTTAGCAGCTTAGGAAAACCAACAATGTGTATGAATAAAAAAATAGAAGTAAAAATGACTAACCGTAATTCTGTAATAAAATATAACATCTTTCCTTGAGCAGATTTTGTTTTAAAGGCCTAAAAATGTTTATACTGCTTATTACATTTTTGTTAATACAAATAGTTGTAGAAAATAATGTTCAGTTTAGTGTACAGAATCACCTCATTTGAACCCTGACTGCCATTTAAACGGTAATCGGAAGACATTGCGCGAAATAAATAAATAACATTTAAGACCTAAGTCTGAGTATGTTTCCCTAGTTCAAATAAAACATAGATATAGCTGGTATGTCGTCAGTTTATAAAAGCTTGTTTTTGAAAAAATAAATTAATTTGTTTTTGCGACTTGACATGGATGGCTACCGTTATTATATTAACCCAATACACCACATTCCCGAAGGAATTAGGTGCCATGCCAGGACCTTCCCTTTATGAGCAACGGCTACATTGAACTGGATGGAAAACACGGACAATCTTTCATTGCCGCTTCGACCATCTTTTCATCCAATGCGATAGTACCAACCCTAGCGGGCTTAAACCCTACCACCTAGTAGGGGAAGTTTTACATGGAATCCGAACCATGGAGCAGCTCGCATCCGTAACGAAATGCAATTCCTATTCCACATTCAATATTCTCAGTTTGTTCTCATACTCTTCTGCTCGACGGCCCCCATGTAAACAATGTTATTTCTTGTAACTTTAATCTCTTTGACAAAGTTCGGCGTGTAACGTTAAACTTAGACTAGCCTAATTCCGGCACAGGCGTAGTCGCACCGCAGCAGATGGAAATACATCCACGCTGGCGCTTCCAAATCGGAAAAGCCAATCCAGTAACCACTACGCGATGCTTTGATGTTAAATTTCCACTACATACACTCTGTGTGTGCAATGGTCTGTTTCCATCCCGGGTCGAACGGCTTGTTTGCTAAACTTGTCACGCGCGTTTTGTCTCGCTAACTTATGCGCTGGGTCCCGCAGACACGGAGACAGAGCAGTACCAACGGTAAAAGCCACTTAGTTCACAAGACTCTGTCTTCACCATAGTCCTGGAGGAGTTCAAAATTTATGTACGTAAAATTGTCCGTCCAAACCATCAAATTGAGAGAACTTGGCTAAAATTTAAAGATGAATTTATATACTTCTCAATGTGTCCTTTTTGAGTGACTGGACATGGATGGCCAATGCCACATCTACTGTCATGGTATTAGCCAAAAAAGCCAGGACCTTCCTTATGTTGCACAGCTACATCACGGACAATTACTATTGCCGCTTCGACCCTCATTCATACAACACGATGGCACCTGTTTAGTAAGAAAGAAGACTTACAATTTTAAGTGTAATCGGAACCACGAACGGACCAATCCCTCAGTCGTCTCTTACGACAGTCACAGGAAGAAAATTAGTAGGACTAAGTACTTGCATCATTTTGAAGGTCCGGAACCTGCATAACAGTATATGTATAAAATTCCGGTATGCGTGTGTTCGTAATTCGCTTCCTAAACGGCTTGATTGATTTTGATGAACTTTTATTTGTACTTGTATGGATCACCTGGATGGTTGGTTCTTCTGTAGTTGAAAATGTTGTCGAGGCCAAACTTTTTAAACTGTCCGCTTTAATAACACGTCCGCAAGGTTTCTGACCACATTGTACTAGTGTGAATTTAGTGTTTTACCTATGTTTTTGTTAAAATAATTGACAAACACTTTTGTAAACTTAGACTAAGTGGACGTTGAAAAAAAAAACAGCGGAGTTTCTTTCCAGTTCTTCTTCCCTGTGTTTTGTTTTGCTGAACTGGCCAATGCTAAAATATGACAAATCCGAGTGCAGTGTACTGTCTATGGATGATGAATAAACAATACAATACAATACAAAAGTACCAGGCGTCAAAACGAAATTGACCAGAGGAGAGCCGGGAACCTCAGCTAGTTTTTTAAATGTATTCATGTTTCTACGACATTACCAGTTTTAAATGTATATAATTTTAATCTTTCCCCCCTCAGATGAAAGTCAGAAATTTTTTTTACAAAACCTAATTACAATGCTTCAGAAATGTAGATGTCGCTGTTTAACCGCAAATAAATATGGATCCACCATAAATATGTACATTTAAATGAACGAAGCGAAACAGCCTAGGCCCCGCAGCGCCGCTCCGTGCGGTTAGACTCCCGACATTTCTACGAAGGATGAATTTCATGAATTTCAGCGGATTCACATTAAGATAAGGCAAATATTCATTCAGGAGTTAATCATTATCTTTCTCGCGTCAAAACTCGCGACTTTGCCGAATATAAATGAGTGCTGGGAGGGATATTCAGGGATCAAAGAAGCGATGGGTATCCCAGTTTGTTGAAATCAATCTCTTGTGGTTTGATTTGGATAAAAGTATATATCTAGTGCCCACTGTACTTGCATCGATAGATATTAATGTGCCACTGGGCAGACTTTGTTTGTCATAACTCACGCGTGCAGAGCTGTGGCACCTCCACTCGAAAAGTGGGGCTAGCCAGCTCTTCCAGGACCTTCCCTTTCTGAGCATAGCTACATGGAACTGGATAGAATACACGGAAACAATTTAATTGCCGTTTTGACCTACTTTTCATCCAATTTGATGACTTTCGATGACGTGAAGAAACATGAAATTAAAAAAATTAAATCTACGATTGTAAAGAACATTGAAGTCTCACTTTTTAGTTTCATATCACAAATATGAGCCGATTCTAGACAATTTTATTTAAAAGTAAAAGACGCTTTATGTTAAGATATTCATAGACATTTTTGAAACAGTTATTAAAAATCTATAAAGGTAGATTTGTAGTTTTAACATTAGAGTAAGGTATTTTTTTATTTCAATCTTCTGTCTGAGTCTTTATGAATAACTCAAAATATTTTGATAAACCGACTCTACTTTACGTTTTGAGTTCTCTTTCTGCCTTAATTCTGAAAGCGAAGTCACTTGGCCGACTTTGGAGCACGTGAAGTGCGTGGCTTCAATGACAATTTCGTAATAGTCTCCATCGACGGAGAACCTTCAAACAATGCTATATTGATTAACGATCGTGTCATCTTGGACAAGTTCACTTTCGAAATTGCGCATATTCTATTGTAATGTATTTATTCAAATAGACTGTTAGGAGTCCGTATGTAACATAAACAAATATATTTAAATAATTTCTTTACAACTAGAACGTTTTAATAATGTTTATTCTTCGAAGATAATAAAATAATTACATAAATATTGTTTTAAAAATCCAACTTATAGTGTCTGTCTGTTCGCTTACAACTTGAGAACCGATGAACCGATTTTTATGGGCTGTATTCACGTAAAGCTTGACTATTTTCAAAAAAATCTAATCATCACGCTGCATTTACTAACGATCCAGCAGTAGGGTTGGAATGAAAAGGAATCTGGGAGAAACCGATTGTTTTTCGTCGGACGCGGGTTGAGCTTTACTAGGTCTTGATGACTACGGGTAAATACTGTAAAAACATATTTGTTTAAAAATAACACGAGCAATATTTAAAAAAGATAGAGTTATTAAGCAACATAGTAGGTGACTCGCCTCTATACCCCATACTAGTTTTTAAAAACCTTAAATTCTATAGAAGTGACATGACAAAAAATTTACAAGAAATGTGAATTTTGATAAATTAAATCAACCTATAGAATTCACAGCCTGCATTTAAATTTACCACCAATATTATTTAGACTTTTAAAGGACTGACAGTAGTAACACCCGGACTCCTAAGTTGTAGCAACACTTTTCACAGTGCGCATATTGAACAACATTGGACGGGTACAAGGTAACCACATTAGCATGGCATTGTTGGGTCTGTGTAATTCTAACGTCATTAATCGTCGGAGCAGGTCAATAAACCTGTACGGAACCCGAATGATAAGCCAACTCGCGTGATCACCTTATTAGCATACACACAAATAACATAAGCATTACAAGATTTTTTTATGGGTTCTGTATTATAAGTAATTCTTGATTTTTTAAGGCCTTCATTTTTAAGCTACCCATTTAATCGCTTCAAAATGAATTTACATGAAACCAAATTTTGAATAATACTTTTTAAAACAATGTTAAGCAATCGCTAAACTAATTTGTACGTTCCGCCACTTTAAAAGAATACAAGTGGTCTCGCTGAATTTCTAGACGTGCATGTCGTAAGAGCTGACTAAGGAATTAATCTTCGTGGCTCTGATTCTAAGTTAAATTCTAAGTAGCCGTCCTCACTCGGTGGTATTGTTAATCGCTTTTGTTGGTACCATCGCTTTCAATGAACGATGGTCGAAGCGGCGATGAATTTGTCCGCATTTTACATCAACTTCAATATAGCCGTGAAATATAATAAAGATCATTGCATGACTCCCAGCTCCCATGTGGTGTTTGTGCGTATCCAAGTGTACGTATAAGAAACATGGTTAATAAGTTAAACGACTGACAGACAGAAGCACTGACAACCATAAACCAATATCGCAGCGTTGAACCTGACAAAGTTGGGAGCCCGAACTATCAGCGAAAAGTTGTTATAAAAAAAGAGATAAAACACACAAATATATCAACTACTTGAGTACCTCTTAGGGCCGAGTGCACGAAAGGACAAAAACGTCAACGTTTGATTAAACACGTCACAGTGGACAGTATGGAAGGAACTCTATGCGGTTCACTAAAAGTGACGTGTTTGAACATTGATTAACTCAGCTGTCTCTTCGTGCAATCGGGGCTTAGTATATTATTCATTTTTCGCAGAACATTTAAAAAACAACCGAACTTTTAAGGTCTAAGTAAAACCAAGTTTCATTGTAAATAACTATAACTGATTTCAACAAGTAACATTATATTAAAATACTAGCAGCCCGTCCCGGCTTTGCACGGGCATAATGTCATTAAAAAAAAAATTTTTTTGACACAATGATACACAAATAAACCATTTTTACGTAGAGTTCCTACATTGAGATATTTGAAATAAAAAAAAACTTAGATATTATTATTACATGATTATTAGATATTAGAGAAATAATAAATTCAAAGTGCTATATGGAGAACCGCGGCCTCCGAGGCACGCTCCCGCCGCCCCGGCCGGCCGGTACCGCCGCAAGCACTACATCCCGCAATTTTTAAATCTATAATATCTTCGAAAATATTCATTTAAATCATATGCTGTAAAGGGCCGTATAGATCTATATTAAATCAACAATGTATTTAAGGTATTCAATTGGATAAGGATTAATGCTGTATTGGTTAAAATCGCTTCGAAAATTAGCCGTAAAAAGTAAATGAGAAAAAAATGCTATTGTGGGATATCCATAAGAGATAGACATATACCATCGCGGAGTTTTCTGTAGACCTTTTCAATGTATACAATACTTAGCACATTATTTTGATAAATCTCGTAGGGTTCAGCCTGCGTTTGCAATGTAAGCGGAAAAAAAATATTTTTTTACGACATCACATTGGAAACCTCAAAAATAACAGTATTTCTCCACTATTTAATGGATGTTATTATACATATAAACCTTTCTCTTGAATCACTCTATCTATTAAAAAAACCGCATCAAAATCCGTTGCGTAGTTTTAAAGATTTAAGCGTACATGGGGATATAGGGACAGAGAAAGCGACTTTGTTTTATACTATGTAGTGATGATAGGATGGCATCCTTAGCGCTCACATATATCAAAAACCAGTTACGTATTAACATTTTATGCAAAAAAGAATGCGAATGAAAAGGTTTTTTATATGTAAAAAAATAGCGAGATCATCAATCTACAAAGTTACTCTTAGAAATTAGTTGTAGATATTTTAAAAAAACGTGGTTTCACCTATTACGGCTCCATGTGAATGAACGCAATGCTTTGCAAATGATCTCACTCCATGGGATGGGCTAAGCCTAGGATAAAACTCGTCCTGATTACTATTGTGAAGGTTGACAAAAACAGTTTTTCCCCAACTTCTCTCATAATTTGTGCCCCTAATGTAATTTAGTGCCTGTCACACTTTGCTTCATATTAATGGACCTTAGAATATAAAAATACAAACCCTATTGTCTATGCCACCAATCAAATTTTAAAATCCAACTGCCATTTTTAACAGCTTGTCAATTTTTCGTTGAGCTTCCCGGAGGCAACATCTCTTGTTTCTCGCTACTCTTCATTTTCGACAATTGCTACTAGACAGTGCCTTCGCTACCATTACGGGGTCCCTAACTGGCGGAGAGCTGCGGCATTGCACCTCAACTGCGTAAGGTAAGGTAACTTCGAACCCTCACAAGGTACAGTCTGCACTCATTAATTATTCATCGCTTTTTTTCGTCATTGTAAATCCCTCTTTGGTTTATTATCTATACAGTCCACATTTTCGATTTCTCATAGTATAACTAGAGAACGATTTGACGTTTTTATTTGAAATAATGTATGAACCAAAAAGCTTAGAAATTACTGCCCAAAAAGCACCTAGCACCCAGTTCAAATTGATTGCGTTCTCAAGTAAAACGACGTTGTCATGCGGCGCGTCTACTTCGTGCGCCGGTGAACAAAATTGATCGATGACGAAGGCGCGGAGATAAGAGAACATCAGCGCATAAAGCGCAGTTGAAATTCTGTAAAAAAATATTCACTTTTTAATTGACTGTCAATTTAAATTTATTCCACAACCGCGCCGACCACACGGCGGCATCCCGACCATTTCAAGGGTGTAGCTTAAACGAAATAAAAGATAGAGTGGCCGGCATTAACAAATACACGCGCCGGATCGATCATAAAATATTTTCATAAGATTTATGCTTCCTGTGATAAACAAAACGGAAAATCCATATTTGACGTACTTCCGACTACTTAGAATGCCGAAAATTTTCAAGCGTGCAACTTGCAACGAATGTAATATGTATGTATGTCGAATCGACCGTGAAAAATGGACACATTAAATAATGAAATAAAGCTGGAAAAATGAAACGTACAAGAAAGTATAGTTAAGTATTAATTAACTAGAATCCGTTTTAAACAGAAGCTTTTATTGAAAAGTAGATTTTGTGTACATTCCCTTAAAAGCTTGAGGGGTGAAAAATCATTACACCCGAAATTAATGAAGCATATTAGATTATTTTTAAAAGCTTGCATTTTATTTTCTTTTCAAATTTATAATTAGCAAAATGTAAATTAGTTTCTTTATTCATTTAACTAAAAAACATTTGGAACAATGCAAATCAAATTGTATATTTGAGTTAGGGTTTTTACATTCGCATTTAAAAAAAACGTCATAATTAGTATCGCTCCACTACGAAAAAAACAATGAAGCGATTAAAAAACTCCCTTAAAATACAAACCTTAATATATTGACACACCTTTTCATTGTAGTATAAATCATGTCACTAGGTGCCGTCAATTTTAAAATGTTGTTAGAGATTGTTAGAGTTTTCGGACACACGTAAGAAATTGTTATTATTCAAGAGTTCTTTTAAATATTAAACACATTACAATACAGAATTAATCGTCAGCCTCGGTAGCACAGTGGCGCGGCGCCTTGCGTCTCAATAAGCTTGGTGAAGTAACTCTACGCGCGGTTGGGTTCTAAATGGGTGACTGTTTTCAATCGTTGAGGCTGACCGTGATTCGGATTCCACGTTAAACTGTAGGTCCCTTCTTACTTCCTAGGTGGTAGGGTTAATCCCGCTCGGGTTGTTATCTTCGCATTCAATGAACGATGGTCGAAGCAGCAATTAACTTTTCCGTATATTCCATGCAGTTTAATGCACCGGAGCAATATAAGGAAGGTGCTGGCATGGCACCTAGTTCCCATGTGCAGTGTTAGGCTAATATTTGACCGAGCGTAGCGAAGGTCTCCGTTTCCAGATTGAGCTACATTTTTTTTCGTATATCCCGCTGTTCTCCTCTACAGGTCGCATTTCGCAATAGGATCTATTGAAATTGTGTAGAATTTTTAGACGAGCCAGTTTTAATTTTGTTTTATGTCAAAGTTTAAAAAGACGGACTCCACTAGTTACAGTTGGTATTAGGTATTAGCTATCCACATCTAGTTACATGAAAAAAATCTATAAATAATAGCTTGAAAGCAATGTATTATGAAAAAGGCCACTCTAAATTTGTCTCGGGCGAAGGTAAGAGCTCTTTAGAATGTTTTCGGAGGATGCGTGGAGCGCTTCGAACATTTTCTACATAAATCAGTTTTTGCCCCGACTGATTCACGGTGACTCGCGAAGGTCAAATGAATCACCCGGCGACTGAGCCGAGCTGCCTCTGCAATTGAGTTTTCTTGAGTGTGATGTTTTTATCGAATATCTGTCATCGGCAGTCATGCGATGATGAATCGAATACGGATTTCGGCTAAATTACTTTATCGGCGCTTCGAGTCATTTCAAAAGAGGTTCCAAAGTTGTAATTAAATTTGAGAGAACTAATGGTGAGGTACTAGTAAGTGAGTTGTTCGGTAGTACTCTTATCCGCGATGAAGATCTTGTACTAAGAAATGAGTTCTGTGGAAAATGTTATGGGTTTAAGAAAGTGGTTATAAAATGCTCTTTTGCGTTTTTATTTATTATCTGAGATTAAGAGAATAATGAGGACTTCGCGTTGGGATAGAAAAGGATTGGCGAAGGTTTACAAGGGAGTACGTTGCTTTCGAAGGGCCGAAAAAAGGGGCAGGGGGTTTAAATTTCGTCTAAATATTGGGGAAATTGCATCCGTAGCTTTGACATCGGTCAAAATTAAGGGCCTGGTACTAGCCAAATCGCAAAGTTAGACGAGGCACCCCAAGTAAACTAACTAAGTCTGACGATTATAAGTGTCATCCTTACAATATATGATTCCTTGTCTAGGAATCGAATGATTTTCGTTAATGTATGTTTCCTTTTTCTATACAAAATACATTGCGGAAACGGTGTCCATTTCCGAACTTTTTTGACTAAATGTAGAAATCTAAAAGCAAATGGAATTTTTTGTTTATGCATATATGCTGTTTTTGCTTATATCTAGAAATCGAATGACTTTCAGATTTCTAATGAGAAAAATCAACTTTTTTTTTTTTATTATTATTTAAATAAATGATGGAATAAAACAATATTAACAATCCATTATCAGTCTGGAGTTCTATTTGGATTTGCTGAAGCGTTTCACTACATATTATTACATTTGTTAAAAAGTGCATTTGTATGGCGCGAGTAGTTGGCTAGTCCTAGCGCCTTAAAATATATAGTAGTAACGGAAGAGGGGGGGCAATTGCACCCACTGCCCCTCCCTGAATCGAGCCTGGGAGGTTGTGCAGAGTGTTAAGCGTGGAACCGTAATAGGCCATCTATGTCCCGTTCCATTAAAACATACAAATAAATGACATTTGTTTGGTCACATACAAAATATTGCGAGCAGAAAACATTTTTTTGTTATCATTATAAAAGAGATTGTATAGGTATACTAAACCAGAAACACCCAATTCCCGACACCGACCTGGAAAAGAAGAAAACATCAAATTAGTCACAACAATATAAAGCTGGCGAGCGGCAATTAGCATATTACTGCCCACTCTGAATTCATGGCGGCGAGGGAAAGTAAAAATTAAAGTAATCAAACAAAACGTAAGTTAATCATGAAAAAGTCCTCGCGAGCACAATGCGACGCTTTTGCGGTGGTAATTTAGCAATTAAAATGAGTGGTCAAGCGTGAACATTGCGTCTTCGAGGGTTCCGTTAGTAAAACATTAAATTACGTTTTTTATACGTAAGTGGAGCTGGATGGTAATACTACACAAACCGTCCTAATTAAGCCGAACACATCACACTTGCAAAAGAATTGGGCGCCATGCCAGGACCTTCCCTTTTGAGTAGGGCTCCGTTGAACTGAATGGAAACACGGACAATTTTTTACTGCTTTATTTAATGCAATGGTACCAACCGAGTTTTCCATGGACTCTGAACAATGGAAGTTGTTGTGGAAGTGATGAAGTGCACTTATCCAACTCATGAAGAGAAATTCATTTGTGCATGAACTGGGTGGGGATCAAACCCATGACCAAGACAGTCCCCTCGCCCCTAAGCAACGAAAAAAGGTGTTATTCTCTCTTTGCCCCTAAGCTATGAGTCGCTAAGTAATAACTATTGTGATAACAAGGGTTGGCTTCTATTAATCTTATTTTACGATTCAAATATGCTTTATCCGCTATATTTCAAATACAAAGAAATCAAGCCATAATCATTCTGTGTACAAATATTTCAAATAAACATTAGCAACAAATTTTTCATAAATAGAAAAGAATTGAAAACAATCAATCAATTATATGAAAGATATTTTCAACTAAGCTTCTATTCTGATTGTATGCGTCACCAAAAGCTTTTTTGTTCGTATCCATTCTATTCCGGGTACAACTAGTCCAAGGTAAATAAGTGGATTAAAAAATTACATAAAATCTCTAAGACCAACGTAAAGATGTCCTTAACTATTTTTATTGCAGCTATAAAGCTCTCCTTGATGAATGTAATCCAAGCCAGTGCCCTCTTCATTCCATTGATCCCTTAAAACATTCTGGCCTTAAATGACGCAACCCTAATTCGTGGGAAATGAGTGAGCCGCCAGAGGGCGCACTTGATGGACGCAGCGCTGCGTCGGCGACACCTCGCGAATTACAATTTAATGAGAAAACTCAGAGACATTTAAAGATTATTTCTATATTTTGTTCTAGCTGCGGCACTTGGGTCTCATAAATCGCGTATGAGATTGGAGTTAGGCCAAGTTTTACTTTTAGTTGAGTGGCCCGTAGCTTAGGGGCGCGGCGACTTGCCTTGCATGCCAGAGGTCTTAGATTCAAATCTCCGCCTCGTTCATGCAACATTTTCTTTGTATTTTATAGAAGAGCATTTCGACACTTCTGCGAGCTGCTCCATGGTTCGGAATCCATGTAAAACTGTAGGGACAATTTCTAGGCGATAAGATCAAGCACGCCCGAATTGGTACCATCGCATTGGATGGAAAGTTGGGCTTTCCGTGTTTCACATCCAACTGAATCTAACTGTTCAGGGAAGGTCCCTGGCATGGCACCAAATTCCTTATATTATAAGGGAATGCGGTGTGATGGCCTATTATCCTGACGGTAGTATAAGCCATTCATGTCCATTTAAATGTCGAATAGAGTAAACTTATTTTATTAATTAATTCTGTATGATAATCAGTGTTCACGCTCTCAAAAATTGTTAAGAAAATATGTTGACTTCTTTGCCTCCTGAACGTGAAAATTGCATTTAGAGGTTAAATATACACTTATAATCTTTCGATGTCTTCTAAAATCCAACGTCTGGTGTCCGTATACTATATGTGCGTCTGTCCGTACAAAACGATAACTACTTACCCGTTTTCAGATGCGCCTCTTATTTTATTTATTTTAGGTATTTTTATTTATTTATTTACACAAAGATATGCAGATGGAACAGTTTACAAGAATTTAAAATACTAACAATAATAATACATGCACGCAAATAGGATCGACAGTTGATTAGTTCTTGTACGACGAACGATACCTCCTAAACTGGCCTTACGGCTGAATCATAGGCGGTAATGACGCTTAGGTTACTATTTTTAGTATTAGAATGTAAGTATATTTATTCTTGTTAAGTATATATATATATATCTTTATTGATAAAAAATCTTACTTCTTTTATCCTTTTTTGTCTGCCGCCTTGCACCATTCCTACATCCCAAGGGTAGGTAGGAAGAGAATGCCTTTTGGCATTAGGCCCGCCTTTTGTAAACTGTTTATAATGGTGTACAATAAAGAATTTTATTATTATTATTATTATTATTTACCATTGATCTGACTTTTTCCACAGAACTCTGTGCAAAAAATTATTATCGACTATTATAGTATATGTTCCGACAGTTATAAGTGTAACAGTCATGCATCGATTCAGATTCAAAGGTCCACAAAGAGGAACAAAGTAACGCCAGAAATAAATAACAAGGATAAACAGCGAGAAGAGCAAACAAAGCAACAACAAAAAAAAAGAAAAACAAATATTTAGCCACATTCTTTACATCAGATATATGGGTATTTTTTTTATACCGCTTGACGGTTAAGGAAACAAGGCGGGAAAAGCGTAATTTTGTATTGAATATTAACGCATATGAAGCCGTGGCCATGTCCTAGTAAGTAAGCTTTTCCTCATACCATCATCCTGGTAGTCTTCAAGTCAATTAAAAAGTTCGATAGCTCTGCAATAATTTCAGCATCAGTAGCCCAGTGGCGCGACGCCTCGCGATTCGATAAGTTGAGCGAAAAACCTCTGAGCGCGGTTGGGTTCTGAATGGTTGACCACGTAATTGGTCACGGATTCCACGTAAAACTCCCGCCCGGGTTGGTACGATCGCATTTAATGAACGATGGTCGAAGCGGTAATACAAATTGTACGTGTTTTCCATCCAGTTCAATGTAGCCGAGCAATATAAGGAAGGCCCTGGCATGGCACCTAGTTCCCATGTCGTGTGTTAGGCTCATATCTTACGGTCAGTTTGATATGAGCTATCCATGTCCAGTTACAAAAAATACATATCAACTGGCTTGATAACGCGCTGAGCAATATTCTGCAAGGTGAGGTGTACTTGACGGTTTCAAGCAGATTTTGTCTGTATGCACAATATTCGTCACAACCTAACCTATAAGCTGGTAATATTGTTTTGTAATAAATTTATTAGTCCTCAATTATATCATCCTTTAGCAACTTATAAACTAAATATTAAGAATAAAATGACCGAACGGAACTCTGGATCATCGGAAAACTGCACGATTAAATAAATAGAACCGAACATACCCGCGCCGGGCTCTGTCCGTTGGAGAGTCGCATCAGTAAATAAAAACAAATCCTTCGTGTAATCCGACGCGGTCGACGTATTACGAGTACTCAAACCCGATCGGACACGCAACTATTCGTTCCGTTTACAGCGAACGTTTTTCAGGGTTCCGTAGTATAGTTGTGCTGCCATCTATCTACATTGAACTTCATCGAAAACACGGACAATTTGTCATTGCCCTTTCGACCATTTTTGCATCCAATGCGATGGTACCAAACCGGGCGGGCTTAATCCTACCATCTATGAGGGGAAGGTGACCTTCAGTTTTACATAGATTTTGAACTATAGAGCAGCTCACACATATCTAACTAGGAAAGAGAGCAAAGGTGGTGCATGAACGGGGCAGGGAATTAAACCCAAACCTCTGGTGTGCAAGGCAAGTCCCTACGTCACTAAGCTTCCTAGCCGCTCAGGCCCGTTGGATGGTTTGAACACCTAGAGCGAATCAGTTATTTATTTATATATTTTATTTTATAAGAAACCTTACAGCTAATCTTAGATTATTACATGATGATTATTTTAATATTTTTGAGCCAATGACAAAGTTTCATTGTTCGCAAACTGAAATGTCTTACAACTAAACGATTAAATTAGCACTTGCAACATTCCACAACCGTGTGTATGCGGTATGTATGTGGTGAAAGTGTGTGTGTGATGTGTGATGTGTCAATGTGTAATGTGAGTGTATGTATGTTTTGAGTGTATGGACTTATTTGATTGGTTTTATTTAAGTATTATTGTGTTTATAGTAATATGTTGTTGAATGTATATATATGTTACATTATTATTTATTAAAGTGTACAAAAGTGTTAAATAAAGCTGGTTACTCCGCTCTGACCTGCTGGCGTGCCTTCATAAGAAAAGCATGCTTTGTTAAATTTAATTCGTCAACGGTGTTATAAGTGCGATCGTAAGAGGACATGCAACGGTTTAGGACGGAGTTCTTTGCGTAGTTTGTTTTACACGTTTGGGGCTGAAAAAGTCGAGGTCGTCTGGTATGCGCAGGAGTAACTCGATAGGTAATGCGAGCAAGGAGATCAGAGCAATCAATATTATTGTGAAGTATGTTATATAAAAAAATAATATATGCAACTGATCTCCTCTGCTCCAGTGATTGCATATTATAACAGTCTGCCGCATGCTCATAATCAATAAAGGCGCTTTTTGATATATAATTTAAGTCTCTGAGAAATCGATGTTGGATTCTCTCGACGCACATGCGTCACATAGTGTGGAGACCATATGTTATGAAAGAATGATGAAGCAGAGTAGAATAAACAGGTCCGGGCGGCCAAAATGAACCTAAATCTGTTCTACAGGTACGTAGAACTACCTGTAGAACAGACTTTGAGAGTTTGATAAGCAGAACTTGCATCCCTTACTAATCGCAGAGAATTAGAGCACCCCCTTGTGGTTGACAGTTGGCTTTTGAGAACGAACCGTTTCTCAAACTCATTTCTCTACCGCACCGCCAGGATATGGAACTGTCTGCCGGCAACAACAGTCTTTCCTCAAACGTATAACCTAAAGTCTTCAAACGTAATTAAAACAGGCTCGATAGCTCAGCGATGGCATGAGGCTTTTCTGAGTATCAATACCTATCTATATAGAGGAAGTTAAAATATGTTGTAATTATGTGTATCGTACCGTATGCCTATACCCCCGGGGTATCAACTTCATGGTTTGACAAAACAGTCTGATCTCTCATCCGCTTCTACGGAGCCCTAACAAATTTTCCAATTCCGAGCCATTTCAGTTTCCGCGCCGGAAAACTCGGCTAGATTTCAAAGAGAAATAAATACCGGGAAAACGCACCCAATTAAATGAATGTATTTTTTTAACAATGATCTCTTGTATGTGGCAATAAAAAGTTGCTGGACTTAATAAAAAAATCGGACAATTGTGGGAAAAAATTATGAATTTGTGCTGCGTGGGTACCGGCACGTAAAAATAATATAAGAATTTATATTATATTTTTTATTATATTTTATTTATAATATATATATTAATATAAGAATAAAGAAAAATAATATATGAATAATGCTACATATTAGCACTTCTAAGCAATCGTACGGTACCAACGAGAAAATCGTTGCACGGTATTCAATCATCTCTGCCTACCCTTAAGACTATCGTGAAGGTAGCGGGGCTCTGAGATTTAAACATTTGAAGAAATGATTTCTTTGTCCATTGGGCACGGCACAATTGTTCACGCCGACTGCGAATAAAACTAGCTAAATCGTCTTCCAGGTCATAACGGTTCCCTACCCCTAAAAGTAGTCAGATTTTAATATTTTCTTACTTTTTAATCACTTGAGAAAACTTGATTATATATCTGTATATTTTTATTTGTATATAAATACTATATAATCGGTTAAAAATATATATGACAGTGAAAAAGACAACTTTTTCAAATGTTTATTAGCTGTATTATTAGATGTATAGTACAGTAACAGTTATCGCCCGTAGTATGGGAAATTGATAGGGTAACGACGGTCTTAACAACTCGATGGTTTGTATTCATCGGAGCGCCAATGAAAAACGTTCGATGTTTTTCCGTTATTTTTTTTATTAAGTATCATATCAAGTACATTTACATGCAACATATATTCGCATGTTAAAGTAGCCGTGGTCATTTTAAGCGAAAATCCTGGCATGTCACCTAACTTCTTCGGAAATGCATTATTATCATGACAGAAGGTATTAGCCATCGCACCGTTCCATAAATACATAGGATTGAAGAAGTTCTTCGTATCACGAACGTATGACGCTCTATCTCTGCCGATATTCTCGAGAAATTGGCGTCATGGTACGTTAGTCTGTAGAAAACAGTGAAATACACCGGAAATGGAATCCGACGAAGTCAATTCGGGAGATTAGGCAGCACCGCCGCCCCGTCACTGCGGTCGTTCAGCCGAATTGAAATTGCAATATTTAAAGACTTAGTCGAAGCGGATGGATAACTATGAAGTAGGATAAGACATAAAATTTCAGCGCAATGGCCCTCCGTTCGAGGACAAATCAATCCATTTATTAAACCAATTGACTGGATACATTAGAAAGACATATATTGTCTTTACCCTAGGTTTTATTTAACTTAACTTAGAATAAATTCTGATACATGTGTGATAGAGCAGGTGACGAAATCGCGTTTGGTCAATGTTACAACATATGATGAACTTGTCTTTGAACCATAGATCTCCTTGCTCATGATCTGTATATATTTATTTTATGGAACCTGACATGTATGTCTTATACCACACAACTACCGTAAAAAAATACATCACATACCCGAAGAAATTGGTGCTATGCCAGAACCTTCCCTTTATGAGTACGGCTACATTAAAGTGGATGGAAAACACGTACATTTTTTTTCGTTGCCGCTTCAACCATAGTTTCAGCCAATACGATGGACCAATACGGGCTTACCAGGACCAACCACATAGTAGGGGAAGGGGACGCACAGTTTAGCATGGTTTCCGAATAATGGAACGGCTCGCGTAATTCAACCAACTCAGAAAGATAAATAAAGTTGCGAATGACCGGGGCGAGGCTTACAATATGCGTCTCAAACTAAAGATTTTTTATGTGAAGGGAGTCTCAATACGTAACTAACAATACAGATCAAATTCAGAGCTTTTATTTATCGCATAGAAATATACGTACATAACTTCACAACACTTTCTAGGAAGGGTAGGCAGATACGATAGAACGCCATACGGTACGATACCAGAGCGCCTCGTTCGCTTCATCTACAGACATATTAATCGCGAACATAAATGGTTAAGATCGACCAAAGACGGTACAAAAACCTACGCCATCTTTTTGGCAGTAAAGATCTCTATTACACTATAATAGTCATTCAAAACTTGAAAATTCACAAAAATATTGACACTATGTACGAGTACTATGAACCTGTCACAGTATCGTATCCTCTCACCGTTATCCAAGTCCCAGCCAGTTTTCAGAGCTCCTGAAGCCGCGCACTCATTGGTCCATTTATAAGTTAGCTAGACTCGCTTCAGCGACAGCTATTCAGGAGCTCGCGAACATTATTAAACAGCTTGCGGGTAGTTCGACGAGTTAATACTTTTGAAATGTCTGGTAAGACTGTCCTGAACCATAAATTCAAGAGCTCGTTTATCATTTATTTATTTATTTATTTATTTATTTATTTATTTAGAAAACCAACAGCGATTACAAGTTACACTTTGATACAAGATAATATAAGCTTAAGCTAAGGCCAGTAATAGGTTTTCCTAAATTAAACATATTTTACATAAAGTCTATCTTGTTCTACAAGAGAAGGTTAATACAATCCGAAAAAGGTAGGTAACAAAAAAAAAGTATGGTAGATAAAGTGTGTATACAATTAAAGTTTGCTTTTAAGTATGTATGTATTGTTGTGTGAAAAAAATATATATATGTGTAATGCTTGGAGTTATACTAGTATGCTTTTGTAGTCTAAATAGTAACTTAAATTTAATTACTGAGTGTGTGTGTTTTGTATAATACATTTGTTTTAATGTGTGTGTGTGTGTGTCTAAAAACTGAAAATCTGTGTAAAGAGTAGATGCATGTGTTTGCTTTTGGAAGAAAAAATATCAATACTGCATAAATTATTAACTTGAATTGTTCTGTATTTTTAGAGATTCTTTTTGTTTTGTGAAAACGTAATTCTAGAGTCTGTAAATAAGTCAACTTCACTAAAAAGTTTGTTGTAAATTTTTGGTAAGCGCGTGAGTAGTGAGTTTTGTGCGTAATTGGTGTGGTGTGCCGGCACGTACAGCAGCCCCGTGTGGCGCGTGCGGCGTGTCGGCACACACAGACCAATTGCACTCACGAGGGATGGACAGTCCACACGAGCGTGGAATATGTCATACAAAAGGTTCATATCAAGTAGTAATCTTCGTTCTTCCAGTGTATGTAATTTATAGTGAATGCAACTTTTCTCATGTTGGGTAATGGAAGAACGTGTGCGATAGTTAGCGTACTTGATGATTTTTTGTTGAATTTTTTCAATACTATGTTTTTGCGTCACATATTGTGGATACCATATACTGCTAGCATATTCAAGACCACTGCGAACCAGAGAACAGTAGACAGCTTTAAGACAAACTGGGTCAGAAAATGGCATGCATGTACGTATCAGGAAACCAAGATTTTTATAAGCCCTTTTTACGATATTGTCAATATGCAGGGTCATGATCATTTTCTTATCTAAAGTTACTCCGAGATCGCGAACGACCTCAACTCTTTGTATTGGAGTTCCATGAAGGGTATATGGAAACAATGTTGCATTCGAGGACCTAGTAAAGGAGATAATTTGACATTTCGATACGTTGACTGAAATTCTATTCCTTTTATAGTACTCCTGCAAAGTGTTGAGGTCGTCCTGCATTCTTTGGCAATCGTCAACATTTCGAACTTTATTGTAATTTTTTTTATCATCTGCATACAAACAGTGTTTGGAAAAATTTAATATATTAGAAATATCATGTATATATGTGTTATAAAATAGTGGGCCCAGATGGGATCCTTGAGGGACCCCGGATGGTATTTCGATAAAATTGGACCTGAATCCACCTGCTACCACTGCCTGTGACCTATTTTGTAAATATGATTTTATCCAACGCAGAAGATCACCGTGTATACCACACCTCTTCAGTTTATCAAGTAGGATGACGTGATCTACACGATCGAAAGCTTTTTCGAAATCAGTGTAGATCACGTCGACCTGTCCACCTTTTTCCATATTTGTTAAGACGAAATTGGTGAATTGAGCTAAGTTTGATACCGTAGAGCGCCCTTTTAAAAAACCGTGTTGTGTTTGAGGAATACTCATGGAAACAGTAGGTAGTATTGATTTATAGATGATTTTTTCAAACATCTTGCTCAATACATTTTATATAGATATAGGTCTGTAATTCTCTATTTTTAATTTGGATCCCTTTTTAAAAATTGGCACAATGTGAGCTTCTTTCCATCTAGAAGGAAAAACGCCTTCGCGAATTGATCTACTAAAAATTATTGACAAGGGAGTTACTAGAGATGCAGCTGATCTAGATATGAACATTGGTGAAATTTGGTCACTACCAGCTCCTTTTGAAGTGTCCAACTCTTTGATAGTTTTTCAAATTATTTATTCCGAAATGTGTATGCTACTGATGTCGCCAGCTCCTTCGTGGCACGTTGACATGTAGTCTAGATGGGAATAGTCTGTGAGAGGTTGACAAAAAACACTATGGAAAAAGCTGTTGAATCCATTACATATATCTTGTCCCTCTGTTAATTTTAAGTTTCCTAGTGTGACTATTTAGGGATAACTAGATTGACCTCGCATTAATTTTATGTAGGACCATAATTTTTTGGGGTTATTTTTTATATTTATTTCTGTAAATTCAATGACTTTTTTAAAATTTAATTTTTCCATCTTATTTTGGCGTGTACGCAATAAAGAAAATTCGTCGTAATCACGAGGGTTTTTAAATAGTTTCCATCTTTTATGTGCCTTCATTTTTTCCCTAGTTATCTTAATCAACGCCCTATTGTACCACGCTGGAAAGTGGTGATTATTTGTTTTAGAGGACTTAGGTACATGAACGTTAATAATTTTATAAAGATTTTCATAAAACAATTCTAATGCTTCATTAACGTCCCCTGATTGGAGAAGTGCAGTCCAGTCGATGCTTGATAATGATGCATTAATAGCTTGGTAGTCACCTTGTCAAACCAGTATTTAGGTTGGGATAATTCAATCAAAGGTGCAATATTTATATCTGTTGGTTCGATGATAAGCGAGGGATGGTACAAGTCTTCTTTGATTATGGGATCAGTACACCAACTGACTTGGAGATTTGAATTACAAAATACTAAATCTAACACATTATTGCATGAGTTAGTTAAAAAGTTGAATTGGGAGAAGCCTGCCAGATTAGAATTATAAATAAGTTGGTCAGCTGATTCCTGTAACTCAAGTGGTCCACGTCTAAGAACTGTCGGACCTGTCCGCTTGTCCCAGGTGATGCAAGGTAAGTTAAAATCCCCTATAACAATGAAGTTATCTTCCGGTTGGGACGAAGTGACCGCTAAAGTACTGTCTACAATATCAGTAATACACGAAAGTTGTTTGCTGGGCTGAGGAGGTACATACGTCACAAGCAGGTGCAGCCCTCGGGAGCGGGCCGAGTGCGCGCTCGCCCCCGCCGCCGCTGCCGCCGCCGGCACGCTCACCCACAGCAACTCGGCGGGGGTGGCGGCGGATGGCCGCTCGCCGCTCGAGCCCGCGCCGACCCATTCCCTGCACGCCGCGGCACCGAGCTTTCTTCGAACCATTATCATTACGCCACCTCCGGTGGTCTTACCGGTGGAGATAAGATCGCGATCACAGCGGAAAATATCATACCTCGCATCACCCAATTCCCCATCTAATATACCGTCATGCAACCAAGTTTCGGTGAAATTAAAATGTCAAAATCGTTTTTTAGTATTCCTCTATACAGGTCTAAACATTTTGTCCTGAGTCCTCTAACGTTTTGATAGTATAATTTCAAAGGCGAAGAAGTTATTCTATTCAGAATTATATTGACAGAATTATATTGAAAGAATGGAGCATGTGTTTGACTTCGTGACAAGTCACGCGTTTTACGAAAGTTAATATTAAAATTTGTGTAAATTAGTATAGATAAGAGGCAGATTTTATTATGCTTTGTGTGTATCATGTTGTTTAGTGTAGTAACATTTTTAATTTTATTGCTGTACAAGTGAAGTGGGTAGTTTCCAAAAGCAATTTTGTAATATATTGGATGTATTGTGACTTGAACGGTCTGTGAGATGAATGTTAAGGTGTAGAATGTAATGTATGTTTGAATGTAAATTTCGTGAAGCAGTGACAGTAAACAGAAATTAATATATATATGTTAGTAACAACTACTAATTGGTGATTTATCAGACTATTTTCTTCAGATCTTCCTCGTTTTTTACCCAAAGCGGGTTCGATGCCTCGTTTTTTCTGACAAAAATTCTGCAGTTTTTTGTCCATACAAATTGATACTGCTTTAACTTCGCCTGTTCTCTGCAGCGTTTAAAAAGCATTTTATTGTAGTTGGAGAGGTGCTCGTTGACAAAAATTCGTTGTTCGTTTCCCTGAAAACCGATGTCACGGGTGGTGATACCTCGGCGCTTGCGCAGACCGGAGATGATACTATCCTTGATGATGCGGCTTTTCAGCTTGACAATGATTGATTTAGGGCGTCCTGCGACGGGTTGCATATATCTCAAAGACTTGCATTAAGCTGTTAAAACAAATGCTATTTAAATACTTGTTATGTCAGATAAATATGAAGATTGAGCTCTTTTTCGATAAATTTGAAAACGTTTTATGATTCTAATAATTAATTTCATCAGATGTCGCCGCATAATGTAGTCTCGATTGTGGTGAAAATCTCTTTCAAATTAAAAACGTGACTTATTTAATGTTAAAAAACAATGATAACCAATAAAAACTATGTGTACAGATAAAAATATATGAAAACAGATATTTAATTCCCATATACATCATCCGGATCGTAGGACCATTTCGAATGATTGCGAATGAGTTTAGCAATCCGGTTCGAAGGACTAAAACATACTGTCTCGCAATCTGGCTCGAAGGACCAAAATGTAATTCGAGAACTGCAGCCGGTGATTACCAGCAAGCGGGCGACGTCCGTCCCCTGAAATATTCACGACGATTTGATTTTCAAAGTTCAGCTGCGTATTTCCAGGTTGCAAATCAGCTACGTTCACCAGACAGGACGGACTGACTCACAGCCATGCATAGAATTATTGATATTCTAATGTTTGGGTTCAGGCACCTAATTTTGTATGTTTGTATGAACTTTATTTCTTAACATTGATCTACAAGTTTCTCCTCAATGTTACTGATAAAATTGTATCATACGAATCAATAATGACGAATCGTAGTTAAACATTAATTGGTCAGTATCTTATGCAGGAATATTATCCATGCTTTTGTTTACTCTATATTTACTCTCAAGCTATTAGCACTCTGAAGTATTCTGTAGGTGTTACATTTAAAGGGATAAAGTGATAAAAATATTTAGCCATAAGAATAAAAATGCATTTTTATTCTATCTTCTGGCGAAATTTCTTGTCGCATTTTCTTCGCCCGTGATAAACGAACCGTTTATAAAAACATACGAATCCAAGAGTGTGTTGGACCTAATTGACGAAAATAAACGAATATTTAGTGCTCTATCATATTCATATTTTTATGAATTATTGTGAAATAAGAACACATGTTTTGAAGATACAGCTGCACAGGCACCAGTGACGGACGTCGTTTATTCCCTTCAATGCGCCGTAGAGCTAGTAGCGGAAATAGACGCACACCCGTGATTACTTCATTTGCTTGTACGCATTCCGCTTTTTTAGCTAATTAATTTAATTAAAAATTCGGGAAAAAAAGGACGTACATGCTGAGGGCGAAAAACCTTACTCGCATAGTCAACTTAAATTCTTAATTGAAAAGCACGACAGTTATTTTTCAGATGATTTGTGGCACACATCTGCTATGTCTAATAGTTTCGTGGGCATACCCGCGAAACGCAGACACACGAGCATCCCATTTCCGCTGCTAACTCCGGAGCGGGTATGGCGATGACAGCTAGGACAACACTAAATATATTCGTGACTATCCTCACTAAAAAGCGGACACATTAATTTATGCTTGCATTACGGCGAAATCAAGTCCTCACATTCATAATTGGAAAATATTTAGTTTTATGTTAAATAAGGCATATGCCGATCGGCCAAGCGCCGCTTTGTTTTAAGGATTTTAAATTGTACTTCGGGGGAAAGGGCATTCTATATTTCACCGACCCTATTGATAAATTATCAATAGGAGTTGGTTTCAGTTTTGCGATTGTCGAAAGTGAATCGGTGCCGGCCTACTTCCCGATGCGAGATGGTAAATAATAAAAAGAAGGCGACATTATGCTGCTCCGAAGAACATTTTCCGAGATAGAGGCGGAAAGTCATTTTAAGTTACACATTTTAAAATCTATAACATTATATTAGCCCTTTTTGTGTTCCTTGAGAAGTTCTTTGAAATGAAAATGCCCCCTCAAAATGTTTTACGTGTTTTATAAGATAAAATTGTATCTTGTAATTGAATTTAGTTGTGTTAATAGTTCGTGTGATCGTATTTTTGTGTTTTTCTTTAATTGAGTAAAGTATTTTTTTTCCCTCATGTGTTCTCTTTGACAATAATTTAACTAATTGGTCTATGTTAAAATTTTTTTAAGGGTTTACTTACTGTATTTTTTCTGGTTTTATGTATTATGTTTCCTCACTCACGACAAACAGCTGTTGCTCTCACCTTATGTTAGTCGTAAGTGTGTCCGGACCAGCGTAAAATCAGCGCTGTAGTTCACTCATCAAGAGGGACCTGCAGCACAAAATGCTGAGCTGGCTCCTTTTTTTTCTCCACAAATGTGTATTTTGAATTTTGTAAGTGTTCTTAGTTGTGTTGAGAAAAAATAAACGTATTTTCTTTCTTTCTTTCTTTCTTTCTTTCTTTCTTTCTTTCTTTCAAAACAGAGAAAGACCCTAAACTTCGGAGTGAGAGGGTCTGTAAATTCTAAACTTAGGTATCAAGTCGATCAATAAATTCTTGCATGTAAATAATTTAAAACATTAATTAATAAACAAGACAACAAATTGCATAAGTACATATATTTATTCTAGTTCAATGAAATGTGGACTCATGCGTGTACGTGGGTTTATCGACGAACAATACAATTCCACTAAGTTCGTCCGAACAAGAGGACTTATGGGAACATTCTACACCCCTGTGATGCCTTCAGAGAGATTACGGATTAATCCCTTCTAAGACGAGACTATACGGAGACATCACTAATTAATGTTCAAGGAATCATGATCCCTTCTAGCAGATTAGGCGAGATTGTACACCCATAGAATTACAGCATTCCTTAGGATATTTATTTGTGGATTCCATTCATGGATTTGTTTCGTGTGAGTTCCTGTCCCGGAAAACCATGTTTGTTGAAAGGAATTTAAGTCCGACCACCTTAATTTTTTGCAGAAATTTCCACAACTTAGTTGAAAGCTGAGAGGGGGCACACTATTACGACACTAGAAGCACGCATCTCAGCAACTATTCCCTGCAACCTAAAGAAAATAAACAACTTTTAAACTTCAATTTAATTTAAGATACCTACCTAAAAATACCCCTGTACTGTAATGTCTAAAAAATGTACTGCTTATAAGCAGTAAATTTTTTGCCTTATTTTATTTGACTTCAGCATTGCATAGCGGTTCATAGTTGCTTCCAAATTTAATTCATGTAGCGCCAATAGTCGGTGGGTAAACTTAGTGCGATGACATACGGACGGACGGACAGGGCGAAATTATAATAAAGCCTAAAAAGGTGCGCTATGACCTTTGAAACAGGAGACCATGAGGCGATACTCCTAGGTAGGCGGCCATATTTCTCTGCGCTGAAACCCGGCAGACGGCAGGACAGAAATTGCAATGATAAAATCTGAATTTCTCGATGTACCTACAGAACCTTAATGCGCACAGCATATCGAAATGAGATGTCGCTCCACGTTCGCAGATTCGAGGTGGATCGAGCGAAGCAGCAGAAAATTGCAATTGCCGATATCTGCATCGCATCCGGTGCGCTCTGACGTCACGCCTCAACACGCACATCTTCACGCCCGTAATTCTCCTGAAAGTGCGGATCATGCGTGAATACGCCTTATATTCCCGGCTCCGTTCGGGTCAATTTCCTTTTAGACAATCACCTAAGCGGGAACCCGGTGAAATCGCCCCCGACCAACAACTTTGCATCACCTGCCCGCGATATTACTATGTTTTGGCTTGGCGTTCTGCCTCAGTTTTTTATGCTCGGCTTCTAATGGTCGTAGGGTGATCTTGACCTATAATTTTCCACGAATTCGACTAATACTTACAGAGATTAAGAAGTTAATACAAAAAAATACTCTTCCGCTTAATTTTATTAGCATTGCCGATTCACAGATTCCACCAAAAGAACACTTAACATCGGGGAAATAATAGTATATTATATCCTAACAATGCACTCATAGGTATAAATTAACGTGTCTCACATCCCTCCTGCGCTTACATCCGACAATCAGTGCTTACAGCTGTTACATAAGAGTTTCCAAAAACTGCTAACCCTAGAACAGGTTACACCTTGTTGGGTAGCAATATTGCATAAATAACGAATAAAAAGACGAGGCATAAATTGAATGTATTTTTTGTATAAATTGAATTTATTTTTTTGTGCACTGTGCACATACAAAATAAATAAATCAACGCACAACCTGGATGTGGTGTGTAGAAACAACTGCTAGATAATCGAACCCGACATAGAGATAGACCTCGGCAGCAGCCCCGCGGCTACATAGCCCGATGACGCTACGTACGACTCGACGTGATATTTGATGAATAAGATATATGATGAAGGCGATATGTGATGAATTCGATTCGAATAGGACGGAAATATGGCGCGATTTAATTTTCACGATGATATCTTTGGTATTTGCGAGAAATATTTACAGCAAATAAAATTAATATGAAATGGCATGGTGCAGGAAGCTATTGCTTTACGTAAATACCTAAATATGAGAGAATCTGTGGAAAACCTAATGTTTTTCGCTGGACTCTAAGGCGAACAGAGTCGCGGCCGTCAACTAAAAAATCGAATAGAGGTTTTTAAAACTTCTTTGCTGGCGGGTCCAACATTTCCAAACGTTACAAACAAATTAAATGGCTTGAGGTGAATCGTGAAGCACATGGTTAGGAAACCTGCAGTGCAGTGAGTGTCTTAGCATTGCAGCGCCTAAGGATAAGACCGGACAGAAAAGAAAGACCTTGAGTAGAAATCGGGGAGGGGGTAGTACATGCGTAGTGTACTAGCTATTCGGTACTTATAACGCTGGGATGGAGTGATAGCAGGAGAGAGGTAGAAGCAGTGGCGCAAGAAGTTCAAATTATATCGCGCTTTTTTATGTAACTGGATATTAATAGCTAATACCAAAACCGACCGTAATGATATTAGCCTAACACACCACATTGGAACTAGGTGCCATTCCAGGATCTTCCTTATGGCTTGTCCTCTACGCCCATTTATGTGTGGAAATGGTTAACTTTTCTATGCATTTGAACTTAATTATGTGAAATTATGTTACATTGTACGTAAATTCTAATTAACAACGACGTGGGCTCTTCCCATTGGAGGCAAGCTTCCCTTCCAGTAAGCTATGGTGGAATCGGCATCCGACGTCTAAGCGATATTGCGCTCCGAGCTTTCCTCGCATCCACGCATCAGAATTGATCTCATTCATATTACCTAATTTAGGAGGTCATTCTGAAATGTATTATGTGTCGGAAGCAAAGGACGAATGGGCAGCTATGTGCCCAGACGCCATTCCTTCAGAATGTATTCATGCACAGCGTAAATAGGATGAAATCAGTATCAAGCGAGTTATATCAGCCCTATAGAAGAATCAAGTTTGCGGGCTTCAAGTGAATACGAATCTGGAAGTTGGCTTCAAGTTCTTCCCTCATCTCATTTAGGCACCCTGCTCGAGGATAGCACCTTCCGAATTTCAATAGCTTTGCGTTTGGGTTGCGACATTGTTTATTCACATATTTGGGGTTGTGGTTTACAAGTGGATTCAAAAGCTAGCCACGGTCTTAGTTGCACAAAGAGCGCTGGAAGATTTTATAGACATATCTAAAGTCATTAACGACATCTTAATACGCGCACTTTGTTCGGTAGGCACTCCATCTATCCGAGAACCAAATATACGTCGAGACGATGGTAATCGAGCTGACGGCATGACCTTAACACCGTGCGCCGAGGGTAAATGCCTCATATGGGATGCCATATGCGTTGATACCCTTGCCAATACCTACTTGAGTGCTTCTTCTATAAAGGCAGGATCAGCCTCAGAGACAGCCGCTCATGCAAAAAATAAACAAATATAGGCAGATTAAAGAACGTTACCTATTTGTACCATTTGCGATAGAAACCCTTGGACCGCTTTGCTCTGAGGCTAAAACATTCCTGAAGGACTTAGGTGGGCGGTTGCGTGAGTCATCCGGTGACAAGCGTGCCGCTGCTTAACTTTTACACTGTATCAGCCCCGCTGTCCAGAGAGGCAATGCTGCGAGTGTGATGGGAACGATCCCGCCGACACCGCGTCGGCTTCGTTGGAGGAAATACCTAGTAATAGTATTGTCTAGTCTTACATCTAACTAGCTAGTTTTTACATTTAGTTTGGTTTAATATGTTTTATGGTTAAGTTTTCATTTATTGTGTAAGTATTTTTTTTCTGTTATTAAACGAGATAAAATACTTTCAAATTATGTGAAAACATACAAAACTAAACCATATTTGTCAAAGGGTGGCCAAAATGTAACGTTTTGAAGTTATTAATGTAAATGATTTTTGGGGGGGTGTACTCAGGAAGCGAACGCGAAAATTTCTAGCGTGAGAACCTGTCAAAATATATGTAGACCAAATATGCCTACTTGTTTTCTATATAGCGGAAGACATTTTGCAAGCGACTCACCGACGGAAGTGAGATTCAAGAGAATATACACTTATGTTCAAGCGTACGCTGAAGTTAGGGAACACTCGCACCAAATGGAAGCGGACGCAGCCAAAAGTAAATATTCACGCCAGTTCACGCGAGTTCACGCCACAGCGAACGGAGCAGTGCAGGAAATTAAATTGACATTCGAAATAAAACAAAAAGCACTCACAAAGGCCAAAATGTGACTTACTGTGCTCTGCCGCCGAACGGCGGACGTCCGCACGCAAACGCCGCATCTTGCGCTTCGCAACAGTGTATTTCGAAAGCGCATTCAAAATGCGAGCCTCTAGTGCGGGGCGATAGAGTGTTTTATCGATAATTTTTTCGCATAGAAATGTAGGCGGAAATTACCCAACGAGACGAGAGGTTAATGAGAATTGACCGATGAGTGCACAACATCGAAACGCAAATATTTCAGAGGAAATAACGCTGGCGTGGTAATGCAACGAACTCCATTTGATTTAGCGCTTGCTATGGTTTCCAGCTTCGCTCCGGTTAATTTTGCTTTGAGTCCGGTGAAATGCGTTGGGTTGTAAATTTAAAACTGGTAGTTTTAGAAATTAGCGCGGTCAAACAAACAAACTCTTAAGCGACCTCATTAACAATGCTTGCGAATTGTTTATTTCAATATCTGCCCTACGTGAAGAGCAATAGTTCTACATCCTCATTTTAAAATTACATAAAGAATAACCCTGTAATTGTTTTTTTTTTCGTTAGTTTTACTTTCAGTTACGAATATTTACCACCTAATAATAAAAGCACCTTAACGTGGGCTAGTCATATTATATTAGGAGTGCAGCCGTGAATTTACTCCTAGACAGTTTGCGTTGCGCCTGAGTACATTTCCTTGTTTCAGATGTATTTATAATCCGTTCCTAGACAGTCATAACTAGACTAATTGACTTTGAAATTCGGCGGTTTGCTGAAAATGCATGGGTTATTTTAAGTTTTGATTATGTAGTCAACCGCAGGTTTAGATTGTTATCAATTTAAAGCACAATACTCCGCGTTCTATCGTGAGCAGTTCTAATTAAAACGGTGGTCACTCAACCACAGATTGTTTTTGACAAACTTTCTTGAATATCACCACAATAACTTATTAATTAAATTATATGTATATTGTGGAGATGATGTGGGTCAAGTCTTTAGACCCATGGCTGCTCTCCATAATCCTTTACTCGTGATTTGAATGTGTTCTGCGGCAGGAGCACAAACGTATCGATCGATAAATGAGTTGCGCGTGCCGATACGAGAATGATAGACCGATTATCGATCAATATAACCGAATGGTTCCTTTTTGCTCCAGCCGCTGGTCGATAGTGCGATATAGACTGTTTGAGTCTTTGATATGTTGTACCAACCCGGGGGGAGCGCCATCTGTTGTAGTACACGCCGACTAGTTTCTATGCATTTGTTGGCATTTTTAAACTAGCAGCTGGAGAGTGTGGCTACGGTCGCTACCATATAAAAAATTTAAAGAGTAGTGTGTGCCCAGAAGACCTGGATGAACAATGGCACCATGACCAGCGTGGTCAAGTGCTCTTCATTAAGGCCAGTTTGCACCCGTTATCGTAGATCATATATTAAGAACCCGATAAGACCCTATTGCGTTCAGTTTCATAAGGGCGTAAGTAAAACCTCATTAAATTACATAAAGAATAACTACAACATTTTTTATCCCTAAAAAGTAAATTTGTAGATTCATGGTTTTACTTATAAGCTTGTATTCAAGAAACAGTCAACAAAGAAATTAAAAACTAAAATATTATACATTATCCTATAAATTAAACTATTCCTAAAATTACACACATTTATAACCAATAATAAATTTCAGCCATATCGCTGCCAGGCGGCAGGGTGCCCAAAAGACTGGCCGCATTCCCTCTCTGGATAGCTAGGCTCAACCTCTGCCCGAGATACCAGCCAGCCCTCTGGTCACGCGATGATTCGATCAACCGCGACGACAAATCCTCAAACAGAGTTCTAGCATCCGGCCCCCATGAGCCTAACGTTTCGACACCAAACGGCACAAACATATAGCACTCACTGAGCATTGAATATTTGCGCCGTTTTAGTGCCACCGCGCCTGCAGCCGCCGCGCCTGCTTCCAGTTACTATTAGTTATAGATAAATCTATAAAACTCTAGTGCATTAATTTCTAAAAAGAAGCCAAATATGCAAAAGGCTTCTTAAAAAAATGTTTGAACAAAAAATAAGACGGGCAGACAGATTTAGGTTTCGGTATAGGCTCCAAATGTAGGTAGACGTTCCACGCATCCATTTGAAGTTTCAAAATCAGTTATAGTTATTTATAAATTTAATAATACATGGCTTCACTTAACGCTCTTATAGAGGTGAATACAGGAGAGGAACCGAAAGAGGTTGCTGTGACTGTACCGAATGGCGCTATATCGCAATTGGTTACCCCTCCGAGCAAGCGCCGGGATGGAATGTATGCATGTAAGAATATTCCTCGAACTATCTTAATGTATAAAAAATATGCGCTGCCAAAAAATTAATGCGGCGTTAAAAACATTTTCCGAATTCTCACTAATAAATATTAACGTTCATACCCGGTGAAATAATTGTTTCAAACGATCTTCGAGAAATGAAGACAAATGGAGGGAGGATAACAACCTTTATAAAAGTATCATAAGTGCGAGATATATTGTAATAGATTTCGTCCTTTTGTACTACACTTTTTTATGCTAACACCACACCTGCGGTCATGATGTATGCCAGGACCTTCCTTATATTGCACGGAAACATTAAACTGGATGGAAAACACAGACAATTTTTAGTTCCGCTTCGATGATAGTTCATTCGGTGCGACGGTACCAACTAGGGCGTAATTTAGATGGCCTACAGTTCTACGTAGAATCAAAACCACGATCGAGCAATCCCTTAGTCACCTCTTACGACATACACGGGAATACATATAAAGGGACCACTAGTATTATTTTTAAGCCATTTACCCACACAGCACAAAAGATGTGACGCTTCATAGGCGTTTATACCCGATTTAAGGCACATCGGATCCACGGTGACGGAAGGACAAAATGTCACCTCGCAGGGGTGTGCAGAGACGCGATACGCCGGAACATCTATTTCAGCTTTCTGCACAGACTCACCCGCTGCAATTTTACACGCATTTGGACATAATCCAATCCGCTGTGGTCGACGCACAGAGCTCGGAATGTTTAGACACGGCCATACTCATAAATAGTATGGATACCGCCTTTTTTAAACTATGTTTAAATTATCAATGCAGGAGTAAGTTTAGATTTTTAATAGAATACGGTATTCTTATTAAAAGAGAATACCACTGAACTGTATAAAATTTGCTTCGAAGAAAAACTCTCCATACGATATTATGCAGGCAAGACTTATTAGATTATACTTTTTGAGTAACTTCTTAAAAGATCCAACCAGTGTCACTATAAAAACTTCCAGATTTGTAGCATTTTCACTAATACTATCTATGGAAATGAATGCAAAATTTGCCTTCAACACAATCGAATCAAGATCATTATCGGGGGATACATCATAAAGGCCAAAAAGGACAACATACAAAACTCATAGCATATAAAAATACTTATTTATACGAGAATGCTCAATTATGTTAGGTTAGATATTTTGGTTTACAAAATACACATATAATAAAAATACATACTTTAATTTGTTATTTTGTGTTTGGTCTTTGTGCTCTTTGGACTTTAAGAAGAAGACACCTAAACTGGTGCAGAGTGTATTTTATGCAGGCTATACGATTTCCCCTTCGCTGTTTATTGTATAGCGCGTCAGGTTATGCATAGGGAGACGCTATTCCCTGTGAACGCCCGAAAACGACCAGGCTGGGACTATAGATCCGTAGGTCTTAAACGTGGAGAAAGTCCACTCCCTGTTCTCCAGACAGGTACCGAAACTATAATGCGCGATCACCGCCCGCAACTGAAGCTGCTAACGTTTCAATCTACGCTCGGGACGACAGATAAGCTGACTCCCATACCTCTAGTATGGTACCAGAGGTGTTCAGTCGGCACACTCATTTCCCGATGCACATAATGCATCTCTCCATTCCCTTGCTACGCAGCTGGATAGGACGGCACAATTACTAGCTCTGGTGCAATTCGGCATTCGTTTTCGCCCGTTATAACAGAACACACACACACAGCCTCAGTGGCCCAGTGGCGCGACACTTCGGCGATCGCTCTCCGAAGTTAAGCAACGCTGGGTCCGGTCTGGTCTTGGATGGGTGACCATTCGACCGTTGAGAGAGGCTGGCCGTGGTTCGGATTCCACGTTAAACTGTAGGTCCCCTTCCTTACTTACTAGGTGGTAGGGTTAATCTCGCCCAGGTTGGTACCACCGCATTGGATAAACGATGGTCGAAGCGGCAATGAAAATTGTCCGTGTTTTCCATCCAGTTCAATGTAGCCGTGCAATATAAGGAAGGTCCTGGCATGGCACCTAGTTCCCATGTGGTGTGTTGGGCTAATACCATGACAGAAGGTGTGATATTAGCCATCCATGTCAAGTCACATAAAAAAAAACTCTGTCTACGCGACTCAGATGTCTATGGAGCAGGCCATTTTTCGCTCCGGCTAACACACTATGATTTACTGACCTTTCGCTAGTCGCCTTCGTGTCCCCTCCTCGCCCCGCACACTCGTGCTCGGAATAGCCTTACCCTCAGCGAGAATAAAATGGTTATTGCATTGATGCATCGAAGCCTAGAAAAAATATATAAAGATCTGCATACACCTTTCGGTTATGCTAACACCTCTAGGTTAGAGCGTCAAATTAAGTAACTAAACTGATGTTTTTTACCCTCCAAATGGTTCCTTATATCATATCGTGCTCACGACACAACTAGAAAATAACGGTTTTTTCTCGTTGTCACGAGATGAGCAGGCGAAGCTGTAAAAGTTATAACGATAATCTATCTGATATTGACCTATTTAACACACTCGGACAATACAAAAATAAGGCCAGAAATTGTTGATACACTTACGGAGTGATTTTGAGATTTTTTATGATGGAATATATCTTACTAGGTTGCAGCAAGAGTATAAAGACGCCTTCACGTCAACAAACGTTATTTGACCATGACTGCTCCTGTTCTGCCTACTCAAAAGGGGGCGGTGACGCCGGCGGGACGGGGATATGGGAAGGGTAGGCAAAAGCTTTCACGGTTTGGATTCCACAACCCTTGGAGAGAACGAGAGCTTTCTATTCTGATATCGTACTAGTGTGGAAAATAACTTTTGAATACGTGTGTTTCATTATTTCATTACTAACTCTATTGATATCTGTGCACTGAATTCTCAAAGGAATTAGGTGCCATGCAAGAACTCCTTTCATGAGTACGGGTAGATTGAACTGGATGGAAGACACGGACAATTTTTATCAGTGCTCCAATGCGATAATACCAATCAGGGCGGGCTTAACTCTACCACCTGTCAGGGAAACGAGTCCTGCAAGCATACAAAGTTTTCGAACCACACCGGAAGACAAAGATTCCAATGCATAGAGCAGCTCGCATTCGTGACGAAATGCATTTAACCAACTCAAAAAGATAAAGAAAGGGGTGTATAAACGGGACAAGGATTGAACCATGCGAGAGATGCACGAGAAGCAAGGCTCACGCGACCACACAAGTGGAGTGACGTGAAGGTTCGTGCCGTCGGCTCGCGGGCTAGGCGTCTCGCAGGCAGGAAGGACCGGCGACGAATCAATTATTTGTGCGTCACTTGGCGCCGCTCCAAACTTTAATGCGATTTTGTTTGCGAGGGCGGCATTTGAATTGCGGTCCACGCGAAAACAACCCCTCGAGCTTCCACAACCACCCACCAGTTTGGAGCTCAATTTAATATTTAATTTAAATGTCTAAAGTAGCTGTCCGATGGTTGAACTTAGTTCTTTTGTCAGCCTCGGTAGCTCGTTCAATCGAGGTTAAGCCGCCCTGGGCGCTGTAGGGCTCTAGATGTGCTCGATGTTCAAGAACCTGTAGGTTCCTTACATGCAAGGATATAGGCCTGCCCGGATCGATACCGTCCCATCGATTCTTTTATGTGACTGGACATGTTTGTTTTTCCACACACACCGTCATATTAACCCAGCATATGATCTTAGTGAGCACGGCTACATTGATATTGATGGAAAAGACGGACAATTTTTCATTGCCGCTTCCACCACCTTTTCACTACCTAGTAGGGGACGGGAACCTACAGTATTAAATCAATTCCGAACCACGGAACAGCTCGTATTCGTAATGAAATTCACGTTTCGAAAGAAACTGTTGCAATAACGGGGTGGGGATTTAAACCCAAGCCTCTGGGATGGAAGGCAAATCCAAGCCAAGCCAAGAGCCAGAGCCAAGACGAAAATTGTCAGTTTTTTCCATCGTGCTCAATGTAGCCGTGCGATATAATTAAAACGGGCATGGCATCTAGTTCATATGTGGTGTGTTGGACGAATATGAAAGTCGATGTGGTATTAGCCACCTAGCTCGGTTCCATAAAAACATTGCTTCACAGTGAGACAAGATATAATTTAAGTCAGTCATTCAGCGTGTTTGCGTCCACTGCTGGACATATGCCTCTCCAATTTTTCTGCAGTCCTCCCGGCCCTCAGCGGTACGGTATAATTTAAACAAATATGAAATGTATGCAGAACAGACCGTGATGCTATGACACATTAATTGGAGAAAGAGTGTGTAAAAAGAACTGAATATACTGCAAGGCTTGCCATGAAACACCTTACGCGGGTGTTGCGTCTACTAAAAAACCGGCCAAGTGCGAGTCGGACTCGCACACGAAGGGTTCCGTACCATTGTACAAGATTTAACACAAAATATCACGTTTTTGTATGGGGGCCCCTTTTAATTATAATATATTTTTTTATTTTACTTATTTGTTGTCATAGCGGTAAAATATATACACATACTTTGAAAATCTCAACTGCCTACCTAATACGGTTCAAAGGATACAGCCATCTGACAGGCGGACGGACGGATGGACGGACGGACGGACGGACGAAGGCTTAGTAATAGGGACGTGACGGTATTTAAGTTTCTATTTATGTAAAATTTATCTATAAAAGAGAAAAGAATAGTCGAGATAAATTTTCAACATCGAATAACCCAACTCTAGCGTTTCTACTATGTAAGTAATGTAATGAAGCCCTTAACAATGAAAATTGTTCCATCATTATTAAATTCTAGGCAGTAAATATCCCATTAAAAATTTCACCGCTGGAAAATTTATCAATTTTCTCCAGCGCAACGTTTTCAATGAACTCTTAACTGCATTAATAGCCTCTAGCATCGCTGAATACGCGTTTTATGAGGGAAAACTGCATGAAACTCGATTATCTAAAACTCACTTAAGTTTGCTTTGGCATTTAATGTTAGCATAGATGAGTTAATCTACGATGCTAGTCAAACTGTAAAACCACTTTTTGGCTGGTTTATAAGCGTATAATTATATAGTATAGTTACTGATAAGAAAAGCTTAACTGCCATTGAAAGGACTAAAATTATAAAAGGCAGCTAAGTCATTTCAAGTATTTGAATCAGTTTTTACTTTCTAAAATTTTGTCTGGAATTGCGTGGCAAAGACGTTCTTTCAAAAATACATGCTAATGTTGTAATTTAAATATAGAAACGAGTTTCCACAACGAAGTGATTATGTTGAAAATATTCCACAATTGAGCACAACTGCACCTGGTTCTTCGGCTGTAATTTACTATCACAAGGAATTATACTCATAGGAGTTATCCAATGCTTGAATATCGCCCCACTACTTTATACATCACTAACATGGTTTTCGAATGTACTGTAGTCCAAAGGACAAACTTCCGGTTGAATGTTAAAATTAATGTTGCTAAAATATAACTTTCATTTCATGAAACATTTACGACCATATCATATGCATAGTCGCCTTACATATTATGACTAAGACGACATGGTTTGCCTATCATTTATTTTAAACAGGAAGTGTATACTGTGGCCTGACCCCTCCTGTGCAAAGAATTTCAGAAATCATATACGAATGGCAACACCGCGTAGCAAAACGTCGTACCTACATCAGGGCGAGCAATCTTTTTGTCCCTCCAACCCCTCTCCGGGCCAGTCCCGTGACGTAAGCGCGTTGTCTTCGCTGTCTCGCGTCTACCCTTGTCTCTGTATATGCATCTTTTTGCCGGCCGAACGTTGGCTGTTTATTCGACAGGAAGGGTGGCCTGTTAGTTCTGCAAGCATGTTCGGTCCGCTCTTCATCGGTTGGGAACAGCTTTACTCCACTTCATTGGGAGTTATAGTTGCACACGAAAGGTAATTTACTCGTAAGGTGCGGTTCAACGTCTAGGCCTCTGTTCTTTCGTGATCGGTTTATTTAATATCTATCTGATCCGAGACTGAAATGTGAATATTCATCGTGAAAGGTTAATAATCCATGATTGAATCTGCTGGTCAAAGCGTGCTTTCAAACCAGTACAATGCAGCTGTGCTCACGGAAAGGCAAGGTCCTAGCATTGCATCTAGTTCTTGCGAAGATGTCGTGTGTTTGGCTAGCATTAAGAAAATTATGTCCCTGCCGAGGTATTTCCCCCAATATACAGCCTGGGCTCCTCAAAACACGGTGTGAAGTGAAAGTTCAAAAGCCCATAGTCGCCTTCAAGCAATTCGGGCCTAACAAAAACCATTTACCGCGCATAAGATTTTTTAGGAATAGCTACCACGGCTTTCTTTAAATGCCAGTAGAGTATTTCAATATATTCGGACGAAAATAACAAGTGAAAATAAACATAAAAAAGCAGAATAACAATATCAGGCCGGTTGACATTTCGGGAGAGCTTCCTGTATTATGCACAGTTCTCTATTATTCATCGGTCTCGTGAGTGAGTGCGCCGTCTGAAGCAGCCCCTAAAATAATGAAACGTCCGTCTGGAAGTCTGAAAGAATTGGGCGCGTGAATATTGATACCGCCTTGGCTGCGACGAAGAGGGATGAATGGAAACATCCTGAAATGAAAAGGAACTAGCGAAGGGTTAAATTAAAAGATTCGTTATGATTTAAGAGCGGGGTTTTTCGTTATATTCAAGTGAAATGTTCGGGCGAACAGATGTAACACTCACTGATTACTATGAGCTCGTAGCTCAGGAGCGCGGGCTTGGTTCCCAAACCAAAGGTCATGGATTTTATCCTTGCCCCGTTCATGCACAGCTTTATTTCTCTATCCGTGTTGGATACGTGCATTGGTCACGAATGCGAGCTATTCCATAATTTGGAATCAATGTAAAAATACGTTTAGGAGAATTACGAACACACACACACGTGACTTTTATATAGAAAGATGCAGATTTATGCAGTTTTTTGTTTTTTTAAACACAACGCTGGGCGACCAATAGGTAGTCTCCAAAGGTCCAAATGTTTGACATTTCCTACACAATATATTGGCAACGTGAAAGGATACGCTAAATTTTAAGCGTAAAACATGTATCAATGATAAATACTTTTTTAAATTGTAAATAATGTTATCTTTATTTATAATTTATCTTTACTTTTTTTATGTGACTGGACATGGATGGCTAATACTACACACACCGCCATGATATGAGCTCTACACACCGCATTCGCGACGGAATTAGATTCCATGCCAGGACCTTCCCTGTGTGTGAGCACGGCTTATGTGTGTAGGCCACTGAACTGCTCCTGATCGACTCTACCCAATTTAATGTTTTTTTTTCCTACGTTTGAATGGGTCTCTGGATAATTTCGATTCCCAATCGGACCCGATAGGTGGTGCTGTTGCCGAGATCGAGAATTATGGAGTAAACATCAAAACCATAATTTCCCGAGCGGAGCCGGGAACCTCAGCTAGTTTAATGTTCACATATTTTTCTTTAGCAACAGAACGGAACATAATGTAACATATGAAGAGTAAGGCGACGTTGAAGGACTTCCAGAGAGAGCTTCCCAGGCGCCAAAAGGGGCGCTCCATCAAATGAATTGCTAAAACAAAACTGACAAGTGCCAAAGAGGGCCATTTGGAGAACAAACAATCATAGGACCGAGTAACAAGGCTCTCAACAACAACCCATTCGGGCTTCTCCTTGTGGGCGTAGCTTCACGGCTGTAATCTGGAACATGCTACATACAATAGCATACTACGCCTGGAATTTAACTCCTAATGTTTTATATTCCTGGTGACGTCACGACAACGAGTAATAAAGAACGGGAGTGGTGACCGAAGGTCCTCCGTATAGCGGTAACGTAGCCACTTTTTACTTTACTTTACTTTTACTGACGGTAGCGCCGGCCAAACGGTTCGCTCTCGAATTTGCTCACACGTGATGTTCTCTAGTTTTAAAAAAATGTAAGAATAAGTTATAACTTTACAGGATGCCATTTAGTGCAAAAACATTCGATGTTGTACGTCCCGAATTTGTAAGCAAACCACAAAAGCATGGTTCGGTACTCATGTAAAACTGCAGTTGCCTTGCCTTATTAGATTCGCCCTCAACGGTTTGTACTGTCGCATTAGATGAAAATATGTCGGTTAAAGTAGCAATGCTCCAGAAGTAGAATTTTCCATCCAGTTCAATATAACAGTACTCATAAAGGGAAGATCCTGGTTCGGCAACGTATTATTTCGTTAATGAAGTGTATTGGGCTATTATAACAGTAGGTGTGGTATTAGCCACATATGTCGAGTCAAAAATTAGTCGAGTCGAGTAAAAGCGCATGTACAAGTGCAATGAGTAATAATAGATTGGTCACTAAATAAATTTAAAAGGGAAGTAAGTCTGATTTACATAAATAACTGAATAAAAAATATAAGGTAAGAAATAGCACCACCTGCGAATATCAAACAGAACAAGAGAACGTTTTCAGTAAATGAAAAATCTAAAGAAGACTCCGAGGAATCGAAGACAATAAACGCATCCGTCCGGCAAGGCAGAGCCAACTTACGCCCAAATGACGTATCTGCAAAAGAAACGAATAAATTAAAAGTTAAGACTCCTTGGCGTGAGCTAGATTGCATAGGTGTAGCTTCACTTCCTCGCAAGGATAATTTGTTCTTTTTGACACGAACTCACGCTGGCAGCTGCTGACGTAGACAGAAGCGAAATAGCGTCCTTAACATTATTAACCATTGAATTTTAAATTTAAAAATAAGCTGAAAATGTTTTGGTTTGATAAAACAAAAATGTACTCATTTTGACAACCTAAATTCTAACAGTCGTATTCATAGAGAACCTGTCAAAACTTAGTACGAGATAAGCACCAGGCTAACCATGCAAAAACCGGTTAAGTCCGGCGGATTAAAGTTAGTCCGCCGACTCTGATACAGATGTAAATATTTGTCACTATTTAATCTCAAATGAATGGTAATACAGTAATGTCGTAACCACATAATCGGAAATAGGCTATAAGTGTCTATCCTCTCGCTTCACTAGCGTGTGCTTGTCGCCGACTCATATTTATATGTCTGGGCTGTTATCCGTTTGTCTTAAATTTTATACGGTTTAAGTAAATTATCATATAATTTGTGTGTGTAGACTCTAGCATGTTGAATACTGTGTTACTGAGAGGAATTGATTACGGGCGGAGGGACTGTAGGAGAATTCTTAGTAATAGGTATGCCTAGGTATACATAGGTATAGGCAAATCTATTAATAAGTATAGGCTTATATAGAACGAGTGGCGGAATTAGAAAATTAAGGCGCTAGGACTAGCCAACTACTCGCGCCATACAAATGCACTTTTTAACAAATGTAATAATATGTAGTGAAACGCTTCAGCAAATCCAAATAGAACTCCAGACTGATAATGGATTGTTAATATTTTTTTATTCCATCATTTATTTAAATAATAATAAAAATAAAAAAAGTTGATTTTTCTCATTAGAAATCTGAAAGTCATTCGATTTCTAGATATAAGCAAAAACAGCATATATGCATAAACAAAAAAATCCATTTGCTTTTAGATTTCTACATTTAGTCAAAAAAGTTCGGAAATGGACACCGTTTCCGCAATGTATTTTGTATAGAAAAAGGAAACATACATTAACGAAAATCATTCGATTCCTAGACAAGGAATCATATATTGTAAGGATGACACTTATAATCGTCAGACTTAGTTAGTTTACTTGGGGTGCCTCGTCTAACTTTGCGATTTGGCTAGTACCAGGCCCTTAACTGCCCGCGAAAGGTTTGTATGTATGTGGGTTCGATTTTCACCCTTTTCAGTTTGTACATAATTTAGCATAGCTCTTTGTTTAATTGCTGTGTATGTACCAACTCCCTTCCGAGGTATTTCCCCAAAGTCCCAAAGTACAACCTGGAGTCCGTCAATCATGGTGTGAAGAAGCACCTGGCCGACCGGCATGGTTTTCCCGGCCCCTCTGAAATTTCGAAATCCCATGGGCGTCCTCAGCCACCTTAAGATATCCTGGCGAGAGACATGTGTCGCGCTTAACATAAAAAAAATGCTTCACGCTCGATTCTTGATAAAAACATCTATGACAGGATTGCGAAACTGTAATTTCGGCGCGAAATGTGTATTCGTTGGTCACCTTGGTCAACAGACTAGGTTAGGAGGTAAACCGGCGAGATTGGAGCAGTGAAGTTACCACCAGAGCGCTATCGGCGGGAAACTATTCAAGCAATCATTGACCCAGTATTTCCCTCCCGAGCTGGGTTCGATACGAAACATTTTCCATCGCGTTGAATATTATTACGCTAGGCTGGATTGTATTGTGGGTTCGTTGAAATATTGGAATAAGAAAACTTGCCGTAACAATCGTGATGTTATGGAATTGAGGTGGTAAAACGGTTTATAGGTACTATTTATATACTTTATATATTTTTTTCATTGTTCGTTTTTGGTTACTTTCATCAGGGATCTTGCTACTGACACAGGTGTAATCATGCTATGCACTCGGACATAGCAGACTTACTAAACCGGAAAACTGATTTTGAAAGAGAGTTTTATTTTTAGTTGCCATTTATTCGTTGGAGTACAACCTTATTCAGAAGCTTTATTAGCCCAGTTCTAATTCATTGGGTCTCAGGGGGTGTTTCAAAAACAAGCGGTGTTGACACATTTTCGCGGCTTTAATTGAAACCTGATATCAACCTTCCCTAGAGTTCTCTCCCGGCTTTAGAACCACAGTCTATACGAGTGGGAATCTACACCATAAAGCAACTTCCCCACAGTCACAAAGTGAAATAAAAATGCCATGAGGTGCGATTACTCGAAATCAAATAAATCGAAGCAGATGTAAACTATATAGCTATGTGCTGTGTGGGTTCTCGCCCTTTAAAAAAACAACTAGTCACCCTAACATACTAGGTTGCAGGGTTAAAAATGACAATTAATGAACTGTAGTCAAAGCAATAGTGAAATTAGACCGCATATACCATCCAGTAAAATTTTGCCGTGCAATATAGACATGGCACCTAGTTCTCCAGGTGGTGTGTTCAGATAATATAATGAAAATAGGTGTAGAATTAACCATCAAAGTCCAGTTAGAAAAAAAGCACGCTCGTCTAGCTGTGGGTTTACTGCTGCTTTCTGAAACTGTGCGACATTGCCGTTTGCGCACACGGCTGCTAAGGTTTTCGTGCTGAGAGTAATGGATGAAATGTGTCAGACTAGATCATACTTAGCACACAGAGTATGCTACATATACAAAAGTATGTACATTAATATCATAAGTTTACGTTACGTGCATGAAGAAGAGCGCAGCACCCACAATGCCCAACTCCAAAAGACACAATCGTTTCTAATTACAGGCTCGAAAATTCACTTTCCTTCGACTATCCTGCTCAAAGTCTATCATTTCAACTTACAACTATTATTCCAATATCTTCTGTTCCACCATTTTGTACACCTAGTGGTGTAGAGGCTAGAAAACTTGCCTTTCATGCGAGAGGTTACAGGTTCAAATCCTCGCCCCGATCGTGCACCATTTTCTTTCTCTTTCTGAGGTGGATTAGTGTATTTCGTTAGAATGCGAGCTGTTGCATAGTTCAAAACCCATGTAAAACTGGCAATGAAAAATTTGCCGTGTTTTCCATCTAGTTTAATGTAGGCTGGGCCTTTCCGCTTAAATCATCATACAAAGTGGAAAGAAGAACATGAGCATATTTCTTGTCGGAGATCCAAAACTACACTCAAAAGAGCTTTATTTGAAACAATCTAGATGGATAGATAGATGACCATTGGCATTGTAAATCAGTGTTTGGTTTCTAAGTTAGAAGGTCCGAAAGTTTGAAGTCGCACGTTTTATGCAATGACTTTGGAGGTGGATTAATCAACGATAACATAAAAATATCTTAAAAAGATTAGTCATCAGACCTAGATTGTTTTATGAAGATTTATAATAAATTTGGTTTTTGTTTGATTTTTGACTACAGCGGTCGTGATTTACTTTTAGCTTTAAGTTTTGTAAATAAAAAATTCCTAAATTTCGCCAAATCAAACACCATAACAAAGCAGACAATGCTCATATCGTCTGCATTGTGGTCATGTTACATCCTCCTCATTATGGACCCTGTCTTTTTCTTAGAAACGGAGAAGGTCCCAGAGTGGCCGCGAATGACTTTGTCACGCAGGGAAGGGCCACCTTGGCCATCGCACCTAATTTCTTCGGGAACGTGGTGATTAGGCTAATATAATGACAATAGTTGTGTGATATTAGCCATCTATGTTTGGTTCCATATAAAAACCCTATAGTCAGAAAAATATATCTGTTTAATAGCAAACAGTTCCATGGCGCTATTTTTTGTATTTGTATATGTTGTGATTAGTGCATTCAAGTAAGTTTTTTGTGTGGAATTTACAAAACAATTTTTATGGGCCAGACAAGTCCGGAACCCAGTTAAGTGAAAATGTTCAAAGGAGAAACCGAAATTATCTCTGACCACAGTGTTCCGTCTTGTTCCGTCATGTTTTCACGTAATAATTATGCTTCAATGGTTTACTTTTATATTTTATGCAATTAATGGAATGCATTGTTGTTCAAAACATAATAAAAACTTTAATTAGTCTAATTATCAAGATTGGGGTTATTCCGGGAGGTCACGACATTTTTGGTCACGATACGGTAAATGGCTGAATCTTGGTTCACATGTTAGATACCTACCCTCTGATGCTAAATATGTCGGTCTGCCCGTCCCAAGTGGTTGCGTTTTCTAGATTGGCTATACAAAATAGATGCTGGTATGTACCTGCTAATGAATATACTGATTATCTGAAAACATTGATACCTATTAATCATACAACAATAACCAGACGGTTACTTAATTAAATACTTAAATATACCTAAAGTTATATCTGTAACCTAAATCGCTTATAACGCCTAAATGCAACCAACGATTTGTTCAGTTTTTGTATTGCGAAGCAAGTATGTATTGATACTTTCATGCTTCGTTATTTGCATCTATTTACCTTATCATATGTATTTTCTGTCACCATAACTACTTTTTCAGGCGCCTTATCTACGTAACGCAACCACTAGGAACAGGCAGGCTGACACATTTAGCTTCAGAGGGTTGTACTTTATCCCGTGAACCCAGTTTCAGCCATTTACGTTATCGTTACCATTTTTCTCGCGACCTCCTAGTCTAGGTAGTCCATTTTTAAACGTAAGACAGCTGGATACACTATGCTGCCCTGGTCGATTCGATCTCGGCAGCGAGCATAGTTGTGAGGGAGTCGCAACCGAAACTCGCTTGTATGGGGGCAGCGTAGCCACTTTAACTTACAATGCCAGCAGCGCCGGCGAGTGAATTCGCTAACGAATTCGCTCATTACTGATCTCCTCGAGTTTCAACGACACGTAAGAACTTCACAGGACGCTATTTAACAAACGACGTTCATTGTTGCACGTCCCAAATTCGTAAGCGAATTAATTACAATGATGTTCACACAGCAGTTGCACTTATGAATATCGATCTTGATTCTGCACTAGACTGGGCTGTTCGGTTTGGCCTTTTAGTTAACCCGGCTAAAACTCAGACAATAATCATAGGGTCTAGTAAGCAGTTGGCCATACTCGACAAGTCAACTTTACCTCCAGTTGTGTTTGATGGTGTTGCAGTCCCGTACAGTACGAGTGTAAAAAATCTGGGTCTATGGATTGACGAGACACTATCATGGAACACACAGGTCTGCGAAGTCAGTCGAAAACTTATGGGTAGCATGCACTCTCTAAAGCGATTGCAAAATTTCATTTCCGTTGGCACCAAAACTACGTTAGCACAATCCCTTTTACTCCCGTTATTTGATTATGCTGATATCTGCTACCTAGATCTTCATGAAGATCTCCTTAACAAACTTGACCGCCTCCTTAACTTATGCATTCGATATAATAGGTCGGGGAAAAAGTCTTTTCGCATTATAGTATGTATGAACTTGTAATAAAATCTCTTTGGCGATACTATTTGTATCTGGCTGGTTTTGGTATCATTGAAAGTTTAAATTTTAAAGAACATAATTCCAAATTCAAATTAGGAAAATGTGTGATTCTCATTTGTTTTTCGTACTGTCAAAATGAGTGAATCTAATGAAGAAATTCGATACATTTTAAAATTTTACTACAAAAAAGGTAAAAATGCAACGCAAGCCGCGAAAAAAATTTGCGATGTTTATGGACCTAGTGCAGTGTCTGTGAGAGTAGCACAAATTTGGTTTAAGCGTTTTCAATCCGGAAATTTTGATGTCAAAGATACACGTCGCTCTGGTCGCCCTATTACGGATAAAATGGATGCCATTTTTGAAAAAGTGGAGCAAGATCGGCATATCAGTAGTTACGACGTAGCTGAAGAACTAGGAATTGACCACAAAACAGTTTTGGCGCATTTGAAAAAAACTGGGTACACAAAAAAGCTCGATATTTGGGTACCTCACGAGCTCACTGAAAGAAACCTAATGAACCGTGTACTCATTTGTGATTCTTTATTACGACGTAATGAAACCGAACCATTTTTGAAGAAGCTGATAACTGGTGATGAAAAGTGGATCACGTACGACAAGAACGTGCGAAAAAGGTCGTGGTCAAAGGCCGGTCAAGCTTCATAGACTGTGGCGAAACCCGGGTTAACTCGCAACAAGGTGATGCTGTGTGTGTGGTGGGATTGGAAGGGCATTATTCATTATGAGCTGTTACCACCAGGCAGGACCATCGATTCTAAACTCTACTGCGAACAACTGATGAGATTAAAGCAAGAAGTTGAGAGAAAGCGGCCGGAATTAATCAACAGAAGGGGTGTGGTTTTTCATCATGATAACGCTAGACCTCACACATCTTTAGCCACTCAGCAAAAACTAAGAGAGTTTGGCTGGGAGGTGTTAATGCATCCGCCGTATAGTCCTGACCTTGCACCTTCAGATTTCCACCTGTTTAGGTCTCTTCAGAATTCTTTAGGCAGTGTCAGGTTAACATCACGAGAGGACTGCCAAAACCACTTGTCGCGGTATATTGATCAGAAGTCCCAATATTTCTATAGCCATGGGATCATGTCCCTACCTACAAGATGGCAAAAAGTTATCGAACAAAATGGTACCTACATACTTTAGTTAAATGTAAATAAACCATATTAAAAAATGTTTTGAATTTTCTTAAAAAATGCGAAGAAACTTTTTCCCCAACCTAATATTTTTGGCTTGCGTAAGTTTGATCATATTTCCGAATTCCGTAATCGACTCCAGTGGCTTGACATTAGAAAACGCAGAAATGTTCACACCCTATCACTTCTTTACAGCACACTGAATAACCCTGCTGCTCCGAGTTACCTGCAGGATCGCTTCAAATTCCTATCTTCACATGGTGTTCCACTTAGGTCTGCTGATACCTTACTGTTAGCAATTCCTACACATCGCAGCACTTATTATAGTGACTCTTTTTCTGTAAACGCATCTCGTCTTTGGAATCAGCTTCCCCTAGAAATTCGGTCCTCTTCCAATGTATATATTTTCAAAAAACGTCTGAAGTCCTATTATTTAAATTATATTTAAACTTTATCATTTATATAAGTTCTTGCTCGCTCTCTGTTACAAAAAAAAGGTTCATATAAGAATAAATGTATATACACAAATATTGGTATATATTTAAATTAAATATATATTATAAGCTATGTACTATATGTATCTGTATGTATTAGTATTAGAATGTAAGTATATTTATTCTTGTTAAGTATATATCTTTATTGATAAAAAATCTTACTTCTTTTATCCTTTTTTGTCTGCCGCCTTGCACCATTCCTACATTCCAAGGGTAGGTAGGAAGAGAATGCCTTTTGGCATTAGGCCCGCCTTTTGTAAACTGTTTATAATGGTGTACAATAAAGAATTTTATTATTATTATTATTAATTAACTGATTAGTTAGTGGTTTTCCACAAACTCGAGGCTACGATGCTGTCATACGAATGAGTTTACATCGCCACGCTCGTCCTTCGATGCTCACTGGCTCCCAGGGTGCGTGCGTCTACATGAAATGGGGTCACGCGAATAATCAGATACGAAGTCAATTGGTTTATATTTCACGTAATTCACTGTACGAAGTGACCCTTTCTTTGATCAGTCGAAGTGACGCTAGACCGTAATGCTCTCCGCTTAAGAGTTGCTATAACCTAAATTAAACCATTGGAAGAATAAATAGTATGTAATTTTATCATTATATTTAATCACTTCGTTGACGCGTACAGAAGGTATAGTGATATTATATGACTTGAAAAATTTTTGTGAAAGTATTGTCAATATATATAATATTTATTTTGCAGGTAAACCATTAGGCATTAGGATATATGTCGGCGTAACTCAATGAATTTAATTAGAATCCAATGAATTAAAAAAATAAACCTTGACCTCTATGTTTTTTTATAAACTAAGATCGTTTAATCAAACGATTTATGAGGAATTTTCCTATGATCAGCCTAGGTCAGAAATACACATGTACATAGCCTCCAGACATTTTAGTAGTTTCACGCCTTATGGATTGTTATAAACACAAAGTAAAGAAGAATATACTCTACAAAAAAAAAATCCAAATAATCTTTCAATACCTATTTTTCCATTGTACCACCCCCGCGTCTAACGCGTTCGGAATTTTAAAAAAAATCCACTTTCGAAAAGCTGCACTCGAGCCCGTCATCTTTCAGTGGCGCCTTCAATAGACTCCGCCTACGCACTCGTGAAACTGAAAAGCTCATTCAGGCCGCCCCAGCTAGACAGTTTTCAAGGGGTCCCATTGTGGGCGCTAGACGGGTAGATAAGGCCCTCCAGACACGGCGGATGTGGGGTCTCCGTTTCGGTGCTATTCGCAAGATATTGATTGTGAGACGCACCATGCGTGAAGTCGTCAAAGTAAAGAATTTTCTGCGTGTTGAATGCCCTGTCGCAAGACCCAGACAGATTTTACAGGTAGACAGAAACATAGATTTTTAAACCCGAAAAGTGCTTTGCAGAACGAAAAGGACTGTGGGCAGAATCGAAGATATTTAATCCAAGGCTATTTTAATTTTCTATCATTAAAATGTGCATAGTTTGTAAAGCTATTTCATATAATAATATATGTTCGAATATTGCATATTAAATATCGTTTGTATTTATTTATACAGAAAACCTATACACAACTAGAAAAGTTTCTTAACTAAAACAAGGCAATGATTACGAAAATAAATATTTTTTAACAAATATGCACAACCAGCACAAAGAACAAAGAAAGGAAAAAATATATTTCCTAGATCCAATAACACACGGCAGAACATCTCAGCCTTTGTATTTCAGGTCAATCGGCTGGCGTTTGACCCAGATGCGACCTTTGGGCCGGCTTCTCGCAAGCTTTTGGCAAAGCTGTTCACGTGAGCTATTAAGAGCGGGAAGCGAGAAAGATTGCATGCAGATTGCACAATAATGCATCGTAATTGGCCGCACAATTGGCCAATAAAATGAACACAAATATGGTACTATCCATGCGAACATATGTGAGTCCTCGGGCAGGGAACTTACGTACCTTAGGTTTGTTAGGGTTGAATATAAAAAGTAATTGAGCGGCTCGTAGCCTAGTGGCACGGGGACCGGCCTAGCGTACCAGAGACCCGGGTTCAATACCAACTTGCACCACTGTCTTTCTCTTTCAGAGTTCGATAAGTGCATTTCGTCACGAATGCGAGCTGCTCCATGGTTCGGAATCCATGTAAAACTGTAGGTCCCCTTCCCCTACTAGGTGGTAGGGTTTAAGCCCGCCCGGGTTGGTACCATCGCATTGGATGAAAAGATGGTCGAAGCGGCAATAAAAAATTGTCCGTGTTTTCCATCCAGTTCAATGTAGCCGTGCTCATAAAGGGAAGGTCCTGGCATGGCAACTAATTCTTTCGGGAATGTGGTGTATTGGGCTAATATCATAACGGTAGTTGTGTTGTAGCCATCCATGTCAAAAAAAACCCCTCACAATTCTATTTTATAAACAGTTTTCGTTTTTATAAAATTTAGTTTTGTGTGCTATATTGTCCTTCGACCCTTTCTATATTTTTAGCCGACCGAAGCGCGAGCGGATCTCTGTCTTAGCTTGGGCAAAACTGCTTTCATATGTCTGTCCGGGGTCCAGCTGTCCGCCTGTCCAGCTGTTCTACTCTAAAGGTCGCAATTCTCAACCGATTCTCGTGAAATGTTGTGGGCAGATTCGATAATTATATATATACGTATTTATTTTGTCAAGTCAGTATTTTAAAAAAATTATGTTCAAAAATGTCAAAAAACGTTTTTATTATATTTAACGTTAACCAGAGATGGTGCACTCCAGCCTGAAGTCCTATTTCCTCGATTAATGATTTAATTTAAAATAAAAAAAGTGTTAACCAATCGATATGGCATAGCATAAATTTTGTCATCGATTATTTAATAATAAACACGATTGTGACTCAGAAATCCCACGTCAACCCCCCATTCGACAGACAGACGTACGGACGGACTTCCGCTTTTTCATTACTTCCTTAAATGTAATCTGCAGGCCCCATTCAAGGGGATGGGGTAAAAAGGTGTCAATACCCCTGGCTTATTCATTTCCGGGAGGGTTGCATGCGACATGATGCCGCTTATTGCTGTTTTATTAAAAGTTGTAAAATGTACATATTTTTTCATGGGTCATGTGGAGTACGCCAGGTCCTCGTGCAAGAGGTACCTGACGACGCCCATAGGCTTTCGAAACCACACGCATACGCCTTTACTACATAACTTTGTAAGCCTCGGTGGCCCAGTGGCGCGACACTTCGGCGATCGCTCTCCGAAGTTAAGCAACGCTGGGTCCGGTCTGGTCTTGGATGGGTGACCATTCGACCGTTGAGAGAGGCTGGCCGTGGTTCGGATTCCACGTTAAGCTGTAGGTCCCCTTCCTTACTAGGTGGTAGGGTTTATCCCGCCCGGGTTGGTACCATCGCATTGGATGAACGATGGTCGAAGCGGCAATGAAAATTGTCCGTGTTTTCCATCCAGTTCAATGTAGCCGTGCAATATAAGGAAGGTCCTGGCATGGCACCTAGTTCCCATGTGGTGTGTTGGGCTAATACCATGAACAGAACTTGTGGTATTAGCCATCCATGTCCAGTCACATAAAAAAAAAAAAAAAACCCATAATGTTAAATTATCATACGAGATATCCCAAAAAATATATCAAATCATTTATAATATATATCGGTTTAAGCCCGATATTGGTTAAAGTCCGAAATTATGTTTTCCTTGCATTTAATTTGATTTCTGCACTTATACTCACGTTGAGTTCACTAGTAAGAGTCGATGCCAAGAAAAAAAAGAACTTTAAAATGGTTTTTTTTTGTGTGAAAAATTGGAAAATAAATAGGTTAGGGTTATTATTTTTCTTACCATAAACTCTAAATTAGTGCACTAAACACGGGTATAATTTGTTTTACCTTCAATGAAAAAAATATTTCGCACTATATCCAACGTCGGGCTTTAACCGTAAAATATAATAGGTCGGGGAAAAAGTCTTTTCGCATTATAGTATGTATGAACTTGTAATAAAATCTCTTTGGCTATACTATTTGTATCTGGTGGTTTTGGTATCATTGAAAGTTTAAATTTTAAAGAACATAATTCCAAATTCAAATTAGGAAAATGTGTGATTCTCATTTGTTTTTCGTACTGTCAAAATGAGTGAATCTAATGAAGAAATTCGATACATTTTAAAATTTTACTACAAAAAAGGTAAAAATGCAACGCAAGCCGCGAAAAAAATTTGCGATGTTTATGGACCTAGTGCAGTGTCTGTGAGAGTAGCACAAATTTGGTTTAAGCGTTTTCAATCCGGAAATTTTGATGTCAAAGATGCACGTCGCTCTGGTCGCCCTATTACGGATAAAATGGATGCCATTTTTGAAAAAGTGGAGCAAGATCGGCATATCAGTAGTTACGACGTAGCTGAAGAACTAGGAATTGACCACAAAACAGTTTTGGCGCATTTGAAAAAAACTGGGTACACAAAAAAGCTCGATATTTGGGTACCTCACGAGCTCACTGAAAGAAACCTAATGAACCGTGTACTCATTTGTGATTCTTTATTACGACGTAATGAAACCGAACCATTTTTGAAGAAGCTGATAACTGGTGATGAAAAGTGGATCACGTACGACAAGAACGTGCGAAAAAGGTCGTGGTCAAAGGCCGGTCAAGCTTCACAGACTGTGGCGAAACCCGGGTTAACTCGCAACAAGGTGATGCTGTGTGTGTGTGGTGGGATTGGAAGGGCATTATTCATTATGAGCTGTTACCACCAGGCAGGACCATCGATTCTGAACTCTACTGCGAACAACTGATGAGATTAAAGCAAGAAGTTGAGAGAAAGCGGCCGGAATTAATCAACAGAAGGGGTGTGGTTTTTCATCATGATAACGCTAGACCTCACACATCTTTAGCCACTCAGCAAAAACTAAGAGAGTTTGGCTGGGAGGTGTTAATGCATCCGCCGTATAGTCCTGACCTTGCACCTTCAGATTTCCACCTGTTTAGGTCTCTTCAGAATTCTTTAGGCAGTGTCAGGTTAACATCACGAGAGGACTGCCAAAACCACTTGTCGCGGTATATTGATCAGAAGTCCCAATATTTCTATAGCAATGGGATCATGTCCCTACCTACAAGATGGCAAAAAGTTATCGAACAAAATGGTACCTACATACTTTAGTTAAATGTAAATAAACCATATTAAAAAATGTTTTGAATTTTCTTAAAAAATGCGAAGAAACTTTTTCCCCAACCTATATATGCATATTCAATTTATGACGAAAATTTGTGAAAATCAGCTCAATTTTTTAATCTTTCAAATATTCTCACTGCCATTGTAGTGGGAATTTTGGTTCTTTTAAGGCCTTACTAAAAATATTGAAAAAAAAAAGCTTTTTTTATATAACTGGATTTGGAGGGTGTAAGCTACCAAACCGACCGTCATGATATGAGCCTCAAACACCACATGGGAACTAGGTGGCATGCCAGGACCATTCTAATATTGTTCGGCTACATTGAACTGGATGGAAAACACTGATAATTTTCATAGTTAATTAAATGCGATGGTAGCAATCCCGGCGGAATAAACCCAATCACCAAGTAAATGAGGAAGGGGAACCTACGGTATTATGTGGATTGCGAACCACGGCCAGTCTCAACGGTCAAAAACGGTCACCCATCTAGAACCCAACCACGCCCAGAGTTGCTTCACACTTCACTTTATCGAAACGCAAGGCGTCGCGCCACTTGGCTACCGCTACTGATGTGCTGGGCTGTCTTGACTGTCACTTTTTTGCATAAAACCATCCTACATTTTTTTCGCAGCCGTCTAGGGACCCACCCTCTTCAACGATCCTTCACAAAAGGACCCGGCCTCCCCGGTCCTTGGGGGCCCGCGAGACCCTCGAGGCCTACCTGCAAGACACGCCTCGCACCCTCTCGAGCGCCTCTTAAGCACTTAAGAGAGCATTTGCAACTATTTCGGCCATAATGATGAGTCGCGGTGTTCTTGGAGGCTGTTTTCGGCACGACCCTTATGTACTAGGCCGCGGGGTGCGTTTTGAGGCGGAATAGCAAGACGCAGTATTGTTAGAGCCTTTTATTATGAAAAGCGCTAATTTAAGAGGCAATCAGCGACGCCCATAGGCTTTCAAATTTTCACGGGCACTGCGAAAACCTTTCCGGCCGGATGTGTTTTTTCATACCATATTTGAAGAACCCCAGATGGCAATTCCTCGACTGAAAGTCGCCTACACTCATAAATCAGGTAATATCAAAAATCACCTATTACTGCCAAACCTTACCATTTAAAGCAATCAAACAAGAACAAAAGAAACCACAACCCTCAAGGCTATGGAATTAAAAATATAAATAACTGAAATAAACAATTTGTATAAAAAAATAATATACATATTAAGTACTAGCTGCGGTACCCGGCTCCGCTCGGGTCAATGTCGTGTTGGACTGATTTCGGTTTGAATTATTTCCTGAATAAAAAGTAACCCACCAAAATGCTGGTCCAGGACTATTTATCCATCTCTCAAATTTAATAAAAATCGTTTGAACCGATATGCCATGATTTCACATTCCCATTTAGAGCTTCGTAAACATTTGGGTGCGAATTTTAAAAGCATGTGCCTTCAGACCCTTACGGCACTGGCACTGCTACATAGAAATTGATAAAAAACCATCATAGGGGGATTAACTCGACCACCTAGTAAGTAAGTAATGAAGGGGAACTAAAGTTTTATGAGGAATACGAACCACAGGCACCTTCAACATCGAAAACGGTAACCCATCCGGAATCTGACTGCGCCCAGAGTTGCTATACATTGATAAAATACGCATATAAATCGGGTGAGAGGTTCGAAGTTATCGCTCTACTAATTTTCAAGTTCATAGTTTTAATTATTCTCTTAAAATTTGTATTAAATATTAAAAAAATACATGCACAATCGTTGCTCGTTGATTGATTCCCATCGCTCCTTATATTAATGAAAACGGTATCAAAAAATCCGTTGCGTGGCTTAGAAGAAGTAAACGGAGAAACAAAGGCAGATAGCGATTACCCCTCCAAGCCGCCGCCTCGGGGTATTTCTGTTTGTATGACAGCTACATCTTAGCGTAAGCGGAACTGAATTATATATAGCCTATCCTGTGTCCCATGTAATCAAATAAACGTGTATTAAGTTTCATCGAATTCGGATGATAGGTTTAAAAGTTATGGAGGAACATATTAGGTCGGGGAAAAAGTCTTTTCGCATTATAGTATGTATGAACTTGTAATAAAATCTCTTTGGCTATACTATTTGTATCTGGCTGGTTTTGGTATCATTGAAAGTTTAAATTTTAAAGAACATAATTCCAAATTCAAATTAGGAAAATGTGTGATTCTCATTTGTTTTTCGTACTGTCAAAATGAGTGAATCTAATGAAGAAATTCGATACATTTTAAAATTTTACTACAAAAAAGGTAAAAATGCAACGCAAGCCGCGAAAAAAATTTGCGATGTTTATGGACCTAGTGCAGTGTCTGTGAGAGTAGCACAAATTTGGTTTAAGCGTTTTCAATCCGGAAATTTTGATGTCAAAGATGCACGTCGCTCTGGTCGCCCTATTACGGATAAAATGGATGCCATTTTTGAAAAAGTGGAGCAAGATCGGCATATCAGTAGTTACGACGTAGCTGAAGAACTAGGAATTGACCACAAAACAGTTTTGGCGCATTTGAAAAAAACTGGGTACACAAAAAAGCTCGATATTTGGGTACCTCACGAGCTCACTGAAAGAAACCTAATGAACCGTGTACTCATTTGTGATTCTTTATTACGACGTATTGAAACCGAACCATTTTTGAAGAAGCTGATAACTGGTGATGAAAAGTGGATCACGTACGACAAGAACGTGCGAAAAAGGTCGTGGTCAAAGGCCGGTCAAGCTTCACAGACTGTGGCGAAACCCGGGTTAACTCGCAACAAGGTGATGCTGTGTGTGTGGTGGGATTGGAAGGGCATTATTCATTATGAGCTGTTACCACCAGGCAGGACCATCGATTCTGAACTCTACTGCGAACAACTGATGAGATTAAAGCAAGAAGTTGAGAGAAAGCGGCCGGAATTAATCAACAGAAGGGGTGTGGTTTTTCATCATGATAACGCTAGACCTCACACATCTTTAGCCACTCAGCAAAAACTAAGAGAGTTTGGCTGGGAGGTGTTAATGCATCCGCCGTATAGTCCTGACCTTGCACCTTCAGATTTCCACCTGTTTAGGTATCTTCAGAATTATTTAGGCAGTGTCAGGTTAACATCACGAGAGGACTGCCAAAACCACTTGTCGCGGTATATTGATCAGAAGTCCCAATATTTCTATAGCAATGGGATCATGTCCCTACCTACAAGATGGCAAAAAGTTATCGAACAAAATGGTACCTACATACTTTAGTTAAATGTAAATAAACCATATTAAAAAATGTTTTGAATTTTCTTAAAAAATGCGAAGAAACTTTTTCCCCAACCTATTACATACATACCGAAACTGATTTATAAAAATCGTCAATTTAGTTTTAGTATCATACATAAAGTCTACAAACGAAGTATCTTAGAAAACAAAGCAACTTACTCCATGAACACCGCTTACAGATTTATTATTAGTATAGATTACATAAATGTATTTTCAGATGTAAAGGCCGACGTTAAGTTTGATGTAAATAATCAAGAACATTTTGTATTGTACACTTGTAAAATGCTTAATTGAATAAAGAATTTGAAATATGAAAAACATTGAAAGCGCGAATTCGAATAAATAACCAAAATATGCAAAAACACATCTCCACTCTACTCTTCCAATCGACAAAATCACGCAACCACCTTGATGGTCGCGAGACAACGTAAAATAAATTCCAGTCCGACCTCATTCAGCGAGGTGCCAAAGGGGGGAGGGGGTGACAATTTCAGCAATCGACAGGGGTAGGGGATCAATTTTGGGGAAAGGTCTTAAGCCTTTATTGATGGAGTGTCCACCCGAGCGAGACCGCAGTACGCCGGGAGATGGAGTACGAAATTTGGAAGCATCCATCCTGCATTTCATCGGCTCGTTTGGCCCAAGCAGCTGTCAGCCGGGCTGTAGGCACAACGGATCTTCCGTCTAATTTTCTAGCTAGACTATAATAAGAAGAAATAGACCCTACTTTAACATGGATTCCAAACCATGATGTGATATGAACATAATTTTTGTGTGTACATCAAAACAGCGACATCTACATTGAATCGTTGCCATCGGATTTAAATGTATACGCAGAAAAAAAATCCTGCGACTTCCCGATGACGTGCTCGCTGCTCTAACCACTGAGGTATCCAGACAATTCAAACCGGAGTTCGTGGTTACCTTACCGATTTACATGTTTGGACACTTTCTGATATCAAATAATTTGGTGAGTGATAATGTGGTGACTCTCGGCCTACTTCTGTGCAGGTTCGACGGTTTCGTACCGTTCACCGCCACTACCTTTACGGAGCCTTCGGAATTTTCTGAGGGGTCATTCATACCTTGAAATGAAAGTGGATTTCGAGGGAAGGCGAATTGTTAACAAATCATCCGAATCGAATGTGTCGTCTGTGATTAAATTTTTTGCTGAATATTTAAATTGTGACGTTAGAGCATTATTTACTTTTTCTTGAATAGTTGAATTATAAACTTAACATGTTATGTGGATAATGAATCAGAATTAGGTACATTTTAGAGACGTAATTTATACCAGTCATTTCCATTTTAAGCTAGGATTTGAATTTTGTTTTTCTCGAGCTTGACTCCCAGAAGCTCGCCCAGAAGTCAACAAAAATACTAGCAACACAGAAAATGCTTTTCACCTATAATATAAAAGTTTGACGACACATGTGAAGTCATTTAACTACTGCTGGAGTGGAATGATATGCGCTTTCTTACAGTTGGAGCTCGGGTAAAATGTGTGGTTTTAGTTTTGTTTATTGCTCCAAAATAAATCCCAGGGTTCTGAGGCGCATAAAGCTAGCACATCATATTTATTGAAATAACTATTGAAGATAATACACCATCGGTTAAAGAATTAATCAAAATATGACATATTTACACAGAATATTGAGCTTAACGCTAACAAACGCTTTGTAGCTAAATTAAAAAAATGAGCATTATACTATTTGGTCGACTTTCATTTGAAGCAGGGTCTCAGGATTAAAAGCCAGGACAATCTAGGTCCTAGATCTATGTTTATTTATTTATGTAAGTTGCCTCTATGTTAAACTACATCTGAAACAGCCTTTTAAATGGAAATACATTTTGTATACTATCATATTCTGTTTGTCATGGTGGTACGGAACATTACAGAATCACCATATGCCGCCAGCTGTGCCCATAAGCTAGTCATGTGTCGGCGAGGGACAAGAGGAACTCAAATGCAATATAAACCACGAATACCCAGGACGCAACGTGTAGTAAAATACTACTTATGCCGACACAATGTTTCAGTGTGGATGCAATAAAGTCAAGTTATAAGGCAGGTTTATTCCTATTGACACATGAAAGCTAGTCTACAAACGTACAACAAAATACAACGTTATATTTTTAATATAAAGGAAAGAAACATTTCATTATTATTTTCTTAAAATGTTGGTGTCAGTGAGTTCGTAATTATTCGCCTCTTGATCTTGATTGATTGGTATGAAATTTTGTGTTTTTTATATTTAGGGTGTTACCTGGATGGTAATTAGTTATAGTTGGGTAGATAGCCTCGTATGTCAGTTACCTAGTCAGTTTCGAGATCCAGAATTTAAGTTTTAATGTTGCCCTTTTTATATTTTTTTATTTCTAACGTAAAAAACATATATTCCTAAATTGTCGGCCTCGCAGCAGCTCTCAATATTATTTAATTAATTCACTTCTGATCATTGGAATTACACGCCCGCGAAGGATTTTGATCATATTTTAACGGGCTCCGCTCGGGTGAATGTCCAAAATTAAATTGACCCGAGTGGAGCCAGAAAACTTAGCAAGTTATAAATAAAGTATATAGCCGTAACATGAAATCATATTTGGTCCGAATATACTTCCGAATATTACAATTTTAAAACAGAAGTTTTTAATTAAATAAAAATAATATAAACGCTTTAAGTTGCTGTAGGTCGAGTATAGGGTTACCGGATTCAGTGGCTATTGCTGAGCAGAATTATCTGAAATATAATTTATTGCCGCATACACTAACTACACTAGAGTAGACTGCGCTCAACATTTCTCGCGTAATAAGTCTGGACTTGCTATGTTAAACGTATGTTTTTATTTTATCACTATAAATGTGTGAGAAATATAGCCGATATTTTTAACAAGGTTTTAAATAAGGAACGAAATCGTGACGATACTAGTGAAATAATGTTTTATTAAACTCTTTTAAGTTTAAAAGGGCTTTGAGGAAATTTACAATAGCAATATATAATTAAAACTACGTCTCAATAGTCAAGACTTATTTTTTTATTGTTCTTAATTAATTATTTACGATAGATGCTTAGGGAACTAGACACACTTTAGCATTATACGGTCTATCAATTAATTTCTAAGGATTCTCTTTGGGGAACGTTGGACCTCTTTAGGGGAGGCCTTTACCCAGAAGCGGGCGTCTCCAATATAAATAAAATACCAATCTTCTTGTAGATTAAATAACTATCGTGTAAAAGAAACAGGAGAAATAAAAGGTTATTATTATTATAGAAATATGACATGATGTAGAATCGACCATGAAGCAAGGACACCATTAATGATAGAAAAAAAAACTGTCAAAAGAAGTACTTGATAAACATAAGGTTGAAGTCAAGTCCAGTCTGACACTTTGCGAAATTCGTTCTAGTTTACAGCTTTTTTGCTTTCATAAATGTGTCCTTGCTTCACGGTCAATTCTACATACATTTCATATTCGTTGGAATAGCGGCATACAAGCTAAGTACGAAAACGTTTATGTTTCTAAAGGTTTAAATAAAAAAAAACCTACTAACATAGTCATGACGGTCGCGGGAGACACGCTTCGTCCAGAAAACGCTACGAAATAACTATCAAAAGCGGAGCGGATGCACTATGACCCAATTCCAGCGCTGTTTGCTTTTTGACTCTAGCAAAAAGCCTTTTAAATTTCATCAACATAAAGCGCAGCTTGTGGTGGATTAAACATATATTGTTGACATTGACGGAGAGACCATTTCTACTTACCCATTTTACGTCCAATTCAAAGAGTTCACAAGTTTTCCTAAGGCCGAAGTTTCGGGGAATTCCATCAGACAAAAATATATATTTCATGATTTAAGTTTTATAATTTCGAGATCAGAAAGTTCGGTATCTTGTTTATCTAAATATAATTGTTTGTATCTATTGTTGAAATGAAAATCGAAAAGAAGTTGAATGCCAAAGCAGATTCATTTCCAATTAAAGTTTTCAGGGTCTTTATCGAAACGCTTATTTTATTGAAATAAACATTTTCAATCTTGCAATTATAATATCTTTTTATTTTTAAAATTATAATAAAATATATAAATAATACATTTCTTCCTCATATGGTGTACGCTCGACTCACGTGAGGTTTCCCCTCTATGGCCTTTTCTTTAAAGTCTGCGAGTTTCGACGTACTCACGTACTCTCGTACTCGACTGCTCGGACGTACTTCATCACGGCGACTCCGGCGACTAGGAGACGTGCTCTATTATGCTACGCAGACGTGACGGCCATTGTCAAGCCGCAGTGCCTATATCGGCCCGGATTACGCTCGGTACACGTTACGGTGGAAATGACTAATCACTATGGTACAATGTATGTTTGTCTGTCTAATATTCCAACCGTCCGTCAGTACGTCGGAAGTTCGAAATTACATGGACTTCGTCGGATGCCTCTTGGACAGCGAGCATGCAAGGACGAGAGCAGCGATCTAAACTCATTCGTATGGCGCCACGAATGAGTGGAAAATGTCTAACTGTAGTTAGTTCGCCTACGAATTCGGGACATGCAACATCGAACGTTGAACTGTCCTGTGAAATTCTTGTGTTCTTTCGTGTCCTAGGTACTCGAGAACATCATTGAGTGAGTTGTATGTAAAAGTGGCTACGCGCCGCCGCCTCCGAACGAACAGGGTCGGGTTGCTAGTCCCGTCATTCCATTCTCGTGATTTTAGATGGGCGCCTTGTTCACAAAATAGACCGAAAAAATGCGAGTCGGACTCGCGCACCGAGAGTTCCGTACAAATTTGTATGTCCATCCATTACGGATTTTTAAATGTGATATACCCATAACTACACATTAACAATAATTAAGTGACCTTGCTTCTAGCAAAATTACATGATCCTAGGTCAAAGGAAAGTACCCTAAGTACCTATAGGTTTTAATTTATTGGCGAGTGCCACAATATGAGATATACAAGACTGTATCATTGAATCGCGTTAACTTAGAAGAACTAACTTTTTTGCAGAACTAACCAAATCTTCGTGGTTATTTTATTTTTATTAAAGATCTTAAGAAAGGCCCGTAAGCTATTTATTTATTTATTTTATTTATTTATTTAGACATATTACGTAATGAAATTGTACAGCATTTCAGTGGGTTCTGAAAACAATGGTATAAGACTTGTGGTTGCGCTGTAAGCTTTTATGTCCATTTGTAGCTCCTAGACAAGGCTTCTGCCCGTTTTCCAGGAAGTCTATTTGCGTTCAGTAACAGTGGTTGATACAATAATAAAAGTATGTCTAGACTTAGCATTTCCTTAGCATTTCATTAGCTATGCTCCTCATAAAAACGTAGTTTACTAATCATTTGGAAACCGCTATTCCAAATAAATTGATATTTAATATATAATATCAAGTAACAAATATCTGTGTCTGCATGCTTTTGTTTTTTTGAAAAATCCAAACCGAATTAAATGAAAGCAAAAAGAAAATCTTCATACGAATTTTGTTTTCTCTGTGGTTTGACCCAGAATACATTTACCGAAAAAACCAAGGCATGCAGACACAGATATTTGTAGCCTAATATTAGATACCAAATATCAAGTAAGTTGGAACAGTGGTTTTCAAATTATTAGTAAACTACGTTTGTATGGAAGGCGAAATTTTCAGGTGCTTACGGGCCGACCTTAAATGAATGATTTGGAATAGTACCTAATCCCAGTGTGTACCGGACCTAATACGCGGAATGCAGGAGGCATTTCTTCAAGAGAGGCCTCCACTTTGATGATGAAAAGGGGTAGGCAGGTGGGGCGTTGCACTTCCTATAAGCGCTATTATACCGAAAGCAAAGAGCTCAGCTCACAAAGCAAAGGAAAAGTTATGTAGACCATTTCATATCTCCGTAATTGATTGATTAGAAAATACATTTTTGCAGAAAATCTGCTGGTAAATTAATCCTTTTAGTGATCCGTAAGTACAGCCCAGAAACTCTTACTGCCTTACTAATAAAGATGTATACCATCCCTATTACTCCGTCATTTCCAGCTGTCAAAAACACTACTAATAAAGGCGACATAAGGGGCATAAGGCGGTAGCCCTTGGAGTCCATTTCGTATCAAAAATAGAGAGCGTAAGTTTCATTTTTATTGTTTTGTTCCGAGATTATTAGTAATGAATCCTATAACATATTTATGTTTGATAACTATTCCAAGGATAAGCATTGGAATAAGAGACGTTTATTAGTAAGACACTAGACGTTCAAGGCCAAAATTACGCCGTGAAATGCGTCTTGGGCCTAGTCCGTCAACCTAGACTTGAAAATCACACGCAGTCCTAGCCTGCAGTCTTCATCCAGTAGATAGAAACCGGGGGAGGCCCTACATCGGATACCGCAGGGTCGTCAATGAGACGCACGGCTGGGCGCCGAACCGAGTACAAGGTACTAAGAATGTACTCAGCTGAACCTTCCCACAGATGCGAACAATACTCCACGCAATACCTTATCTGCGCCTTGTAGAGGAGCAGGTTTTGATCCGGCGTGAAATATTGACGCAACCTGTTTATGTTTAAAGTTCTCGTGCCACTCGCAATGGTCTGATATAAGCATGTACAATTTCGTCGTTCAGATTACTAATACAATAAAACGATCGATAAGAAGACAACAATATCATTAGCTTCGGAAAACAAAACCGTCGCGTTACGTTATGTTAATACTCACATTATCCAAGAATTAATTTTCTTCGAGATTGCAAAGGGGACCCACCTGAAAGAGAAAAATTACATTACATTAACGATGACACTCGAAAGAAAAATATATTTACGTAAAGGTCGAGAAGCAATTTCGAAAGGTAAAGTAGGTAGGTAGGTAGCTACTCAGGAACTTTTCTAACTCTGGGCGTCTCGAGAATTTTTTTTCTCTCGAAACTAACAACTTTCTTCAGACGTGCTCGGACTGAACAGAATGTTGACTGAAGGAAGAAAAGCTCGGGGAAAAAACGAGGGAATTATGAACTTAAAATTCAGGAGAATTTCACAAAGAACTCCATGTTGCACGCAAAACTTTTAAGGATAATGTCTACCTGGAGGACGTGGCCTTTACCGGTAACTTTAACTACAACTCTTCAGTATAAGATGTCACGTTTCAATATGCCTCCGACATAGCCCATAGTATAAAATCAAAAGTGGTTTGTAGGTTTGTCACTTTGCACCATTTACCGGCATATACCAGAAAAAGTATTTTTATGTTATTACTATATGTACATGGATATCGTCATAATATTCGCCCAACACTCCAATTTCCGAAGGAATAAGGTGTCATCCCAGGACTTTCTCTTTATGAGCAAGGCTACATTGAACTGGATGGAACAAGATAATAATTATACTCATATAAAAATAAAATAAATAAAAAATAAATTGCCGGTACGACCATCTCTTCATCCAATGAGCCATCACGTTGGATAATAAGATGGTTGTTTGAGATACAAAGCCGGGCGGGCTTAAACCCTCCTACCTAGCAGGGGAGTGGGACCCACATTTTTACATATATTTCTTACCCTATAACAGTTCGCATTCGTGATGTTTAGGGCAGGTGAAAAATAACAATATGAAGTTATGTTCAAAGTTTTAATTTCAAATAAAAAAAAATATATATTGGGCCCAAATTGAAATAATCTCGCAATCACATTATTTGATTACAAAATTAATATACTGAGCCCATTTGACATCAGCAAGTGAACCATAAATCCTCGAGACAACGGCGTCAGGGCACCGTGGAGAAGTAAATTACTTTTCACCTGATTCCCTCGCCCTACTAATTTGTAATTAAACAGATTCGTTAATTATCTAGTGAACTCTAGCGAGAATCACGACTAGGGAAACGGGCGCCATTTCGGGATATAATTGCCGCCAAAACTGGAGTTTACACAAGGCTGTGCCTTTGTGAGAGTAAAACATTATTTTCTGAGAAACCATTATTTTTTTATTATTATTGTCCTCTCGCCGTTGTTGAAATAGAAGACATTCCATATTTGGTGAGTGCTAATTGGATTATTTGGCAGTGATTAAGGCGCTAGGACTAGCCAACTACTCGCGCCATACAAATGCACTTTTTAACAAATGTAATAATATGTAGTGAAACGCTTCAGCAAATCCAAATAGAACTCCAGATTGATAATGGATTGTTAATATTTTTTTATTCCATCATTTATTTAAATAATAATAAAAATAAAAAAAGTTGATTTTTCTCATTAGAAATCTGAAAGTCATTCGATTTCTAGATATAAGCAAAAACAGCATATATGCATAAACAAAAAATTCCATTTGCTTTTAGATTTCTACATTTAGTCAAAAAAGTTCGGAAATGGACACCGTTTCCGCAATGTATTTTGTATAGAAAAAGGAAACATACATTAACGAAAATCATTCGATTCTTAGACAAGGAATCATATATTGTAAGGATGACACTTATAATCGTCAGACTTAGTTAGTTTACTTGGGGTGCCTCGTCTAACTTTGCGATTTGGCTAGTACCAGGCCCTTAACAATATTACGGTAGGATTTCTGATAACGTAATTTTGTGATATTCGAATTATTTTTATATTATATTCCAATAAAATAGCTGGGGAGTTTATAACTTAATAACTCGGAATCCAATTAATATATTACTACCTACATATCGACTGGGTGTGGTTGATGTATTGGAGTTTCAAATAATAGGTAATATACGTATTTTATGACAAACAAAGTCACAAATATATATATATTTTATATGATATGCATTGGGTGCAAAGTATTTTAGATTTTATGGTGATCATCAAAGCCATCACAGACCTTTATTTTCGATCAATATGCAAATCAAGTTTCGTTAAATCTGTTCGAAAACGAAATGGTAAAAAGACTGATGGGTAAAATCATGTTTAACAATACTTTAACCATTTTCAACAACTTAAAAATAGATAGATGAAATAATTTAAAATCTTTGAGCGAACAACTATGAAGACAAAATTTTGGAAAGACCAAATACCATTATAGACATCGGGAAAAGAGCCATGGGTAAAATCATTTTAAAAACAATACTTTAATCATCTTAAAAAACTTTGACGGTTTTTACCACCTCTCGATAAAGTTCTCATTAGCTATCGAGCACATGAATGTACGTACCCTGTAAATCTGCTCAACATGAATCCAGATGTTATATTATAAAAAAATAGTCCATAGGAGACTAAATTTTTGCATCAATCGATCCTTTTTGTAGCCAATTCGTTTCCGTTCAAATAATTACTTGTTTTTATCTCTACACTATTCGCATATTCACATTAACGAAGCTTACTATTAAAGGGCTTTGGAGGGTACATACAATTGTGTGGACGATAGGTATTAACAACTTTATCGAATGATGGTAAAATAGGCCCTTAGGATGAATCCAATCAACGAATAAAAAAAATAGGAAGGTGTCGTGGAACATCCGGTAGGAACGAAATTCCTTTCGTTATATTATGTATTACGTCAAGAAACATTTCAAAGTCGGATGGAATAACATTTAACAATCGCCAGTCGTCAAGTTAAGCACGAGATTTTCCTCAAGAGGATAATGAGGTGATCGAGTTTCACACAACGGCTCGTGCCTGATTCCTCCCTCAAATAAAAAAAAAAAGTTTCTGATATTTTGCACATTAAATAAATCAACCGAGAGGTACGTCTGCACGTTTTGATTTTTTTGATAATTTATCTTGTTTTCATGATATACGCCCTTAAACATTTTCATACAAATATTTCGAGGCTTACATCATGGATATAAGGTAAGTTATAAAAACAATCCAAACGCACATACGTAGCTCTTTAGTTGATTTATTTAATGTGCAAAATATTAGAAACATATTTATTAATTTCAGTGAGGAATCAGACACGAGCCGTTGTATGAAACTCGATCACCTCATTATCCTCTTAAAGCGCTTCATGCATAATTGTCACAGTGTTGCAGGGCGTTTCGTTTTGGATTTCGGTCTCAACGCATTGTATTACATTACGGCTGGAAGGTTGACACTACTAGTTGCCTGTCTTTTTCAAATGCAGAAAAAAATATACGAAGAAATAGAAAGGTAACGGTGTAATCGTTTCGGTCAGAAGAAATATAGGTTGACAGTAAAAGTGACGCTGGACTACTTTTTCCCGTGTAGCTCCCATCCGCCAAATTCTCTAAAAGTAGTAAAGTTTATGTAAAGTAGTAAATAAATAATTTTAAACTTTAAAGCGAACGACTAATAAGATTTAAATCTAGGAAAGAAAAAATGCCATCACAATATCCGCTGAAAACGTCTTCTGTATTCAGACGGACTCATCACGTAATGAGTGGTGCAGCGCGAAACGGGCCAGTCCTATTACAAAAAGCCGTTCCCGAGGCGCGGGGTATGCACCACAGGTCAACTATACTAGTATGGAAAGTCAAAAGAATCCTTATACGCAGGACTCGGAAGCTTTCCTTATAAACCTTATGGCTCTTATACAATTCTACAGGTATGTCTTATTTTAGTATTCCTGAGTCTATTGCCTTATACTATTTTTGAAATATTCGTTGAAAAAGGCAAATAAATCATTATAGTAAGTCAAATAACGTATTATTAACCTAACTGATTTCGTAGCCGTACCGACGTGGTGATGATTTGACAAACTGACTACTGACCTTCACTCATTTTTTTAAGACACACGGTTTTCTTGTGTTTTTAATGTCATCGTCAGTGTCATGTTATTAGACACATTTGCGTCATATCAGAACCTGCCTTATATTGCACGGCTACAGTGAATTGGATAGAAAGCACAGGCAATTTTTATTGCCATTTCCACCATCGGTCGATGGTACCAACCCAAACGGACAGCGGAGGCTTAGTAATAGGGTTCCTTACCCAAAGGGTACCCGTTGGCACCACAAAGGATCCACAAAGCCACTGCGTGAATGCTATTAATTCCCTTTAGCATTGCTTAGTATTTGTTCATAATCCATAGGCAGCACGCTGCACTCGGATTTGTCATATTTTATCATTAGCCAGTTCAGCATTCACAGTGAAGAAAAACTGGAAAGAAACTTCGCTGATTTTTTTTCAACGCAGGCCAGTCCTCACAAACTGCACTCGTTCACGAGCATCACGCCGGGTCCACCCATCGCCTCTGTCAACCATATTTTAGGGAAAGAGGTGACCCGAATCAAGCGTCACTGCTAGCAAAGACCTTGAATCGATTCTCTACTCCAGCAGCAACTAAAAAAATGTGTGATATATATGAACATTGGAGTAATTATTTATCTTCAACTACCCAGGCGATATACACAAAGTAAGCCTTGGAGGTGTCTCCACTCATGCTCACAACGTGTAGGCGGTTTGCAAACAGAAACGCTTCGCGCTTTGGTAATGACCTAACCACCGCGTTAACAAGGAATTACAGGAGTTGAGCTTGAAATTAGTGTTGCTGTGAAAAAATATTTAATAGATATCGATAGTATAACTTGTCAACCTACCGCAAGCAACCCATCGCAGAACAGCGAGTACACCTGAGGGTAGTTTCGAAATAATTAAATCCAGCCGCACCCGGGCGCAGTATGACGCCGACTGCGTTGGTGTGCAGACGTCTGCAGCTCTTAGTGGCGACGAGCATCCCTTGCGGCTGCAGCGAACTGGTACTTTCATTATAACCCCGCCCGTTAAGACAGACGGCGAATGCATTAAAATGTGAGTCTCTGAAGAGATGATACAAAACAAACGTTGTTGCTACGTATTTGATTTTGATTCTTCCGAACGAAATGTATACTAATATAATGTTTGTTTTATTGTTTCAACGCGCTATTCTCTACAACTATTCGGATTTGTAAATATGCGTTTAATGCAATTCTCAAGGAAAAAGGGAGGGTACTCCCTTAGCGAAAACGATGTAATAGCGTAGGCGTGCGACGCGACGCGGTGGTTCGAAGAACGACGGCGCATTTTACTGGGATCCGGTCGGGTAATTGTCCAAAACTAAATGAGCGGAGCCCGAAACCTCAGCTATTATTTTATAAACTAACGTGTTTTATTTTCTGAATTGAATAGTTTAACATGTCAATGTACAAATAAGTTACAATTTTAGAAAGTATTTGAAATTGAAACCACTAAAACCTGTTTGTTCATATTAACGACACTAACGTAACTTCTCGCGCTTCCTCGCAACCCCAGACCAGCTCTTGCCACTTAGCCTTTTCCACAGCCCGCCTAATAAGGCAACCTCCTTTCGGAATATCCTGAAATTATGTAGACTTTTAAATCTCTGAGTAGTCATAAATATTTTCGTCATAAAACACCACACCCTTAGACCGCGAGACACACTTCAGAAAAATGTAATATAAAAACATGCTGACGGATATACCCTAATCCGACCAAGGTCTAGTAATGTAGCTGGCTGCTTTGTTAATATTTAAATTCCTTTCGCGTGTTCATAAATCAAACCGATTCGTGTAGCTTAGGTAATAATGGGTTGGACAGACGCAACACACGCAAAATTAGCATAATTAATAACTGTTTTGATATCTCATTAGTTCACAGCAATCACGCCACGAAGCAGAGAAGGATCAGTGTATGTTGTAAATTTACATCTAGGCTCAATTTAAATATATTATATTTTTATGTAAATGAGCAACCACACCTACATTGATATGTTAGTTTTATTCCTAAAACCATTAATTTTATTAGCAGGTCTAAAAAGAAATGGATGGAAAAGTTTTATTGCCTTTTTCCAATGAGATGGTACAAGGGACGGTGACCTACAGTTTTACATTGATTCAGAACCATAGAACAACTCACATTTCCGACGATATGGACTCATGCAACTCCGAAATAGAAATAAAGGGGTGCATGAATGGGGTGGGAATTGAAAGCATAAGGTTTGGCATGAGAAGCAAGGCCCCGAATTCTTTAGCTACGTGCCCATCGAGCATTTATTCTGTTTCACGCTCTGGAAGTGTGGAATGAATAGACAAAATTCTTATACGCGGCATTCAATCTTTTAAATCATTTTTTCTAAGACACCGATACTGCAAAATTAACTATTACGTTGAAACTGAAAAGTATTTTATTGAAAACATTATTATTTATTTATTTATAATCTTGGAGAATTGCACATTTACTAAGTATTTGTGCTGAAATATACCGTACTTAATTCTAAATGAATGGTATTTTCAAAATAGTTTTTGAAAATAGAAAAAAAAATCTTCTGTGTGTTTTATTGTCTATTTCTGTTTATTCTCCTAATAAATAAAAAAAGTGGAAAATGCGACTGTTTTTCATAAATTTATAAAACATGTGGTCGAAGATAGAAAGTTCTTCAATCAATATAAATTTTCTATGTTCGATACACAGGGGTATAGATATAACCTATTCGTTGTTCTGAAAACTGTAGTACCAAAGCTCGTTATTGAGTGCATACAACTGTTAATTCCACCAGACCAATATTCACTTCAAGTAACGCGCAAAGCTAACTGGGTTGTCATCCGTAATGACTTGTTGGGTCGGAGTTCGCTAAATCGGTACTCGCATGGCTAAATTGCGTGGTTAAATATTCCTTTACTTCCAAATTTTCATAATTAATAAACGGCCAAGTGTAACGGATTATCAGACTTATCCACTTATACACTAACAAAGCAAAAAACAAATTTGCCTTTGGCATGGATCTGTCAGTGCTGTGACAGATCGAATGGTATTTCCGATAAGGACTGGGCTCAAGTGAAGTGTCTGTGATTGCGAGATGCCCGCGAACAACCATGTTATACGACCAGCTGAAATATAAACTCGTTTCAGTGCAGTGGATTCACTCGTGACAGTAGGTAGGTTAAGGTATATTTAGATATTCATATTGTGCTAAATGGAGACTATTGCCAAAAACCTGAGACCTTACAATATCACTAGTGAGACTCGGATATCACTCTGATATTCCTTTCAACAAATCTATGTTCATTGAAAACATTATGTTTAGCTTTGTATAGGCATACCAAAAATACGTAAGATCGATCCACGAGCTGAATTGTTTTGACCACGACGGACAGAGCGACCAATAATATATATTTAGAAGGAAATTATATAATATCCGTAAATTAAAAAGTATCCTAGGAAACTTGTAAAGTTGGTTAATATTTAAATATTTTAAACGGATAGGCTTACGCTACCTACGCTAACCTATCGTAACCCATCCAAACTGAGTTCAACCTAATCTAACCTAATTAGTTAGTAATATTTAGAGCATTTCCCGTACGAATACAAGTTTCCAAGGATACTTGCTAGATTATATTCACCTTGATCCAGCGTACATAATCTGAGCTTTTTTTATTTGAAACAATAATTCCTGTTTATTATTGGATACGAAATACTTTTGAAACTTTGAGCAAAATTATATTTCATGAATCCGTTCACTCCAGAGACACTTTCAAATGCATTTCAAACTGGCAACAAAGAGGGCCCTAACAATAGGTCAGGTGTCAAAGACAAATCTTTCCCTCGAAAAGTTTCAGCATTTAATGAGCGCCAGCCGTCAGACCGACAGCTGAAACACACCTTCCCGTGCACTTTCAGATCATAATTAAGGTGTTTGTTGAAAAGGGACGTCCCAAAGAGTTGTCCTCAAGTCATAGACTACTTTCTGAAAAAAAAGGTGGGAATGGTTTTGACGTAAAATATTTGATATTTTCGGTTGCTTTTATTGAAAATATAGGAGGAAATTGTTCAAACGTCCTTTCATGGCCAAATCAGAAACTATAAAACAATAAGCGAAAAACACTCGAGGTAGCTATGGGAACGATTCTGATAAAAACTAAAACTATTATTAGATTTTTGAAAAATATTAAATGTCAATATTTTTTTTTTACCACCCAGGACGACAAAATTATTTTTTAGTGGTATTTTAAGTTTATTTAAATTTGAGTAGAAGTTGGCAAGCATTATTATTATTATTATTGTCTCGATACACTAGCAGCTTAAAGCTGATGCGTGTACATCTGAGTTGGTAACTGGGGGTGCACTTGTTTTTTTTTTTGAGAGAAGTAATTTGCTCATATTAAATATCGATAGGTATTAAAGGTCCGGTTGATATGAATCGATTTCAATTAGTCGATAAAAGTCGGAAGTCGCTACGTTTTGGGGTTACAGCGTGAGTAACCTATATTCGTTTTTAAATTATCTGTATGCCTTTCGATGTATTGCGTGAATAAAATTGCCCCTGCACTGAAAAAGAAATATGGTATTCAACTTATAAATTGGATTACAATACAGCCAATATACGTAAAAATCAGAAAATTATTTACAGCCAACAACTATTTAATTATAATTGGTAGATATAGCCACTAATTATAAATAATAATCAGTGCCTCAAATCTCATGAATTCTTGTGTGTTTGTATGAGCTAGACAGCTGCCTTAGGTTTTATCCTAATACATGTTATTTTATTTAAAGTTGGCAAAGTTCGCTGCCAAAAAGGACTTAAGGTGGCCCAACCCGGCGGGACTAACTCATTCGCGGGCACGGTATAAAACCGTGTTGTTGCGCTCTGGGACCTTCTCTGTTTCAAAGAAAAAGACAGGCTCCGTGATGAGGTGATTGTACGTGAATTTATTTGCAATATAGCAAAGGATTTAACATCAATGCTCTTTAACCTGATAAAAGGGGTTTTGTACAGACGCATAGATAGATAACGAAGTAATCCTATAAGGGTTTACTTTTTTCCTTTTGAGGGACGGAACCCAAAATAAGAATATTTTTATTCAAATTTTCGGTAATATATAATGCAAATAAATAAAAATGAATTAAAAGTAGTACGATTTGCAGACATTTTAAAGGTTTATTAGGATGCATGCGAAGTTTCGGCTATCCGCCACCCCGAAAACCGACTCATACATCAGAGTAAGCAAGGCGTGGACTCTGCAGGATTCCCTATTGATTTCAAGAGCTTCGTAGACCCAGCGGATTCGCACCATCACGTCGCCGGAAGGGTGCGGCACGCGCAGCTGGTGAGATAACTCACGTGCTCACCCGCGCGAATCGAACGAGAAGCAGGTGCAAAAGGGAACAATGCTTAATAAAGTGTGGTGTGTTTATATACTTGTGGAAAATATTGGTAGCATTTTAATGAGGGCTGATTCCGTGAAGAGTCGCGTAAACTCGGGGGTTTATTCCGGAACTTAGAGGTTCAAGACTTTTGAGAAAAATCGAAGAAAAACTCTATTGTAGGCATGGCACCTTTTTATAAAAACCGGTATAGGTTGCTGTGCTGAGAGACCAAAGTATTCATAAAAGCCAAAATCGTTCTTACTCCGCGAAACCACGCTCAGCGAGGCATATTTGCGGACACCACTGAGTTATCGAGCTTGTTTAAATTGACGTTGAAGACTCCAAATTATCTATTCGTTAGAGGAAAGACATCAGCCGGCAGACAGTTCCATATTCTGGTGGCGACAGAGAAATAAGTATGAGAAACGGATCGTTCTCAAAAGCCTAAAGTGGTTGACATTAGGATTTTGAGAACGATTCTCTGATTCTCTCGCGGCGGCAAGAACATTACCTAAAAATATCGGTAAGTCTTGACACCTCGCAAATTTAATGTATTGTTGTTTTAGCCTGTATAACATCTAAAACAGAAAAGAATGCTCTGTGACCTGAATTAAAATGTTTACATGTAACATTACCTATCGAACATGTCACCGAGAGTAATAACACTTATAATTAGTATCGTAGAACTGTTGTTAGTTGTCATTAAGCAGTGCATTGCAAATGGTAAATTTCCTAACACCTTAAAATTTATAAATTAATTCCATTCCAACTTTAGGTTTTTGAGCGCTGCAGGCAAGGAATCGTCGTTCTCCGTGGCTGTAGGAGATTATCTCAGTAGGTATTTAGGAGTTAAAGATGCCTGACTAAACTAAATTAAATTTTGCTGCTTAATTCATACTGTGCAACGTGCAGTGTGCGATCAGACCTTAAAACACATGTGTTCTCATTGCCCGTGCATGTCTTAAAAGAAGACTAAGAAATACGTCATCAGTGGTTCATATTCCAAGTAAAACTATAGGTCCCAAGAACACAACTTGCCTGAAGCGGCGCCGAAGTTTTAGAATCGTCGAGCCGAGTATGAAGTACGGAAAGAGCGCGGGCAGAGGCACATAGAAAAAAAAAGAGGGGAGAGGAATTGTGAAATGGAGAGACTGTGTCAGCCGGCGACGCCAGTTAATCTCAGTGATGGGCCGTGGCTCGCGAGCGGGAAAGCTGCCGAAACTGATTTTTTAGACTTTTCACAGTCGTACTGAAAGCGCTGCAGCGCTTCGGCAGCATGTTAGTTACTTATTCCAGCACGATATAAATGAATTGCATAAATCACTTTAGAAAAAAATTACGACATCACGAGAGCCATTTCTGGCTCCCAAACACCGATATGCGATCCCAGGGTACCCAGCGGTAGACTATTGTCAACCTTGATTCGCACAGACGTTTTTAGGTGCGTGGCAACCGCTTGGGGTTACCTGTGTAATGTGCAATGTTGCACATTGTCACGAGGCGTTTACCCCGGGAGCAGCGACTTGAGGCCACACCTTCAGTCCGCCTGGAGAATTCACACAGGCCATATTTCTCCATATAAATTGATTTGTAACTTGTGTTCCGTTCAACATATAACAAACAGTTATTCCTAAATAGTAGGGTATTTCAATAGAACTATAGACTTAAAATTGACTTATTTGGTCCAGTACTAGTGTCAAAATAGTTAAAGGTGCACATGAGTGGTGAGCCCATCCGGCTATTGCGGAGTTTTCCTTTAAACATTATCTGCCTTAGTAATAAACATTTGTACTCCGTTGTTTCTAGCCAGAATTACCAGATGGTATAAAGGTTTATTAGTAAGGCAGTCATAGTACATGTTACATAGGGGTAAAAAGGTTAAAAAATCGCACGTCATGATTTTCCTTAATTTTAACTAACATGGAAATTGTTTTATTTAGTGGACTAGGTATTTAGCCAATGTTAAAGTTCTAATGACCGTCTAGCTTCTTTCAAACAATAATCTCTCGGAAGCCACGCAAAACCTTCGGTACTTTCAATTATTTCTGACTTATCGAATGCCCTAAAAGATTCGCAAAGTTTTTCAATTACTTTTCCTTTGTCCTCTCTGTCTGCTCAAATTATGAAACAGCTGTCATCAGTGTTCGCATTTAGAAACTATATTTATAAAACAGAAAAAATATAAAAGATATCAATTTGCAAAAAATATTAGATGAAAACCACTTTTTACTAACGGTATGGAAAATATCAGCATGATGTATGTGCAAGTTTTTTTTTATTTTTTCATTTATTTATCCAATATAACACACATACGTTATGTACAAAAACAATGTATCTTATGTATCTATGTATCAAAAACACTATTTTGTGAAGTGATCATGTAAAGAATGAGAAAAGAATAGGAGTAGCGCAAAGACTGCACCTTGGGGTATGCCGCTCTAAATTCTTGACGCAATCCCTGGTGGCGCCGTGAGAAGAAAACCTACGCCACCCGATGTGTGAAAACCCTTCTTATAGACAAGGCAGTTTTTTCTTAAAGACGATTATAAGTAACGAAAAACTTTTTTGCTTGCTTACATCATTTATCTGTCAAACAGGAAAATGCGTAGACAGCTAGTAGATAAATATTTACCTGGCAATAATTTTTTTGTAGAAATAGGTGACCAAAAACATTTATTGATCTTAAATACAAGTGTAAGCATTTTACGATTTTTTACCCATTCTCTCATAAATATTCGGGTTGATCGTATGTTCGGGAAAGCCAAGAACATTTTAATATGTAGCTATACACATCCCAATGGTTATAAAAAGGTATTGCCTGCTAGGTCGCGGTCGGTCGTACAACTTATCACCATGAGTGCCTCGTATCTAAGGGACCTACGTTCGATGATCCATGGTTCGGATACAATGATAAAATGTAGGTCAACTACTCGGTCGTAGGGTTAAGCTAGCTGGTACCATCGCATTGGATTAAAACATTTTCGAAGCGGCAATTTCTACCATTACTAACAATATCACACTGTCCCTTCTAAATAATATCTAGCGAGACTACAGCCAAGGGAACGGAGAATCAGCGGGGAAAGAAGACCCACCCAAGGCATTTATTCACTTCCAAATCAGAACTAAAGGTCGGTAAACTATAGAATGGTCTTTCTGTGGATGAATTTCGCCCAAAGAGCTCCCTGGGGTCCTTCAAACACGTTTTAAAAAGCACCTGGCTGGCCAGCATGATTCATGGTCACACAAGATCATGGGCGTCGTCAGGCACCCATTATGTGAGGATCAGGCGTACACATCAGCGCTTAAAATAAAAAAAAGAAACAAAAAAGGAAAAAAAGAAACAGTCATATTGCTCAAAACCAATCGAATGGCTAAGATGACATAAATAAATACCACGTTTTCCTCGTCTATAGGTCGTATCTTGAGAGTTTTCTCGCGAAAACTTGGTGTCCAGATGTTCGAGAACTCCTCCGCCATTTGGAACAATACACCGGGGATCCATTCGCGATACGAAAGTTACCTCCTCCTGTATTCATACGTTACTGCGGACTTTTCGCTCCGGGCCGTGTTATTGCAACGGACAACTTTGTGATCACAAACATGTTGCAGGACGCTGGACTTTCTGAAGTGGCACAAAATAAGACCCAGAGGCCCGGTTCGAGAAATAAAAATCACCGTAAGAATTAATGACCTTACGCTTCACAAAAGTGACGTGCTTAAACTTAATAACACGTCACACTTTATGAAACCTCGCAGGTTTACCCATACAGATACAATGTCTCGTATGCACTCGTCTGTCTGTAAGCTGTGGCACACGATTTTGGGAATTAAAACAAAGTGGACGTTGTATTCTGTGAGGCGACGACATTTTTGGTCACGATAAAGTAAATGGCTGAATGTGGGTTCACAGGTTAGAGACCAATCCTCTGATGCTAAATATGTCGGTCTGCCTGCGCCAAGTGGTTGCGTTAGCTATATTGGATATACAAAATAGATGTTGGTATGTTTCTGCTGATGAAAGTAGTGATTGTTTCGAAACATTGATACCTTATAATTATACAACAATAACCAGTCGGTTTTATTTTTAAATACTTAAACATACCTAAAGTTATATCTGTAAACTAAATCGCGACTACTACGAAATGCAACCAAACATTTATTCAATTTTAGTATTATGAAGCAAGTATTTACCGATAGTTTCATGCTTCATTATTTGCAGACTTTTACCTGATAATATATTTTTTTTGTCACGAGAATTACTTTTTCCAGCGCCTTATATAGCGGTAAGCAACTAAATGGCGCAGGCAGACCAAACCCATTTAGGGAGGGTCTGTCTTTATCCTGTGAACCCAGTTTCAGCCATTTCCGTTATCGTTACCATTTTTGTCGCGACCTCCTAAACTATTGAGCAAATTTAGAGCGAAGTAGGTATCTTGATAGGTCTACTTTGGAGTAATAGTTGAACTGGCCAATATGACCAAAAAATTAATGATTGATAATCAATTAATAAACAATAATATGTTTTAAGTTTGATTAAAAATTAAATAGGCACCGACAATTCTCACAATGTGCTGTGCGGACTCCGGCACACGTAAAAATAATACAATCGGGTCCACTGCATTTCTTCCCGTGCACGAAGTGAGAGACGACTAAAGGCCTTTCGTGGTTCGGATTTAAAGAAAAACTAACTAGTTGGTAGGATTAATGCCGCCCGGCTTGGTATTATTTCACCCAGTTCGATCTAGCCATGTAATATAAGGAAGGTCCTGGCAATCATAGATGTGGTATTACTCATCCACGCCCAGTTACGTTTTATTATATTTAAACTACAATATAAATACATAAAAAAAGATACAAAAAAAAGATTCCGACGAATTAAGAACCTTCTCCTTTTTTTCGACGTCGGTTAAAAATGTAAGTATAGCGGCAAGTTTTTTATAAAAAAAAAATATCCTAATCAGGAACACTTCCCAATTAGGTAATATTAACTACGCCTGTTTTAATAGCCCGAAGTAAAAGAGCCATTTAATTGACTCCAAGAGCTAGAAAACATTACTGCAACTTTAACTGCACCTAAACCATTTTAAGAGGTCAATTCACCAGCATGGCGTTAAATAATAAATCACAGTTCTAGTTCTAGAGTTTCAGTCACGTACCACTTGTATCTTTACGCTTGCATCCCCTCTCCCAAACACGTTGAGGCGATGGGCGTGTGAACAAATCAAGTCAATTATTTAATTGATTGATCTTAAAAGATGATAATTACATTTGCCTTGATAATATGAGTCCGCTTGTTGACTTTTTTGATGCCCCCGAGCGGCTTGCAGCTCACGCGCGCGGGGACTTGCCTTCTATAGCACAGATCATGGGTTCGATCCCCGCCCCTTAAATGCACCATTTTATCTCTTTTTCCGAGTTGGATAAGTGCATTTTCTCATGAATGCGAGCTTTTCCGAGGTTCAGAATGTATACCATATTTACAAAAGAATGTGAAAGAATTTTGGAAGGTCTTCGAACGAAGATACTACTAGGAATCTCGTTAATACGGCGAGTGATTCTGAAGGCAAGAATAAAACCCTCTCTCCATACAAAGCAGTCAATCCGTAACCTTTATGCAAGGGGACACGAAATTTTCTGACGACTTTCCACAAAAGCAAAACAAAAACAAACTATAAGCCCCGATTGCACGAAGAGACGGCTGAGTTAATCAATGTTCAAACACGTCAGTTTTGGTGAACCGCATAGAGCCCCTTCCATACTGTCCACAGAAAGTGACGTGTTTAATCATACTTTGACGTTGATTTAAATTTTTTGTCCTTTCGTGCACTCGGCCCTAAGTTGTGCTTTTGATCTTCAAAATCACTGCCCGAAGTAAGAAAGGCCCCTCACATCACCCGACCACAAGTCAAAAGTCCAACAGACCGGTAATCAAAACCTACGCCGCAGGACATCCTCCAACTAGCGCGCCGCGCCAGCATCACGTATCGAGGCTTCTAAAACGGGATTATATCCTCGGCAGGACGTGCGGATCCTGGCGGCAGATAGGAGCAGCGTGAGGCGGGGCGGCTTTTTAAAATTTCGACCGCGCCTTTTATGGCGGTGTTTATTTCATGTTTACGACACTTGAGGCTTTTGAAGGATTCCGACAGTGTTGAGGAATGTCTCACCTATAAATTGCATCACCGTTACAATTTAATCGTGTAGAAAATATACTGACTGAACTGACCAATAGTGAAAAATATATTTATTTATCTATCTCTTTGTTTATTTATGTAATTCATTCAGTAGGCTGAAATAATATTATTAATAACGATTTTTGTTTTTGGGTTTGTTGCACTATAGCCAGTAATAGTGAAAAACATTTGCATACACCATCACACCGTGTTTCCAGAGGGATAAGCAAAGATGATATTCAGTTTTTTAATTTAACAAACTTCCCAGAAGTCCGGTCCAGTATAAACACGTAAAATATAAGTTCTCATATCTTAAATTTGACGCGCGATTAGAAATATAACTAATATTATGAAAAAAAATCCTGATTGACAGAAATTTCGGATAAAGAATAGGTTTTTTATTTTAATGTGTAAAACGTAAAATGTAAAAGTATGAATGATGAATAAACAATAAACAACAATAAACAATTATCATGTCGCATCATATCATCCAAATGGACTGCGTTCATTGATGTGTGCAGCCATACTTTTAATAATAACACCGTCGCATTTCTCAGTTCCTTTGTGTTGGTCGAGTATCGTTTTATTGGTCCCGGTGCTTGATCGGTGCTGACAATCCGTACATAATTGACCGAGGGAAACGAGGGCTTCGATTGGTGATAAAGCATCACGCCTTGTGGATACCAAGGTGTGTTCCGAACCATGGAACAGCTCGTATTTATGAATAATTACACTTTTCCAACTCAGAAAGAGAAATAAAGTGGTGCATAAACGATGCGGGGATTTGAAACCAGGAACCTTTGGTATGTAAGGCAACTCCCTGCGCAACTGAGCTACGAGCAGGCTTACGAGAAAGTTTAGGCAAAGCAAACATAAGGCTGGATGAAGTCATAGAGACGATTCTGGGATTGCCAAATTGTATTCTATGCTTTTGCATGAGCCACCCGTTTAAAATCATATACACTGCCGCTGTTAGTCCTTAATAAACAGCCTATAAACCCGATGCAGGCTTAATCTTAATTAGAAAAGTCAATCTTCACGTTAGCTTAACGCCTCCGAACTAGCACAATGGACGGTGCCGAGACAATGGGCTGACTTTCAAAAGCTACAATCAAAGTTTCGCAATAAAATTGTGAGCGCGCTAATAGTTTCAAGATCGGTGCGCTTAAGAATTCATTTGAGAGCGTGGTAAAGTTTGAGCGTCCCGCTGTGATGGTAAATATAGGGCAATTGGGCACTAAAAAAATATTTCAAATTGTTGTCTGTATTAGCACAGTTAAGACATTTGTGGAACAGTATTTCTTATTACCATTAATGTATTGTTTATTGGTTACTGTTTATTCATCATCCATAGGCAGCACACTGCACTCGGATTTGTCATATTTTATTATTAGCCAGTTCAGCATTCACGGCGAAGAAGAACTGGCAAGAAACTTCACTGATTTTTTTCAACGTCCACTTAGTCTAAGTTTACAAATTTATTTGCCAATGCTTACAGAAGTACGGGTTATTGTTACCCGTTTATGTCAATACATTTAATTAATATTAATTTACAAAAATCTACCAATCACGCCGTATGCGTATTAACAACCGATTGAACAGTTAAACAGTTATTTTAATCGATTGAACATGAACGATGATTTTGAAACGGTTATCCTGACCGATTGAATATCACATCCTCCTTTATCGGATCTGCGTAGCACTGGAGCTTGGAAGGGGAAGGACTCGGCTCGCCGCGGAGACTGTGCGGATAACTACTAATGAGGCGTGCGACTGTCCAGTTTCTAGAAGTACAGTAATTTTAACAGATTCGACAGTACCTTTTCTCTGAATACAAAACGTAAGTGATATTGGAAACAATACTAAAGCGCTCGTAGCCTAGTGGCGCGGGGACTGGACTAGCGTAGCGCAGGCCTGGGTTAAATTCCGACATGCACCACCGTCTTTCTCCTCCCGAGTTCGTTAAGTGCATTTCGTCACGAATGCGAGCTGCTCCATGGTTCGGAATTCATGTAAAACTGTAGGTCCCCTTCCCCTACTAGCGGCAATGAAAAAATGTTTTCTATCTAGTTCAATTTAGCCGTGCTCATAAAGGGAAGGTCCTGGCATGGCACCTAATTCCTTCGGGAATGTGGTGTATTGAGCTTATATCATAACGGTAGTTGTGTGGTACTAGCCATCCATGTCAGGTCGCATACAAAAAATAAAGCTAGATTTTTTTTCAACACAGTTAAGAAAACAATAAGAGAAAACAGTTAAGGCACACAGTTAAAAAAACGATTAAAATATGCAGTAACATTTCATGTTTAAGGTTAACTGTGTTCACTCAGAGTAACCAATTTAGTTAGTTTGCTCTATTTTAACGTTTCAGACGGTTGTTATTATCTGAATTAACGTTACGTATTCCACTGATTTATTTTTTCTGGAAAGTTTTGCTTGAGTTTAATGTCACTAATTGAGAGTTAATTAAAATGAAGACAGAGAGATTTTAAAACCGAATAGAATAGGAAAGATAAGTGTGATGTGGTCGTTTCTCGCGACTCCGCTAATGGACTATTTGTGCATATATAATGAGTCAAAACATCGCCACCGCGAGCGAATGTGTCGAAAAGGGTTCGCCAAGTCCGCTCCCACCCACACGAACCCTCCAATACGTTAACGTGTGGTATGTACTCTTGAGTTGGATTGGTAGTTTTAGAAAAACCCGAGCAGCGGGTGTCATAGTAGGCGCGCTAGATGACACATATCCTTCCTATTTTTATCTAAGGATTTTATGTAACCCACAAATCGATTTATTACTGAAGATAATAGGCCTGAGGGAACTTGCAAAATATGAAAGACGTTACGTGTTTTTGTTACAGAAAGTAAAGTACCAGCAAATTACTAGAACAATGCCGAGGTGCTCCTTGCGTAATCCGCGTCAACGGTGTGACCCAACATTTGAATGCAGGCGCAGTTGTCAAGTAGACTTTAGGTTCTATTTTACTGGCGGAACCTGTACGAGTCGAATGAAACTTAAAGCATGAACGCTGCATTTTATAACACCAGAGCACGTCACCCTTCAACTTATGACCTTAACGTCCTCATAAACCTAGTAGTCAACAACGGGGGTTTCTTGAAACGAAGGTCGTGGGTGGTGGCGCGGGTAGGTCGCTGGGTTTTTGTAAATGGGGTTTGTAAAAGGTAGGCCTACATAGGTTCGCAAAAAATAAAAGGTATGTGGTCCCATGCAATGCACAATCTTCTAGGGGTTGGATAAAAGAAGGTGGGACGACTCACCACGATGGAGACTTCCTGATGTGTGCGGGTGGCCACCACGCTTCTCCTTCTCCCACAGGATGCGGTTCGGGAACGCTGCGTCCTCGACGATGAAGAGCACGGAAAGTTCCTTTCGATTGTTCGAGTTTCGAGCACACGCGGTACTGGCGAGGTACTCCTGGGTACCTAAGGACCCGGCGGCGGCGAGATAGTTTTGGCGGTTCCGGTGCTACGATGACATGGCGTGTCCGTGCATCGCGGTATCAAAAATTGCACTGACAGCTGGGCCTTTCAGCCTTTTCAGCAGACGCTGTCAATCTTCGCTCCATCAGGTGAAAGAGTGAGAGGGACATTTGTATGCGGGGAACAAGGATAGGACTAGGGTCATGCACATTACATAGAACCACACAGCCATAGATTAAGCGAAGACATTATGGCCTAACCAGTGGGTTTAAATCCCAGGTGTGTATGTACCACTTACTTTTTCATCCGAGGTCCTCTTCTCTATTTACTATGTGGTAAGGTTAAACCTGCCCAGGTTAGTACCATCGCATTGGATCAACGATGGTCGAATCGGCAATGTCCGTTCATTTCATTCGGTTCAATGTAGCCGTGCTTGTCCTGGTATAGCACCTAATTCCTTTGTACCTAATAAAATTTAGTGTTAGGGCTACTATAATGACTGTAGGTGTGATATTAGCCATACACGTCCAGTTCCATAATACAAAAAAAACATCGAACGAAGGGCGTAAAGAACGAAAGCTTGTTGTGGTAACATCTACATGTGCTTATAAGTAAATTAATACTTATTTATTTATTACATAATAAATATCCCAACGAAACAAGAATCAGCTACGCGAATTAATATCATTCTTGTTTTCCTAGGACGGGACGGGAACAAAACGCTTTATCCAGCATACCGTGAAAACAAATAAGAGATAATTTGATTTAGAACTAATTACAAACAAAATATTTGCTACATTGTATATATTAATTATTCCGACATAATTTTTCACGCGTACATTTTCATAATGTTGTTAGCCTGTGTTCCCTCAGCACTTTTGGAATCCTGATGTACGTATTCTGATTTTCAGCAGTGGCGAAAAAAATAACGCGTTAATTTCACTCACCATACAAGCGGACCGGAAGGTCATTCGTCCTTTTTTTCTACTGAACTTGGAAGGCTAATACAACACTTACTGTTATGATATTATCCCACAACTGCAAATACGAACTGGGTGCCATGCCAGGACGGGACGGGAACGGACAACTTTCATTGGCGCTTCGACCATCGAACATTATAAACAGAGCCGCAAGCAACATCTCATGCATGCCTGTTCCTCGGTGTTGATGACTGTTGTGGGTGGTAAGGCGCTACCACGACGTGGTGAACTTGCCAGTCGGTGGAAGGGGCTGAATCTCGTTTATGCTCTCAGTCATAAAGTTACTTCGGTGGGTGCTTTGAAAAAGCCAGGCTCGTATCTGACAAGGGCTGCAATCAGTCGATATCAGATGGCGATCCCGCCTCCAAGCGGCCTGTCTGCACAAATAGTGAATTGATCAGGTGACACAGACTTGAAAGTATGTGAGACACAGATTATGCCAACATACCAAAAACGTACTTGGGGTAACAAAGCAAAGGTCGAATAGCTCGAAAATAAAATTCTCTGACCTTTGAACGAATATAACCTTTAAACTAATAAGAGGACCGAGACATGTTTCTGCAATTATTCCGGAGTCCTTCTTCGCGTTTCACCTCGCGCGGACTTTATTAAAGTTTTCTATTCCAGTAAATCTTTTATGAAATTCACAAAGGAGTCCGTCAGAATGAGTAGGTACTAACGTTTTATCATTCACAATAGAACCAACGGGCAATGCTTAACGGCTTTTAGATTTTTTTCTTTGAATTTTAAGTGACGTAGAATGCCGAAGTTCTAGGAATTGTTTTTACCCATCGAATAACATAAAAAGCACGACCTTCATTTAAGACTAGATGAATTAAATATGTTTTTCGAAGCCCTTAGTTCGACTTGTTACCTTAATTGGTGTTTACGCCGAACCGATGGACTGGCGTTTTAAATACGTATGGAGAAATTGAAGAGCGCGCGCAGCGGGCGTTGATCTGAGTTTGATTTTGACAGCTTGAAGAAGTAAAACCACAGAATAAGTTGTAATAAATCTATACACCTTTCCTCATTTATTTATTTATTTTTATTTCATTTCAATTGTACAATTTAATTCAATTTCTATAGTATAGCCGAACTGGGCGGTGTCGCCCGTGTCTCGGCTAGTCCTTTTTTTATTAGTAAGTTTATTACTAATTGCTATTGCAACAAAACCAATGAATCTGAAATTTTGAAAATGATTTGGCCGCGACATATATGGCTATATTTAATATTTATAATTTCCTAGCTGAGGTACCCAGCTCCGCCCGGGTCAAGGTCGCTTCGGACTGATGTCGGGCTGAGCATATTTTTTTATATGAGTTCCCCGCACAAACTATCATCCCCTGTTCACTCCCTTCGAGTTTAATTTTCTCCAAAAAAGATAGCCTGATTTCATAAAAATTGGCTCAGCGGTTTAGGCGCGAAAACGCAACAGACAGACAGAGTCACTTCCGCATTTCCATTGTTACTATGGGTTAGTGTCTCGAAGTCCGTTTTGGCGTTTATAAAAAACTTTCTATGGGTCAAACAAGTTCGGACCACCGTTAAGAATGTTTCATCCATTTAAGGTTACATCATTGTTCAGAATTTTAAAGATAAAGATTCTAACGCTCGCAATATCGTTAATGATTGCAAAGATTAAAACCATTCTACGGCGTCTCGGCCCCGCTTAACTAAAGTTAATCACGTTACAGGAACCTGCCACAACAATGAATATTCGTGAGCCTCAAAGAAAATGCAAATGACCTCACATAAAATCGGCCCGAACGTTCTCCATACATTCTACTCTCTGAAATCGAGCCGAAAAGTATTCACAACTCACGACACCGAAGAGACAGCGAAACACGTCGATACAATTTCCTCGAATGTGGCGTTATTGGAAGGACATTAAATGTAAATTAAATGTATTACATGCATTTATAAATTCGTTTATTAGTATAATTATTATGTAAGTAATGAAGTTATGAGGTTCGGCTTGTCCAGGCCATACAAAGTTTCATGTATACAGCATAAAAGGTATTGGTGTTTAAAGCAGTATTAATTTAAATAATTTCAAGTTGATTACGTTTGTTATAATAGTATTTAGAAGTTTTACAACAGCCATACAACAATCTGCGTTCACCATACAAACGTAGTTTATTCATCATTTGAAAACCACTTTTCCAATTTACTTGATATTTGGTAGCTTATGGCTTGATAGGTGGATTTTTGTTGTTCGAAAAAAAAAATATCCTGTGTCTATCAACAGCGAAAACAAAAAGACAATACCCTTCTCTGTGTGAGCTACGAAATGAATTTATCCAACTCAGAAAGAGAAACAAAGTGGTGCATGAACGGGCGGGAATTTGAACCCAGATTTCTAGGATGGAAGGCAAGTCCACCCGGCTCTGATGTACGAGCCGTACAAAATGTACCGTACAAATGGTTCCCCGGAATGATTGTAGTGTAAGTGGAGTCCCTGTATCGCGTTTTGACTAAAAAGTGTATTTGTATTAAACATTAATACATTTTAATAATATCATTTAATGTTAGCTCAACCTTTTAGATGATTTTAAAAAACCGTTTCCCACGTCTGCTACTTTGTAGCAGGTCTCCGTACTGGCATGGACTGAGTAAATTCCTTTAAAAACAGGAGAGCTACACCGAAGGCGAGGGCGGTGAGACGGAGCGGGGACGCCAACCTCAACAGACGGACAGACGGACGCCATAGACTTATGAAAATCACTCGAATATTACAAGGTGGATGATGGTTTTTGAGGAAATAAAGACATATTTTTATGAGCCGGGCCCCGTTACTCTAAGATAAGAAAAATGGTTACGATGGTAAATTACCCCGCTGGGTGAACAGACAAGAGAGTGATTCAATATGACGTTTTTAGGGTTCCGTAACCAAAGGGTGAAAACGGAACCCTATTACTAAGCTTCCGCTGTCCGTCCGTCCGTCCGTCTGTCACAGGGCTGTATCTCATGAACCGCGATAGGTAGGCAGCTGAAATTTTCACAGAGTGTGTATTTATTTTGTTGCTATAACAAGAAATAGGCAAAATAAAAATACAAAAAAAAATAAAGGGGGGCCCCATACAAAAAACGTGATTTTTTTGTGTTAAATCCTGTACGATGGTACGGAACCCTTCGTGTGCGAGTCCGACTAGCACTTGACCGGTTTTTTACGTACCATGCTCACGTTCGAACGACGCATTATTCGGTCAAGTGGAGTGAAATTTACTATTCAGTATGGTATGAAATGTATGGCATAGTATGAAACGTAAGATTAAATCACTCACTTGCCTGTTCACACTTGGAGTTTTTTTTAGCATGTTAACCCCACAGTAAACTCGAGTTTAATTAAGCATTATTTGGTTCTAGGTGTTGGTCAGAATATCATACAGGAATAGTATTCATGTTTAATTATTGATGTTGCTCTCAAACGATAAATGAACGAATAAAAAATATTTGTACTTTGACTTTCGGCGAACTTAATTGTCGGTTTTCCTTCCATAAAAAATTACGAAACCAGGAATGTGTTTACACATAATGAACGAAAATAAACGAATACACGAATAAACCATTATGATCTTAATTTGTCTGTAGGGGTAGTCTGCATTGAAAGAGATTTATTGAAAGAAATAATTTTATTTAGAAAAAAAAATTTATTTTGACTTCAGTTTCTTGTCGGTTTGATTAGTTCGAGGAATAAATTATTAGAAGACATATACGTCTTAAAAGTATGGTACATACCAGTAGAGTCATGGCACTGCTTACCCTTTAGTAAATAAGCTTGATAAGCGAACACGTATTTTAAACAACATCGATATGAACAAGTCCTGCTTTGCCGTTCTTTTTGTCTATGGATGAACGTATTCTTTGTTCAAGTTTACGCTATTTGCGTACCCACTGAAGCTTTTCAGACGTCACCCCTAGATAAAGCTCTTCGATATCGTATACATACTATGTTCATATACAATATACAATATAGAGGACGAGCCGAGTATCGAGTGCAATTTCGCAGAGATGTTGTTTTTCGAGGAGACTTCATTTGCTTAGCAAATATTGAGAGTGTTTCTTTTATCAGAAGAAAGTCTTTCGGATATTAAACGCGAGGTATTTTTCCATATTCTAGGCTGTTCCAAGTAGAATCTGAGCACCTGGAAAAACCATTTGGTATATCTTTTGCGGATTAAGCATGATGGCCAGATTTTTTTTCTTAAATGTTATTGGGCTTCAGCAGTTGTAGCCATATTAAGTGCTCTAATTAATAGTTGATGGTAAAAAAAACTTAACCTATATTTATCCAACAAATCATAATTTGATTGAATTAATTAATATAAAATTGAATTAATAACACACTCGACAAGGGTACGAAAATTGTAGTTACCTTAAAAAAAAATCTTTTTAATTTAACCAACATCGGGCTTCCACTGTAAAATGGTCGGGGTTTCCAAAACAGACGCACAAAAAAAAAAAAAAAAAAACCTACTAAACACCCTAAAAACGTGCATTTCTGCGATACCGCATCTTGGTAAAAAAAATTTTTTTTTATACTATAACCATTCCATGTCACACAACTATAGTCGGAATAGGAAGAGTGATGCCGTGGTCTATAAAAAAAATAACCAAGGTTTATGTCGGTGCCCGCAAGTCGTTTTTACAACCAACGTTGGGTTGCGTCAGGTTAGGTTGGGTTGGGTTATTACCTTAAATTGTTGATAAATATTCTGGTCACCTGGCAATAACAAAACCGCTAAGGTCAACGCCCCGCCGCCAAGTGCGGGAATTACGAAATTGTATGCAAACTTTGACAATTTTTTTTCCTATGAAGGAGAAGTTTTTGCACAAAATTTTTTTGCTGTCGACCTTCTTTATAGTCACTCTTTCGTCCTATCCACCCAGCTAGTTGATAAGAATGCGTCTGTCTTGGAAACCCCACCCGTAAAACATCCTTAGAATAAATATATTCATTCACTACTTTATCTGTCCGAATCCTTTGCTTAATCCATGGTTTACTTTAAAGATGAAGTTGATTTTTGCAAAGTAACGATGGTACTTGGAATTTGGGTATCTTGTTTCAGAAAATCCTCAAGAAAGTAAACATTAATATTATATTTTTGCATCTGGTTTCTAATATTGAATAGATTCGCTACTTAAGGCAGCTAATGTTGACTTTAAAACTTATTAAGATTCTGCGCAGTCTTGGTGTAAAATAAAACAAATCAATTTACAAAAATAAAACTGCAAGAAGTTAACTTCGGAAACATGATTATGGCCATTCCATTTTTACACAATCGTTATGGATGCAAAAGATAAATAAATAAAAGAAAAATAAATGATAAAAATGAGAACAAAATAAGGCTCGAATTACGTTTCACTCAACATCAAATAGGAAAGATCTAAAATTAGTAGCCTACGTTGTATTTAAATCCATCAAATTGGGTCACCCGGTGACGCAAGGGTACGGACATTTTCCGAAATAAATTGCGACAAAAGTTGGGGAGTTTTCGCGTGGAATCTGATTAAACTTCTTGACAACTGGCCAGAAAGCGTTTTGTTCCCTTTGTAAGGCGCCTGGCTCACGAGTGAAAACTCCATTGAAAAATGGACGAAACTCGCATAGCTTTGTAGCAGGGAAAACCCGATTCCAGTTAGAACTAGTTTTCACTGGCCACGACTAGACCGCCGTATATCATACGTACTGTCAAAATACTAACTCATAATACCGCGATTTGGCATTTACATAGGTACGGCACCTACATTGAATTATACGAAAAACCGGTAACTTTGTTTATGCTGCTTAGACCATCTTTTACTAATGCATGGTAACGACTCAGGCGGATTTAGGTCCTACCACTTAGTAAGCACAAAAGGGACCCACTTACATGTCTCTTCTTATCTTACATGGGTCTCTCTCCATGAAGGAACCCAAATTATCGAAGCGAACTCACATTTGCGAGTCCGAGTTTGATTTGACAACTTCCGCATAGGCGCCGTAAATACATACGTGGATGTTTCCGTATACCCTGACTCCGCGTTAATATACAAATCGATAGTCCGTGTTTAATTTTGAAGATGTATAACCACACAACAATTTACCAAAATTGTATGTGTTTGACGTTTTTCCGTAACTTCAAAGCTCCGTTAACGCTAAATTAGCAACAAAAAAGTCTCTAAACGTACGTAAGTCTGGAAAATCAATTACATTATTATTGCGGCAGAAGGGTCGCCGGGAAAATGCCAGATTTTATATTAACGACAAGTAGTAAAAAAAACCTTTTTGGTTTTTGTTTTAAATCTTTTATGTTGGTATTGAACCATTCGTGTGCAAGTTCGACTCGCACTCGACCTGTTTTTTTGTTTAAACGCGCTCATCTCTGAAACTACCAGTCGGATGACAAATTTTTTTTTTGCATTTGACAGCGACTTATTGAGAATTATAATAGGCTATTTATCATCACGGTATGGCCTTAGTGGCCGCGAAAAAATAAAAAACATCTGAAAGAACGCCAAGCGAGCGGGGGCCGAAACGAAATCGACCCTAGCATAGCCCGAAACCTAACCTCGTACAAACTAAATGCGGATTCACTGAGCGTACGCTCAAAGATCGGACCACCGGAAGGAACACCCAAAAATCGGCTTTCCATCATTATCCCCAATTGGAATCCTCCGGCACCTGTTTTCCGGCCCTATTTACTGCGACCCCGCGATCCCCGGCTTCCTCCGCCGACATTCGTCTCATTCAAACTCGCGTTTCCGTCCGCCGCCTAATGCCGCCGTACATCAGGGCGGGCGGCGCGCGGTACATCCGTCACGCTATATCGGGATTTACGGTGGTAACGCGCGCCAATACCGCGCACTCGGTAACGCATCGCCCGATCCGTTTGAGTTATCGTGTCAATATTGAATTGGATGGACAAGTCGCACTGCTTAAAGGGACGAGGGGAGAGGGAAGATTTTGAAGAAACGAAGGACGTACAGCTTGTGCTCTAGGAGCTAGAGGACTAGCCTTACATGCGAGCGGTTGTAGGAACAAATCCTCGCCCCGGTCATGCACCACTTTTCGGCAACTCTAGATTTAAAAAAAATATAGTTAACATCACTAAGGAATTAATAGCAATGTCCTTTCTTAAGAACAAAAATGGGCAATAACATTATTAATAGAACTATTGTTATTAATATTCCACCAAAGCTAGTCATGCGGCAATGACAAGAAGTCCATGTTTTCCATCCGTTTCAGTACAACCGTGCTAGTAAAGGGAAAATCCTGGAATGGAACCTAATTCCTTCGGAAATATGATGTATTAGGAATTATAATGTAATTAATTTAGAGTATAAATAGTGCACAAGAAACTATCTTAGGTTACTTTTATTTTGTTGCTACCTGAATATTTTTGTCCCATAATCGGGTTGATTGGAAGATATTGACTTTAGGCAATAAGTCCTCCCTTGCATGTACCTATGTGTATGGAAGCAATAAAGCATATTATTATTATTATTATTATTAGGATAATATCATGACGGCAGTTGTGTGGTATTAGCCTATTAATTAATGTATTTCTCCAAACGCAGTTCTGTTGATAAACATTTCGTCCATATTAAAAAGGAAACTGGATGGACGGACTGGAATAGCAAAGATTTTAATTTACAAAAAATCGTCTAGGCTCGTGGACTAAACCATTATTTTCTAGAGGTATTTGTAACCCCATAACCATTTTTAACTTTAAATTTTATGCAAAGAAGTGATTCAGGGTTGCCACTTCCGCCTATCGGCAGTTCGACAACGCAGGGGTAACGTATCGCGCACTTTCGGTGAGTTATTAGTGTACTGAGCACTGGCGGTGGTTAGGGGTTACGGTGCCAATTTTATGATCAATGCGCGAATCCCGTGAAGTATAGGCGCCATAAACTTATATTACGGCAAGAAATAAGGCAAGAGAATTTTGGAAATTTAAAAAGGGAGAAATGAGCGAGCATTTAATAGAAAACGGAATTAAATTTTGTCAATGGTGCACATAATATAACAATAATAAACGTTAACGTTTAAGTTATTTTTTTCTGTAGACCGAAATGTGGTTTTATTTCTGTGAAAGCTATAACGTTTTGCAAGGCATGCTTTTTCGAGTCATGTCGTTAACATTGTAACCTCCCATTTCAAATATAGAACCGTACATCATTCAAATCTTTTCGAATTTAGAAACTAATACAAATCTAAAGTTATCGGATTAGTGAAATTGTTTACTTACAGCGTAATTTAAAAGTTTAAAAGTTACTTAAAAAATTTTTTTTGAAGAATATTTTTCGTTCAATAATTTTCCATTACTTCCAACACTTTAATATGTCCGGTAGTAGTTTCTTAAGATATTTGCTGTAAAAATCAACAATTTGTTTATGATTCCAGATCTTTTAATATTCAATTCTGTGGTGACAATTTGAAACCTTTTTTCCCAAGCATTCCTGTTAATACAATTTGACCACACTGTTACTACTAAATTAGCAATTTTGTATTGGGATACAATTTAGGAGGAATTATTTGCACATGTTTGGCTGACTCACCCCGCACATTCATATGTACCGAAACCAACACATATAAGGCAGCACCACGTGAAGTAAGGCGGCATCTCCTAAAAGGTTATCTGCCACAAAACACACCTGGCAACAGCAATGAAGCGGCGCGCAAACAAACAAGATACTCGCAAGTGACAAATGCTTTAGCGGGGGTACGCCTGAAGCGGGGGTGTCCTTTCTTTTCAGCGACACAACAGGCGAAGCCTACTTCAGCCGAGGTGACGGTAACACATCGCAGCGATTAATTTTCAGAAACTACGTGAGGGGATCGCTACGATTTCCAGTTTGCATTAGCTATCGAACTGTCTGTTTTGGTTCCATTTGGTTGAAGGTTAGTCGTGGTGCACGAAGAATAACTGATTATTGTAAAGCACACTGCACTCGAATTTGTCATATTTTATTTTTTAGCCAATTCACCAATCACAGCGAAGAAAAACCGGCAAGAAACTTCACTTGAATTTTTGTTTTCAACGACCACTTTGTCTTAGTTTACAAAAGCCTTGACCACTGCTTGCATACAAGAAAACACAGGTAAAACACTCAATAAATATGAATTGACGAGAATCAACAATTCATGTTGCATGTAGTGGAACAACTTATATAATTTATTGTCGGGCATGTAATTTGGGATAACACATCCGGCATGGATTTCGTACGTATCACGAGGCGATATTGCCAGAGCACACGTTGCGCAGATTGCTAGAATGATGTGCCGTTACAATGGAGTGGCTGTGTCGCGTATTTATAGCTGTCACTTCGGATGGCAGACTCACCCTTCTTGATTAGCTTCGAAACGGACAAGATGAACTTGCAACCATGGGCCATGGAAAATTAAGTTCTGGGATCATTGTTTCAATATGATATTTAGAACCTTATTACTGCGTGCACTAATAAATTAAATTCACTTATCCAACTCATAAATAGAAATAAAGTGGTACATGAACGGGGCACGGATTTGAACCCAGATCTCTGGGATGGAAGGCAAAACTCCACCCGCCCCTGAGCTAAAAAAAAGTTGTCAAAATTAAATTTGATTTGGAAATATCATAACAAGAAAAAACATGAACTGGACATGGATGGCTTAACCTACACCTGGTGGTATGATATTAGCCCAACACAACACATGGGAACCAGGCGTCACGCCAGGTTCTTCCTCTAATAGCACAGTTGCATTGTAGTGCATGGAAAAGATGAAATTATCTTTCCAGCTTGACTCTCGTTTATTCAATGCAATGGTACGAACCCGAGCAGAATTAACTCCACCACCTTGTAAGTAACGTTAAGACCTACAATTTTACGTGGAAACCGAACGACGAACGATTAATCCTTTAGTCGCTCCTTACGACACACACCGGAAGAAATACAGTGGGATTACTTGACGAGGCGGAATCCACACATCACATGTATGGTAAGTTATATATTAAGATTGATTACAATGATTTATTCTTAAATGTTGTCTTCAATTGTATATATTGGATATTCGTATACATATATTGTTCAAGAATATATTTGACACGGACCAAATCAAAATAAATTCACTTTTTTTATTATTACGTAAGTCATTAAACTGCCAACATTTAACAAATACTCTTTAAATATGCGTAACAAACACACATATTTGCCGGTACCAATTGGAAATATTTATATTTTAGCACTTGAAGACAGAACAGATTATATAAAATTTTTCAAAGACACATTTTCCACAAAGAGCATTCCATGCGAGGCCTTTGTATAAAGATAAATTACTGGTGCGGCACCTAATTCCACCAAAAAATGCGGTGCGTAGGGCTAATATCTTGGCATGACGTATGGTGTTATCCATCCATGGCCAATTCAACAATGTAATGAATTGAAATTATGCTACGCCAAAGTTGGCGTAGAAAAGGGCGACAAGAAAAGAAAAATCGAATGGTGGCTTCATTTCTTTCAATCACTTTCTTGTTAAAATTTATGACCGGCGCTTGTGAAATGTTATTCCATCCGACTTTGAAGTGTTTCTTGAGTATTGACTCAATAAAAACTCCAAAGTCGGACATAATATAGCTAAAGGATATTCGTTCCCACCGGGTGTCCCACGACACCTCTGGTAATTTGTTTCTAAAAAAAAATATCTAATCTTAAATTCATTTCTAGTATCAAGCTACCATTGATTCTATCATAAACAATGTAGAACAGAATAGAATAGAAAATAATTTATTCGATAGAGAGCAGGTATACAAAGCCAAAAATTGTTATCAATCGAAAAGGCTTACGACCCAGCGATGGTTCGCGCTTCGAGAGCTGCAGCATGCTGCAGCTATCTGGCGACGCTGGTTTTCGGTCACAACCTGTGATGGGGATGTGTGAGGGTGTGTGCGCGTGTTAATGTTTATAATTGTACAAATATACTGTTACCTTTAGTGATTCTATCTATGTAAGTGTGTATAAGTAGTTGTGTGGATGTACTTTCCGCGTTCGTGCAAGATGAATGTGACCCTGTTTATGTAAATAATTGTATTTAAAAAAACAAAATTAAAATTGAAAAGTATAAGTATAAAACTCAATACGAAAAAGAAATAAATATTTCTTTCTTTCTCTTATTTATTTATTTCTTTTTCGTATTGGGTCTGTAGGCAGACATAATATTAATAACAACGATTGTTGTTTTTGTGTTTGTTGTAGAGACAGCACCATACCCATAAGCATAAAACAATACGAAAAACCACGTGAAGTGTCAATCATGGATAGTAGGAGCAAAACTTTAATGCCAATGTCACCTGGCACATCCCAACTCTTGCTTTGATCTGAGACCAACCCGTAACAAACAGCACAAGAACGGTGATAATTTAAGCATAGTCGAACCGAGAACAGAAAATGGCGCTTCTAGCTTGGGGGAGCAAGTTCGGGTCCAGAATTTACTTTAGAGGTGACACGTGGTGTGAAGCCCAGGACATTAGAACCACTGGAGTAGGAGTTTAAACAGTATTTAGCAGCAATTGGAGATGTATAGTAGATAAACAGTTTTACAGCACTGAAATGTATCTCAAGAGGTCTTGGATTCAAACCAGCCTTGTGCGTGCTCGACTTTTTTACTCTTTCCTAGATGAACATGGGAATTTCGTCACGAATGCCGCTGCGCTATGGTTCCGATTCCATGTAATATGTAGGTTTCCTTGCCTACATAGCCAGTCCGGTAGGACTAGGCCCGCCCTGGATTGTATCATCGTATTGGATGAAAGATGGTCGAAATAGCAATTATAAATGAAACTGTAGCCGTGCTCAAAAAGTAAGGTAATTAATTAATGGCAGCTATTTCGGTTTGATACACACAATAAGATAATCAGTATGAAATCTGACAGCTGTCAAACGACGGCCGTCATAGTAATATATTTACAATGCGATTCAAATAAGAATAGGTGAGTATCACTGTCAAACTGATAAAACGCTCACTTCACTTCACAAACTTCAGTACTTTGCCGCGGTGTTGCCGCGTACTTTCCCTCGCGAATTCGAGTGAAGTTAGTCATGAACCCCGTCCTATTCTTATTTGAATCGCGTTGTATGCTGCCATCCCGGCCTACTCTTGCAATCCAAGCGATCATTTAGAAAAACTAAAGAAATGATAAAAGATGTAGCAACCTTCTGGTTGGACTGGCTGGTCCGTGCCACAATCTCAGCGGCGAACCTGTCACACTGCCACGGTGGTGATGCAATAGCTGAATAAAACATGTCCGGACTTGTCGATACACCCCCGCTATCCGCCCCCCGTCCCGGCCGCAACCGCCATCTCGCGGGTCTACTTCGAGGTAAGTTTGGATGCCACAATGTCTCAGTTTGTCGATGTTATTACTTTTAAGATAGGGAGAAAGGGAATTATTCGTCAGCAGATAAAATCAATATTAATTTAGTTGAAAGGTTGGAATATTTTAATTAGATACAAGCGTTTAGATTATTTAGAAAAAATATGTTCTGATCCAGGATGAGAACCCGAGTTGACTGTAATGTCGTGAAACTGAAATCTACTTTACCGAAGATGGATATAAGATTGATAATTCAATCAGTGCAGTCAAAATGCCTCCTAGTAGGATTTTTGCACAAAATCAACCCCACGAGGAGGCAAAGACAATACATAATTCGAAGGGTTGGACATGTTGAAGGCCACTGGTTCCCTGGTATAAGATGAACGTTTAACAAAAAAAGGGGACATCACGGGGAAAAAAAGTGATACCTATAACTAGAAATTAACGATTTCCGGATTTTTACTTTTGTTTGTGCTGGAACCTTGCTTCTTACCAAATTTCATGATTCTAGGCTAAATCAGCGGGAAGTACCCTACGGATATTTATGTATTTGCGTGTCAAAATATCCGGCGTAAATCTGTATTTTTAATCGCGTTGTCTTAGAAGCTCAATTATTTTACCGCTCCAAGAGACCACATACCTTCTATATTTCAACGTAATGCCTCCACGCGTTCCTGAAAAAAAAACTGTCTTGACAGACTGACAGGCGGACCACAAAGTGATTGGATTGGTTACTTTTTATTTGAATTTAGATGTCATCATTAAATAACTTTAAATTAATCCCTGGCATAGAATGAGACGATTGCATGCAAACTACAAAAAAATATGAAAACACACACCCTCCATATCTAATATTGCAAACTTCAATGAAAACAGAGTATTCTAACCGCGTTGTTGGACTTAGATATTTCGGATCATGTTGTCTTCGGTAGGAGACAATACGCCACAACTGCCGGGGTACGTCCCAACCCCACGTCCGGATCGCTATCCCACAATATCCGCGACACAGCGGACAAAACACCGCAGTGGGTTGCAGTGGGGGCAACCTCACCTCACCTTCTCTCTTAGTATCACGTAAAGTGACGTGGTCAATCAAACGTATCAATGCCGCTCGAACCGCATGTCGCTTTTGATATAAAAAATCGCGGTTGAGCTGACGCTGTCTAATCGTGACCTGATTCAATTAGAACTCACGTTTTTTTATGTAACTGGACCATGTAAAACTTGGAATTCCCGTTATTTCCTAGGGTTAACAATTTTCGGATTCGTACCATCGCATTTAATGTTAACTGGTCGAAATGGATATTTAAATTGTCCGTAGTTCGATTTAGCCGTGCAATATAAGGAAGGTCCTGGCATAGCCACTTGTAAACAAGCGGTGTGTTAGGCTAAAATCATCATAATACTCATCCACGTTAAGTTACACGAAAAACATTTAGAAAATACGAATAAAAATATGAACAATGAGCGAAGTACCATTGTATTTTCAGGTTGTGACTAAAGTTCCCTCTATTGGGTAACAAACAATCAAACTACATTTAGAATCTGGAACTTCCGTTTATTTTATGTCACACGTATGTCAGTGAGTGAGGGAAATCGAGAAGTGTGTGTGTGTTAAGGAGTTACGCTACCAGGCGCCTCCACCAAATGTCACGTCGATCCGTGCGCGTGGGTAGCGTAGCTCAGTTACAAGAATAAATGGGGAACCAGAACTTTATTGGGATTATCAAAATTTCTTATTCTCTAAAACAACCGACTCAGATGAGTTCTTCTAGTCTCTTGAAAGAATCCTCTGAAAGATTCCCGTGGAACACAAAACTGTCCTTTTTTTAATATTATACAATTTTATTTTTCTGTGCATGGCCTGGCATGACAGTATCCTACTGCTTTTTACTTTCTGCTGTGGCGCGGCGGGACCCACCCCGGCTGCGAGTCGACGCGAGGCGCAGCTGCGAATATCGTATCGTCCGTAACATGCAAATGGAGGTCGGCGCTCGTCTGTGCCCGTAGCTTCTCGTTATCTGGGGCGATGCATCACCATATTGGAAAAGATTTTCTTCGCTTATTCAAAGTGGGGTGCGCTTATAGTGTAGTTGAGGCTTAAAATATTGCACGCGTTCAAAGAATATAGTATTCATTGGAAACGAAAATTAGGCAATTATATTTCCACATTCATCTCTGACTAATAGATGCTCGCGACTTCATCAATTTATCCACAATTGACACAACGAGAGACACATTGTTTCCATTGTGTATTGATTATAAATTTATATATGCACATGTCTAAATATTTGTTTGAATCTATCTATTTAAATAATATATTATAAGCCTGTATATTATGTGTATCGTATAATTATAATTATTTACCATTTCATTTTCAATACATTTTTTTTACAACTTGATATTTTCTTGAATTCTTTTTTAGTATGTTTTGCCCGCTACACCGCACCTTTCCTACGTCTCTAAGGTTGAATGTTAGATAATGCCTAATGGCATTAATTCCGCCTTCTTGTAAACCATATCTAAGCTGCTTGCAAATAGAGATTTTTTCATTTCAGTTCAATTTAAACCATCCGTTAACTGCTACGGAAGGCCCGATTCCAGAAAGGGATTCAGTCAACACTTTTTTTTTTAAATATTGAACTCGCCTTACCTAAGCTATGCCTAAGATATGCCGCGCAGGCGGCAAGACCTACCGAAGACCTACGGGCCTACGGACCCCACCTGAACGCTTTCGGACGTTTAGTTTCTCCATGTGGTGTGTTGTGCTCATGGAGTTGAAGAAATTACATTCTTCACCTCCATCATTGTCTTATATCACGAATGAAGGTGTATCAATTTTATACGAAAAATTAAGATATGGGCGTGTACATAAGAAGCGATAAGCCCTACAATCGTACCGAATGGAATGCTATCGTCTCTGCCTAACCCTCTGGGGAGATAGCGTAATGTTAGAAGAAAACCATTTCAGTCTGAGCAAATACATTTCGCATTACATTGTTGATCCAGGAGTTTCACGATTTTCCCGTCAAAACTGAAGTCTGTCAAGATTTACGTCAGGCGACGTCAAACTGACGAAATTTTCCGAATTACGTTTCTGCTTCCGGTAACAGATATGCGGTGTCAGTCAAACGCGAGACAGACGAACATTAGATTGGCACCTTCTGCGGCGAACAAACTGTACCATCACGCCATAAGTGGGGCAGGCGGAACGTTCATTGTTTAGTGCTATTATTCCTAAGTAGTTGCAGTAAAATAGGTGACGTGAAACGAAATAAATGACATGATGTGTCGTGACATGGTCAGGCAAGACTAAACCAATAATGTTTCTATTCATGCCAATAACTAGATAATTTATACTTAAACTAAGGATTTTGAATGAGCCCGCGATTTGCAATCATAAATTAATATATCATAACCACCACGTTGCTAGTTACAAGATTTTTATTTATACAGAAAACAAGCTGAAGTACCCGGCTCCGCTTGGGTATATTTCGTTTCGAACTGATGGGCAAAAGAAAAAAAATATGTTTTATGTGTTTGTTCCCCATGCAAAATTTTATCGCCCGTTGAGTTTAATTTTCGCCACAAAAGGTAGCCTATGTTGTTTCCCAAGGGTGAGACTCTCTATACCAAAGATCATCAAAATTAGTTTAGCGGTTTAGTCGTGAAAACGTAACATACAGGCAAAGCTACTTTTTTATAATATTAAGTATGGATTGGTACCATGAAAAATGACCGGTGTGAGTGTGTTCGTGACCGATTTTTATTAAATATTGTTTTGTACTTATGAAATCACCAGTCTGGTTCTTAGCTATAGTTCGATCCGGTTGGTGGCGCTGTTTTCGAGATATTTTTTAACTAACTGTTTGAATATGTTTATGATCACATTTTACCGGGATCCGTTCGGGTGAAGCTCGGCGAGTACATAAAGAGCATTATTGCATTTCGAACAAGAATTTACCAATTAACTCTGCGACTTTGTTTTTTTGATTGAGATTATTAAATACTGAAAAAAAAATACACAAAGTCGAACATGAAACTACTCCTTTTGTGAAGTCGCTTAAAAATACGAAATAGGCACTCTCATGTTGTTATGCATTAACTTATTACTTTTGCTTTGGTTTGGTTGGATGGTTTTTAAAATACCATTGGATGATAGTGAGTAACAACTTTCCTAGCAACAAAAGCACGACAGCACAGCGCAGCGTCGGAAACGTTTCCCACGTTCCAATTGCCATTCGAGAGAAAACGAAATAGTTTTTAGTGAATAGCGAGTTATCCACGCTCGAGTGCGCGCTCGCCGCTCCTTTTCAGAATGTCTAGATGCTGCTGGCTATTATTAATTTAGACTCGCGGAATAACAGTTTTGTTAAGGAGATTTATTCATCATGAGCGCGCAGATACAACCGAATACTATACGGTACTTCTTATAAAGCAGTTGAGGATAATCGATTAATTCCTAACAAAACTCTGTTTCTAAGCTTAGAGTTCAATATTTAAATTGTAAGTTGAGTGTAACGATATTTTCACATGCCAAAAACTTACCTCCATCTTCCGGTATGTTAAGCAGCTTCTTGGCGCCCGGGCTAGGCCCCCGCACCGCCGACAGCGCGCGCTGCAGCGTCTCACTCATCTGCTTCGTTTCGCCGGAGACCACGCACAACACTAGCACACACAGCATAGGCGAAAATCGCCAACACACACTAGGGCCACTGCACTTCCGCTTCTGTCTTGAGCGTTCCAAGTTCAAAGCACGCTCCATGACGGTTCTTAGTTCGAATTTCGAACCCGGTCTCTTCCAGCTGGAGTCGTGTTTGGAGTTAGATTCGACGGCCAGCCGTCGGGAAAATTCCATTTTCGAAAACGCCAATTTCCAACGGATTTAACGCGACATCTCCGGCAACTTTCGAAGCTACAAAGACCGCACTCAACTTTATCGCCGCGCGGCAGCGCCGGTCATTTTTTCAAATTTGCATTTTTGACTCGAGTTTTAAATTTTAAAATTAGAACGGAATCTCCCGGAGATTGCGGCTTTTGACGGTTTAATTTGGCGCCGCTTCTAAGGAACTATCGTTGCTAATATAGCCGTTGTTGTCGTTGAAACATTAATTACTGGAAAAGCGCTTTGTTTTCCGTTTTTCCCGCTCGCCGCCGCGCATCTTGGGACCTGGAAGCAAAGAGAACGGGAACAATTATTTATCTTCTTCGGGAAAGAATAAAAAATGTCGGTCATAATGAGCGAAAAGGCCCTCCTTTGTAGCCTAGAGGGGGAACTACGTAAGGAAAACATTTTAACATGAAACATACATTTTTTTTATTTAATAAAACGAAAAAAATAATTGTTTTCGAATAAATATGGATGGAAAATAATATATCATTACAACAACACATTTATAACATCTCATAAAATATCATCAATCGAAGGAAATACTTTATTGCTATTAGCCTCCTGAAACAAAATATAAGCACCGAGACTTGAACCCTAGGTCCAGCGGCATCAATCCATAACACATTACCACCTAGCAATTTACGATGTCTGTGCTGCTTTTTGATGTTTTAACGGAACCCATATTTTGCTGAAACCATTTTTTGCTATATTTTACAACACAAAACTAGCCACGTGCCACGCGCGATAGAAGCGAAACTTCTTGCACTTCATGAATACATACATGATTAATATTTTTTATCGACCAAGAGTTAAATATAATAGTAAGGATGCAGGTGAAAAAAAATCGTGGCACCAATCCTTCTACCTCTTTCCTGCCGTCACCCCATCCGAGCGTTATAACTAGCATCTAGTATTCTACGTATGTACCTGCCCCTCTTCCCTACTTCCTACCCGCCGTCTTTCCTCTCACCAGGGCCCTTAGCATGCAAACCACGCAAAGCTCTCGATATCGAAAAATTCGATATCGGATATGAATTCGTGATCGTGAAGGTTTTCGATTTCACCGCGATCATGCTAATTCGATCAGGGGCGGGGGGAGCCCAATCGAAAAGTAAAAACGAGGGACGATAGGTCGACACTCGATCTAAAAGCATAGACAAAACATCCATCTCATCCCGCTAGCTAACCTTTTTAAGTCGATCGGTATTTTTGCAGAAAACTGCATTGTTTTGATGTGTTCTTGATAGATTTAAATATTTTCTGATAATTTAAACCTAAAAGATGTCATAATATAACGATAGGAAGGAAATAAAATTAAATTACAGAAACCATAGACTAAAAATCTGAATCCATAGAAGAAATAGGTCTATTGTACGATAGCACAGAATATATTGTTACAAGCATTATATTCTCTTTGGTCACCAGCTGTTCTGTGATGTGTTCATACTCTCGTGGTAGATTTAGCTGAAGAATAACCCAAGTTCCAAGGTGATTAGCTGATGTACCCCACACTAGCCTCTTCCCGAAGACGATGTGGATCATAAACAGCTTCGTGAACATCTCGAGCGCATCGCCGCGGAGGCGTCTCGGCCCGGCCTTCTCGCCTTGTCGGCGGTCACCCTGAGGAGGTGCAGACACTTGCCAGGGCCCCTGCGGCCTATCTTGCGAGCTGCGTGCAGTTCTTTGACCCTTCAAGAGCACGAGGGTTCGATACAATAGGTACCTACAGTTTTAATTTTTATTCTTCCCGTAATTCAATCTAGCTGCTCTCACTACACATTAAACCTAGTTCATTTGGAATTTAACTCTTTGTAGCACTTATTTTGATAACATTACACCATATTTGAATGTTCAATAATCAAATGAGGCATACATAAAACGAAATAAACGCAGTTCTTATCCAAACATTAAAACGTCAGTTGAATAAACTTCTAACTTGAGGATAGGGTTTCCATTACATTAGCAATCTTGAAAGTTAGCTTTATGGATAGGGAGAGTATTACGACATACAAGCCATTATTGATTAAATGTTACTCAAAAATGCAAATCGGCGTGGTTATGTCAGGTTAAATTAAGGTCTTTAAATATCAAGAGTATTTCTGGCGACAAAACTTCATATTGAGACTATATTATTGTTGCTCTAAGATCCTAAACTGTAAGACATGTCCACCTGAAATTTGCCGTCGAGTCTGCGAATTTAGAATGCAATCGGTATGGAGTGGATCACAGTTCTACATTTGGCATGGGTATTTGTAAGTTGTGCCTTTTGTACCTTTACGTTGTGGAAATATCGTTTTTGATCCGATCACAAGACTAAACTTGAATTTTTCAGGCATTTTTGAATGGTATTGTAGCATGGAAATATATGGTTTTATGGTGTACAGTTATTATTTAAAAACGTTTTGCGCTAATGTAATGGAAGCCTCTTCTAAGCGGTAATGTCGTTTATCCTTAATCTTGTTTGTTTATTTATTTATTTATATAAAGCAGGGTTTCTTAACCCGAGGTCCATGGACCCCTTTGGGGTTCGTGCCATCAGTGCTGGGGGTCCATGTATATTTGATATGATGACATAAAATGCTGTGCATAATTGATAAAAAAAGTATAGATGTCTTTGCTTTTTCTTTGGTAACAAACATAGTCATTTTTTCGAAATGCCTTGTATGATTTCCCTTCAAATGAGTTCGGATGGGTTCCGTAATCATTTTGAAATTCCGCAAGGGGTCCATGGCTATAAAAACCGGCCAAGTGCGAGTTGGACTCGTACACGAAGGGTTCCGTACCATTGTACAGGATTTACAAAAAAAATATTTTTTTTTGTATGTTAATTTTACCACGTAATTTTTATTATTTTATATAATGTTACCTATTTGTTGTTATAGCGGCAAAATAAATACATAATCTGTAAAAATTTCAGCTTCCTACCTGTAACGTTTCATGTGATACAGCGCTGTGACAGACGGACGGACGGACAGCGGAGGCTTAGTAATAGGGTTCCGTTTTTACCCTTTGGGTACGGAACCCTAAAAAGGTTAAGAAACCCTGATATAAAGGAAACAATCATTTTAATGAGATGCAGACTCTAATCTTGTGATTTTTTTAAATTGCAGGTGAACAACAGTACACCGGGCGACAGAATTTAAGAATATGGAGTTGTGCTAAAGGACCACTCGTTCGGGATCACCAAAGAAGACAACTGCTACGGTTGCAATTGCTACCGGTTTCAAGCTTCAAGCTACATCCAGCATGTGATGGATGTTCAAGTTGCCGTTAGATCGTTAATTCCCAGAACTGATGTATAGAGAAACAACCTAAAATAAAGTGTACGATCAGCTCTCTCTGACTAAAGGCCGTCGCCCACGGAGACTCGACTCCACATTATTCCAACGCCTAACGCTAGATAATGTACCGTGTGATGAATCATTCCGAAATCCATGAAGCCGCGACACCACTGGCCATAATCCAACTCATCGTGTGGGAAGATTAGAATCAAACACTCTGCCCATTATTTCACGGTTGGTTCAGTATCTGAAAAATATTTTTCTCAAACAATAAAAAAAATATAATATTTACTTTGACGGCTTACCGCACGTGTGAGGAGCAGCACGTCCTGCTCCTCACACGCACGGTAAGCCATCAAACTAAATAATCTAGTTATGTCCCGCGTAAGTTTTAAAATATTATTAAAAAAAATATTTCAAAACTCACTCACTCACAGTTATTCAATAACTGGACATAAACAGCTAATACCAATCCAACCGTTATGATATTAGCCTACGACACATGGACAATTTTCATTGCAGCTTCGACCATCGTTCATTCAATGCGATGGTACCAACCTGGGTAGGATTAACCCTACCACTTAGTAGACCTACAAGTTTACGTGGGGTTCGAACCACGGCCAGCCTCAACGGTCGAAAACTACGACTGCAAAATAGAATACCATTTTATCTCCAACACAATGAAAGCTCCGCCGATTCTTGCCACCGAATGATATATCACACGGGTATTTTTCAAAGAATCTTTAAGAACGATCAATGAAACGAAGAAGTGCAATCAGCTTTTGATGATGTCGCACTTTCTTTGAAAACGAAAGGAAATAAGTATGGCGTCTGCTAAACAGCAAATTTTCATTATTATTGTCATTCGCCGACTCGCAAGCAATTTGTCCTAAATCCCGAATAGGGACAGTTCTGAGACCACAGAGCATGAAGGTCCGGGCGGCCGGATGGCCAGGGCTTTGGCCGCTGCAATTTCGATTCTGAGCTGTAAATTACAAGATGGTGTTGTAATTTACATTTCAGAATACATAAAATGCAAACCCATGAATATCACTGATATTTTTTTACTTACAATAACATTACTTAATTTATAGTTAAAATGTAACATTTTCTCATGCCTATGTGCCGGTTAGCCACAACAGAATTCCGACGCTGCAGGTGCAGCCATTGAAATTTTGCAGACAAAATTCAAATTCAGCTTAGGTTAATGACGGTGTAACTAGTTCTAGCAGATAATAAATAATCTAGCAGATAAGTGAATTGTAACTTTCGTTGTATATCATCAGTCGATTCAATATTAAGAATCTTTTATTTACAAGATGGCTTGAAGCTTTTAAGTTGAGGCGAACTCTGAACTAACTATTATTGATTACTCTTTTATTTTATTAGTAAAGTATTTCAGCACGGCAAAGTCTGTCAATATACTAGTATTTTGCCCCAAACTTTCTAGCATGCTGCGTTTGCGTCACGGAACCCTGAAAACTAAAAATTATGGTAGAAATAAAACTATGTAAGTAAGAAGCATGGACATTTTTATTTGAAGTTATATACTAATACAAAATATTTTATTCAAATTTATGTTGAAATTTTATTAAATGTACCCACAACATTGATGTATGCTGTCGATTGCATGTTTTGTGGAAACTTTAAACATATTTTCTCAGAATTTGGATACAACGAAAAGATAGGTTAGACCAATATATCCTAAACATTTTCAAGAAATGTTGGTGACGGCTGCCGCTGCATAAATGTCAAGGGGAGACGAAACCTGTAAAGATGGAAAATTATGCACAGTTAAGAGGTTATATCAGTTTATTTATTAACAAAGGTTTGTCTCGAATTTAAAATTATAAATAAATAAATAACCAGTACTCCGGACTCCGCTATGAAGCGCCTGGCTACACCCATGGTACCACCAATTCGATTTTTCACACTACATTTAAAGGACCCCACGTTGTAGTTTGGGGGAAAGACATCAGCAGGGAATGCATTACCGAACCTATAGTTATAGAGGGTCTATAGGATCGGTTAAAATTAGTTTATCTATGTAGACGGCTATGTGCATTTTGTGCATATTGCACGTTAAGCGATGGAAAAAGATGAAAGTAAAGTGGATGGGTTTGAAAAAAATTGTAGGTTACGACTGTCCATGCAACAAAAAACCTTTTATTTCAAAAAGGTACACATCGGCGTGTGCTGACTGAGATGGAATTTGTAGGTTATGAATATATTTCCAACAATTAATGTTACTTTGAGGTTTTTTAATGTAAATGGACATTGATAGCTAACACTAACCGTCATAATATAAGCTTAGCACACCGCATGGGAACTAGGTGCCATACCAGGACCTTCCTTAGATCGCTTGGCTACATTGAACAGGGTGGAATCCACATACAATTTTCATGACCGCTTCGACCATCGTTAGATCAATGTAGTGGTACAAACCCAGGCGGGATTAACTCTACCACCTAGTTAGTAAGGTTGAGGACCTACAGTTTTATGTGGAATCCGCACCACAGCCAGCCTCAACAGTTGCTAACGGTCACCCATCTAAAAACCAAATGGCTCCAGCTTATCGGACTGCAAGGTGCCGCATCGCACCACTGGGCCGTCCCAAATACGGAGAAAATCTCAATATGTAAGTAAATTAATTTAATACTATGTAAGTTTGGGATAATTAAATATTCTAGGCCTTTACTGGTTTAGGTTATTCAATTTCACCTTAATGTCCGGTATTATGGTGTCTTTCTTCCTTGGTTGTCCCAGTGCTGGTTCGAGGGTGGAAAATAAGGTCATTCAGATGGTTTGCCCTCCATAAAACTGCGCACAGATGCCAAAATGGTTGTTATCATCTTAGCTTCAACATTTTGGCCCACGGAGCGTTGGCGGCTGCTGCTTATACAATACCTAAAAACCTGTAAAGATAAAAAATATACTTGTATGATGTGGGCTATAATCTGTTACATAGTTAACTTTGCCAACATAGAATATGCCTGGACCTCAAATAAAACAAGTTAACTGCCAGGATGTGCATTTGTTTCTTCTGCGCTGGGCTCACTGTATCAGCAAGAGCGAGTGAAAGAAAAAAACTAGTTTTCACCATTGTACATTCAACCAAAAACAGTCTGTTTCTCACAGACTCGGCTTGTACCTACTGTAACTGCACCTAAATATGTGCTGGAATTTGTAGGTTATGTACCAATGATTTTCGGAATATTATTGAATTTCGATTTGCCGTTCGGCTAGCAAATGTCTATTTTTCTTTTATAACAAGTAGCTAGAAGCTCCGAATACTAAGAAAAACGAATATGTAGCCAACTAAACTGTGAATATTGTCCCAAATTAGTTAAGTAGGTACCTATGTCTAGGATGTCGTTCTATTCTAAAATGTATACATAAAATTCACCTTGGTTGCCGGAGTTATCGCGTCTCTCCTCCTTGGCCGTCACAACAGTGGCTCGAGGCTGGAAACGAGCTCCTCGTATAGGGCCGGAGTCAGGCGGTACACCTGCCGAAACTCCTCATCTGTCGTCATGAGCGGGTGCTCAAGACGTATGATACGTCTTCTGCGACGTCGAGCACGGTTGTCTTCGGCCCGAGCGGCCGCAAACACATCCTCTAGTAGCCACAAACGTGCCATTTTGCGGTGATAATCTTTTAAACGCTTCAACAATGGCCGGCGTGATAGATAACGCAAACGATCTCAACTGACAGCTCCAATCGAATTTGGAATACGTTTTGAACTGTCAGTTTTGAGCGAATTCGAATTAGCATGCTGCCGATTGTAGGTTTCGTGCGAATATTCCATCGAGTTGACCTAACGACGATCGTTTCAAGCCGGCTCGATCGAATACGTTTGCGTGATGTCACGTGGTGTTAAACGCAAAGTGAATTCGAATTTGCATGCTACCGATTGGACGTTTCTTGCGAATATTCTATCGAATTTTTCGATATCGAATTAGCATGCTCGCCCTTCTGTAGTCTATCCGGGAGACGCTGCTCGGTTCCCCCGCCCACCTACCCAACTATTCCCCTCAAGCGATCTTAATTTTTCGTAACGCTTGAACATTTTAGACCCGCCGGCAAACATAATTTACTTGAAAAACTAGTTACGCGTTTTGAAAATAGAATATCAGGGCATTAAACAAAAACAATCGAATATGGAATTCTTAGTTCGAGTAAAGACAAGTTAAAAGCAGCTATAAAACGGATAATGCAAAATATCATTTGCTACGTTCTGCTATCAGCGTGTCGGGTGCGGGGCGAATGGCGGCGGGGAGGGGGGAGGGTGGCGGGAAGGAAGGAAGAAACGAGTACTTAAGCGTTTGCTGTTGATAAGCAACAATGTGAAGCGGAAAGGTCTGGCCGAGAGCGGGCGATATCATAATTGCTGTCTGGAGCAGCGGCCTACACAGCCAATAAGCGCTACGGAGCTGGTTAAACTTATATACGAGCATAATATCGAAACCAACAATCACACGTAGGTGTTATACTTACAAGTATTCTAAAGAGAGATAACTGAACTGAGAAGGATTGAAAACAAAAACCTATTTTTGGTTTTATTCGATTAAGGGCTGTTATTTCAATAGTCTGATAATCAGCCAGATATCTATTCGACGGATTGATTGACTGCCAATACATTTGTTTTAGTAAACAAGTGGAACAATTGCAATTCATGTTTCCCATCCAGTTCTTTGTTTATCCATACTGTTACGAGCGCGCCCCGCTGCGAAGACATAGCGCTGATACACTACCAAAGTGCGCCAAATGGTTCCTTCGAATTTCAGTAGATGGCGCTACTTGTCTTATTGCATTGCGCAGGCTATCGCATCACTGTCGTCCCATATAAAGTGACGCCTCGTCCAGCTGACTTCAGAAATAAATCTCGGACATTCTAGTAATGTCTCGAGGGAGATTGTTCTTGACTGCTGCCCTACATGGGCGCCTAGAAATCGGTGGAGTGTTCTGGAAAGAAGCTCCACCGATATAAAAGGCGCCCAAGGCGCAGAGGGCGGCAGTCTATTTTTGGAAGCGAAGTGAGCGACATAGTTTGTAAATTAGTGTTTGAATTAACCTAGCGTGAAATTGTATTTGTGAGTTTGCTTGTGAATTATTTGAAATAAAGGAAGAGTGTTGAGTATTGGTGTTTTCTTCTCTAATCTGCACCCTACCCGCGTAACAATACTAATATAATAAAACTGAGTTTGTTTCTTTATTCAAACGCGTTAGGGCTGATGTTTCAATGGTTTGATAAACAGTCGGAAACTATTGGACTATTTATATATTTATTTACGCCTCTCTTTATCCATCCGTTTTAGTAAGTCCATATTTGTATTAGTATAGATATAATTCTCCGGTAATGACTATTAGTATTTTGACAAACGTAAATCAGTTCGATAAGTGCTATCTGAGGATTGAAAAATCGGCCTAATTTGGATAAGGTCAGGTTTGGTCAAGTTAGTAAAATGTATGTTATTTAGTTAATTCCTTAAGATTACAAGTTTACTTAGTTATACTTGTAAATTTACACACATATGTACAACATTCTCGAGACAACGTAGTTACATGGTAAATATTATGTACGGATTACAAGTGATAGTGGTTCCCTCGGTTGTTATTGGACAGGACGCATCAATACATATTACGCCTAAATGGTATAAATATATTAAGCTTTTTAATTTACAAATCAGCACTCATACAATAAAACGAGAAACTTTAATGAGACGATAATTTTAAGAGTTCATGAAGTTTTCAATGTAATGTAATGTCAAGCTGCCAGAAGATGTAGTTCAAGCACCCACCACCAATTCTTTAAAAAACAGGATTGACAAACACCTAAAAACAGTAAACTAAAGTAATCATAATAACAAAGCACCAGTGAACCCAGACATGAGCACATCAGCCTAGGCTGCTCGTTCATCAAATAAATAAATAAAATAAAATTTTTTTTTGAGTAACGCTCTTTATTTCCCCATAAAATGAATTGAATCAGTTCAATCTTTTAACGTAACTACACTGACATAACGTTAAACACGTTTAGGGAACCACAGAGAAAGTTTGAAGAGGTTACCAGAAAACTTAATGCACTTAGCATCAAGCATAATTTCAAGTCTTTACTCGGCCAGAAAACTTGAGCGTAACTTCTGCACCGCCCGTGAATTTATTGCAAACTAGTTCACTTCTGCAGGTGGTATTCATATTTCTATAAAAAGTTCTACTACCTAGCTAGACGTGATAAGACTAAGTATTTTTCCCAATGAATAATCACTGTTTGAGAATTAAATTATTCCCAATAGTCCAAGAGCTAAACACCTAATAACAACAAATATATATTTTTTCAGTTTATCGATTTCATTTTACCTCGGATGCTTAACAAAATACCACAAAATGGAAACCAAGTCCAAGGCCCCTTTTAATTTTTTTTTATGTTACCTATGTGTTGTTATAGCGGCAAAATAAACACACAGTCTGTGAAAATTTCAGTCGTCTACCTATTACGGTTTATGAGATTCAGCCCTGTGACAGACGGACGGACGGACGGACGGACAGACGGACGGACGGACGGAGGGACGGACGGACGGACAGCGGAGGCTTAGTAATAGGGTTCCGTTTTCACCCTTTGGGTACGGAACCATAAAAACGGGGATCCCTGCTGGACAACATATACAGCATATACTCGGCTTAAACTAACCAATTAGTTTTTCACAAAATTACGATTTCAGTTGTTTAGAGAGCAGTCGCTAAGTATCAATAATGACACTACAGAAAAAGTAAGTATTAACTAAAACTAAATTTTGGCCCGAATGTCGATGTACTATACAAATTATGATTTATATCGAAATATAACCATGTATTGTCTGCTAGTAAAATTAAAAAGACGTCACAGCTAGTTTAAACATTGCCAGTGCATGTATAAAAAACTAGCTAAACAATGCTAATCAATAAAGTAGCATTCGTGTATTTTAAATAAAAATCATCTTGAGGGTTAATAAAAAAGTACAACGTGCCGCTTGGACAGAGAAACGCGAGCTAAGCCGCTCCGTTGAGGCTTCATTTGGACACCCGAGAGCTTAAAAAAGCTATATTTCTTAGTCTTAGATTTCTCAGTTTGGCCAACGAGATATTTGCATTTCAATTGAATGACTTACTTGAACTTTGAATAACACCTTTGCAGAATTTAAATAAAAGTATTTATGTTGAGAGCTTTAAAATTATATTACGTTTCTGAAGCGGTTTAATGACTACCTCTATTTAAAATCGGTAGAAATATAAGTGAATATATCTAATCTTGGTACTCACAGGATTCATGGGGAGTCAGTATCGCATTTATTTTGTTAAAAGGTAATTCTGAAGGCAAAGTAAGCATGTTTATTTCCTCTTCTATTTTATTTTAAACATAATCACCTCCTGAAATTAGGTGCTAATTTTTCATTCAATATAGAGATGTACTGTTTTCAAAACATTTATTTTAGTCTACAAACGTTGACGAACTTTAGTAGTCTTGACAACCAAAAACATCTTACTAAACAAACATATTTTCATCTAAAACCGAAATCAAGAACTCAATTGTCCTTTTAAAGCAGGAAAATTATGAATAGGTACAAAGCAAAATATTAACAAAATTTCCAAAAACTCCGCTTTTCAGCGAAATCGGCGATCTCCCCGCGCCACCCTGACATAAGCAGCCCTTAAATTCAGCAAAGACGAGAAACGAAAAAAGAAAATGCCGACCGTCAAAAAAAAACGGCTCGCGAGATGCCTATCGAGCGCCGAAATATCTCTTTCATGTCGGACAATCGCGGGCGCGGTCCCGGCCTCCCGGCGGGAAATTAAAGGAGTAATTAAATCAGGATGACATCTTCAAGGAAAGGCGGGCTTTAAATATTCATTACGCCGAAAGAATACGACGAAGGAAGCAGTCCGAGGTGGGTTATTTAGGGTTACTCAGCTGTTACGAAGGAAGCTCAAGACTACCATTATAACCAGCGAGCGTGCAAGGACGGGAGTAGCGATGGAAACTCATTCGCGGCGCAGGAAAAGTCTAACTGTAGTAAGTTCGCTTACGAATTCGGGACGCGCAACATCGCATGTTCGTTGCACTAAAGAGCGTCCTGTGCAGTTCTTAGAGGGTTATTAGATAGATGGGTTATTAGATGTCGTTAAAACTCGAGATATCAGTAGTAAGCGAATTCGTAAGCGAATCGACTCGCCGGCGCTGACATTTTTGTATATAAAAGCGGCTACGCCGCCGCCTCCGCCGTAAATACGGGCTTCAGTTCCTACTCCCATCCTTCCATGCTCGCTAATTATTACTTTGTACCATTACGCCATTTTTGTGGCAGCAATTATTTGAATGGACGCACAGCGGAGACTTAGTAATAGGGTTCCGTTGGCACCCTTTGGGTAAGAAACCCTAAAAAATCTCGTGAGAACCGAGCTGAGCATCCAAAGGCGGAGCAAGCACGGACGCTACATCGGTTTTTCGTTCTCCACATGGTTCGGCAACACCGAATAGTGTTTTCACAATGGGGCGTTGGAAGCACTACTATGAAATTCTTATTTGAATATCCATACCGAGAGTGTCTATGGAATGTGCCAAGTGAAACGTACAGAAACAAACAAGCAGAGGAATCTAAACTTGGAGATATTGAAGAAGCTATGAACATACCGGGTCTCATTACAAAAGAAATATAATTCAAAAAATAAGATCTACTATAACCAGAAGTGCAAAACTATTTGAATACAGTTTGCGTTGGCGATGTTTGGACTTTGAGTCCTTCTTATGCCACGTCGCCACGGCGACGCCTTTCCATACGATTATATGCACAATTTATACATGCGGCGGTGTCGCGAGTAACGGCCACATGATACTTCTTCCTATGAAGGCACCTCCTCGTCATGCTGCTTTGATCCAATCGCTACTTCGTTGTAAACATTTTACAAGTTATTTTATTTAAGGAGTGGAAGGCGCTCGTAAGCGTAACAGATCGCTGGCGCTCCATCGACGCCCGTCATTATCCTAATAGTTTTCCGAAAACATCTGTACCGCGAGAGGCCGCTGGTTAAACGAAGGTTTCGCCCCCGGATTAATGACCACATATATCCATGTTCTAATTTAATCGGTAGTCTCAATCATAGACTTAGATTTGAAAAGACATACAAAGTCAACTGACGGGTGAGAATGAAAATGTACAGACATTTATTATATATAGCACTTGAAAGATTCTCTAAAACATCATGTAGCTATAAAATAATGATATTAAGTAATACTTTGAGCTTTAATTTGAAATAATGAGGAAAAGATAAGAAACATTGTCGACAAAGATCATCAGGGTGTGACCATAATTTACCAGAAACAAGGGTCGTTACATCCGGTAATCACACAATCTACAAAATGGCTTTAACACATGGTTTATTTAAGCAAAAAAGAGACAGTTTGCAAAAATATGCATTTTAGATTTATGGAGCAGTGTCACTGTGTGGTTATAGCTATTCGAAAAGGTGACGCATCGGGCGGGGCCATCTCTTAATAACTCGTGGTAGTGGTGCTTAAATTGTTTTCTCACTCCCGCACTTGTCCCGGGTACTTTAAAATCCAAGAACTTCACAAAATAAACGGATGAGAGACATGCCCTGCAACCGCCCAAACACTTCATTAACACCTCACGTATTCTACCCAAATATACTTGGCCGTAATAATTACAACGTTCTGTCGTTCACTACGGAAAGTTGCGGCCGCGTGTGCGAGCGAGCTACGAATGTGCGCAGTTAATTTTCAATAACAGCAGAAAAGTTGCAGATACGGCCTGTTAGTGTCGCTGTAATGCCGCGGAACTTTGGCCGTGTCGTTGGGTGTTAGCATGGCAGGATCACTCAATGTGAAACTGAATTAGTTGGGTAAAGCGGCATTTACACATGCGCCATTTTATTTAACTCCTTAGCTAGCGCGACGCTCGGGTCAATTTAATTTTGGACAGTCACCCGACCGAAACTTCTAAATTTCCAAACGGCGCAGGATCACCCGCTGGGCTTATCTGAAGATTACCTGAAAGCTTCATTAAAATCTGTCACGACGTTATTTTGTTTTTGAGATTCACCCGAAAACTTTTCCGAACTGCACAAGATCTGGGAATTATCTGAAGATAAGTTTCATGAAAATAGGTCCTGCCGTTTTGGATCCAAAGGAAACATACATACTCACACACTTCAATTTTATAGATTTAGAAGCCTAGCTTATAGCCAGGTGATCCTGTGAAGTTTTGTAGCGATCGAATAATTTTTTTTTTATTCGTAAGCAAATCACATTCAAACTAAGGTAATCACGCAACGTATTTTTTTTAGACCCGTCAAAGAATACTCAAATCCGAATTGTCACCCGTGCGTAACTACTACATAAAGCGTGAATTACTGTGGGCTGACAGAACGGACTGCTTATATTCTGTGGCGTTGAAGTTCATCACATGACCACCCCCATTCATCCATCAGAAATCATCTGCCTATAGATAAACAAGTGCTACCTGTGCGAAGCCAGGCTGCGTCGCTAGTCTATACCATTATAATATAAAGAGGACAGGTTTGATTGTTTGTGTATTTGAACCGAATAGGCTCTGAAACTACTGAACGGATTTGAAAAAATATTTCACCGTTGGAAAGCTACAGTCTATCCGAGGGACATAGGCTATGTTTTATCTTAATAAAATTAGGGATCCTTACCAAAACTCCGATAACGTAACCCAAGGTGCAAAAAAAATACCAAGAATGTTCCTTACATCGCGTGCGCAGCGAAAACTATTCACGATAGAACAAAATGATGTATTACAATCTTATAGAACACATTATTATCTACAAAAAATGTCACGACAGCATACATCTAACTATTATAGTTATGTCACAATAAGTGTGCATAATAAAAATTTAAATACCGCCGCTAGAAAAGGCTCTTCATTTGTAACTAGATATTAATCCTTATCAAAATAAATAAATTATTATTTAAGACTGTTTCAATACCTTTATATAACTTTTTGAGTTATTTGATTCTGACATTTCATTCGAAAGATATCTTGAGTTTAAAAATTAGAAAAAACTCCGCTCGGCCAACTATGCGTTTTAGAGTTTGTAGGCGGCACTCAGAGGTACGGGAGGGGAGTCATTCGGCTACCTACGCAGCAGCCGTGTGCGGAATTTAAGAAATTGTCGCTTGATAATATTTTGTCGCTTGATGATAATTAGTTTAGTAGGTAACTAAACGCATTCAAAAAGTTCTTTTCAGAACTAGACCCATTAATAAATGTTGTCCATTTAGTTATCCTAATAAATAAGTGACTTAAATATTTTTTATGATTTTCGATTAAATACTTTGTAGTTGTAGGTAGCTAATAACAGTTAAATATGTTTGAAAAATGGCTTTTCACGCGCCAGGAAGATACATTCTCCAAAGACATTCTCAAAAGCCGTAACGTATCAGTAACGTAAAGTATCATAATAACAGTTAAGCTAATTATTTAGTGAAAACTAAAACAACATCAAATAGTGTTTACTCCCTGGCTTTAAATCAATAAATTATTTATTTAATGGCTTTTGTTTTGTGGTTATGACCTTTTTACAACAATTAATAGTATGAAAAATACATAAAAGTAAAAAATACAAAAAAAGAAAAAAATACAAAAAAAAAATATTCACAAAATTTGTTATTTTTATTTCAAATATTTCAATGTAGGTGTATGCTCTTTTTTTAGGAACTCTACGTAAGAAGGGTTTATTTGTGTATCATTGTGTCAAAATAATATTTTTTAAATTATATTATGCCCGTGCAAAGCCGGGACGGGCTGCTAGTAGATTAATAAAAATACAAAGATTATATTACGTAAAAACTTATTCAAGAAATTATCGTTAGTAAAAAATCGGCCAAGTGCGAGTCGGACTCGCACACGAAGGGTTCCGTACCAACGTACATGATAAAAAAATCACGTTTCACGTGATTTTTTAAATTATTATTATTGAAATTTTACTTATTCGTTGTTATAGCGGCAAAATAAATACACACTCTGTGAAACTTTCAGCTGCCTATCTAATACGGTTCAGGAGATCCAGCCCTGTGACGGACGGACGGACAGCGGAGGCTTAGTAATAGGGTTCCGGCCCCTTTGGGTACGGTACCCTAAAAAGCAATGATCCAAAGTCGTTTGGCTATTATTCAGTAATATGAATTGCTTCAGACAAGTCGTGATCCTGCCGCGTCAACGCGCAGAGCATACTGCACCGGCGCTCATAATTGCCGACGGACAAAACTGAACAAACTAACTTCCTCGAATGAAACACGGCCGACGACGCGCGACTCGGGCGACACCTGGCACGGCGTGTTGTGCTGATACGGCTTCGGGCAGCGAGCGGGGAAGGACGGGCGTAGCGACCGAAACTCGTTCGTATGGAAGCGTTGTTTTTACATACAACGGCGGCAGCACCGCCGTGTGAGATTTTCTCGAGTCCTAACCACACTTAAGAACTTCACAGGGAGCTATTGTGTGCAACGTACAAACGGCATCACCCTAGACGCCACGCATTGGACTTTAACCCACATACGTTTTCCTTGCAAATGCCTATGTCTACTGTGGCGCCGAGGGTGATGATTCGATACATCGCGTCCTGAATTCGTAAGCGAACTAACTGCTGATAGACGTTGTCCACTAACTCGTGGTTACACTGCCGCTATATCGATCGCTACTCCCGTCCTTCCATGCTCGCTGGTTCCGTAAGGCAGGGAAAGTTATATTAGATTGACGCGTGCATCAAAATGCAAACATACTACTGTCAACTTACACGAACTGCATTGGTTCTTAAGGATGTTCCGACCCATACAATGTTTTTTTACACAGAACGCAAAAAGTATTGCACTAGGCACGAATTCGTCAAAAATATTAAATATAGCCATAGTAGTTGCAGCGAAAACATATTCACAATTTCAGGTTTAATGGTTTCGTTGTAATTGCCAATTATAAGTTTTACACCATTAGATGGCGCTGTTAAATCAAAATCGTATTTAAATTAATTGTAACAAAACCTGAAATTGTGAAATTGTTTTCGCTGCAAGTAATATGACTATATTAAACGTTTATTATTAATTCGTGCCTTAAAGTGCAATACTTTTTGCGTTCTGTGTGCAAACAAGTTTATATGGGTCGGAACAGCCTTAAGCGAGGGTGCACTCTATGTAGACTGACCGTCAGATATTAGCCTAACACATCACATTGAAACTAGGTGCCATGCCAGAGGATTCCTCATATTGCTCGGCTACATTGAACTGAATGGAAAACACGGACAATTTTCTTTGCCGCTTCGACCATCGTTCATTCAATTCGATGGTACCAACCCGAGCGGAATTAACCCTACCACCTAGGAAGTAAGGAGGGGAACCTACGGTTTTACGTGGTATCCGAACCACGGCCAGCCTCAAATGTTGAAAATGGTCACCCACCCAGAACCCAACCGCGCTTAGAGGTGCTACACCAAGCTTACCGAATCGCAAGTCCTCGTGCCACTGGGCTACCGATAGTTCGGAAACCATGTAAAACTGTTAAAGTGGTAGGGTTAATCGCATTGAATAAAATATGGTCGAAGCGGCAATTAAAGTTTGACCTTGTATTCCATCAAGCTCAATATGGCCATGCTCAAGACAAGGCAGGTGTTGGCATGGCATCTAGTTTTTCTTCATGTAACAGGATACGGATGGCTTATCCACCGTTATTATATTGACGCGACACACCGCATTTCCGTAGGAATTAGAGGCCATGCCAGGACCTTCCCGTTATGAGCACGGCTGCATTGACCCTGGCAATACGGAAAAAATTTCATCGCCCTTTCGACCATCTTTTCATCCAACCTGATGATACCAACCCGGGCGGATGGACCTAGCGTTTTACATGGGTTCCGAAGCATGGAACAGATCGCATTCATGACGAAATTTAATGTATCCAAATCAAAAAGTAAATGAAAGTAGTGCATGAACGGGGCGGGGATTCGAACCAAGACCTCCGGGAAGGCAAGTCTGCTCAAGAGCTGCTCTAAGTAACTGTCATAGATATTATCTACAAAATTTCCACAAGTTATTTCGAGTAAATTGGTTTGTCTCGAGTGGCAGCGCCGAACCAGCCGCTAGCTTTTTAGCTAGACATAATGCTGAATCTGAACGGGAGCTGCGAATACAAAGAGTTGTCACGGGCGGAATAAGCGAGATAGGGCGCGGTTTCACGGCTTCAGGCTTCAGGCTGTCTTCGTTAGCGCGTTGTGGCCTGCTGAAAGCTGACAGGTGCTAGATAAAGGAAGCACAGGATAGCGTTACGTTTAGAACTGATTGAAACAGCAGCAAAAGATCACACTGATTGATAAGGAAATTTGTTTTTATTGAGAAACATCCTAGGAACGGATAAGAACCTAGTATATGATATAACTCTATACCTATCTCTAATAACTCTCAACAAATAAGAAATGAATAACTTTCTAGGTAAACTGGTTAGTTTAGAAAACGCCTCCTCAGTCTTTAACGTAGAAACGACAAAAAGTTAAACTAGAAAGTTTAGTTTGAGACTAACTGTACACAGTCGATAGGTAGATACTTCTTCAATTAACCGTTAATTATGCTTCGTTAATGAAGCATATTTATCGTGAACCAAAATAAAAACATTAAAGTTAATTAATTATGCCTTTTTTGGCAGCGATATAGAATACGAAGATTTGGCATTGTCAAATATTCGCTCATTCAAATCGTGTTACGCGTGCAGCGTGCGGGCCATTGGCGATAGATGTCCTTGGAGTGACAACGGCAGATTCAATGCTATTTACCGCGAGAGTGAAAGAGCAAACACAATTTTTCCTTGTTGGAATTTCGGTGACACTTTCTAATGTGCTTTGCCCAATCTTCTTATTTATATCGCTGTTTTTTTTTGTAGCAGTCGAGTTGCTAATGTAAGTACGAGCGGTCATTGCTATTTCCATTCTCGAATGGTAAGTTTTATTATGCGGCCAACGCATTTTCAATTATTTTTTTGTTGTAGGCAAACATCGCGTTAAAATGGTGGCATTTTTCGTTATTTCTTGTCCATAATCTGCTTTATCCATAACCGCTTTCGGCCTCTGACTCGGCGGCGCGCGGCTTTCAACGCGATTTCAGTATTTCAGGATATTTTGTGCCGTTTCAGGAACATTTGCTATCACTGTATTTCGGCAGAGAAGTCCTCCCGTTTCTAAATCCGGGCGAAGTTCGCTCACAAATTAAAATTCTGGCACGCAGCCGTGAGCGGATATCTATGTTTTAGGATTGCGTGGTAGTTTGGTTGGTAGGGCCAGAAATAATTTTACTACGATATGATAGAGACGTGTCATTTTCAAGCAGAGTCATTTTTAGTCACTTTAAAAATGCGGGTCACTCTATTCTGAACCGAAGCAAAACGAAAAAAATAACGTGTTTTCCATGAAGATAGAAGAAAAGCCGTGCTCATAAATGGGAGGTGCTGGCATGGCACCTAATACAGGCGGGATTATGGTACTTGGGCTAATTGCATGTCAGTAGGTATGATACATGCCATCAATGTGCAGTTTCAAACATTGCACAACATGTACATCACTGTCATATCTCTACATATCCAAAACTCAGCTTAAAGGTATTTAATTATTCGTAATTTTAAGGAAAAATTAACATGAAGTACCTACCTATCGGCTAGGTGCCCTTCCGTAAAGACTTGAGACACCAGAAGTTGGCACTTTAAATTATATAACTACTAGATCTTGAAAAAAAAATGTCCTAGTCAACGGAAAAAAAAAGTTTTTTTCTCGGTGGTCCTAGCAGTAACTACAAATACCCTATCACCAAAGGCATATTTTAATTGTTTGTAGAAAACATATCAAAAGAACAGAACTCTGAAGTTTTTTATGTGGTTCCTTCAGTGTTAGAAGCGATTAAAGCTTAACGAGCCTCAGGCGCTTAAAGTAGGCCAGTGATTCGTAGTTCAATTGCGCGGGGACTTGGATTGCATGCCAGAGGGCATGGGTTAAAATCCCCGCCCCGTTCATGCACCACTTTCTTTCTCTTTCTGAGATGCATAAGTGAATTTCGTTGCGAATGCAAAGTGTTCCACGGCTCGGAATCCATGTAAAACTGTAGGCCCTCTTCCTCTACTAGGAGTAGAATCAAGCCCGCTCAGGATAGTACCATCGCATTGGATAAAAATATGGTCAAAACAAACTTAAAAAAAATGCCCGTGTTTTCCGTCCAGTTCAATGTAGCCGTGGTCATTGATAGAAGGTCCTGGCATGGACCTAATTTCTTAGGAAATGCGGTTTTAGTCTTATATTATAACGTAGTTTATCCATACCCAGTTACATACAAAAAGGCCAGGCCATAAGTAATTTTGGAGTAAAAAATATTTCTTAATTATTTCTAAATAAGTAGTTTTACCTTACCAGTCCAATAATTTTACTTACGCAATAATATTACTAAACTTTTTCAATATAATTTTCGAAGATTAGTAGTTGTTTTGAAGCAAAGAACCCACTTTCGTGTTTAACTTTTCCTAATACTCTGCATGAACCCGTACGAAAAAAAATGTAAAGATCTCACAACGAACTCAAATTACTTCTCCTAACTCCAATAAACATCTCACCGTAAATTTCTCCGAATGACTTGTTCGAGAAATTCAATTATTCAAGCCTCGTCCTAGAGTTTTCTTCTTTCGCAGCTTCTTCGAAAAAAGTCGGCGTTGTTAGCATTAGGAGATGTGTATGTTTTATTTTGGCTTATATACTATCTCAGACGTCATCGGAGTACAAAATCATGACATTACAAGGGCAAGATTAAAGCACACAGTCGAATATTGTTTTTGCATGTGTATGCGCTCTATCTTTAATTATAGTGGCTGCAAAGGTTACTAAATTTGGGTAAATACCGGCCAAGCAAGTACTTAAGTTAGAGAAGATAGGTCCAGTTAAAACGTGGGTAATTTATAAGATAAAAATTTCCCAATAACCAACCGCGAGGTTATAGCAATGTTAGCTGCTGTCCCCACTAACGCCTTGGGGGAACGCGAGAAGGGACTCTTTATGGCCCAAGACACCTGGACGATGTCCACTCCCTATTATCCAGATGTAAACGTTTTATCAACCACGCTCGGGACGCCGAATATGCCCTCAACAATAAGACTCCTGTGTGGTACCGAAGCTTTTTACTTGTCACGCTCACTTCCCGACGCACAAAATGCATCGCTCCTACGCTGCTGGATCTGCCGGCGCAATTACTTACTAGCTTAACATTTCTTGTTCTCTGGGCAAACAACGGGAGTGTCTTCCGGCCCGAAGACCGATCTACTTAACAAGTGCGACACCAGGGCACGCCGTCTACTGAAGACTCTCGATAGGTTGCTTACCGAGGGACGAGCATTGTTCCACATTGTATACAGCTAACGAGTCCGACACCAATAGTCAGGGGTCCGAAGGGACTAGGCATAAGCCGACGCTTCCCTCGGCTTATCCCTTGTCCAAATAGCCCGAGCGGGGGGAATCCCAGCTGATCGGGTTCTTCAGGTGAAGGACATCGAATGAGGAGGGAGATTACAGGAGAGGTTTGACAGTATCAGCAATCGTTACAGAAACAGAATTAGGATCATAGACCCTGCATAGGGCGCTGTGCTTACATTCTAAGCCAAATGATAAGATAGCCGCCATTTTAACCGTAATCTTTATACGCCCGTTCCATACGGAGATGCACTTACCCTAGTGACTGATCGATCTACATGTTTTTCTTAAGCTCAGCATATGGCATATGCATGGGCTTTCGAATTCTTAATAACAAATTTGCAGGTTGGACTTTTAGGGAAATACCTCAACAGGGAGAACCTTCTAGTTTACCGACCCCATGATACAAGATCGAGAGGATCGGTTAGTTTTTATTTTGGGACTATCGACAATAAATGGGTGCATTCTCAGTCTGATTCGTGTTTTGCCATTGTATAAAGGGTACGGAGGGGTGGCGTTATGCAGCTATGTATAGAATAAAAAAATACAAATATTACTAGACCAGAGCAAGATGAACTTTGACAAAAAAATGCCAAATAAAAACAGCTAATAAAGGCAGCGTTCGCCCCACCGAAAAGGGTTGGAAAGAGAAGTGTCATGCCGTCGTTACTCGCAACTCAGCCGTAGGCACAATTTATGCATGCAATCGTATTGTCAGTCGGTCGCGCGTCTATGTCACATAATAAAATAATCGCCAATGCACGCGAATGTGCTCCCAAAATGCGTTCGCTCAGTCAGTTCCCACCACAAAAAAACCTCCAATACATCTGCCACTATGTCTGCGTGTGGCATGTACGTTTAAGGTGGCCCATCCCGCTCAACTCCCCATACAAACGGGGAAAGAAAATCACGCCCATATTTATTGTCAGAGATCTCAAATAAAAATAATAAAAAAAATAGCTTTATTTGATCAAACTAGATGTCTGATGACCGTTGTAAAATTGTGTTTGGTTTCTAAGTTACAAGATCCGAGAGTTCGATTTTTTCGCGCGTTTTATACAATAACTTTGGAGGTGGATTACGCAATGATTAAGTAAGAACATCTTAAATAGATTAGTCATCAGACATAGCATATTTAGTCAAGATTTATAATCTATTTGGTTTTTGTTAGATTTTGACTACAGCGGCCGTGGTTTACTTTTAGCTATAAGTCGTTTTGTAATTAATATTTTCGTAAATCTTACCAAATCATACACTATGCACGTAATTTTTTGTGGACATGTTGCATCCTCCTCATAACGGAGCCTGTTTTTTTCTTTGTAACAGAGAAGGTCCCAGAGCGTAACAGCACGGTTTTGTACCGTGCCCGCGAATGAGTTAGTCCCGCCGGTAGCACTATTAGTTATTCTGTGCCGCCGGGTTGGGCCACCTTAAGTTGGGTTGGTAGTTTTAGAAAATTGGAGACAGCCGCGTCCCGATCTTGTAGTAAGCGCGCTATGAAGGCACATCTCCTTCCTTTTTTTATCTGAGGTTCACCCCTTCAAACGTTCCCTTTCGTCCTCCCAATTCTCTGCGCAAACAATCTAGAGATTCCAGGAAGCGCCTCCCAGCCACCAGCAAGTCAACACTCAACTTGTGCATATTATTATCCTGGAAACGGATCCCGGCCAAACGGCGGAATTTATGAAATCAAATGCTCCAGTGAGACGTGTAAGTCGCGGGTGCACGCACGTAATCCATACCCCAAGAAACGGTGGGCGTTATGTTATGTGAGTGCGATTCTGTACTTCAATTTGAAATCCTTTGTTCTACAAGTTTTGCTTCATAGCCCAAAAAAATATTGTCCCCTTAGATCTTATGCATAACGAATCTGATACGATACTAAAACATTTTCCCCCTAATTTGTCAAACCGAAAATGTAGGATAGACTTAGTAGGTAGATAAATAAGAGACATATGTGGCCTCTATCAACGAAGACCCCCATTGGACCACTTTTGTGTCCGGGAGTTACATCCGACAACATGATATTTAAGTAATTTTTTATTTAACTGGGCATGGACGGCTAATGGCGCCCGCCGTAATTTTAGCCCAATACACTACATGATATCTAGGAGTTATGACAATTGTGAATGCGGGTATCCAAAGTGCTCCAGAATGTCAGAATCAGATTCAGAGGATATTGTGTTGTTATCGGCACTTATCATTTGGCATCGTACAAACGGCTCAATTGGTTGACTTTTCCGAAGATAAGAAATTGCCTTACTAAGTTAAACAAGATCTTGAAGAGGAAATTAACTGTAGTCGAGGTTGATAGCCGTCACGCCCAAAGCTGCTTTAGGAGTGCTGGTAGACACTCGTGTCACCATGCTCTAAATGTTTATTCAATCTCGGCCAACGTGCCGTCTATCCTGGATCCCTGTCTCAGCAGACAGGACGGCAAGCGCCAAGACGGGATGACCCTGATACCCTGGTATTACTGATACCTGGTGGTAGCGTCGACACGCTTGCGGCTCCGCATTTCGGGTCGACCGAAGGGACCGCGGCGTCCGCTAGTGAGACATACAGCTAGAGTCAAAATATCCAAGTACCAGAAAGTTATTAGCCAAAATTATAACTTTTTCACTTTCGCAATAGAGACGCTACGGCCCGTTTCCACAGCCGGAAAACAATTGTTGAGCGATCTGAGTAACAGGCTGCGCGAATCGTCCGGAGACAGTCGAGCCGGGTCGTTGCTCCTCCAGCGCATCAGCCTGGCGGTGCAGAGGGGGAACGCAGCAAGGGTTATGGGGTCGCTTGCTGCGTTCCTTTGCTGGGAGTCGGTGCCCATGGAGGAGTTTTCTTATATCGTTTAATGGGCACCGCCACCAGGTTCATACGTTAACAAATTAAAATCCTTTATTTGTACAACCAAATATTACAAAATAAAAAAATAATATGCCGCAAGGCATTCTCTGACATACAGCCTTAGAGATTAAGTAGGAGGTAATAATAAGCTCATGTAAAATACCACTGTGATATAAATTAAATAATACATCACTGGAATGCTATTCGGGAACTAGTGCGTATCCCGTGTAAAATATCAGCTCGGGATAAGCCAGTGTCCGGCCATCTGTCCGTGCGTCGGCTAATGAATATTTATGACGCGCGGAACCCTGCGCAATGTACCGCAACCGCCGCGAACACACTCCTACCTCACCACTCATATTCCGCAACGACAGATGTGAGGGTTCCGCTCTCAATCAGGACGCGTATTTTGGTTTTCTGTTTAGGAAATGTTTTGCTTTGTGGTGTACGGAGTCACAAATTTAACAAAAATATTATTAACTGGAAACGGATGGCTAATATAAAACCTACTGTCATGGTATTAGTACACATGGTATAAACACACCACACAGGAACTAGATACCACACCAGGATCTTCCTTGTGAATAAATCTCCAATACGATTATACCAAACCAGGAGGGATTAACCCGATCACGTAAGAAAATTGACCAGGGGGAACGGGCAAGTAAGTGATTAAGTCTGACGTTTAGTTGTATTTCATACCATGCTAATTGGTAAAATTTCAGTTAACTTGGCCTAATAACATGTCGCTTGACAGTCACTATAGTGCGAAATGAAACATAACGTTAGATTTAATTACTGACTTGCATGATCACAGCGAATTAATTTACCATGGTAACCAAGCCCTTTGTATTTACACGGGAAGCATGCATGACATCACCAAGACATGCCTCCGGGCCCTTTTTACTAACGATCCATAGACAAACAAGCAGGGAATACACCCATTCACTCTCGACATTAATAAGAACCAACCGATCCTGCAAATCATTTACTTATAGGGTTGGTGAACCGTGGAATTCGCACGTCGTCGAACTATGACTCCTAGGCGAGGTTCTGTAAGCATGGTGTAATGGGAAAAGCCCATGGGCGCCGTCACCTCTTTGAGGGCCCAGCCCCAGAATAAATAATAGTGGCTTGGCAGTAAAGGTCAATTATAAGGAGGAATAAACGTATTCATTTCGCATTACTCTAATTTCAAGAAATACTCGCCACACCAACAAACCTCTCAGAAGGAGACTGAAGGATGCTGAGTAAACAAACAGAGTGTCCAGTATTCTGGAACATCCTGGAACATGTTGGAACATGCTAGGACCGTCTTAGAGCACCCAGAAGCGGCGGCCCGAACAGACAGATGCAAACAATATCCGACATCGTTTAGATCCGAGTGCTAGTGCCGCCAAGAAAATCATCGATAACCTCCAAATTCAGACATGCCAGTGTTCGATATTTTCGACCTGGTTATATATAATGTTCCAATGCAAGGTCACTTTAGAACTATTGCCTAGTAAAAATGTATTATACCATCGTGGATACCATATCTTGCCATCCATGAAATAATTTTGGTTTTTTTAACGATGAATGAAAATATAACACTAAATATTATGCTTATGTAATATTCGCTGTAATAAAATCATTACATTTGATATTATAATTTTTAATTATGTTATGAAGAGTGCTGGAATTCTAAATTGAGATTTTGAAACCCTTGTCGTTCTCGGTAGTTCAGAAGCGTGTACAATTTAAATACGAAGCGTTTTGAATCGAAACTATTGTCTGATTATGTCGATACATTATCAGTACTCGAGTACCACACTAGTGGTCCAGAAGTCCGCCTAATGCGGCGTGTTCACTCGAATCGGCGGTGATGTAAATCGATCTCGGACCTACTGGTAACACAAAGGACATCGGACATTATAAGCCTACTGTAGCGGTAGCGCCTGTGGACACTCGAGTCAGAGGAAAATTCTAATTTTCATCCGGAGTCATGGACGGATTCGAAATCCATGTCAAAACTGTATATCCCTTGGTAAAGCTAAGTCCAGCCAGGTTGTCATTGAACGGAACTGAATGGTGAAAGAATGGTGAAGCAATTGTACAGAGCGGATATAGCTGGCCCGAATGACTAAAAAGAACTTCCCATCTCGTTGAGTTTTAAAGGAGAACTCAAACGTAGCAAACGTCAAATCGGGGCAGCATCGTAATCGAAGAATCGTACATGAACAGATGCATGCATGTTGGAAAAGCGCGAAAAGCATGCTGTGATCGTAAAGCATGGCGCTCTGCAATCTAAGCTCAACCTACCCCTACGGGGAGACTACGTGATATTACGGATGTACGTATTAACTGAAATAAATTCGAAGCGGCAATATTCTTTGCGATAAATGTTTCCCATCCGGATCTTTCTTTATTCATACTAATATTATAAAACTGAGTTTATTTGTTTTGATATTTAAACGCGTTATTCTCTAGAACTACCAGTCGGATTTAAAAAGCACATGAATCTCCTTTTACATTTGATAGCAAAGTTATTGAGGAAGGTAAGACAATTAAACTCACGCTAAGATCCTTATAAACCGAGCACAAAATAAAATAGCAAGAAAGAACTCTAAGCGAAGAACTACATAATACGCGGGCAGGCGATGGGACGTGATGGATCGGTGGCCGAGCACGCATTTTACCAAGCTCCGCTCGGGTGATGGTCCAAAGCTAAATTGACCCGAGCGAGGCCGGTAACCTCAGCTAGTTTATTGTATACATTTAAACTTAATAGATCACATCTAGATAACATATATTGTCTATGTCTAGCATGAAAAGCAAAATAGCGAGAACTGTCAGTAATTACAACTGGAACGTCAGTACTTTCTCGTAGGAAAGAAAATGTTGCATGTATTCCGATCATCTTGCACCATAGCCAAAACAGGTTACAGTTACATCGCGCGATAAGTCCACCTCGTTCGCCGTAACGGGCCGCACGTGCTCTGCAAAACGTGTAAATTTGCCCAAACCGAACGGCGAGATGTGTGAGCCGCTCAGCTTACGGTCGCGAGAGGGCAGTTACGATACGACCGGGGTAGGCAGACACGTGCATTGGAGACCTTTTAGAGATCTGTTATGTACGAAACCACCACGAATAAACGTTTCCTAGAACCAGATAAACATGAGGAAATTGCATGAAAATACTCATTACCTGAAAAGGTTTTTCGATAGTTCGCTCATTTAGAGTGAACATATTTTACAGTATATAAAGGAACGATAGTATTTTTTTGTTTGTGTTGCGATATTGGCGAACGCCAAGCCCTCAAAGAGGCACTCGAGGAGTGGGCATTTGAACTTTCACAGGGCTGCGAAAACCATTAAGGCCGGTCAGGTGTTTCTTCACCCTACGGTGTAATTTGCATTCCATAGTTTACAAACACCATAAATAAAGGATCTACTTGATCGGTTGGTTCAAAATCGAGTTAAGTAACCAGTGAATGTATTTCCTTATTTATATTCTACTCGATTTAACTTATTTTAATATTTATTTTATGAAACCTGTCATATATTAGCCTAGGTTCATCAGTGTAAAGCTATTAATGCTAGCTGCTCAGAGGTTTGAAATCAGTGTAAGACTGTTGGTCCCCTTCCCCTATTAGGTGGTAAGGTGATGGCATTGGATAAAAATATGGTCGTGTTTTCCATGTAATTCAATGTAGCCGTGCTTATACAGGGAAAGTCCTGACATGGCAACTTATTCTTTCGTTGTGCTGTGTAATATCATGACATTAGGTGTGGTATTAGCCATTAATACCCAGTTACATTCATTAAAAAACCAAAGAGCGTGCCAGCCCGAGCCGGCGACACTGCAGCGACGGAGGAATCAATTGCGGCGGCGGATAGCGTCGGAAGCAATCCGCAGGCCCACCGTCCATAAACCAACGCCTGTGATATAGGAGACTGGGTATCGGCACTAACAAATATCCTAATCTATACTGTTTCTATATTAATAGCTGAGTTGCCGGCTCCGCTCGGATCGATATCTAGACAACGGTGCCACCTATCAATTTATAAAACGTATTTAACAACCTGCCACTTAGTATTAAATACTGTGATAATGTCACGCAAAAACGCCAATGTCGAAGAGTTTCAACCCCTTATAAAGTTTAGACGACTCTTTTTCACAAAGTGATGAACCTGATTTTAATTAATTCATATTTACAAGACTTTTTGATTCATTTAATAATTTAATAATATTACGAAAAAATATATGATTATGTGCTTCTGATATTTCCTATAATGGTGACATTGTATTGGACAATTTTATTTTATTTTATTTCCAGTGTTTGAATATAGTTATATTATGTGAGCGAGAATATGTGTGATTTTACAATGATATATTGTTATAGATATCGGTCTAAAACGACAATAAATAAATAATGGCGCGAGCGGGCGATACGACGCGATGGGTCGGGAGCCGAGGGCGTAGTATATCCGATTCCGCTCGGGTGATTGTCCAAAACGTAATTGTCCCGAGGGGAGCCGGGAACGAATCTTTTGAAATTATAAAATTCATAAGTGTTTTATCTTGTATTAACATCAATGGTTGCGATTACAACACTTGAACCTGAGACCATAGTCCAAGCTGTCACCTAAATTGGCGTTTACGGCAAACCGATCGACTGATTTGAAAACAAATGGAGGGAGAAACTGAAGAGCGCGCGCAGTGGGCGTTAAGCGAACTAACATTTGCGAGTCCGAGTTTGATTTGACAGCTTACACACCATCGCCGTAAATACGTCGACGTTGCCTTTTACGCCGACTCCGCGTTTTCATACAAATCGGAAGTCCGAGTCCGAAGAAGTAAAACCACAGAATATCTAGTAAAAACTTGTATGGAGTTTGACGTTTTTACGTAACTTCGTAGTTCCGTAAACGCCAATTTAGGTGACAACTAGGGCTAGGAGCTCTGAATATGGCCCGTCACCTTTAATAAATGTAAGATCTTATCCTAAGCCGCCTCAGTCCTAGCTATAAACCGCTCCCTCGAAGCACACTCGATGTATCGACTCGACAGTGGGAGGAGGCGGCACAGCACAACACTATAAACACAGCTCACCCATTTTACAGCTTTCTTTACGACTTTCAAAATTGTTCGGGTAAAAAAATATTCAACCATACGTAAATATTATGTGGCGCCGTAAGGCCCCGGTTTACGTGCCGGTCGCGTCCTGGATTGAATTATTTTACTGTTTGCTTTTCTTATGAGTTTGTGTTATGCATTTCATTTGGAGTTTTGGTCGAAACACAAATGAGAAAAGGAACAGATGTGCCATCTAGCACGCCTACTATGAGACCGGCTGTCTTAAAATTTCTTATAAACTCAACTTAAATATGCAATCCACACGCAAACAAAGTCGCAGATGTATTGGAGGGTTTGTGTGGGTGGGCGAACGCATTTCTGGAACATATTCGCGCGCGGTGGCGATGTTTTGACTTTGTGGCTTACGAAGCGCGACCAGCTTTCCGTACAATAAAATTATTATGCACACTTTTTCAAATTCATTTTCAAATTCAGAGGATCATAGGTCCCCTACATGCTCCTTTAGAAGAATAAAGAAAGTAAACAGGCCTGTAGATGGTGAATGGTAGGGTTATACCAGCCTGACGCATATGGTTCAAAGGACACTAACAGTGGATCGTATTTTGTGGAATCCGAACCACGGTCAGCCCCAACGATCATACATCTAGAACCCAACCGATCTCAGAGTTGCTTCACCCAGCTTAGCAAGGCGTCGCGCCACTGGGCTACCGAGGCGGTCAAGACTGAATGTCATTAGATGTAAAACGTGTTTATAAAAAGTCGGATAATGTTTCCTCCCTGGGATTCTATGGCATACATGCAAAAGTTGCAGAATGGAATTGTGATAAGTACATATTAGAACAGAATTTATATAGGATTACATTCATTAGCTCAACTCTATACTCATTCCCGATTTCGAGCATCTGTCTGTACAGGCACATTTCGCTTGTAAGGGCTCTAAGCTAGTTTCGCGGTGCTTAACCGTCGCGAAGGTCCTTCGAGATCATCTTTCTAAAAATAACAGAACCAGCAGTGCTCCGCCAATACCATAGACCTAGCATGCGCGCGCAGCGCGCCAGTACAAGGTGACATTGATCTCAAAATAGCCTGAGTTGAGCTACTGCTGTGGCTCAGCTACATATCTACTGTGATATTAATGTATAGTTACAGGAACCGGAAGAAAACTAGAACGCCGGCGAGACGCCTCCTTTCCGTAAAGCTCAAAAACAGTATACGAGTCATAAAAAGTGACCGGCTTGTAGGTCCTCTTCAGCACTTTCTTTGTCTTTCTGAGTTAAATAAGTGCATTTTAGCCACGAATGTGAGCTGTTCCATAGTTCGGAATCCATGTGAAACTAGAGCAACCATCCCCTACTAGGTGGTAGGGTTGGTACCATGGAATTGGGTGAAATAAGGTCGAATCGGCAATAAAACATTGTCCTTGTTTTCCATCCAGTTCAACGTAACCGTTCTCATAAAAGGAAGGTCCTGGCATAGCACCTATTTTCTTCGGGAATGCGGTGGGTTGGGCTTTAATCACGACAGTAGGTCATGCGAGCCTTCCCTAACTAGTAAGCGAACTAACGCTTACGAATTCGGGATGCGCAATATCGAATGATCGTTGCACTAAATAGGGTCCTGTGAAGTTCTTATGTGTTCTTAGGTGTCTTTGGAACTCGAAAAATCAGAAATACATAAGCTAATTCGTAATTCAACTCACTCGCCGGCGCCGCCGCCTTTGCAAGTGGATCGGGTTTCAGTTGCTACACCCGTCCGATAAAAAACTAGAGGTATGTATATCCATACACTTAAACCGCTTACTGCCGCGAATATAACTTGTAAGGCAAGCAAAATAAATCCTCATTAAAAGTTACGTTTCCAAGAAGCCAGCGTGTTTTGCGTAACACACAATCCTGTAATAACATTAGGAACATTTAAGCGAGGGCAAAAGTTCGGTGGAGGTTCCCCACTTAACTACATCCAGGAGAATCCGCGGCGCGTTAACATTCTCCCTCCCCGCCCATATTTGGGCGAAAAACTTTTCGAAATGTACAAAAATAAAGCAATTTAGGAGTCGCATCAGGTTCGCCCTTAAGTCCTGGCCCTGCCGCATTTGTAACGGAATTATCGGCTTTTTTGTGTCACAACGAGAAAGAAGACTCGCCCGAAAATCTGAAACCAAGTTTGGAGGGGGCTTTTCGGAGCTCCAGTTTGGGCTAATTTTCCATTGCGGTATATGGGCGTGCGAGATTGCACGGCTAAACAGCCATTTTCTACACTTTTTGTGTATTTGGAAATGTCGTGCCGAGTTGGCCTTGCAGAACATATACCATGGCTAGATTCATAAAGTACGTCTTAGAGGTCAGGAACGTAGAACCCGTAATCGCAGAGCATGCAGGAAAATATGTATTTCTGTTGAGATTGGGACGTATGCTGTTGAACGTACCGGGTGGTGCTTTATCATTTCTGGGGAAGTGTTGCCAACTTTGGAGAACAGATTTGCGTGGGGCTAAAAATACATTGAAATATCCTTAGGAGAGTCATACTAAGAGTCGATATTGAACACCGGGTGGCTAAGCTCAAGTGGAAGTGGGGTGGTCACGTCAGCCGAAGAGATGACGACCGTTGGAGTAATCGTGTCCTACACTGGCGGCCGTGAACAGAAAAAAGGAGTGTGGGAAAGACTACCCGCCAGGTGGGACGACGACATCAAGTGCGTCGGCGGAAAGCAGTGGTTCCGTACCGCTGAGGGCCGGGAGGACTGGAGGAAAATTGGAGAGGCGTATTTCCAGCTGTGGACGTAAACACGCTGGCTGACATCCTTAGGACTTTTTTAGTACTACCTAGGACATGTCCATATATTTTAAGGTAATGGATGAACTTTGCTTCGGCATAGCGACTCACAGCTCAAGACGCGAGGCCTCTTCTCTCATTCGACAGGTCGTGGGTTCCCACCTCGTGCATTTGTATGTGTAACTGGACATGAATGGCTAATAACACGCGTTCTCTTATGATATTAGACCAACACACTAGATTTGAACCTGATGCCTTCACTATATTTTTGCACGGCTACTTTAAAATGTACGGATAACACAAGTTACATTTTTAAGACGTTTCAACCAAAATACAAAGCAAAAAAGGGACCTACACTTTTGCATGGAAACCGAACCACCGACGAACCCACGAGTTGTGCCAACGTTAGGTCTCCTTTTTTTTAAAACTGCCCTACCTAAAATCACATGCCATGCTACACGCAAACATAGTTGCAGACGTATTGGAGAGTTCGTTTAGGTGGGAACTGACTTGGCGAACGCATTTCGGGAGCACTTTCGCGCGCGGTGGCAATGTCTCGACTGTGTGGCCACGCGCAGCCGAATTCTAATACGATTATATGCATAATTTGTCCATATGGCGGTGTCGCGAGTTACGACCAGGGGACAATTAATCTTCCTTTTCTTTTCAGACATATATTGCGGAAATAGTTTATCAGACCAATTAAAAAAAACCGCAAAATCCAAACGGACTACCCGCTCCGCCTTGCCAAACCGCACACTTAGCTCGACCTAAAATGAGAGCCAAATAAGCGAACCAAATGTAAAATATGGCAGCGCGCAATCGATAGCCAAAGTCTGCGATTATGTACACAATAAAATCTGCACAGGATAATGGAATGCATGGACTGGCCTGGATGCAGGCCAAATATATTTGGCGCGAAGCTATGGCTGGCTCATTGGCCTATTACGTCTGCTGGTGCAGGCCAGCGGATATTCTGCAGGGAAACACCGATTTCATTTATAACTAGCTTAGATCATTTAAAACCATAGTAAATTAACTCACCCGGTGAAGAGGCCAGTGAGTGATTAAATCTGACGCAAATAGCATGCTAATAAGCGTTAAATTTAATTTCACTTGGCCGAATAACTCGTCGCTTGACAGTTAGCATGGTTCGAAATGGAACCAAACGTAAGATTTACATTATCTCTCACTTGCCTATTGATACGGCGAGTTAATTTACCACAGTAACTATGGGTTCCGCTTTAGAGAAAGCTATAAAACCGATAAACAAAATCATTAGGTCCATAGTCCTTGTTCTTTGTACTTATGAATATTTAAATTTGAATACTTAACATTTACTAAAACTTACGTGCGCTTTTAGTATGATGAAGATAAATTGCAGTTTAAAATTTTAACTGTTAATCGCGTACCGAAGATGGCGAAATGCAGTTGAAGTATGTACCTGAAACAAGAAATTAAAATAAAATTAAAGTTTGATCGAAGTACCGATTAGGTAACATGAACGTGTCTCCACTTACTAGAAAGAGGAGGCATTATGTCAAGTAGAAAATAAGCGAGAAATATGTTGGCATAAGTAATGAACTTAGATCCTTTAATAGAGCGGCTGACATGTGATCCGAAGGTCGCAAGACCGCAATCTGCTCCGGAAGACCAAATCGTTTAACTTCAAATGAGTAGAAAGAAGGTAAGTAATATACATATAGAAAATATTCAAAACATCAAGTCAAAGCGCGATTGCTGTAGTATCTGATACCAAAATCAACTTTGGTGATGACAGAAATTAAGTTTACAAGGGCGAGACTTTGACTGTTTTACCCTGACCGAGTAGTACTGAAGCAAGCAACTTTACGAGTCTCTAAAGCACGTAATAATCCACACCAGACCGACACTCGTGTGTAAAACGAAAGCGAGAGCCCCCTGTCGAAACATGCCAAATCCGATCACCTGAAAAACCGCCGCCCATCACCGTAATAAGCCTACTCCGGTAATCCCAGATCGAGCCAATCTCGAAAACAACGCGCTTCGATAATCCTAGCATTGGGAGAGCTCACGGCTAAATTCACAACGTCATAACAAAACAAAAAAGGAGCTATTTCTTTTTTTTTGTGGCTGAACATGAATCGCTAATACCACACCCACCGTGATGATATTAGCCTAACACAACGCATTCCCAAAATAGTTTGATGTCATGTCAGGACTTTCCCTTTATGAGAACGCCTTTATTAAACTGGACTACCTCAAAAATCTGATTTCCGGACATATGCTCAGCAATGACTGTTTTTGTGTATATTGAGATTATTTTCTATGATTAAGATGCATTCAAGATGACGGTTGTCTAACTTCAGTTATCATCCTAGTCAGCCAACAGCAACGCGAAGTGATTAACGCTCAATAGAAAATATGTGTACAAAACACGTACTTTCATACTTCTTTCCTCGCGAAAAAAACACGTGTGGGGCGTAACGACCACCATAAGAATCGAACTTCGACTGCATTTGAAAAACCGGAAAGAACGGTCACCAATGGTCTTCCACGATCTCATACTAAAATATGATTTATCCAATTCAGATTTTTCTTGAAAACAGTTCAATAAGTCACATAGTCGATACGGCAACGAAAAAGTCCGTATTGTCCAAACAGTCAAGTGTGACTGTGCTTAAAAGAAATAAAGGTCCTAGTCTATTCTGGAATATTGTAAAAAAATACAATAACAGCAGGTGAAATATTTGAGATCATTTCTTTAAAAATATGGTAAAAAACTTAAAGGTTTCACATTACATACAATCAAACTAGAAAAGACTGGGGCTGTTCAGAAATTGTGTGTTCAATACTTTGAAACAAGAATGCCAAAGTCAACATGTCAATACAAACCTTCATTTAATTTAATAAGAGCACAACCATATGTTTATGTTTTTGTTTACTAGCATCCAATAACGTAACACAAATAATATCGTTCCCCAGAGCTATAGGGGGAATCTGACAACGAAGCAGGCTCCAGGTAAATCGCAGGGTACCTAGAGATCACAAGCGATGTGGAGTCGTTCTCGCGCAACTTCATGAAGACATATATGGATATAGGTGGAAGAGATTGCCATATGGCAATAACTTCACCCAATAGATGATGGAAAGTATGCAGTAGGTAGCTACGATTCTATATGTTTTTGTTATAAATACTTAAGGTCGGCCCGTAAGCTTAAAGCCAAAATTTCGCCTCCGATACAAACGTAGTTTACTAATAATTTGAAAACCACTGTTCCAACTAACCTGATAATTGGTATTAAAGTTTAGGCTACAAATATCTATGTCTGGATGTTTTTGTTTTTTCGGTAAATATATTGTGAGTCAAACCAAAGAGAAAACAAAATTCGTATGAAGATTTTCTTTTTGCTTTCATTTCATTCGGTGTGGATTTTGCATGCAGACACAAATATTTGTTACCAGATATTAAATATCAATTTAATTGGAATAGCGGTTTCCAAATGATTAGTAAACTACTTTTGTATGGGGAGCATAGTTTACGGGCCGTTCTTAAGTAGATATATTTTTTCTCTTTTCATAAATGTATTCTGCATTGGAGGTTTTACTGTTCTTTTGTTGTTCTGTATACTTTTGTCTTCTTCATCCAATAAATGATAATTATTAAAAATATATATATATTTGGTAATTTTATTGTATTGTTAACTTTGTATGCGTTGCAGTGATTCATATGTACGTTGCATGGTGGAGTTAGAGGGATCAAAAACCATAGGCTAGTTGACCTAAGAGACAAGGTGGGCTTAAATGGTAAACAAATAAGGCAACTTTGGGTATAGGTCGAACTTTAAGTGGAGGCGAACTTAGTATAATGATTTTAGTTAGAATAGTTGTAAAGTGTTTTGGAATGGCTGTTTAATAAGACACGCATCGAGCTTTAACGTTGTGGTTTACATAAATGAATAATTAAACGATGTGTATGTAGCATCGCTAGCTATGAAGGCATCTCCCATGCTTCCTATGTCCATTGGAACACGCCACGCGCTAAGCCGACGCGCTACGTTCTTAGCCGCAGTTGGAGCGATACCACAACAAAAACTTTCCTGGCTCACATCATTTGTGTCGTAGCGGCCACATCAACCCGTTGATTCATGGTTTAAAACACTCCACCGAAGACAAATATTTTCTATGGCTGTCTATAGAATTACTGTTAAATAAACACACATGACACACAAACAGACATGACTACAGTCACGAATTCGCGTATCGTTACGATGATAATAGAGTCTTAGGGGAGTAAAAGGTACGATTTTTTTTTCTTTTTCCATTTTAACGTATTCCATACGTACCTGATTTGACTATATGACATATTATGTGTCAGACACACACATTTTGACTCTGTTACACCTGTCAGTCGCTGATTTTGATTATTAGACCGGGTAGATACGGTTTGAGAAGCACATGAAATCCGAAATGAATATCAGAAATATATAATTTCATGTTCTTATGCTTACATTAAATTTGCAACATTTAGCGGGGCACGGAAGATAGAAAAAAAAATTAAAATGTATTAAAAAAATATATCTCCTAAACAAATATTTAGAAACGGTATTAAAAAAATGTATATGTTAAGTCTTTTAAGGCGTAATGTAACTGTGAATTTGCAACAATTTTGTAATTACGGAAATGTATTTAAAAAAATGATTTTACTAAAAAAAATCTATGCCACGAACCTAACTTGCTATTGCTATATTTCTTTCTAAAATATGTAAAAGAAAATTAAATTCTTTAAAAACTATACCACGAACGATTTTATACGTATTTCGATTTTTTTGTTTAGCTTTTGTGTGAATGTAAAAATTATAAATGAAAAAAAATGTGCTTCTAATATTTGCAACATTTTACAAATTTCACAGAATATAGAGTTTGCGGTCAGTTTCCAATTTCAGAAAATAAAATAGAATTTTCATTATTTGCTTCGAAGATATTATGAAAATAGTACAAAAAAAATATATTTACACAGTTCCGTAAATAAGAAATTTTTGCAAATTCACAGTAATATTACACCTTAAAATTAGCTAACATATAACACTTTTAAATAACATTTCTAAATATTTGTTTAGGAGATATCATTTTTTAAACATATTTCATATTTTATTTCTATCTTCCGGACCCCCCAAAATGTTGCAAACCTTATGTACACACGTCCACATGAAATACTACGTTTATAAGAAAAAAAAATGCATTTCGGATTTAATGTTTTTCTAAGTGCTGATTTAAGGCTAAAGTTCCTGGAGTATATAAAAGAGCTGTGATACTAGTTCGCAAAAGAGTTTTATAATCTCATACATCTTTAGTGTTAAAATTGTTGAGTTGCTCTAAAACCAATATATTCTTGTTATATTTGTAGAGGGTAGCATTCTTAAGGTCCAAGTTTGAAAGCTTACTCAAATTCGCCGTCAATTCGTTGTCGTTACCGTATACAACGACTCCGCGTTTTCATACAAACCGCTAGTCCGAGAACATAGTCAAAAACAAGACAGGTTGAAAAAGTAAAATTCGTATAGGTTCGACGTTCGAAGATCCGTAAACGCCAATTCAGGTGAGAACTCGGACTACCCCTACAGAAGTCAGTGTTGGGTTGAGTAGTTAGGCGAGTATTGCCTTTCGACATGGCGTCTTTGGAAGAAACTGGGCAGATGTTCACTACGTTTTTTTAATCATTTTAACTCATTTCATTTTGCTTTAAAAGTTATCATTTTCGGGATGGTTTTATAAATGTTAACGTCAATTGAGTGACGGACTATGGGACGGTCGGACATTTTCCATTACCATACAAAAGGCATGCATTTCTCGCTGGCGGGCACTCGTCCAATGGTTGCCAGTCGAAGCGGCCATTGTTTTGCTGCTCTACCCACATCACTATTCATATTGGCAATGTTACAAATATGTACAATATGTTCATTTAACGTTGAGAACACAAGACGTGGGCGCGGTGAACTCTTGGCGAATTTTCACGTAGCAACGGCAGCTTAGTGCCAAATATGTTTCGGCGTGGCAGCCGTAAGTCGGCTTTGTTTGTGAAATTATATTGGTATACAGATATTGGACTGCGGTAGACATGAGACATGCACAGAAACGCTGATAATACTTTTTGACACATCTACTCGTTCCACGAAATAATTAATTTATAAGTATATTTTCACTTTACCAAGTAAAGTAATATTTGAGTCTACATAATTAAACAAGCATTCGTTGAGGTTTTGTCTGTTAGTACTGTATTTTAACAAGATTGAAACTATGAGTAAGTTAACCTAGAATGTAAATTTTAGCAAACCCTCGGATGGTTTTCAGAATTTCAATCTTATTGAGTAACAGCAATTAGAAAATGGTATACTATTAGATGGTGCTATATATATCTAGGAATTGTTAATAGAACAAAATCAATTAATGAATGAGTTTATGTTTTTTTTTAGTATTATTGTTTACGTCGTCAAATCTTATTTTAAAAACACAAAACACAAAAACATTTTTTTTATAAACTATAAAAGTCAATAAATTTCAATATTTTATAAAAAATCAATTAAAAGTCTATATACATAAAATGATCTAGAAAAAAATTAAATCATAAAATGTCTTATAGTGAAGCCACTTAATCGAATTATAGTTTTAAAAGTTCGTACCTCTGTTTCCTCGTCGCGCAATTCAATGTGCTACTTATTAAATATATGTTTACTAGCTTTAAAATTTTCAGAGTTGTGATTCCTGTGTTGAAGGCTCTCCTTGTTTCTGTAATCATGATTGCAAGTGTTCTGCAGAATTCATTTTTACCTGCATGACTGCCTTCAGAATATTGACATTACTTTCTTAGTATTCACGTACACACATACCTATACGCCGCTTTCCCGGAGGGGTAGGCAGAGATGATAGAGCGCCGTACGGTACGATCTACTGACATGCAAACATGGTTCACGAATACGGGTGCTACGTACCGGACATTGTTAGCAGTACTATTTTTTTTAATAGTGGCCCGCAGTGTGTATCCCAACTTGGCTGAGTCATTCTCGTAATTGCTTATTTCTGCAGACTGACCTAATGACCTCAATCGATGTTCCTGAGCCAATAGACCTGAAATCCTTTAAATAATTTCCGACAGAGACAACAAGTCTATAGTTATCAATTATAATAAACTAGCATCCCGTCCCGGTTTTGCACGGGCATAATATATTTAAAAAAAATATTGTTTTGACACAATGATACACAAATAAACTCTTTTTACGTAGAGTTCCTAAAAAAAGAGCATATACCTACATTGAAATATTTTAAATAAAAAAAACTTAGATATAATTTCAGCTGGAATGAGTCGCGCGGCAAGTTTATTTTGTGGCCTTGACTCCCTTCCCGTTTTTTTCTAATTTTTAAGCTCGTGATATCTTTCGAATGGAATGTCCGAATCGAATAATTCAAAATAAAGGTTTTGAAGCAGTCTTAAATAATAATTTATTTATTTTGATATGGATTAATACCTAGGTACAAATTTTTCTAGCCTTTTCTAGGGGCGGTATTTGAATTTTTATTTTAAAATAAATGCACACTTATTGTGACATAACTATAATATTTAGATGTATGCTGTCACGACATTTTTTGTAGATAATGATGTGTCCCATAAAATTGTAGTAGATCATTTTGTCCTATCGTGAATAGTTTTCGCAGCGCACGCGATGTAAGGAACATTCTTGGTAATTTTTTTGCACCTTGGGTTACGTTATCGGAGCTTTGGTAAAGATACCCAATTGTTTTTTAAAATAAAATATAGCCTATGTTATTCGAATATACTGTAGCTTTCCAACAGTGAAAGAATTTTAAAAAAATTCAAATCCGTCCAGTAGTTTCGGAGCCTATACAATTCAAATAAACAAACAAAAAATCAAACCATTCCTTTTTAAATTTTGGTATAGATTAGTGAACCAACGTTCATTACTTGTTGCTTGTTATATGGGCTGGACTAACCACCTTACACAGTTAAAATAGGTTGAATATAATACAATTTATACATAAAATCTGCAAGTTTTTACTGTATTTTTATGTGTTTGTACTTTCTGTGTATTGCCATACATAAAGTAATTCTTTGATTCCTAGTAAAACAAATAAATGTACCATAACAATTTCAGCAATCTAAATGTTTCAATTAAAATATCTTTGGATTCAAAATTTTAACTTTATAAAGAAAAACTTATAGCATGTGGCAAAAACAATTTCTATGATATAGGAAGTCTTAACGAATTCGTATTAAACGCATCTACATATTCGTATTAAGCGATAGCCCATGATGTTAGCTCTGCCATTTAATCTTTCTTCACTCAGTAGTATTTTTTTTGTTCAATATTTAATGAAACAATATGAATGAAAAAATCGTCAGATTCTTCTTTCGTGAGGTATATCGATTAAATTCTGTGAGATATTTTAAATAAATAAAGCTGTAAAAATAACGAATTCACAAGTCGCCCATGAGACATTCCAGTCTCGGCAATGTGACGCATGTATTCATAGTACGAATATGTAACATAATTTATTAGTTTGAATTTTGATATATTAATTAAATTTTAGTTTTTAAAAATTTCACATTCAATGAGGCCGGACACTGTGTACTTATAACGATTCGAAAAGTTGTCTCATCGGGCAGGTATGTTCCATCCCTCTCCAACGCGGGATAGTGGTGCTTGAGTTGACTTCTCACTCACACACTGTGTTCGTTTTGTAATCTCAGCGCGCTCATTCTAGGCCTGTTTGTTCACATGCCATTCCCGTAAATAACGCAATGGAAACAAAGCGTATTTTGTTCCCAATGACAGCACCACCGCTGACAGATACCGACAAGGCGACTGGCAACTTCTCTAACCGACCAATAACTTAAGACACTTGCCATGCACCGTAGAGCTCCGCGGGTCGAATGCCTACAATGTGACTGTCACTCCGACGGACATTGAATACGACTTGTTTGTATCATAACGAACAGACAGACAGACTGACAGCCCATTTATATGAGCTGGCCCGTGTTCAGTAGCCGCCGGTGGAGAACGCAGTGGTCAGCAGATCAGGCGTCCAACGTTCGATTACTTTTAAGTGTAGTTAATTCAAAGAGAAGACTTTATACAATTTAACATCACGCCGTTTGTCGGAGGGAACGGCAAAGGTTACAGTCACAGTTTTTTGTCACTCGGATTTGTCAACAATATTTGGTCTGCCGTTCGATTACCGCTAGCGATTGCAATGTTTAGAAAGAGGAGCCAAAACTTCAACAATAATACCTGCCGAGATATCCCTATAAACTTAAAATTTATAATACTATTAAAATAAACATTATAAGACAGAAGTTACATAATCGTACTATACATTGATATAAGACTTAGTTGACGAAACAAGCTTGCATGCCGGTGATGGAGGTGATGATCGCAAAAAATGACGCCACATGACTTACAACATTATGTCGCCGTACACATTTGTAACATAGTGATTATAACGGACTAAATCAAATTTTAGGTCAAACAAATTGGTAGGAAAACTTATTTGGATAAGAACTATTATTCAATAAACCAGATGGTCGTTTTTTTTTTTATGTGACTGGACATGGATGGCTAATACCACACCTTCTGTCATGGTATTAGCCCAACACATCACATGGGAACTAGGTGCCATGCCAGGACCTTCCTTATAATGCTCGGCTACATTGAACTGGATGGAAAACACGGACATTTTTTCATTGCCGCTTCGACTATCCTTCATTCAATGCGATGGTACCAACCCGGGCGGGATTAACCCTACCACCTAGTAAGTAAGGAAGGGGACCTACAGTTTAACGTGGAATCCGAACCACGGCCAGCCTCTCTGAGCGGTCGAATGGTCACCCATCCAAGACCAGACCGGACCCAGCGTTGCTTAACTTCGGAGAGCGATCGCCGAAGTGTCGCGCCACTGGGCTATTAAGGCCATTATTTCTTTTTTTTTTATTATTATTTATTGTCGTTACGCCATTCTTCATTCGTAGTGATGTATTCACCGAGAGCCTAATCAGGCTGTCACGCCTCCTGCGGCACAATTGTGGTGTCGACACTTTTTTAGTTCCTTCCGTTCTCCGGTAATTTCTTCACCTCCATGACGCCGGTAGTTTTTTGGAATAATAATTATGTTTCAGGCTGTTAGGCACAGCGACCGAAAGTTTTTTTGACCATCATGGGTGAGACGTCAGATTCGTTGTTTGTCAATTGTTTTCTTAATTTTTTATCAAATAAATCCCTTGTAAATGTTCTGTTTATATGTATCAGAAGGAAAAAAAGTTTATTGGATTGTACGATGTCTCGTTGTTTTAGAAAAACTATCATTTGATAAAGTCAATACCATGAAAAAGACTTATGACCTCCCAAAGGCCCGAGGATGAGTAAAAATATGACCTAAACATATAAAAAACTTTTGGCAATTGAGAGTTTCGTTACGTTTTATAAAGTTCGCTAGTTCACGCCCTTTTCAAAGGGCCATGACCTATGACATAGAAGGCAAGTCCCCGCGCTACTGAACTATCAGCTGCTCAAAAGAGATAGACTCTGATTAATAATTTGTGAAATTATAAATACAGCTAAAATTATATGCTTCCTGAGTTTATCCCCGAAAGCCTACAATATCAAAACCGCACACATATCGCAGGATTACAGGCGTTGCATTTTCAGTAAAAGTAGGCCTACATAGGTACCTGAGCGATCGGGAACAAAGCAAGCATGGTTCACTGGAGTTTGGCAGTAATTTATATGCTTTGTTGAAAACGTGCATTAAAATGGATATTCGGATTAGCAAGAGCTTAGCGGCGGGCTTTCATAAACCACGTTTTAGGGTAGGCAGGCAAATCTATAATGCTGGATTTGCGAATTCGACATTGTTGTATGTAGTTCAAATTCGCTCTCGCTAGCACTGCGAGGCAAGAGGGTTACCGGCTTAAGCTCACACAAAATGTTGTCCGAGAAATCAGTGAAACGTGTAATTTTCGTGACGTATTTTTCTATTATGAGAAAAATATTAAATATTGCTTGACACCAGTGTTCAAATGAGGTATGTACTTTTTTAGTATGTTTGTATAGATGTATCTACATGATTTATGGACTTAGTGCATATGCATTAATGTGTACGTTATTTTTAGGGTTCCGTACCCAAAGGGTAAAAACGGAACCCTATTACTAAGCCTCCGCTGTCCGTCCGTCCGTCCGTCCGTCTGTCCGTCTGTCACAGGGATGTATCTCATGAACCGTAACAGGTAGGAAGCTGAAATTTTTACAGATTATGTATTTATTTTGCCGCTATAACAACAAATAGATAACATTATAAAATAATAAAAATTAAAGAGGGGCCCCATACAAAAAAAAAGTTTTTTTTTTGTAAATCCTGTACGATGGTACGGAACCCTTCGTGTACGAGTCCAACTCGCACTTGGCCGGTTTTTATGTATGTGCATATATCCATATTGGGTTTCATCATTAACGAATCGTCTTAAACTTTCCGAATTCTTAATTTCATCAACCCATGGTTACTAGATCCATACTATAACCTATAACCTTATACCATAATAACTTATAACCATATACCATAATATTATAAATGCTAAAGTAACTTTACTGATTAATTTCGGTATAGAGATATGTAGTCTGGACCTTAGGAAAGGACAAAGGCTATCTTCTATGGCGAAAATAAACTTAAAGAGGGTGAAAAGAGAGATGAAAGTTTATATTGGGAACTCATATAAAAAAACATAGGTTCAGTGCGAAACGACATTGAACCGAGCGGAGCCGGGTACCTCAGCCAGTGTAAACATAAACGCCAGTTTTAATCACTTACTTGCGATTTCACCCGGCGGGTTTATTTGGCATAGTAAATCCCCAGTATTTCGTTAATTCGTAAGTGAACTCAGTCGGCGGCGCCACCGCCATTGTATAGAAACTAGTTTCGGTTGCCACTCCTGTCATTGCTTCCTCGCTGGGTGCACCTCACTAAACCGCGTCCGACTATTATTAACGAGCGGCCACTGAAAACTGCTGAAAACTTGCGTCATTACTGAACACCATTATTTACAGCGACGGCTGAGCCACGAAACGAACCGCCACCCATCCCGTCCACACCTGTAGACCGGGGGCCGGCAGTCATGTTTGTTACGTCACATCGATGTATATTTGTTTAATTATTGCAATATCAATTTTTATTTGCGTTTGAACATGGAGCGATATTAGAAGTAGTCTCGTAATTCTTCTATTTTTAGGGTGACCCTTCCCGACGACTAACTCTTTCGCGGGCACAGCACAAAACCGTTCTGTTGCGCTCTGGCACTGTCTCTGTTTTAAAGAAAAAGACAGTCCTCGTGATAAGGGGGATGTTGCACGTCCACAATGTGCGTAGTCTTATATCACAACGACTTATATCTAAAAGTAAATCACGGACGCTGAAGTAAAAAATCAAATAAAAACTAAATTGATTATGAATCTTCATGGAACAAAATACATAGGTTTGATGACTAAGATTTTTTTAGACTATTTTGTTTGATCGTCGAGTAATCTACGACCAAACTTATTGCACAAAACACGCGAAAATTTCGAACTTTCTTATTACTTAGAAACCATATACAATTGTAACATGCCAATAATCATCAAACATCAATCAAGTAATGCTGTTTTCAATGCAACTTTGGATCTCCGAAAAGAAATGTGCGCATGGTCTTCTTTCCACGTTTGTATTAGGAGTTAAGCGGGAAGTTTATATATATATAAGTTTTATATAGTTTCCATGTTATTAGAAAGCAATGCAAACACCTATTGATTTTTTAACTTACACGGCAACGTTTTTTTTATGTGACTAGGAAGGGCAATACCACATCCATTGTCATCACATTAGCCCAACACACCGCTTTTCCGAAGAAATAAGGTGCCATACCAGGATCTTCCCTTTATGAGCACGGCTGCATTGGATTAGATGGAAAACAATTTCATTGCCATTTCGACAATCTTTTCATACAACTCGACATGTCGCCAAAAAGAAAAATAGATCAAATATCCGCAAACAGTTGGACTATTTGGCACTGTCAGTGGAAAGAAAATAGTGACGGGAATTGGTTTAGTTACTCACAAAATCATGAAAAATTAAAAATTGACAAGAATGAGAAGCGATAGAAAAATAATCGTAACTATTCTTACGAGGACCATTCAAATATCTGCTGACTTTTTTATGTTAAGCGCGGCATATGGCGTACGCCAGGACCGCATATAAGAGGTGCCCGGCGACGCCCATAGGCTTTCGAACTTTCAGGGGAACTGCGAAAACCATGCCGGCCCGCCAGGTGCTTCTTCACACCGTGTCTAAAGGACCCCGGGTTGCACTTTGAGGGAATCTGACAGTGTATCGAATTGTAAAGGATTGAAAAATACTTGCTCCTAGACTTATCTCACATCTCTGTTGACGGAAAATGCTCGGGGAGTTTTCCCACAATTTGGCCGATAGTTCTCGCGGCGAAAACAACAACTTCTATTTTTATTCGTTCTCGTGCGAGCGGATATTTTTGAAAGGTGTGTATTTATTTAACGTCAGCAACACACTGCGCTTTCGGTATACATAAAAACTACAGATTTCAAATATCATTTAAGACGGTCTACCCTATCATTTCCCATGCTACGGGCGATAACTGTTTACATGCCCTAAATGTTTTACGATGATTTTAAATTCTTGATTCTAAAATATATTATAGAGACCTACGTCAATGTATTAAAAAAATGCCTTTTACATTTGAAAACATTGGCTAATAAACATTGGAAAAGTTAGTTTTTTTAATGTTCTTTAGATTTTTTTCTATTGATTTTTATATTGATATCTACATTAAAAAAAACATACGGATATAAAATTAAATTTTCTCAAGTGATTAAAAAAATGTGATTTGAATCTGACAACTTTTAGGCGCAGGGAATCGTTAAGGCCTGGAATTTTACTTCTCAGTCGGCTTGCCAAATTGTGCCTTGGCCGATGGACGAAGAATCCATTTCTTTAATTTTTTTTAATTTAGAGCTCCGCTACCTTCACGACAGTCTTAATAAATTATTTTTAGGTAACCTGATAAAGTAACCATTGTAAAGTTTTTATCAATATAAAAATTTTAAGTCTCCGGTGTTTTGAGTTGTCAATTTAGACAAATATTCATAAACTATCATAAAAAAGTTTTAACACAGAATATGAGCCTCTCAGATATTCACCGTTATAGGTTTCAAATATTGCTAAACAATCAATGCATATTTCATCTTTCAAAATTTCAAAATAAGTAGTAGTTGCATTTAAAAATAATAGAATATAGTTTTACTTATGCCCTTATGGAACACTATCATGACCATCATGCCCATGAAAAACTCGGGAAATAATAGAAAAATTTGCAAACGCATTTAACATTTAATGAGCCATCGCACTGTGTGGTTTAATTGATTCAAAAAGTCGTCACGAGGAAAAAATTTGTTTCATCTCTCTCTAACTTGCGATTTTGATGCTTAATTTAACTTCTCACTCCCACACTCTGTACATCTCGTAAGCTCAAAGTTACATGCGATGCGAATCAAAAAGTTAAATACGTTATTATTAGAAAACATAAAAAGAAATTAACCAACAAGCGAGCCAAGCCCCTTTTAAATAATATTGCGGTGAACCTATAAAAGAAGTTTAAATTCTAAAATAGTAAGACCTAGTATGTAGAGAAAACATTACATAAATTACCCTTACACTCCGCGATTAGTTAATTAACGAAGTAACACACCCCTTTCGCCGGAGGCAGGTTACATTAAAACTACTTCCAGGTAAACAGGATGTTCTGAAAACAACACGAAACACGCTCCTTTGCTCCAGAGCAAACACAATTTGATACAGTTCATAGCAAACTCGGCTCTAGGCGTTGATGTGAAGTCGCTAACGAGGCTTAATGTCTAGTTATTTATTAATATACTCTATTGAGCATTGTATGGCTTAGAATGGCGTATGAAATATAACGGATTCAGGCGGAAATAATGGATTTGAAACCCACATTTCATAAGACATGTGACATTGCACATTGTATTTGCAACGAATGACTAACGCATTGTACTCTCATTAAATTCATAAACGTTACTTATTATAGCGACAAATTTATCACGTTTTTTTGTTTTTGTTTTTCAAATTCATTACGTTGGTTAATTTACTTGTTTTATCATTCAAAAATATTAAACCGATAGTAATCAAATAAATTAAGAAACTGTGAAAATCATTGTTTTCTCTTAATTTTTTGAAAAAAAAAACGTACGTCGATATAATGTGAGCTCTGACATTAGTTATCATGGGTCAAAATCTTACTTACAAAAAAAGTCGATCGATGTGCCAACCACCCTGAACCAGATATATTTTACCCTTTGCCATGTCAGCTAACTAAGCTGTTTTTAAAATTTAATTAAGCAACTAAGCCTTATAATTTTCATGAAACCAATGGGTCCTTAGGAGTCGGAAGCAGGGAAATCACTAAGAACCCCAAATTTCAACGAACAAACATATTTAACAGTTCATGTTATGGAGCGTTCATGCAATGGAGCGAGCCACGATGGAAATATCACTACGGGATATGGTGCTGACGAGGCAATCCGCCGACGCACCAAAGTAGTCGATATTGGACACCGGGTGGCTAAGCTCAAGTGGCAGTGGGCTGGTCACGTCAGCCGAAGAGACGACGTCCCTTGGAGTAACCGTGTCCTACACTGGCGGCCGTGGACAGGAAACCGGAGTGTGGGAAGACCACCCGCCAGGTGGGACGATGACATCAAGTGTGTCGGCGGAAAGCAGGGGTTCCGAACCGCTGAGGTCCGGGAGGACTGGAGAAAAATTAGAGAGGCGTAAGTCCAGCAGTGGACGCAAACACGCTGACTGAGTGTTATGCAAGACAAAATTTATTAAAAACCAAAAACGAATGCCATACAATATAGTGAATGCACCATGGTATAATTAATTATCATTCACGTATACTTTACACAGGAGCTAGACACACAAAGAACTTAACATCGATATGTTTGGCCCGAATTCATGCATTAGTGAAATAGTAAGCGTTGTTTAGGCAGCAAACGAAGACGGGACAGGGAAATTGCTCGGCAAACATTTGTAATGGCTCCGGCGCGACGGCGACGCGCGACGCCCAACCCATCGTCACGGGAGCCACCGGTGCGGTGGCGGTACATGTGAGATAACAATAAGTAAAACCGGCAGGGAATGCACCCATTCACTGACGACATTCCCAAAATAAGAACCCACCGATCCTATAGATCTTTTATCTATAGGGTCCGTAAACTACGGAATCGACTCCCTGCCAAAGTTTTTTCCTCAAAATAAAACCTGGGCTCCTTCAAACATTGCGTTAAAAAGCACCTGGTCGGCCGGCATGGTTTTCGCAGCCCTATGTGAATGTCCGAAAGCCCATGGGCATCGTCGGGTGCCTTATGAAGTCCTGGCGTGCGCCATATGCCGCGCTTAACATAAAAAAGTTCGCCTTTCTGTATTGTTTTTTACGCTGATAACTTCTACGCAACGTGGAAACGAGAAAACAACATTTAGGACCAAGTGATATTGGGTAATTATTACATTCAACTGCATTTGTCACGAAAAGTAAGCAGCGAATGACAGTAACATGAAATGTGTGTAGGCAGGCAGTGACAAATATTTTTGTTAACACGTTGGACTCCCATCGAAGTATTTTACTAGTTCTTTTTCTAAGAAAAAATATTGTCAATATATTAATTTTTTTTGGCGAGCTTAATTTATTTTAATATGATAAAAGGATATAACAGAAATAAGGACAAAAATAAACAGAGAATGTAAAAGTAAATGATTAAATTAAATAAATAGCTCCTTCATTGGAACTGTTGGCATTATTCCAATGACCGAACCATCGTTCCCCCGCGCAATGGCCAAGCTTATTTTTTGGGTAAGGAACCCTCTGGCACGACGGTCTCCGGACTCCTCAATGAGCAGTTTGCCCAAATACATGGCATGGAGCCCGGACGCCAAAGAACTGCTTTGGCGTCCGGGCTCCATGCTTCAAGGGTCTCCACGGCAAAAGCGACAAACTCGTAATTTGGTATAATGTCACGATACTTTCTATGTTTTACGGTTTGCGTCTTTGCCGCTGCTTCCTGACAAGAGCCGCCTATGTGACAGGGGGCTAAGGTATCCGCGCATGTGACATCCCAGACAAGAGCCCTCTCTTGCTTCCATGGCAGCAACGACATACCGTCTGCCCGCTTTCCGTCGTCCCGGACCAAGCCAACCGGCTCGAGAACGCTGGGTATGCATACGGTATACATTAATTTTACTATTTATTGATCTGAAGAAATGTTAAAATATGACAAAATCCCGAATATGTACTTGAGCTTTACGAAGTACTTCATTAATCTGGTCGTGGTACAGACACGACAATTCCACTCACTTCAGCCCTGTAATTTGTAGAATGGACCGTGAAACAAGACACGTTAAATAAAAAGACACCTGCAAATAAAATAAATATTGATATTGATGAATGTGCCCTTGATTTACCGTCGATTATAAATATATGCATACCACATTCGTTGAAAAAAATCGGCGTACTTGCTTAGGACGAAAAAGTATATTTACGTGTTTCTGAAATTCATACTTGCCTAAAAGCTGTGTTTGGTGCTACGCATCCGCCGCAGAGAATCAGAACACCTCTTGTGGTTGACATTAGATTTTTAGAACGAATGGTTTCTCAAATTCATTTCTCTGCCGGACCGCCAGGATATGGAACTGTCTGATGGCGGGTGCCTTTCCTCAAACCTATAACCTGGCAGTCTTCAAACTCAATTTGAACAAGCTTAATAGCTCAGCGACAATCAGCAAAACCGCTGGTATGACGCCTCGCTGGTTTCGCGAGGTTAGTTGGATTGGCTTTTTAGTACCTTTGTCTCTTAGCACAGCAATCGGATTGTTCAATAAAAAAGACACAAATGTCTTTGACAAATGCTCTGCCTACCTCAATTGCAGTAGTAATGTTCATTTCATGTTCATTACTCTTTTGTGCTTATGTGTTGTGGCAAATTAAATGTCTTATGTCTTATATGTCTTATAATACATATATTTCAAAAGCAAAATAATACCTGAATTTTATTTCAGGCGACATAGCACAGCATACCAGAGAGGTCGTTGGCTTCACACCAATCAGTACAGACGCACTTCATTCACCGCATCCGTTGGTGTGGAGACGTGCCAATAAAAGAAAACGAACGAGACGAAACGAAATTGTGCAATGTTAGTGAACTGACGGTGACCCAAATGTTAGGTTCATGCGGAGGATGTAGTAGAAACGACGTACTGTGTTCATACATGTTTCTACAATATTTCTGTTTCAGATGAATGAACATATTCATAGTTAATGACGCTGTTGGGACTTAAATTATTCGGACACGGTAATGTCGTATCACTAATCAACTATATTTCATTTATTGCTAATGGTTATACAAGGACATTTCCAAAGAACAGTTTTTATTTATTAATGTAAAAAAGGCAAACGATATTAATTTGATTTTAAAGTGCGATATTTCAGTTAGGTTCCAATTCGACGTTGAAAAAAGAGCATGAAAAGTTAGAAAAACCCTACCCCATATATACGTATTAGGGTATTTTTTTCTACTTAGTTTAAACTTAGTAAAAAAATTTTTTTTTTACTTTTTAATAAAATAGTCAGTTAGGGGTGCGGTTTTTTCCTTTTGTTCCCTGTTGTCACCATTATATTTTATGAATATAGTAGGTAGTTCATAGACTGTTTGCATTTAATTATACTTTTTTTTATCTATTTCATATTCCAAGTTTATTTAATTTTATTTTCTATTCTTAATTCTCTTGATGGATGTATGTTTGGTTAGTATGCAGATGTCAAATCTAAAGTTTTCCAAAAGAACAGGCGTAAAACTGAAGGCGTAAAAAAATTACTAGCATATTTCAATAACAGATACTGAGCCTGTTGTATTCGATTTATGATAATTGACCGGGCGAAGCGAAGGTCTCCGTTTCAAGATGGGAAAGAGAGTTTCGCATGTCCGGCTGTTTTCCTCTTCAGGCCGCATTTTCAACCGATTCGCGCGAAATTGTGTAAGCAGGTTCGGTATTTTTATAGATTTTGTTTAGTTAAGCTACTTTTAAGTGTCAATCTAAACTACTAATTAAGGTGACAACTGGGACTACAGGCTCTGGAAATTTTGCAAGCAGATTCGATATTTATTCAGATTTTTTTAGTCGAGCCAGTTTTTTAAAACTTAAAAAAAAACAAGTTCAAAAAGATAAACTCGCGAGGTCTACAGCTCAGAGAGCCACCACTAGTATAGTATTGACAAAATTTCTTTGCTATTACTTTTTATTTTATTTACACTTTATTTACCTTATTGCTAGGTTTCTTTTTCTCTACCACTGCGCGTCATTTTTAGGGTGTGCATGTATTATTTTTTCTTGGTTATGGTAAATAAACGTAATAAATTGTTTAAATAATTTGGCAATGTCGTGATTTTTTATTTAATAAAATATACCATCAAGAATGTAAATTTTCACGCAACAGCGCATCTGAGCATTCGTACATCGCTGGTGAGTCGCTCGCGCTGACTCGCGCTGACCACAAGCAAGATTGAATCCGGGAATATAAATATGTCGTAAAGTCACGTCGAGGCTTCGTCGGCGCGTGTCGTGGTAGGCGGGATAGTTACAGTGCAGCCGTGGTGAATTGACAGATAAATAGGGGATTTCGCAGCGGTTTACACGGCGGATGTACACATCCTCATATGAAAGTAACTATAATCTTAATTTGCCTAACTAATAAACATGTACACCATCGCTATTACTCCGGTATTTTAGCTGTCAATAAATACTACTCATTAAGGCGGTATGAGGTTACTCGAGTACAGTCAACCAAAGGTTAAAGGATACACTTCCGGTTGAACTTAAAAATGAATAGTGTTTAAATACAACCTCTGATTCAATTTTGTTAGGGTTTTAGTAGACATCCTCAACTATATTTAAATCTATACTCAACACTATAATTGTTTCCAAAAGTCAAAGTATTTCGACTGTTCGTCTTTTCATTCAACCGGATGTGTATCCGAAACTCTTTGTTCGACTGTACATGAAGCATTGAATAAAATAGCGAAAAAAAAGTCATAAGCTTACTTGAAGTTTTGACGAAAAGTGTATCTAGTGACCCAGGATTCTGTGCAGTAAGGACTAAATAGCCGAGGGCATAAGGCGGCGGTCGCTGATTCGAGAACATTTCGTATGAAACTAGTGAGTGTAGGTTTAATTATTCCTTCCCTGTAATGAATAAATTTAATGATTCCTATAAGATCTTTAAGTCTGCAACAAATGTACTGAGGATCAGCAATGAAATAAGAAAGGTTTGTTAGTCATGAAATTAGAACCTTTTGTTATTTTTAACAAAATAAAATAAAAATATATTGCAAGGGCGAGTCCTACTACCGCATCAAACACGTAAAACAGTTGCATAGTAAGCGGTTCGATGTTATGTATGTATTAATGCTAAATCCAAAACGAGAAATATTCACAATGAATATTGGGAAACTTATTGCAGAAACGAGCACCGATGCGCGATGGCGATTTATTTCGAAATTCACAAAAGCCGACAAAAAATATGTAGAATATTGAACACAAAATGGCAGATCCTACAAAAATAAAGGATATTTTACAAATGTTCTCCAACGACCGCTTGAAGTGACTGACAGTTGAGTGGTGCCATCTGCCGCTGGTCTGATCATCGATAAAGGAGAAAAATGATCTGACATCAATTACATTCCGATTTTTAAATAAGGTGTTTTTAAAGGTGGTGAACAGAAGTAAACTTATTTCTTTTTTTAATTTGAACCTAAAATACAAGCGAAAATTGTTAGGTGACATTGGATTAGGTCAGTCGGGCCGGGTTTTGTTAGGATAGGTTTTTTAGGTAAGATTTTCTACTATTACTATGATTTAAAAATGTCGTGCATGTGCAAAGAAAGCGTTTTAATCATGTATTATTGAAGAAATCTTCAGTCAAATCAAATATTCTTTAGTCCACAATAAAGTTAGTGAAATGAGATTTTTAACTTTTTAAAGTTAATTATGTATTGAAAGGCACTTAATATTCATTGTCTACATTCATATCCTCTAGCCGACCTTCCCCTTCTTTATCGAACTCATGTCGACTCAAATTAACTTGCCAGATACGTCCAATTTAGCGCCAGCGGACTACATCACATATTAACGACCCATCGCGCCGAGCAATATCCGTAGCCGCACTATATTAACATAATTATACTTCAGGGGACTTCTTAATTAAAAAAGATTAATTTTCACAAGCGTGTCAGATGGAAAATCAACCAGATAAAAGAGGGAGGAAAATAAATTAAAGAGTTGCGTAGGAGCGTAATGGAGCTAATTTGACAGATGATAATGTTAATAACACAGCTTAATGAAGTCCTAACATTTCAAGATCATATGAATGGCGTAAGCTCAGCTGATTTCCACAAGTAAATTGTAGAGGACGCATTCATATTTCTAGTTTGATAGTTCTTTTTTTAACACCCGACATATCATAGAGATAAAATATGCATATTTGAATGACATTTAACCCCACAGTCGAATTTGCTTAACATTTCTCATAAATTAAAGCTCGACTTTGTTTGCTTGTTGTATAGGTTATATATATTATGTATAAGGAAAACTTATTGAACGAGCGTAGCGAAGGTTTCTGTTTCATGATTGGATAAAATGCTTACGTATGTCCGGCTACTCTCATCTACAGGTCTCATTTCTAAACCGATTCACGTGAAATTTTGTAAGCAGTTTCCATATTTTTATAGATATTTTTAGTCAAGCCAGTTTTAAAAAAAATTAAAAGGGCGGAGTAATTTTGTAAAAAAACTCAAATGTACATACCACATTGTTCGGTCGTTCTCTTCTACAGGTCGCATTTCTCAACCGATTCTCTTGAAATTTAGTCGAGCCAGTTTTTTTTTAATTCAAAATATTGTCATTTTTAAAATAAATTGTTGATAACTACAGACTCGCGAGGTCTACGAAGAAAATCAAATCATAAAATATATCTGATTAGTGTTCAGGTGAGCACGTATAGGCGTTGTACTTATTGATCTACGAAATAAAATATTTCTCATGTTTTCATGCAAGCATGTGAAGCTGTGATATGTTAGATCTGCGACTCTATTACGAGTTACACACCAGTTCAAAGATTCCGTAACGACCGTAACATATAGCAGTTGCTTGGCAGCGGTTGCATGTCGGCATGTTGGTCCTTAGTTACTCAACACCCGAGCTGGCGAACACGGGTTCGAAGCTCGTTTGTTTAGATCGATCGATAACATCCGCTCTTGTGGTTCATTAAATACTTGGCTTGTATTATTGATCGTGTTTAAATAAATAAAAGTGATGAAACATTTAGGAATCGCCTGTGTACTTATCGAACTTAATTATGTGTTTTTTTTTGTTTCAAGTTTTTTAGTTTACTGTCTTTTGTTTAACTCACGGACTCAGCATGAGCGCGCTGTGCTTACAAGACGAACACAGCGTGGAGGTTAGAAGTCAACTCAAGTACTACTACTGCTAATTTGAAGAGACATGGAACATACCTACCCGATGATAAAACTTTTCGAATCGCTATAAGTACACAGTTTATGTGTATACCGAGCTTGATAAATGTGAAATGCGTTTTTTGTAAAATCGTTATGTTTTATTTAGTTTTCCAAAAAGAAAACTCGCCTTGAAGCCATGTTTACCTTGTGCGTTTGTAGATTGCGAGGTGAACGGACGTAACAACTAGGATAAATACCCATTTTGCTTTTAAATAAGGCATGGCCCACTAATTCTTTGTTGATCATATTTCTTACCTTTTTAAGTAAAACTTGAAACATGACTAACTTGACAGATTATTATTTGGAAGCTACATGTCGATTTAGATTTGTTGTTGAGTAAAATAAAAACTTTCAGTACATTTTTCATGAAACCATTCGGGTTTGTTGTGTCAGTTGACTCTGTGTGTTATTACATTCTAAGTCTAAGATTAAATAGTTAAATAAAAATAAATCTCAAATTCATTCACGTTTCAAGTTTTTAACGCAATTCATTAAAAAATCTATAAATGTAACATTTTGTTATTTTATTTTGTAAATAGAAAAAAGTGTACTTTCAACTGTCTCGAGCAGGACACTGAACTCTGAGCCTAAATATTTGGCAATGCGTGGGCTGATTTAGTAGTACTTATTCCGTAAGGCGTCGAGTGACTAAAGAGAAATCTCACCTCGCTACAGAAAATGCAACATAAGTACAAGTAAAAGTAATGCACAAGGCAATGAGTCTGTTTCTTGTAGCAAGGCGGGTCGAACTATGTAGCTAACTTTGAACGTGTGCGACCTAGGGACGTGAGGAATGCTAAAGAGCTAATATCGATAGATTTTAACCATACAACTTATGCCTTTTGACAATAAGCTTAAAACTTGTATCAAAAAATTTCATATATATTTTTTCAGATACATCTTTTACTTATTTATTTAATCCTTTTCCTTTCCAAGTTTAGTGTTAAGTTTTTTAAATGTTTTTTATACGACTCTATTAATTCTTGTAGCGTGCATACATTGCGTGTTTAGCTCACTTTACGGTTTTATGGAACCTGACAAGCATGGCTAATACCACACCTCTACGGTCATTATATTAGCCCCATACATCACATTCCCGAGGGTATTAGGTGTCATGCCAGGACCTTCCCTTTATGAGCACTGCTACAATAAACTAGATGGAAAACACGGACAATTTTTCATTGTCCTATCAACCATTGTTCCAACCAATACGGTGGATTAACCCTACCAGCATTTAGATTGAATTAATGCAATCACATTTGAATCTCGATTGGTTTTTAATTATAATGTGAACAAAGCCTTCAACTAAAACACAGTTAATCGATATCTATTAACGTGTTTGCACCGCCCTAAATACGCCGAGGAAGGGCCGACAAAACAAAAATAAAATTAACCGCCGCGCAACAGGCGCTCGTTCTTAAGTATTTTTTATTTTTATTTTCACATTGAAGCTTTCGTCCTGTTGCCCGCAGGATAAAACTCACGACCTTCCTTAATTCCTGCGACTACTTATACAATTAGTGTTACCGTGCTGCAACATGGAACGCTCAGACGGGGTTTAGCTATGTATATTCGCCGTTTCGTAGATCGACCACCGTATAGAGGTTAGGCAATATCTTCCTGGCATTCATACGATACACATTACGTACGTCTTTACGTTTTAACGTTTCGGCTGAATGGGACAAGATTCGATTAAAAATATATTTTTGCATCGTTGTTTCTATACCATAGCACGTCCTGATGAATGAACGGTTAATTTGACTTTTTATGTAAATTATGTGTTTCTGTCATCTTTTTAAATTTATCGGGTGATCTGTATTTTTCTGTAACCAAATTTTGGCTGACTTGCAAGTGAAACCGTTTAACTTATTTTAACATATACTTTAATTAAATACTAAATTTTTATGTTCATTTATTATATGTTTTACTATGTTCTGTGGCTTTATTTTCCGCCTTAAGGCTGTTCCGACCCATATAAAGTTGTTTGCAGACATAACGCAAAAACTATTGCACTTTAAGCCACGAATTGATAATAAAAGTTTAATATTAGTCATATTACTTGCAGCGAAAACAATTTCACAATTTCAGGATTATTGGTTTTGTTACAATTTATTGAAATAATTTTTTTATTTAACAGCGCCATCTAACGGTGTAAAACTACTAATCGGCAATTACAACGAAACCATTAAACCTGAAATTGTGAATATGTTTTCGCTGCAACTACTATGGCTATATTTAATATTTTTGACGAATGTGTGCCTTAAAGTGCAATACTTTTTGCGTTCTGTGTAAAAAAACATTGTATGGGTCGGAACATCCTTAAGTATCCGTAGGTCTTGCAAACAAAGTATTTTAAAAATTCGCCAACGACTTTTATCTTCATAAATTTAGATCTTTTGCAGATTAACTCGATCAAATGGCTCGTGCCTGTTTCCTCGGTCAAATTGAGAAATATTTTTCTGAAATGTTGTACATAAAAAAAAAAACATCTGAGAGCCACATCTGTACGTTTGAGTTTGATTTTATAACTTATCTTATATGCATGATATACGTCTTTTTGTATTTAAATACAAATTTATAAACGCGTGAATGTATCAAAAAAACAAAAACGTACAGACGTAGCTCTCAGTTGATTAATTTAATGTACACAATATTGGAAAAATATTTCTTAGATTGACTGAGGAATCAGTCATTAGCCATTGTATGGATCACCTCATTATCCTCACACGGGTAAGTCATGACTAAACAACCACACTGCATAATTCGTCAAGCTCCAATTCTCGCCTGCCAAATTCGCAGGATTACAGGATATTATGTATGTATATTTAATGATGACGTAGTTAAAGTGGCGTTTCCCCGTAAAAGCGCTCATACGTACGTTACTCAGGTAACTTAACAATTAAGATCTGTTTCAGCTTCGCGAAACATCTTTTACTGCGGAAAATAATTAAATTAGCAATTAACGAGCTCTGAAATCGCTGAAGCAAATTATTTGTAACCCTGTTGTCTGATAGAATCTTTCGCATGGATTTGTATTTCTATATCTACAATTGTCTTGATTATATCTTGCTCTTATGACGAGGCATATTGCAAAACCGTTCTTAACTTTACATAATATTATAGTAATTATGAGATTCAACGGTATTTTATAATTTCATGTCGTTCAAAAACATTAAAGATAAATTGATGGTGTAGCTAAAAATGAAACAATAACGCTCTAGATCATGGGGCCTTCCCGCACTCGGTGCCCATGGATGAGATTTTTTATCTCGTCTGATGGGCACCAGGGTTGTCGGGGGCCCCCGGCACTGCTGCAATCCCGTCTCGACTGCTCCTGGACGGTTTTCATTTTAGCTAGTACGTATTTAATTCTTGTTTTTGAAATAGTTTTTAGTAAATTTTTATGTATTTAATCGATACGACATTACCGTTATCGCAATAATTTATTTTCAACAACATCTACATTTGAAGCATTATAATCAAATTTTAAAAATAATGTGAAAAGGATTCGAACCTGCTTTTTGGTTGTAAAAAATATGATTACAATGCTACATATGTAGACATCGCTGAAACTGAAATTAAATAACGTTCTCATTCTTTGTCAAAACTTTTTTAACACTTTAATTTGCCTAATTTGATCAATCAAAGGTCGGCTCGGTGCTCAAGGGCTCGTGGACTTGCCGTCCATACAAAAGGTCATGGGGTTCAAATATCCGCGCCATTCATGCACCACTTTCTTTCTCTTTCTGAGTTGGATAAGTACATTTCGTTACGAATGCGAGCTGATTCATGGTTCGGAATTCAGGCAAAATCTACTAGGGAAGAGGCCCCTACTGGATTACGGGTTAGGCCGCCCTGGTTGATGCCATCGCATTCGATAAAAAGATGGCCGAAACGGCAATGAAAAATACTTACATAACTCCTTCGGAAATGCGGTGTGTTAGGTAGTATTAGCCGTACTACAATCCATCACAAATACAAAACAATTCAAAAGGAACGTGTCTTCAATTTCACTTGGAAGTGTCGTAAATTTCCGGAAGATTTAACTTAATTTCTGATTTAATTGCTTATTTTCATTGAGGCTCTGAGCGGCGCGACGGCGGCGGCGGCGCGAGGAGGGATGCGGGGGGATATGCAAATCGGATAACGGGATGATATCCAAATGGATTGCGAAGATTAGAATTACGAGGGAACAATAACGGAAGTACTGGCGCTTCCAAATATAATTGCCGTTTCGTTTAGAGCGGGTATTTTTAAGGTTTTCAGCTTTCAAATTTGCGTGTATTATGCTTAAACTGCGGGCTGTGCTGCGGGCCAATTGCTTAGCCGTATCGTCTGCGGTCTCTGTCGTCAGAAATGATATTTTTATACCTATTTCACTCATTTGCACGAATTCACTCTCGCAGTTTTTACATGGATCCCGTTCATGTAAAACTATACATAGATTACGACATGAATTATAACTATATGGTTAAGTGCGCCCGGATATGCTCTAGCATTGATAATAAGACGGAAGCTGAAACAATTGAAATTGGTTCACGTTTTTCTTTTAGCTCAATGTACTTAAACAAATAAACAGGTCATGGTTAATATCAGGGCAGAGGTCTGGGTTCAAATCCTCGATGCACCACTTTCTTTCTCATTCTGAGTTGGATAAGTGCATTTCGTTACGAATGAGAGCTGCTAAATGTTTCGAAACCCATGTAAGACTGTACATAGGTCCCCTTTCCCTACTAGGTGGTAGGGTTTAAGTCCGCCCGATTGTGACTTAATTATATACACGAAATTTTAACTCACCGATATTTAAGAAAATTTCGCCCTTTTTGAGAATTTCAGCCCTCACCTGGAATCAAGAAAATTTTATTATTAAAAATTAAAAGTATATATTTAACAAATAATTTATTATTAAAATATTTAAGTGTAAATAAGGATTGGTAGCAACCGTAGCTTTCTGGAAAACCATGTGGAAAACTAATGCGAATGTTATGTTTTGCTGGTTCGGGTCCAGCCTTGTAGTCTATTCATAAATTAGTTATGTTTGCAGAGCTCTTACTTAATTCGCGGTCGATTATACATACATACATAACACATTCTTCGAAAAAAGGGACGTACTTGCTTAGTACGAAAAAGTATATTTAAGTACACTTAAGTCCACTATTCTGTTGGTGTTACGGTTTAGCAAAGCGAAAAACCAGCCAAGTGCGAGTCGGACTCGCACACGAAGGGTTCCGTACCATCGATCAAGATTTAATACAATAAATTAAATTTCTTGTATGGGGGCGCCCTTTAATTTCAATATAATTGTTTTTATAGCAGCAACAAAAATACACACTCTGTGAAAATTTCAACTATTAATCTATTACGGTTCATGAGATACAGTCCCGTTGTCACTCTTTGGTGACAACCCTAAAAACCAATAGCCTCGTCATTCCTCCTGTGTCTAAAAAAAATTCCACGCATAACGTCGATATAAATCCTACTTAATCTTCAAGTCACGGGAACCCGAAATGTCAGAAAATCTAGCAATAACATAAAAACTGAGACCTAGAAATAATCTAAAAGTATCCAGTTTGACATTCATAGTCACCCTTCAAAACACTCCTATACGAAATGCATAATAATATATTCATCTTAAATGTTATGAATTAAGGCAAGCGTCTCCCCCCAAAGTGTCATTTAAATACCTCGGTGACATATTTACAGCACTTCAGTCCTAAATACAAAAATAAAGCCGCCATCTTCACAACTGAAGATTTGTCACATTCTTTTCACTCTGTGGGACTATTACGCGGCAATATACGACACCGGGATCCGGTGACACTGATGAGTATTTTAGACACACTGCATGTTTTCCCGTTCATGCATTTCGGAAGATACACCACCATTAAATATTCGTGACGCCAACGTAGAAAAATATTGACAAAGTTGTGCCTTAAAATATCATGGGGACAGAGTTTTTTAATGTAACTGGACATCAATAACAGAGTGGGCAGTCTGAGTTCTCACCGAAATTGGCGTTTACGGCAAACCGATCGACTGGCGTTTTCTCCAAACTCCATACAAGTTTTTACTAGATATTTTGTGGTTTTACTTCTTCAAGCTGTCAAAGTCAAACGCGGACTTCCGATTTGTATGAAAACGCGGAGTGGACGTAAACGGCAACGTCGACGTATTTACGGCAACGTTGAGTAAGCTGTCAAATCAAGCTCGGACTCGCAAATGTTAGTTCGCTTAACGCCCGCTGCGCGCGCTCTTCAATTTCTCCATACATTTGAAAACGCCAGTCGATCGGTTTGCCGTAACGCCAATTTAGGTGACAACTTAGACTACTGGCTCAGAGCCCGTAGTCCCAACTGTCACCTAAATTGACGTTTACGGCAAACCGATCGAGTGGGTTTTCAAATGTATGGAGAAATTGAAGAGCGTGCGCAGTGGGCGTTAAGCGAACTAACATTTGCGAGTCCGAGTTTGATTTGACAGCTTACTCAACGTTGCCGAAAATACGTCGATGTTGCCCCTTACACCCCGTCCGCGTTTTCATATAAATCGGAAGTCCGAGTTTGACTTTGGCAGCTTGAACAAGTAAAACCACAGGATATATAGTAAAGACTTGTATGGAGTTTGACGGTTTTATGGAACTTCGAAGTTCCGTGAACGCGTAGATGACAACTGGGATAATGAATGTAGTTTTTGAGAAATGGATTACGTTATTCCCAACTAAGGAATCATAAACTGGGCGTGGTAAGATATGCGCTTGGCCGGTTTTCATTTCTGCTTCGACCATAATTCATCCAATGCGCTGGAAGCGGGTGGGCTTAATACCATCACCTAGTAAGTAGGAAAGGGAACCTATAGGTATACATGGGTTCCGACCAATACAGAGACCGGCACTCTAAACGAAAATTTACATTTGAAGCTCGGCTATGAATACGTGTTGAACATAGAACAATTAATTGCATTGAATGTGATAAGTATGTACAATGAACCGTAAAGCTACGACGCATTAAGTAACGAAAGAAAACTGTAAAAAAACTACTTTATCAATATACTTAAAGGCTGGACTTTGACCAGTAAAATTACCGTTCACGGGAATTGCGTTTACCAATTTCGTCAGCGGCTGTATACCTATAATTTGGAACTCTCCTGCAGTCCCTCCTTCCGTAATCAACGCCTGCTACTAACACAGTGTTTAAGATTAAGCCTAAATTGATTTATCGTTTTACCTTAATTGCATACTCAGATGGTATGCACAAATGGCTTCACCCTATGTAGACGCCAAACATTGTAGTTTGATCCGCATACGTTTTCCTTGCAAAGGCGCCTACGGTGGCGCCGAGGGTGAAGCGCTTTGTACATCTTTAGGAACTAATGGGGATTTATTTCTATCTTCTTAATCAATACTGAAAATAAATGCAGGCAATGCATAAATTCTGCAGAAACTGCATGTGCGAGGCTATTTACGAGAAATGCCTGGAAGATATTGTTACATAGCAATATGGCGACTGATGAAATATTTCCTTTATTTGACAAATATTTGTGTATAATACGTAAAAACAATAAGTTATTGCATTCTCGTTACAGAGAATTAAAGGAAAAGTCGACTCAAAGAGGACAAAACATGAAAGATAACGAGGCCACCCATTATGTAATGCGGAAAAACATAGCGGTACGGTGAAATAATAAGATTTAAAAAGAGAAAGTAAATATGTACATATAGTATGTTCGACATAAAAATATAAAACAATACCCACACACACGGAGATCGACGATCTCCGTGCCCAAACATGACATGTGTACCGAGAACAAATATTGCCGACAAATGTCCGCTATAGCACAGTCCGTCTCCTGTGCACGCAAGCGTCCCTCTTTTTTCCCTGTGTTGATAGAATAAGAATGTCTACTGGAAAATAGTATATACTGACTTTTTCATGGCAAATAAACAATAACTTTGAGGGTTCCGTTTATCAAAAGGAAAAAAGGAGCTCTTATAGTATCACTGTCTAGGCCACTCAAGGTCCAGACCCTTTTTCTTGAAGTTAATATGAAATTCTATGGTCCCTTGGAACCGTACAAAAATAAAGCTTCTAAGTCAACGCGATCAAAAAATATTGCCATTTATGCCGCATGACACTCGCAAATAAACAGAAACCAATGGGGTACTTCCCGTTGACCTAGAATCGTTAAATTTGGCTAAAAATAAGGTCTCACAGCACACGTGAAAGAAAAAAACCGAAAATCTTTAATTTGTAGTTACTACATAACGGAAAGCGTTCAAACTAAGTATGTTAAATCTTAAACACTGTGTTAGTAGAAGGCATTGATTACATGCGGAGGTATAAAACGAGGTATAAAGTAGTCCTTTTTAACAGATTTCTTGCTTTCATTAATGTATCCTTGCTATAAGGTCGAGTCTAAAAACATATTTTCGTACGAAAACATTTTTGGCCTCAATTTAAAAGATGCTCTCGTTACCATTTAATAGAGGGACAAACTTCCGATGCATCGCTATTCCTGTTGACCAAAAAATCCGGTATTAGATTGCAAAGGAACCAGCGATATAACAAGACGGCGGTCCAGCGTATACAGTTTCGCATGTACACACTGAGGGCGCTTTTAAACATAGAAGATGGACTGAATATTCAGAAACGTCCTCCTGTATGCAGTACGTGCCGTAACAAGCTTCAATATTCATGCGTGATTATCGCATGCAAACCTAACAGCCTGTACGGGATTATAGTGCCATACGGACACACTGTGATGGATCTCATCTGAGAAGCGCCCTGTACATGCTGCGTGATGATACAACGTACCGAAATTTGATATCAAAATAATAATATCGCTTGGGTTGTTGTCTTTAAGACGAACACAAAAAAAGCACATGTTTTTTACTTTCATACAAATCCTTGAAGCCGGGAAAAAATAAAGGGCTTATCTTGTTAGTAGTTATCTAGCATTCATCTTGTTGTTATTCACAAGGAATAGCAAATAATTGAAATTATAATTTAAAACACAATTCGAAGTGATCGAACGAAGTGCAATTCATAGCAACAATTTCATTGATTACGTAATTGTTTTCATTTTATTTTATGCATTACGCTTCATAATTAGTTTAGCGCTACTAAATAGACATTTACGAAACACAACATCCATTTGGTAATGGTAAGTTTCATCCTATCTGTAAAGCTGAATCATTCTTACATCAATATACATGTTCAAACCAACTATTATTTTTTGAGTCACAGAATGCGACACTACATGCTGTGGCTCAAAAAGTACCGTTTAGTTACTTAAAACAGTTATTATAAATGCAAACAAGATACATAGCTCCATTAGGCAAGATCTCCATATTTAGAAAATACATCATCTAATTGACAAAAAAAAAACTTTTAAATTTATTAAAATAAACGCGCTGATTTTAATTTAAATCGTGTTCAAAAGTCATCTACATAAAGAGGTACGCTGAATCTACAAAGCAACGTGTACCCGTGTCCACATTTTATAGAAAGTTAGTTATTCCATGGATTATCTTTCAGATATCAGAAATTTTCATTACAATATCATTTTATAATTTATCAAGAATCGAGTAGAAAATGTTATTCCCGACGGACTGTCTGCCGCGCATATGTGACCAGCTGCGAAAGCGGTATACGATTAGAAAGAATAATAGGGTTATAGAATTTTGATAATAATCAATAAACAGCCCTTTGTAATATGACAGGAGAACAATGAGAATTTCTAAACAAAAGATTGGAGAACAATCATACTTTAACATGCTGCGATCATTTTATTTTGAAGTATAATAGTTCCATAACCCGAGAAAACAAAAATAGCGAAACAATCGTAGTAATAGCATTGATCTTTGTTTTTATGTGTCTAAACATGGGTGGCCAATACCACACCCACAGTCATGATGTTAGCCCAACACACTGCATTCCCGAAGGAATTGGGTGTCCTGGACCTTCACGAGCACGGCATATTGAACTGGATAGATAACACGGACAATTTGAATAGCCGTTCCGACCCGGCGAGCTCAACCCTACCACCTAGAAGGGTAAGGGGACCTACAGTTTTATATGGATTCCAAACTCTGAAACTTAACCGTCAGCATAGATCAACCAGTTCGCATAAAATTATCCAATAAAATATTCTAGGAAAGTACCTAAAGGGTCAATTATAGAAAAATCGGCCAAGTTCGAGTCGGACTCGCACACGAAGGGTTCCGTACCATCGTAAAAAATAAAACAAAAAAATCACGTTTTTTATATGGGAGCCCCCTTTAATTTTAATTATTATTTAATCTTACCTATTTTTTGTTATAGCGGCAAAATAAATACACACTCTGTGAAAATTTCAGCTGTCTACCTGTTACGGTTACTGAGATACAGCCCTGTGACAGACGGACAGACGGACGGACGGACGGACGGACGGAAGGACAGCGGAGGCTTAGTAATAGGGTTCCGTTTTCACCCTTTGGGTACGGAACCCTAAAAAGGATAACTTCATACTTCGATTGAATTCTTGTTTTGTATCGAATACATAGAACGTGGGTATTATTTAAAGAAGGGAATGCAACTAGGCGTCCTTCAGTTTATAATTGTATTCAAAAATATGGAAATCATATATTCTTTTGAATTTAATAACCAGGTTTTGAAAAATTAATACCCAAGTGTTCCGAACAAATTACGAACTGGAAACAATAAAAGGACCTCGTTTGCCGTGTCAGTACTCAAGAGCGTATTATGCTCAATCCATTGGGCCTAATTTCCTCAAAATAAAAACGGTGTCTGGTTTCAGAAAAACCTTTCAAGGGCTGCTATTGAATAGGTCACATGATACGCGAGGAAGCCGCAGTCCTTCAAGGGGTGGCGAGGGACTTTTTATCATTTTATTTATGTTACCTTCTGGTAGTCAAACTGCACAACATAAAGTGAAACATACTTTTTCGTGCCTGGCAGGTGCGTCGTTTTTTTCAACGAATGTGATATGTATGCAGAATCAACCCTGAAGCAAGGGCACATTAACTTAAGAAAGAAAGCAGTAAAAATCCACTTTACGAATGTAGTGCAACGCTTTCCATCAACCAGCCGCCAAAAAAAAAACCGCGCGAGGTATTTAAGCGGGTTTTTTTATGCTAGCTAAAACGTTTTACCATAAAGTTTTTTATGTTGCCTAAAAACAATTTCGCTGACAACTTGAGAACCACTTGCTAGATTTGAATATTGTTTGGATCCGGGTAGAAATTGATTCTTCCCATTTTTAGGGTTCCGTACTCAATGGGTGAAAACGGAACCCTATTACTAAGCCTCCGCTGTCCGTGCGTCCGTCCGTCCGTCCGTCCATCCGTCTGTCCGTCCGTCCGTCCGTCTGTCACAGGGCTGTATCTCATGAACCGTAATAGGTAGGCAGCTAAATTTTTCACAGATTGTGTAGTTATTTTGCCCATACAAAAAACGTGATTTATTGTGTTTAATCTTGTACGATGGTACGGAACCCTTCGTATGCGAGTCCGACTCGCACTTGGCCAGTTTCTTTAGGCTACTTGCTATTCAACCAAATATTCAAAGTTCAAGCAGCGGGGTCCAACAAGAGAAATAACGAGGATACACAGAAATCCTAAAACAAATATAAAATTAGGATTTGAAAGCCTATTTCCTAAAATATATGTTTGCCTAACTGGAAGGAATTTTTAATTTTTTGGATTTGTGTAAGTTTCAACTTGCCTATTCCGTCCTATTTAAATATAGAAAATAGTGAAATTTAGTACCAACATGATTTGAAATTGAAAATAATTTTTCATGGTTTCGGTTATTGAAATTTCCTTGTGAGAGCCGATTTTCCACGGGGTCAAACTGATTTTTTCAGTACTTATTCCTTTTATTTTTAGCCAATGAATCAGATCCATCGACAATCATAAAACTTATTTTTATGTACCTGAACATGGATCTAATACCACGGCCACCATCATCATAATAACCCAACACAGCGTACCCCAAGGAATTAGATTCCATGCCAGGACCTTCCCTTGTATTTTATGTTTATGTATGACTACACAGAGGACGAAACACCGGCTGTGGCGAAGCTTACATCTGGCATCCTGACAACAAATAACTATAATACATATTTTTTCATGTTCCGTCTACGACAATTGGCGTACGCCAAGACATCACATAGAAGGTGCCCGACGAACCCCATGGGCTTTCGAACTTTCATGGGGGCTGCGAAATTCAGGGATACCTGAGGGTCGTCATCGAGAGACATTAACATCCTGGTTTTATATGTAAGCCCTTTTTAAAATAATAAATCTCATACACACATAAGACATTGCTGCGGTGCAGTGGAGGATCTAAGGCCGCCTGATGTCCCAGATTCATAGACATTTCGTTTGAGTTGCATATCAAAATGTGTACGTTCAGCAACAAAAGTTATCCTGATGTGCGGAAGTTAAAATGTATTTCTCCGAAGCCGCAGATTGAACCGTTTCGTCGGATTACGTTAACTATAAATCTTCAAAGGGAGCAAAGGTCGGATATCGTCGTCGAAATTCAAGCCTCGTAGACGTCCGTGGCGATACAGTCGCTCAAAACATTCTTACGTTTTGCATTTTACCCTCAAAACGTGCGCGAACTAAATGCAAAACTAAGAAAAGGGAGGATGAGGCGCCGCGAGCGAGACTTCTGACGCATACAATAGGAAAAGTATTCTTATTTTCAACCCATTCAAAAAAGGAGGAGGATCTCAATTCGTCTTAATGATTTTTTTGTGCGTATGTTACTCTATAACTCCGCAAATTGTCAACCGATTTTAAAAAAATATTTTTCTCGTAGGTAGGATATATCTCAGAGGATATTACTTCTAAGGGTGAGGAATACTAAAAATAGTGCAAAAAACCAGTTTTAAAAAGTAATAATCAGTTTTAAAACATTGAACCGACTTCAAGCACTAACAAGTATTAATTAATAGTTTTATTCAATCGCATCGTTGAGTAAAAGGCGGTACAACCTCTTTTGTGCTTTTGTGCCGCCTTCTGAGAATAAATAAAAATATTATTTAACACCTCTCTTAGTGCTTGAAGTCGGTTTCAGGTTTTTAAAACTGGTTTTTAATCTATACTACCATAATAAAACTGGACAGTTTGTTTTTTGTTCGAACAGATTAATCTCTGGAACTAAAAGTTGGATCTAAACAACACTTTTTGCATTTGATCGCCCAATTCCTGGCGGTTAGACTATTTTACATGATTTTTGATGTAACGTGCTTGCTTATGACCCAAGCTCGCATTATACTGGGATCAGCACGGGGGATTACCTAAAATGAAACTGACTTTGAATCGACTAGAGTCATAGCGTGGTGTTAAATAGCCTGTAACCTACCTCAATACGGGGCTATCAAATGAAAAAAATTTTTTTTTTAAATCCGACTGGTAGTTCCAGAGATTAGCGCGATCAAACAAAAAAAAACTCTTCAGCTTTATTACATTGATAACGAGCGTATAAATACAAATACATAGCAAGAAATGTGCGTAAATTATTTACTGTGAAAGCCCGTCCGAATCTCGCGACTTCTTGACCAAAACTGGCGGGCGATCCACACTACTCTAACGTCAACCGGTCCGCGACGTGATTCGGTTTCAAACTAACCACTTCCATCGGGAAAAAATCGCCTGACAATCGCGCAGCCGAAAAAGCGTATTCTTTTTTGCGAATCCGATCCGCGGTGCGTACCGATCGGTGGATTCGCTTTGAAGTTTTCCTGAAGCAGGCATCGTGCAGGTGGAAACAATGAACGCCACTTGGGCTAAAGTCACAAAAAGAAAATTAATTTTCAAAAATATTTCTGAGTCACACCAAAGATCAAACAGCTGATCACACTTACAATCTCAATTTATTATAATTTAAAATCTTTATTTAATAGCACGCCTCGCGAATTCCTTGGCGGGACACAAGGCTCGTAGCCTAGTGGCGCGGGGACTGGCCTAGCGTACCAGAGGCCCGGGTTCGATACCAACTTGCACCACTGTCTTTCTCTTTCAGAGTTCGATAAGTGCATTTCGTCACGAATGCGAGCTGCTCCATGGTTCGGAATCCATGTAAAATTGTAGTTCCCCTTCCCCTACTAGGTGGTAGGGTTTAAGCCCGCCCGGGTTGGTACCATCGCATTGGATGAAAAGATGGTCGAAGCGGCAATGAAAAATTGTCCGTGTTTTCCATCCAGTTCAATGTAGCCGTGCCTCATAAAGGGAAGGTCCTGGCATGGCACCTAATTCCTTCGGGAATGTGGTGTATTGGGCTAATATCATAACGGTAGTTGTGTGGTATTAGCCATCCATGTCAGGTCGCATAAAAAAAAAAAAAAAAAGGAGACCGCCGCTACTTAAGTAACTTAAGGTAAGCCATCGTTTTTATCCCTATTGCAGGTTCCTGAATAACTAATTAACCATGACAATTGTTTTATTTTTATTTTTGTGTGTACAGACAATCAGATTTCGATAAAGGATTGTTTTCTTAGAATAAAATTTACTACATACAATTAACTCAATGAAAATCATGTACAATATTAGTAAATGAAGTGATTGACTCAATTTTTAATAAGAACCATCGTTGTTCTGGGTGAGGTTTTCATTTTTGCTTCCATCCAGATTAGATAAAAAAAAAACCGCCAAGTGCCGCATTTTCGGACCTCATAACTTAGAAACCATACACTATTTTAAAATGCCAATGGTCATCAGACATCTAGTTCGATCAAATAAAGCTGTCTTGAGTATGATTTTGGATATTTGACAAGAAATACGCGCATGATCTTCGTGGGTTGAGCGGGAAGGGAGCTTAAGAAGGGCCCGTAAGCTATGTCCCCCATACAAACGTAGTTTACTAATCATTTGGACACCGCGATTTCAATTAAATTGATTTTTTAATATCTAATAGGTTTAATACGCTAAAAGATTACATCCAGTACTAGCATACATCCAGGAGGCAATTGAGTCGACTGCAAAATAGCGATAAATTCGATGGCCGGCCTAATGGGCTGGGTAGGTCAGTAGTTAGCGCAGCGGAAATTTAATCCGAAGGTCGCAGGGTCGAATCCTGCTTAAAATCAATGTCTAGCCCAAACCAACATGTTTCTGCTTATTTTCAAAATGAGATTACATTAAATGTCGATTTTTAAATTAAATTAATACAGAACAAGGTTTATCTAACTTATTGGTTGGTTTTTCTTCACATAATCGCACCAACTACTCGGACTTGAGCCCGCGCATACAGAGAGCGGTCAGGAGTTCCGAGTTCCGAGTTCCGCGTTCGGCGTTCATAAGAATGTATCGAGTCTGTAACAACAACGCACACGGCGGCCAGTCAGACCGCGGCGTTCAAAGCGGAAGGTCGCGTACTAAGAGTTCTTTGCCCGCCGAGACAGGGAACGCCTGAACGCCGCGATGTCTGAGGTTGCAAACACGGAAAAGTTGATTGAATTGGTTAGGGAAAGGAGTTTATTACCCGATTTAAGTGATGTAGACTATAAAAACCGCGACAAAAAGCAGAAGCTTGGCCTGAAATTGCCACAGAAATGGGCTTTTCTTATCCTTAATAAATAAATACATACCTTAAAAATACAGCCAGCCTTTCTGTTGATGAAACAAATTTCCTCCAGTTAGTATTTTGTTTTTCGATATCAGATTTTATGATGTTGTACAATTAAAAAAAACTATTAATCGACATTGGAAAATAAATATAGAATCGTTGTTCATCTTTAAGTGAATCCTGAAAAATACTACTAAATTCGCCTTGTTCTTCTCGCGTTGTGTTAATTGGGTGCACCCAATACTTCCTTTTATTTTTAGAAGCTGCTAAGCTAGTGACATGTTGCATGTGCAAAGACCCAAACGAAACTAGAACGCGAGAATTTGAACGCCGCGCCGCTTGTGTTTGTTGGAACTCTTGAGCGGTCAACGGTCACTAGAACGCAGAACTCTGACCGCTCTCTGTGTGCGCGGGCTCTAGGCTAATTCATAAAAATTAAAACGCCCTCGCGTATTCTTGTCCAGTATCGGGTGGCTCGGAAGTTAAAGTTCCCATAAAAATACTGAGGTGTCTTGTGGTCGTGTGGCCTCAGAACACACAGGAAGGGGCGACCGCGACCGGTCACATTATGAAATTATTGCTCGCGTGGGATCCCGGCGAGATCCCACCGCGGGGCGTATCTGAGTTCCTTGGCATGGCGGGAATGCATCTTCAAAGAGCTCGAGAAATAGATCTGATCATATATCTTGTCAAGAGTTGTTTGCCTAAGACTGTTCTACCAAAAATAGAAATATAGGTAGGTATGTGGACGAAAAATCATAGCCTCTATGCCAGTGAATTTACTTACTACACTTGGATAATAAAATCTGCGGATCAATCAGATTGTGACATCATACGAGAAGTTTAAATAAATGGATATGGAAATATAAATCTATGAAATAAATTAGTTGGTTTTAATTTTTTTTTAAACTCGTGGAGTATATGGTAATATACATTTGGCATAAAAGAGAACTGTTTGTTCTGACGGCGTCAGAACGGCGATCGTATTTTTTTCAATCAAAACTGTATAGATCTCCAAAATGTATTTTTTTTTTATGTGACTGGACATGGATGGCTAATACCACAAGTTCTGTCATGGTATTAGCCCATCACACCACATGGGAACTAGGTGCCATGCCAGGACCTTCCTTATATTGCACGGCTACATTGAACTGGATGGAAAACACGGACAATTTTCATTGCCGCTTCGACCATCGTTCATCCAATGCGATGGTACCAACCCGGGCGGGATAAACCCTACCACCTAGTAAGTAAGGAAGGGGACCTACAGCTTAACGTGGAATCCGAACCACGGCCAGCCTCTCTCAACGGTCGAATGGTCACCCATCCAAGACCAGACCGGACCCAGCGTTGCTTAACTTCGGAGAGCGATCGCCGAAGTGTCGCGCCACTGGGCCACTGAGGCTGACAAATACAAATGTATATTTTGTATACTTTGTGGTGATTGTATTTTAATATATTTTTATGTGGTTCCGGCGTGACCAACGGTACCTCTTACAGTTGAATAACCTTTGATCGAATATGTAGTTGTATTTTTTAAGTTTCCATTCTACACCTTTTTCTTTAATTTCAGATTATAATGAACAATCAAATATAATGAAATAGTTCTAGCCATTTTTATAAAGCTGGACTGTTCTAGACAAGAAAATGTAAGATCTCAGTGATTGTTAAACTCCGAACTTTCAGACTCAAGTATGAATCCCAAGTGTATCGGGTCGAAATCGTTGAGTTTGAGTGTTATGAGGTTCTTTTGCCCGACTTATCTGGTCCAAGAATCAGGATCGGGTTCCCAAAGGGTCAGGATTTAAGGATTCTTGTTTTATCGTCGGCTTCAATGTACCTACATCGAAATTGATCCCATAAAATGTTATGAGTGTTGTTGCAATTTTTGCGAGTAATTTTATTCAATGTTCTGACAAGTTGTAACATGTTGTATTAATACAGAGAGTGATTTTTATGTTCCATAAAATTGGGCAGACGATTATTTGGTTTTAACATGAAAAGTGACGTTGAGAGCAATTTAAATTTAAGGAAGTACAAGCTTTTTAAATTTTGGTTATTCAAAGAGTTTAAGCTTTGTTTTCTAGCAGAAATTATTTCGTGTGTTTATAGTTTATTTTTATTGATTTTATTTGAATAACGAATGCATTATCCAATAAATATATTGGATTAAAAACCACTTACCTATGGTCAAATAAATAAATCATGTACCGTTTAACAAAATAAATGTTAACAAAATATAGATAGCTAAAAACTGAATTTACACCTAATATTCGTTGTGAATTATTCAAGGGAAAAACTATTGCAATTTGCGTGTTATCTCCGAATTATGTGGCGTATTTAAAACCAATATATTGTTTTTGCAGATTGTCGAATAATATGTCTACCAAAAACATACATGTCAAAGAAAATGTTGAAATGTTATCGTGAAATACATCTTTTCACATGTTTACCCTTTTAAAGCAATATTTCCCAACAGATCCGCTGTTGACATATTTTATTTACTTGCGTTCTTGCCTTAAGGGCATATGTTGTGTGCATTGTGATTAATTGATTACTGGCGAGCCACCCACTATCTTATCAAATCACACTCTGTTTGTTTAGGATCACTAACCGCGTGCTTTTAATTGAACTTTAAATACATGTTGTTATTGGTCGAAAGGGAGGCATAATTTTAAACTAATATTAGCTCTCTCCTATTAATTTTTTTAGATAAAAGATAGAAAGCAACCATTTCTAAAATATAGGTTTAGAAAAGAAAAAAGAGGTATTTTTTTTTATTTAAATACTGCTTACATACAATTCCGATTTCCATTCGATTACAATTCCGAAAATCGATGATGCTTTTAAAGATCATTAACGGCTTTTAAACAATTCCTACAAGCACTCCTAAATTTTTCCAAGATAAATATTTTTTTTCTCAATTAAGAAAATAAACCTGTTATTTCTCCAAAACGAACATTGACTCGAGCGGAGCCAGGTACGGCAACTAGGTAAAAATATACTACGATTATACAAATATACTAGATTGAAAAAAAAAACAAAATTGAATTTAAATATTTTGAAGGTTTGTTGTTCTTTCCTTTAGGCCTCCGACCGATTATTCTGAGGGTCTGATAACCTAAGGATAATATTCGTGCCCATATGACAGCTGCAAAGCACTACTGTCTCCATTGTATAACTTCCCGGAGCCCTCTGCCCTTCAGCTAAGCCCGATCAGCTGAAACCTAACTGGCTCACTCGGATCCATGGCTAAACACAACAGCTCCGATCCCCTAAGACCTAAAAATCCCCGGCACAAGCGGCCGTTAAACCTCAAAGCAAACCTCTTGTGCTTTGAGGAGATATTATAATACCGCGCCATTGATAAAGGAGAACAAAGATATTCAGCTTGATCAGGATATTTGAATTTGTGTGAAATTGGACACGGATAGCTTATATCAAACAAATGTCATATTAGCGCAACACATCGCATTCCCGAATTCATTGGGTGACATGCCAGGACCTTAACTTGAACTAGATAGAAAACAGGATAAAATGTATCAGTGCCCCTTCATCCATCTTTCAATAGTTTTTTAGTTTTAACTAAACGTTTCACAATATTTTCTTGTTGCCACTCAAGTTTTGGATCGCTTTAAGATGGTAATGGAGGTGCTAGAGTTCCCATACAATGGATCGTGCCTCTTTCCCCAGTTAACGCAGCCCCAGTCACATGTTTCCCTAACATATGGTTGAGGCGATGGCTGTTCCCGGCTTGATGCTCGTGAACGGGTGCCGTTTGTGGAAACAGGCCTGCTATTGTGAATTGGTAACAAGTAGGATGGCGGGTATAGTCTGCGAAAAACTGATTTTGTCATGGACTGTTGAACACGGAATGCATTTTTTATTTTAGTGAATTTATAGTTTTTAACAGTATTTTTCTCCTATCATCAATCGTAAATACTAAATGTTAACTTGTCAAGGAATTAAAATTAGCTTTGTACACAAACAAGTACCCAAACTAGCATGTAAGCGGGGGCAAATGATTTTGTAAACTTAAACTTAAACTTAAACGTGGACGACGTTGGAAAAAATTACAGCGAAGTTTCTTGCCAGTTCATCTTACCTATGATTGTTGAACTAGCTCGTTTTGCAATGACGAACCTTTAAATCCGTTAAAAACCAAAAAGGCACATCTTCTGCATGCCTCGAAGTGTATTTCTTATCCAATCCTCGCTACATCCACGCACTTCGCACACGAATACTTTTCCGAGATCTTTACACAAAGCGTGGGTAATGCCCCAGAGGCCCCGCTGAGATCTCTTTGCGCATTATCTTCTTTGGTTCTGTAGGGGACCCTCACCTCAGAAGACGAACGCCGACCCATATCTGAATGTCAAATTGTCTCTTTGGTTATTTATTTTGCTTTCAGAGTTCCAAGTGTCTAGGGGCAGAGGGAGCCATAGCGCTTTTACCCAGCGGATTACGAAAACAATTACATAAGTAACCTAAAAACAATCGTAATCCGAAAAATAATAATACTATGTGGTAGCACTGAAATGGTTTACTAAGGTTACATGATATCACCACAATGTACCATTTATGTCCTAAGCAAAGCGCTAAGGAAAAAGCTAATAAATATACCGCAGAAAAACAAGAATAATATTAAAACTTCTGGGTTCTCTTCTTTTAGCCGAATGTTGGTGCTTTGAACATAATATGTACGCATCACAACACTATGCTTGAGCTTCTTACATACTAAAATTCATTCATGTGTACAACCAACAATACAATTTGTTCCTCGTAAGCGACAATAATTGACTGGTGCAATAATAGAGGACGCGTTATTTACCCAAAATTCAAGGAATTCGATTCTCGGTTGAAAATAATATTTTTAAAAAAAAAATCGAATAAAGCAGTTTTAGTTTATATAAAAATCGGCGCATGACTCCTTTCAGTGTTTTTCAATATTTTCGGATTTTGCCATGAAGGCACATATGAAAAAATCATCTCTGCATACGCTTTTAACATGTGATATAATCCAAGAAGGTTCTCGAATAACAGTATGATAGTTTCAAGCCCAAAAGTTGTCATCTTGTATCATCTTGCCTGAATTATGAAAGGCGAAGTATTCTAACTGAAATTACGCAGCTGAACGCACCGATGGGCGCAGAATTATATTATTACTGAAGGTTAGAAATATGTTCGCTAGAAAACTTTTAGTTCAGCATTAAATTTTAGCAAAGCATCCGATGTTTTGATGGATTATTCAAATAATGTTTATCCGAAATATTCTCGTTAAACTACAAATTGGAATTTGGTTTTACGTAAAATAAGCTGAGCATAAAAGAAGTGATTAAACTGAATTTCGAAGAATGTATTTTAAATTTTAATAAAGCGTGTATTACGCTCATAAATAAATTACAGTTTATTATTAAGGCGGCCCAACCCGGCGGGCCTAACTCATTCGCGGGCACGGTACAAAACCGTGCTGTTCCGCTCTGGGACCTTCTCTGTTTCAAAGAAAAAGACAGGCTCCGTGATGAGGAAGATGCAATATGTCCACAAAAAAGATAAGGTGCATAGTGTATGATTTGGTAAGATTTACGAAAATTTTCATTTTAAAACGACTTATAGCTAAAAGTAAACCACGACTGCTGTAGTAAAAAACCTAACAAAAACCAAATAGATCATAAATCTTGATTAAATAAGCTATGTCTGATGACTAATCTTTTTACGATGTTCTTACTTTATCATTGAGTAATCCAACTCCAAAGTTATTGCATAAAACGCGCGAAAAATTCGAACTTTCGGACCTTATAACTTAGAAACCAAACACAATTTTACAATGCCAATGGTCATCAGACATCTAGTTCGATCAAATAAAGCTATTTTGAGCAAAATTTTGGATCTCTGACAGGAAATATGGGCATGATCTTCTTTCCCCTTTTCTATGGGGAGATGAGCGGGATGGGCCACCTTAAGAGCAGGTTCTAGACTTGCCTTACATGCCAGAGGTCACTGGTTTAATGTCACAAAGGTCATGTATATAGAGGAAAAAAAAAGACAGCGGCACAGCCTCCTTAAAGATAATGTAATAAATGAAAGATCAAAATTTCAAAATCGGCCCCGCGCTCCCGGCCCCCCACCCGCCGACTGATGAGCGCGAAACAAATGTCATATGCCGATTCGTTGGGGAAAAGCCACCCTATCATATGGTATTATAATACAATATAATATTGAAGATATTATCGTAAGTATGTTAGTTTAGGTACAGTAAGCTTCGCGCGGTCACAGAATAAGTAATAGTGGCGCGGTGCACAAATTCGTTTCATGAAAGTTGAGACCGCACCTCAGCCGATTCTTTAGTAAGAAGTTCATCGAATTCACGTCAAAAACTATGAGAAAGGTAAAATGTTTTGTACCAACCTGAAAGAATATAAAATAATCCAATTTATCGGATATGTATTCGTTAGTTCACAATTAGTAACTCAGTGGTAATTGCTGCTACCGCAACGTTTCGGTTTTTTTTTCTATGAATTTGTGTATGATCGATGGAGTTAAAGTGTTTAAAAAACCGGCCAAGTGCGAGTCGGACTCGCACACGAAGGGTTCCGTACCATCATAAAAGATTAAATACAAAAAAAAACACGTTTTTTGTATGGGGGCCCCCTTTAATTTTAATTAATATTTAATCTTACCTATTTTTTGTTATAGCGGCAAAATAAATACACACTCTGTGAAAATTTCAGCTGTCTATCTGTTACGGTTACTGACATACAGCCCTGTGACAGACGGACAGACGGACGGACGGACGGACGGACGGACGGACGGACGGACGGACGGACGGACAGCGGAGGCTTAGTAATAGGGTTCCGTTGGTACCCTTTGGGTACAGAACCCTAAAAATGCCAAACCCGTGCAGTAACTAAAATCGGTGATCTAAGTTACTCATCTCCGCAGCTATTCAGCCTTCCCAAAAACCTAAAAAACCTCTCACCAACACTGATATTCACAAATTATTATTTGTTATTTAATATATACCTGCCGAGAAATACTTTCCGAGAAGTACTTTAGCGTCCATTACGGAATTTTCAACAACAAAGGAGTGCAACACGAGACCCCACAATAGCCTGAGATCCTGCATTGTCTTAGTACGTCAACCGTCGCCTGACGTCATTCCAAGACGACGCGTGACGTCACTATTGCTGACGTCACCCGGCGGCCATTATCGGATGTAGTCCTACAAGGGTCATTGCACGTGATCAAGTTACCTTTGCTGAAAAGGTGAAACACCTCTGGTTCGCTGACGCTTTCAGGAATATCGAATTATGTAGCTTGAGGGAGTTCGTTTCTATTATAGAAGGATGTGTTTAGAATTTGAAACGGTTTTTTGTTACGTGTAAATATAAAATTTTTAAATGTGCTATTTAAAAAGACGAGTTAGTTTCTTTAACGCTTACGACTTATACGATACACAATAATTTATTCTTGAATGCTTTGTTCAATCAAGTAGATAAGTTAACATATTATTTGCCTAAATAGGAAAAAATAGGCCTTTAGATTTCTCTGTCACTGCTGGCAAACTAAATAAACTGTTCAGTTTTGAGTGAATGGCTTTTTTATAGTACTACTGGAATAAAACTAAATAAAACAGGAATACTTTTTAGTACTTTAACTCCTTCAGATTTTATAATGTATTTTTTTTAATGTAACTGAACATGGTTAGCTAATTATCAATCCGATCGTCATGATATTAACCCAACACACCACATGGGAACTATGTGCCATGCCTGGACCTTCGTTATATCGAATTCGGCTACATTGAACTGGACGGAAAATACGCACAAATTTTATTGCCGCTTCGACCATAATTTATTCAATGCGATGATACGAACCCGGGCGGGATGAACCCTACCACCTAGTAAGTAAGGAAGGGGAGGTTTCACGTGGAATCTAAACCACGGGCAGTTTCGACGGTCGAATACGGTCACCCATCTTGAACCCAACCATGCTCAGAGTCGCTTTACCCATCTTATCGAGCCGCAAGGCGTCGCGCCACTGAGCTACCGTGACTGAAAATGTATTAATAATAGGTATATTGTTAAATCAGTATTGTAAGGATAGGTGATATCAAACATCTATGCACGTAATTTTCATTGAGTAAATACTTGCATGAGTTTGACTTGCAGCTGTTATTTGTTTTCTAGTTTTAGTTTGGTTTTAATACCTACACTATTGGGACTGAGAACATTTTCAGGTAATAAAGAAGACTACTAAATAAAACGTCTCCAAAGACTCGAACCTCCAGTTTTAAAAGCTCAGCTTTGCGCAGATAATTCAAGACTTTTCTTCCAACAATTCGTATTTATGCGGCAATAATTTGAGCTCAAAATCCCCATACATCCAGGCCGACTGCGTCTACCATGTAGTAGTTGAGTGGTGAGAGGAAAGTCAAATGATCTAGGAAGTGACAAATGAAACCCCTGGACTTTTCAGCTGCTCTTCGAAAACGTTTGTAGATGTTACTGCATGATTAAGAACGAGTTGCGCAAAACGTTTTTTTTGTAACATCATGCATATAAACACATTTTATGAAACCGTTCAAGGATGGCTAATGCCACATCTACTGCTATAATATTAGTACAACACATGACATTCCGGTAGAAAGAACCATAAGTGCCTTTACTATTATAGGTATTTACCTATTTTTCTTTGCCGCTTCGACGATCTTTTAACAGTAGGCAATGGTACCAACCCGGGCGGGCTTAAGTCTACGAACTGCTCAAACACCTTTTTCCCGTTTTACTGGCTTATAGCAAACTGTACGTATGGCTGTAGGTGTCACAGTTGCACGATGTCGGTTCGGTACATTATTATTCTATTATAGTACAAACATTTTCAACCATCAATATTTTACCCACTTATTTTACCTGTATAGGAGAGAACTTCTATTCTATTTTAAATTAGCTGCGGTACCCGGCTCCGCTCGGGTTAGTGTCGGCTAAATTATCTCATGGATAAAAAGTAGCCCACATGACTGGTCCAAAATAGGGTCAAACTGGTCCAGGACAATGTATCCATGTACCAAATTTAATCAAGATCGTTCGAGCCGAAATAGCATGATTTAATGAGAAACATCCAATAATTCCCATTTAGAGCTTCGTTGACGTTTGGTGGCTATTTAAAAAAAAAACATTTGCCGCGAGAACCTTTCTGCACTTTCACTGCTACATTGCTTACCTAGTAAGTAACGTGTAACGTAGGTAAGTTTTGCGTGGACTCCAACCCACAGCCAGCCTCAACATCGAAAACAGTAACCCATCTCGAACCTGACTGCTCCCAGAGATGCTATACATTGATAAAATACGCACATAAATCAGGTAAGTGGTTCGCATGTTATAAGACTTTAAGACTCACTACTTACCCTTCTGGTAATGAAGCGTTATATTATGTAATCTATAAGTTTTTAGTAGAATCAGGCTAGACGTAGATACAATGCACATCTAAATCGAGTAATTGGTTCTCAAGGATTTTATTCTGTTGGTCGCTCCTCCGGCGATTTAGCGTGATGCCAAGTAGTCCTAAAGTTGCAGGAAATACCAAGCCGTACTTCAATAAAAGTAAGCGCTGCCGCCGCAAAGCCGAGCCGTGCATAGCATTGCAGTTTGTATGACAGCCCCATCTTAGCGTAAGCGGAACTGAATTATATTTAGCCAATCCTAATTCCCGGGTAGTTAAATGTACATGTACTAAGTTTTACAAATCGCTAGTGCCTTGAAAATTCGCCAAACGGACACCAAACAGTCACGACGTCTGCCCTCCCCCCGCCGCCGCTCCCCGCCACCGCCCCCGGCTCCTCTCCCCCTAGTGTGAAGTATCGCTACCGGCATCGTTTTCGCAGCCCCGTGAAAGTTCTAAAGCCCATGGGCACATAAATTGTAGCCTATGTGTTATTCTGATGTATAAGCTATATTATTGTAAAGTTTCATTAGAATCCATTCAGTAGTTTTTACGTGAAAGAGTAACAAACATCCATCCATCCATCCATCCATCCATTATTACAAACTTTCCCCTTTATAATATTTATTAGATTAAGAATAATTTTATTTTCATAGTTGTTTTTACAGTTTTCTTCTTTGAGTCCCACTAAGCGATCGTTTTCCATTGCTAAAAATTTTTGCTTGCATATTTTTATAACGATTCAATAATAATACTAAAGACTACTACGTAACCAATAAAAAGCTAATAGGTTCTATTGATTGAAACTTTTGATTGAAAAACCTAAAATGTTATGCAAGTGCTCGAGAGAAGATTTAGTACGCTCTTAAACCCCTAGACCAGTGTGAACTGAAGTTACCCTGAGAGTCAAAGGCGCTATCTCCTAGCGGCCCGGCTCGTGAGTGCCTTGGCGCGACCGATTCAAATGTCATAACTCGGACTCCCATAGCCACTGTTGTCCTTTAACAGCTATCTTAAGACTACCGCCCCATATCTATTCTCCCATTTCTCTCCAAGGTCCTGGAGCGTGCTGCTCACACTCAACTCACACAATTTTTAACACTTAATGATCTTTTAAGCCCATACCAATCTGGCTTTCGTACATGTCATAGTACAACCACAGCCCTTGTCAAAATCACAGATGATATTCGCTTTGCCATGGATGATCGTCAGCTGACTCTTTTGGTTCTGCTAGATTTCAGTAGTGCCTTTAATTCAGTTGATGCTGATATCTTCATTGCTACCTTGCATTCTCTGAATATTTCACAGTCAGGACTTGATTGGTTTTCTTCTTACCTTCGGGGTCGTCGGCAGTGCGTCCGGGTGGACAATGTCACTTCACTTTGGTGTGACATCACTGCTGGTGTGCCTCAAGGCGGTGTGCTTTCTCCTCTTTTATTCTCAGTCTTTATTAACTCCATTGTTGGACTCTTTCTTTCCCGCTTCCATTTGTACGCCGATGACTTGCAGTTGTATAGGCACTTTCGACTCGATGATGTAATATCTGCTATCTCTCTCATGAACATTGACTTAGATACTGCTCTCGATTGGGCTAGTCGGTTTGGATTATTAGTCAATCCATCAAAAACACAGGCTATCATAATAGGCTCTCACATGATGTTGGCTAAGTTGGATCGTCAAAGTCTGCCTCCAATTGTTTTTGACGGGATTGCTGTCCCTTACAGCAAACATGTCAAAAACCTGGGACTCTGGATTGATGAAACTCTATCATGGAGTAAACAAGTCAGTGAAGTTAGTCACAAGGTTTTCGGTAGCATGCACTCTCTCAAGCGTTTGCAAAACTTTATTCCTATCAACACTAAAATTACGCTCGTAAACTCTTTGTTGCTTCCCATACTTGATTATGCTGATATCTGCTATCCAGATTTAGATGAATACCTACTTAACAAACTTGACCGACTTCTAAACATTTGCATAAGATATATATATGGGTTGCGTAAGTTTGATCATATTTCTAATTTTCGCGCCTCACTTAATTGGCTTGACATTCGTAAACGCAGAAATACCCATGTTCTTTCCCTTCTCTTTGGTTTATTGAATAATCCAGCTGCTCCTAAATATCTTACTGATAGGATAGAACTCCTCTGTTCTCATGGCCTACCTCTCAGATCCTCAAATAATTTGCTTCTTGCTATTCCGGGACATAGTTCTTCATTCTACACAGATTCTTTTGCTGTCAGCGCTGCGCGTATGTGGAACCAGCTTCCACTTGATGTACGCACATCTCAGTCAATTAATATATTTAAAGAGCGTCTTAAATGTCATTTCCTTACTTCCTGATTGTTTCTTGTCACATTGTTCTCAAAAATCAAGAGTATTTTTTTTTTCACATTATTTATCAAATATGTATATTTATATATATATATATATGTTTTTTTTTTTTAATGTGTAAATCTGTTCATATGTTCTAAAATAATATTTGTTATTTGTATCTTGTACCTATTAATATGTTTAAGTGTATGTACATATTTGTATGTAATTTATTATAATATATAAATCCTTATTTTTAGGTTAGTTAATATTTTCGCTAATTCATTTTGTTTTACGTTTACTTTTTTTTGCCCGCCTCACTGCACCTCTCCTACATCTCTAAGGTTGAATGGTAGAGAATGCCTTATGGCATTAATTTCCGCCTTTTTGTACCGTATGGCTGCAAATAAAGTATTTTTTCATTTCATTTCATTTCATTTCATTTCATTTCATTTCATCTTTTACGGTTTATAGAGAGTGACATTTATTGAGAGCGTTTTCAGAATTAAATGTTGGCCTTCGTTCAGAATATTTTGCATATCAACATAAAATAACATGATATCGAAGTAAGGTGGATTTTTTATTATGCTAACTTTGAGGGTCAGCCTGCAATGAAATACTGCCGTTTCGGTAAATTATAACAGATTTGTTTGCTGTTCTAACTTCTACAATCGGCCCGAAGGCGCTAGTCGGGAATTTAAGAATACATTTGAGAATATAAAATTATTTCGTTTCTTCCCATAGGACTGCTATTCCGGATAATGGAGAATGTCTTCGTTGCAACATTTTAAGGATTTTTTCTGTGTGCGCGCTTTGAAGATAGCATGTAAATGTTGGAATTCGTGACTTCATAGTTGTTTTTTGGAGGCCGAAGCGTTACCAAACAAATGTATGGTCCTGGAATGTATTATTACCCTTTATAAAACTTAGTTTTATAAAATTTAACACCTGGCATTTGTCTTCACGCTTTTAACTTTAGACGTTAACTTTAGCTTTTTATTTATGTATAGCTTGATTGTTTCCGTCAAATATAGACCACTTGTTATCCAGATAAATTCCTTAAGAGGATAATTACTCGTTCCATACAATGACTCGTAACTATTTCCTCAGTCAAATTAAGAATATTTGTCTGAAATTCTGTACATTGAGACGTAAAGACTTAAGATGTAGCTCAGATGTAAATAAAAAAAAAACGACCATGAAAATCCGGTTCCATGCATGCGTGCAATGTAAAGAAGGTCCTGGCGTGGCATTTAGTTCTCATGTGGTATGTTAGTCTTACATCAAAACCGTATTGACATCAGTCATCCATGTCAATTAACATAAAAAAACCGGAACCCATCCACGCCCACGTTGCTTCCCCTCGATGTTGGAACACCGAGGCGACACGCCACTGGGCTACCGAGTTGGACAACGGTATAAGTATACGAGTATTATCCCAGGACATTAGATCCTTGCTGGATCGTTAACGAAATATCTTTCGCGCAAACAAGTCGTAAATTCAATACTAAACACTTCAAAGCACATTTACAACACGCGATTCTCCGATATCGCCGTCAGTGTCAAGTTACAGGGTCCGAATACTCTATGAACTGACAAAAATCATATGAACCTTCTTTCTTATGGGCTCGATCACTCTGTATGACGGAAATCGTTTATTGTGGAGTTTATGAAGGGTATTGTACGACTTTAGAATTTTAATATAGGCGCAGTTATCCATATAGCTATAGCGAATTCGTGGCGAGGCTCCGAATTTTGAATGATTTCCCTGTTCATGCACCACTTTTTCCCTCATTATCAGTTGGATAAGTGCATTTCGTCACGAATGCGAGCTGTTAAAGTTTGGAATCCATGTAAAAAAGTAGGTACTTACTAGGTGGTAGGGTTAATCCCGCTCGCGATGGTACCATCGCATTTAATGAACGTTGGTCGAAGTGGCAACGAAAATCGTCCGTGCTTTTTCAGTCTACTTTAGTGTAGCAGCGCAAATAAGGAAGGTCCTGGCATGGCACTTAGTTCTATGCCAGTATGAGCCATCCATGTCCAATTACTTATATATAGCGTATCTTGTCGTGAACGTATGTCACTATGGCGCGGCCCCTGCATCTAACATGCACGGCTCTTTGACAATTTCCTCTCGGAAATGAGCCGGTCGCGTCTAAGGCAGTAAAGGTGGATCCGTAGAGGCAGTTTCCATAAACATGAGGCATTCTTTATTGGATATAAGGCTTTATGGCTCGCCGACTTCATAAACGCTGCAGTTTATACTGGCTTTTGTAACTTAATTCGAGGGGTTACGTCAGCTGTGAGGGATACAGCGGAGAGTTGCGATGCGGAAAAACCGGCCAAGTGCGAGTCGGACTCGCACACGAAGGGTTCCGTACCGGAAAAAAATAACACAAAAAAGTAACGTTTTTTGTATGGGGGTACACGTTTTTTGTATATTATAATTTTTATGATTTTTTATTTTACCTATTTGTTGTTATAGAAGTTATAGTAGTACAATATCTGTGAACATTTCAGCTGCTTACCTATTAGGGTTGATGAGATACAGCCCTGTGACAGACGGACGGACGGACGGACGGACGGACAGCAGAGGCTTAGTAATAGGGTTCCGTTTTCACCCGTTGGGTACGGAACCCTAAAAAGCGAGAACGATAAGTCAAAAGCTACCCAAAGAAATGTTAACCAAATTTTCTAATAATCATGCAAGCATATAAAAATGATAGATTAAATGTTCATACCATTTCATTAACATGAAAATATGTTATGGGCAAAACCCAGCTTAAGTTAAATATTTTTTTGTGTTTTAGTAGTTAATGTAATTTTAGCGATGTAATGCAATTTGTCAGCCTCGGTAGCCCAGTGGCGCGAGGCTTTACGATTCGAAAAGCTGGGTGATGCGCGTAATTGAGTTCTAGATGGGTGACCGTTTTTAACCGTTTAGGCTGGCTGTGGTTCAGATTCCGAGGAAACTGTAGGTCCACTTTCTTACTTACTAGGTGGTAGGTTTAAACCCGCCAACGTTGTACCGTCGTATTGAATGAACGATGATCGAAGCTGAAATGAAAACTGTCCGTGTTTTCTATCCGGTTCAATGTAGCTGTGCAATAAAAACAAGGTCCTGGCATGGCACCTAGATCCCATGGGATTTGTTGGACTAATAGCATGACAGTACGTGTGGTATAAGCCATACATGTCCAGTCAGATATAAAAACATACTCGTACTTAAGTAATTTCAATATTTATTCTGTATGATATGACGATGCGAATGGTATGCAGAATCAAATAATCTGACCGCTTGTCTAGGTACAATTGATACTTCAACCGAGAAACCTCGTGCGGAGTCAAACTAAGATTTCAATTTTATATTTACGAAGAGCGGGCACGAACGGCATGTAAACGTAAGCAAGCTCTGGAAGTGAGCAATAAACTCGGAAAAAATCCTAAAAATAGGAGACAGGAAGCATCCAATATTTTTATGGGCATTACGCTGAGGGCATAAACATGATAGAAGATAAAATGGGAAAACAGACTGGGAATCCTAAGAGGAAAAAACACATTCTTAGAAGAAGACTTGGTCAAGGTCAAGAGAAAATGCGGAATAGAAATTGACGACGAAATTGAAATTGACGGAACATAACCGTCATTGTATTTTGGATTTTAGGGAAAAATATTTATTGTTTTTATATCTTGTTTCTTACTTATTTTGGGTACACTAAAGAAATAAATATAGGCCGGAAGAAATTATCCGCAAATGAAAAATACATACCTGAAAAGAACCAAGGCTAATAAAGTTCAAATAAATGCAGAAAGGCAAGATTATCACTAATTTGAATTTCTGTCCGAAAACAAGAGCTAAAAATAATTATTAACTGTAGATTTTTTTTGATGACATAATGTAAAACTGAATGGCAACTACCCAATTTATATATTTTTGATCACTTTGTGTACTAACATTTTTTGCATGTCCAATGAAGGTCCCAGATAATTTTCGATTTGTATCCATATCACACACAAACACTCAACAATGAAGAATTCAGTGTGAAACCAGACGACCAAAATATTAGCTAGAATACATAAAATAACAGAAAAGTCAGCAATAATAAAAAACTAAACAAGAAATTGTAAAAAAAAATATTTATATTAAAAGGTTGTGGGAGGACCTAATAAAATGTGTTATGTGTGCCTAAACAAAACCTTTCCTTTCTCTTGATTGGCGCAGGGCGTGCCCGGCTGACGCCGACTCAAAAAATAACAAAAATCGTAACTACAAAAATGGCAATTATTTTTAACTTTTTAGTGCTTTTTCTTTGAAGTCGGTTATTTTTTTTGTTAATTTTTTTTTATTTGTTTATTTTTAGTGAATCTAAAGTACACTTACTAATTTGTACACGTCCTTTCCAATAAAAAAAGAATCACCGAAATCGGTTGGCGTTATATTGAGTTATTCGTCCATTTTTCGCGCACATCTTAATACAAATTTAAGACTTATATGATTTTCTCACGGATATCATTGTCAGAACTTAACCAAATTAAAATGGGACCACTTGGGAAGCACTAGCTTTCATTTAAAAAAATAATAATAATTAAAATAAAAATAATAAGTGTATTTCAGATTCACTAAAAATAAATAAATAAAAAAAAATTTACAAAAAAATAACCGACTTCAAAGAAAAATCACTAAAAAGTAACAAAACAATTATCATTTTTGTAGTTACGATTTTTGTTATTTTTTGAGTCGGTGTCAGCCAAGGTAGGCAAGGTTGGCGCAGCGCGTGCCCGGCTGACGCCAACTCAAAAAATAACAAAAATCGTAACTAAAAAAATGGCAATTATTTTGTACTTTTTAGTGCTTTTTTTTGAAGTCGGTTATTTTTTTTTATGTTTCTTTTTTTAATACTTCTTTCGCCTCGGTGTACCGATTTTGATTATATCTTTTTTATTTAAAAGCTGGTTTGAAGCAGAAATTTGCATTAAGTATGTGCGCGACAAATGGATGAATAACTCAATATAACGCCAACCGATTTCGAGGATTTTTTTAATGGAAAAGAAGTGTACAAATTAGTAAGTGTAAAATAAACAAAAATAAGCAAATAAAACAATTTACAAAATAAAACCGAAAACCATTTTTTTAGTTACGATTTTTGTTATTTTTTGAGTCGGTGTCAGCCAAGGTAGCCGAGGTTCTCTTGACTGGAGCAGTGCGTACCCGGCTGACCCCGACTCAAAAATAACAAAAATCGTAACTACAAAAATGGCATTTTTTTTTACTTTTTAGTGCTTTTTCTTTGAAGTCGGTTTTTTTATTTTTATTTATGTATAGCGCCGCAGATGGCGTACGCTAAGCCCTCAAATAACAGATTCCCGTCGACGCCCATGGACTTTCGTACAAGGGCTGCAAAAACCCTCCCGACCGGCCAGTAGCTTCTTCACACCAGGTTGTACTTTGGGGGTAATAATAGGTCGGGGAAAAAGTCTTTTCGCATTATAGTATGTATGAACTTGTAATAAAATCTCTTTGGCTATACTATTTGTATCTGGCTGGTTTTGGTATCATTGAAAGTTTAAATTTTAAAGAACATAATTCCAAATTCAAATTAGGAAAATGTGTGATTCTCATTTGTTTTTCGTACTGTCAAAATGAGTGAATCTAATGAAGAAATTCGATACATTTTAAAATGTTACTACAAAAAAGGTAAAAATGCAACGCAAGCCGCGAAAAAAATTTGCGATGTTTATGGACCTAGTGCAGTGTCTGTGAGAGTAGCACAAATTTGGTTTAAGCGTTTTCAATCCGGAAATTTTGATGTCAAAGATGCACGTCGCTCTGGTCGCCCTATTACGGATAAAATGGATGCCATTTTTGAAAAAAGTGGAGCAAGATCGGCATATCAGTAGTTACGACGTAGCTGAATAACTAGGAATTGACCACAAAACAGTTTTGGCGCATTTGAAAAAAACTGGGTACACAAAAAAGCTCGATATTTGGGTACCTCACGAGCTCACTGAAAGAACCCTAATGAACCGTGTACTCATTTGTGATTCTTTATTACGACGTAATGAAACCGAACCATTTTTGAAGAAGCTGATAACTGGTGATGAAAAGTGGATCACGTACGACAAGAACGTGCGAAAAAGGTCGTGGTCAAAGACCGGTCAAGCTTCACAGACTGTGCGAAACCCGGGTTAACTCGCAACAAGGTGATGCTGTGTGTGTGGTGGGATTGGAAGGGCATTATTCATTATGAGCTGTTACCACCAGGCAGGACCATCGATTCTGAACTCTACTGCGAACAACTGATGAGATTAAAGCAAGAAGTTGAGAGAAAGCGGCCGGAATTAATCAACAGAAGGGGTGTGGTTTTTCATCATGATAACGCTAGACCTCACACATCTTTAGCCACTCAGCAAAAACTAAGAGAGTTTGGCTGGGAGGTGTTAATGCATCCGCCGTATAGTCCTGACCTTGCACCTTCAGATTTCCACCTGTTTAGGTCTCTTCAGAATTCTTTAGGCAGTGTCAGGTTAACATCACGAGAGGACTGCCAAAACCACTTGTCGCGGTATATTGATCAGAAGTCCCAATATTTCTATAGCAATGGGATCATGTCCCTACCTACAAGATGGCAAAAAGTTATCGAACAAAATGGTACCTACATACTTTAGTTAAATGTAAATAAACCATATTAAAAAATGTTTTGAATTTTCTTAAAAAATGCGAAGAAACTTTTTCCCCAACCAATACATAGGCGTAGTTATTCACCTTTTAGATATATGATCTAGAAGATCGATTTGTTCTAATGATGGGATTGTCGACTGTGAATGGGTGTATTCCCAGCCTTTTCCGCGTTCAGCGATGATAGAAAGTGGGCGGAGGGATGACGTCATGCAGCTCAGAATAGCATTCTTCATGGTGGAGACTATTTTATTTTATTTTTTTATTTTATTTATTCAGGAATCACACAGTTACACAAAATATATAAGTAAAAAAAAAAATAACACATAATAATTAAACCAAAAAAGATTCCACTTAAACAAAATAACAGAATTTACAGTGATTCAAGTACAAGATACAAATACAAACCAACTAAACATATTACTACTACGCAAATTAACTCAATGTGAGATAATAAAAAGAAAAGAAGCGGAAACAAAATTTGAGATAAGAACAAAAATAAAAAACTATCTAGACCAAACAATACAAAACAAACCAAAAAACGCCTAAAATTTAACATGTTTTTTAACAACTTGTTTTGTCGTTTTTGTTCACTCACTTGTCACGGAATATTTTTTTTTATTAAACTAATTCCTGAATAGTTCATACGGGTTCGAGGAATGCGACGAACGAAATGTGATGATTCAGCAACTTTCAGTTCCGCTGAAAGGAAACAGCTATACATCAAACGTACGAACTTGGTCAATAACAGTTCGTTTTCGGAAACTTGTGAACTATTATAAAACTGAAATGCGCTTTCAAAGATAAAACATGCTCCCGTTTTAACAATAATAGATTATTATATTTTGAGGATCACAGTCCCTAAATGCATGAAATATACAGAAATTAATAAATTATTTTAAAACTAATAAATAAAACAAAAATAAATATTTACGTTACATTTGTTTTTTAAAGAAAAACAGATAAAATTAAACAAATCAAAATAAAATAAAGTTTTCAAATGACTATAATCAATTAAATATCAAGAAAGTGATTAAAATAAAAGATCTTAGAATTAACTTTAATATAATGCTTCAAGTCGAATGTTTAATTCGTACTGCAACTAGATAAGCAAAAGCCCTAAATTAATTATCTTTTATTGTTGTGGAACTCACCAACAATAAAAAAATATATCAATAATATCAATAGCATATATTTTTAATATTTCATTATTCCGTCGTTATGTCACTGGCCTATGTATACAGGTTAATTTTTCAAGAGTCCCCTTATAACCAAATCCGAAACTATAAGAAATAACGGAAAACACTCAAAGGAGTCATGAGGCCGATTTTGATAAAAACTAAAACAGCATTATTATATTTTTAAATTCGTGTGCATATTTTTAAAAAAATCAAAGAATTCATTTCTGTCTAGAAAAGGAATATTTTAAAAAAAATCTAATAATGCAGTTGTAGTTTTTATCATAATCGGATTTTGTCGTAATTAGATGCTTTGAAACATTATTATTCCTTGATGTCTTTGACTTCATGTACACTAAGTAAATACACAAATGTAGCAAGAAAAGAGTAAATAATGTCTCCAAAGTCAATTACAGAGGTATATCATGTCCCATTTTCCAAGACTTTCACAGCACTGGAAGCCATACCGGAGCAATAAGAGAAACAATATTACAACAGATAAAAACTGTTCCAACCTACCCGCACCGCCCCCTTACAGGCAAGTGACGGGGTCTAGGAATGTAATAGTGATGTTTAATTCAATTTAGAAATATTGTACATTTATTAAAGATTTAATTATTATTTATAAAACATAACTGTTTGTTTCATAAATATGTATTGTATGATCTGTTGTTTTAACAACGTAATCATTACTTCGGTTCAGAATCTTGAACCCATTTTTTCCACGTAATAACTGCGCCACAAGCGAGCAAAATTTGGAAGAGCACAAATTATTAAAAATAATTGTACAGATTTGTTTTACATTTAAACATATGATTATGTACAGGTTTTGATATCGTCCACTTTTTGATAATCGTCTCATTAAACGCGTTCTGACTGTAGATATATTCTCATGCTTCGCCGCCTATTAAGAAATAAATAGCTAGAAATATTTTATCCCCTAACATTGAATGCTAAAAGAAAGCTTCAAACCAAACAAACAATATAATCTTATAAATATAACTCCAACAATAATAAACATAGCAGAACCAAGGTTAATAAAATCTCTAACTTCATCATATTAACTCCAATGATTACCCAATCAAATTATACATAAGTCTATCGATAACGTCACCCCTGCACAGCACTAGGAAATGGTTAAAGAGCGCAGCGCTTCCGTTATAAAGTTAAAGTTAAGATTTGTCGTCACGGCCGCACCGAGCGGGCTGCTTTCAGTCTACAATCTAGGCTAGACGCTATCTGGACTTCCTTCCTAGTTCGCTCGCAGGATAATAAATATATTAGACGTAGCGCAGGTCCTTGGAAAGTTTTATTTCTTAGAATAATACAAATCTTACCGCTTTTTATACAGACTAGGTTTGCGACTGAACTAGGTTTGTGATTGGTGAGTGCAAAATTTACTAAATAATGTTTTTATGCGTCATCTTTTAGGTAATTTAATAAATATAGCCTTAAGACAACATTCGGGCCTTCCAACTCAATTGTGGAACTTAATTTGGCGGCATATTCATTCGTAAATAAAAAAATAGTGAGAAATACGAATGATGAGAATGAAATTAGCACCCTCAATGAATTCACCAAACTCAATCAGGCACATGCACCAGCGAAAACGTCTATGCGTATAACCACTGATGAAGAAAAACAGCACCGGAAGGTCACCTAAATTGGCGTTTACGGCAAACCGATCGACTGGCGATTTCAAATGTATTTAGAAATTGAAGAGCGCGCGCAGTGGGCGTTAATCGAACTAACATTTGCGAGTCCGAGCTTGATTGACAGCTTACTCAACGTTGCCGTAAATACGTCGAAGTTGCCGTTAACTTCGACTCCGCGTTATCATACAAATCGAAACTCCGAGTTTGACTTTGACAGCTTGAAGAAAAAAACCACAGAATATCTAGTAAAAACTTGTATAGAGTTTGACGTTTTTACTGAAAACGCCAGTCGATCGGTTTGCCGAAAACGCCAATTTAGGTGAGAACTCAGACTGACCACTCAGGTAACGTCGTTACCACGGATGAGAACAGGAAGGAGAAGAGACATGTGTTCTTGCTCGCGACTCCGCCATATGGACAAATTGTACATACATTCGTATCAGAAGCCTAGTATGCCACATTCCAAACATCGAGAATGTGCTCTCGAATTGTGTTTGACAAGTTAGTGCCCACATATACACAAATCTTCGAATACGTCTGCGACTATGTTTGCGTGTGATTGATAGATATAGAAAATATAAGACAGTGGGTCTCATAGTAGGCGCGCTGGATGCCCCAACTCCTTTTTTTCATCTAAGGGCGTTACCATATAAACCATAGAAAAAGAGCAATGTGTGAATATATTTATGAGAAAATATGCTTCATCTATGACAGCAATAACTAATTTTCAACATTAGGATTCACTGAATGCGATCACCACAAGTTTGTGAGCGACATAATTTGTTTCCTACATTATCAGAGAGTGCTCCCTGAAAATAGTGGCACGAAATGACCGAACTCGTATTCGCTACCTTATAATCGGTGAAACGAAAAATTTCGGTTACACAAAATTGATATACTTAGCCCCGATTGCAGGAAGAAATTCTGAGTTAATCAATGTTCAAACACGTCACTTTTAGTAAACCTTTTAGTTGACTCAGCTCCTTTCTATGTCAATAAAAAGCGACGGGTTTAATCATACGTTGACGTTGCTTTGATTGAGTGTCCTTTTGTCCTTTCGTCCTTTGTATGATGCAATCGGAAATCTGGTAAATTAAACTAGCAACTTGGTTCAAGATATATTTACCTGAATTGTATTCAGAGTGGGCAGTCTGAGTTCTCACCTAAATTGGCGTTTACGGCAAACCGATCGACAGGCGTTTTCAAATGTATGGAGAAATTGTAGAGCGCACGCAGTGGGCGTTAAGCGAACTAACATTTGCGAGTCCGAGTTTGATTTGACAGCTTACTCAACGTTGCCGTAAATACGTCGACGTTGCGGTTTACGTCCCCCTCCTCCCTTCATACAAATTGGAAGTCCGAGTTTGACTTTGACAGCTTGAAGAAGTAAAACCACCGAATATCTAGTAAAAACTTGTATGGAGTTTGACGTTTTTACGGAACTTCGAAGTTACGTAAACGCCGATTTAGGTGAGAACTTAGACTACCGGCTCAGATCTATGCAAAGGCGATTTAGGTACAGTGTGCAACATGTATTAATTATTTAAAATATCTTCTTGATTAATACATACTAATATTACAAATGCGAAAGTAACTGTTCTATGTATGTCTGTTACATTTTCACACCTAAAACGCTCAACCAATTTTTATGAAATTTGGTATACAAAGAGTGTGAACCTCGGGAAAGGACATAGGCCACCTTTTGCAGCGAAAAATAACTCAAAGGGGTCACCCCCTTTGAAAAATAGGGGGATGAACGTTAGTATGGGGAACTCCTATAAGATAAAATCTTAAAATAAAAATGCATTTCAATGATATTTTTATCTTAATACTATATTGAAACTGTACCAATAATAATAGGTACAATCAAAACGAACCGCATAACTATGCATCCCGAAGGTGTGCATGACTATGAAAGTAACAGAAATAGGGTCTTCAATCCGTGGAAAAAAAAATTCTAAACCAAACACTGTGACGGACAGACAAAGCATAATAAAAAACTTTACGGAATCCAAAAAAACCCTCAACTCTTTAAACCCCCTTAAAACACAGCGCCCACAGATTTACGATGTCCATTGGAAAAAAACAATAAACCAAGAAAACAAATAAGAATACAAGAAAAAGCAAGCCTTTCCCTGATTACACCAGTACTGAATAAATTTGGGACCTACGCTATTATTTCTACACGGGCAGAATATGGCCGCAGATACTACCGGGTTAAAGTCAGACAAGAAAAAGTCGGGTTATCCCCGACATTCCTCATACTCAACTCCACCACTCACCCCTCAGGAGATTTAGAGTGATAGTAATTAACGTATAGTTAAGAACAAGAATAAACTTAACGTAGATACAAATCACATCAAAACCTGGGAAGAAGCTCTTAAATTATAAGATTTATTGATGACAGTTATTTAAATGGGTGGATCGTAGCACAGGGAGCTAGGTTTTGCTTCTCATGCGACAGGTCAGGGGGTTTCAATCCCCGCACCGTTTATGCACCACTTTATTTTCTATCGGAATCCCTGTAAAATCAGTCCTCTTGCCTGCTAGGTGGTAGAGTTGTGCCCGACGACGCCCATGGGCTTTAGGGGGGCTGCAGATACTGAACCATTTTCTCATATTATTTTTTAATTAAAATAAAAATACCTTTCCCAGTTTAATTCGGTTACGCCACTTCGTCTGAGTTTGCTAAGGAATTTTATACAAAGGGAAACGGACAAAAGTTGCTGCATTCCCAAAGTTGGACCACAACCTCCCTTCGCTGGCTCCGATGTCGAGCTAAAACAGGTTTTCAGTTGCCGACATTACGACCATTTGCAAAACGCAAATGTACAGTCCGTAGAATGCACTCAGTACTCGAATGATGTTTCCATGGTCAGCGAAAAGAATTAAACGAAATTTATTGATAATTTATCGGCTGTAAACGTTTAACGAGCGACTTTTTATCAACTGTATGGCGGTTGTCATAAATTACCATTTCATTACTCCGGTTATTTTTGCGCGCATTGTTATAGTGTTTACGGTACATATCGAATATTACGATTCTACAAAAAAATCATCTTATGCATTTCTAATTAAGAATCAATGTCGTGTACCTTGAATAAACTGTTGGATTGAGCTTAAATTTTGTGGGGTCACTGTTAATAATGATAAAAAAAAACTATATTCTTTTGGGTGTAAAGTTTCTTACGTTATTTCGTGAAGTATATTATAATAGGTACTCTCTGCATAATTTTGTAATTGTAAACTACTTTGCAACTTTTTTTTGCTCTGAGTTGTGTTTCACTTAAAAATGCTGATTTTGATGAACTGGACTTTCGTAAACCTATATAATATAGATCATGTAAAGGTAGAAATTTCCGATTTCAAGTTTCATACTAAACAGATTAAAGCACATATTATTTTTCTGTTTGATAGATATGATAATTAATTATAACCTCTAAGGTTTTAAAAAAAATCAGAAAAAAAATTGGTTTGGACATTTGGAGCCTGTGAACTGTGAATAAGATGTCCACTGCTCTACCGCTGGGATTTCCAGGCTCAGATTATTCAAAATATTGTTTCTAGGTTTTGTTATTTAAAATTGATGATTATTATCACAATATTAGCCCATCACGCCAGATTCCTTGGCAACAGGAGGTATGCCAGGACCGATCTCTTAGGTACCAGTACGATGTTTCGAACCCGAGGCCTTAGGCAGATACCACAGATATTGCCCCAGTCATATTACAGATATTATTACAGGCAGCTTTTTCAGAAAAACATTCCTTTTATAATAGTGTATGTGAATATTCACCAAATTTGCCGACTGTACTCAGTCGTTCATCTGCAGTCGATAATGCAATGCAAGCAGGCGCACAGTGGCAGAATAAAAGATGCAACTAAACTAAACCGAAGTACTTTTTGCTCATTTTTATCGGATTTACAGGATAAATGCATTTTTTCGATTGTCCTTTAGTACACGTTTTCCATTAACAATGGTCTTTGGAATCTTCGACAAGGCAGGGGAATAGCCCGAGAGGCAAAGGGAGTTTAAAAAAAGGAATGGTTGAGCGGCTAATAGCTTGGACCCACGGGGACTTGAAGGTCATGGGTTCAATCGCCGCCCCGTTCATGGTAACTTTTGTTTAGCGGAAATCCGGGAATCGCAAAAAAACATGACATTTTTAGTAATGCTTGATGAATAAACTTAAGGTGACCCTTCCCGGCGGGACTAACTGATTCGCGGGCACAGTACATAACCCTGCTATTCTAATCTGGGACCTTATTTGTTTGAAAAAAAAACAGGCTCCGTGATGAGGAGGACGCCACATGTCCACAAAGCAGACAATGCGCTTAGTGTTTGATTTGGTAAGATTTATGAAAATTTTAATTATTACTAAACGATTAATAACTAAAATTATCACGGCCGCTGTATTAAAATATCAAACTAAAACCAAATTTCTAGATGACTAATCTTTTTAAGATATATACATTTTATCGTTGAGTAATCCACCTCCAAAGTTATGGTATAAAACGCGCGAAAAATTCGAACTTTCGGACCTTAGAACTTTTAAACCAAACACTATTTTACAATGTCAACGGTCATCAGACATCTAGTTCGATCAAATAAAGAGTATAAGTCTGGATCTCTGACAGGAAATGTGCACATGATCTTCTTTCCACGATTGTAGGAGGAGTTGAGCGGGAAGACCCACCTTAAACCCAATAATCCTTAAGATCCCTCATCTATAGAGTCGGCAAAGTTTTGAATGTACTCCCCTGCAGAGGTATTTCCCCCAAAGTACAACAAAGGGTCCTTCAAACGTGGTGTGAAGAAGCACATGACCGGCCGGGTTGGCCGCGTTTGAGCACTTTTGAACGCGACCACAATGACATTTGTCTTGACAATCAAATTCAAAAACCACATTTTAAGCGCCGGTATTCCAGTGGTTGATTGCATGCAAGTATACGCCAGTGAGCAAAATTCATCGTGTAACGCATGTTTAACTATTCCTTCACTATTCTTGGTTTGTTAGTAATAAATACCGTTTTTTTACCGTTGTATACCATCTAAAGCCTGGTGTAACTATTTCGAGATAAAGCGGTGGAATTATAACATTTTATTTTTATTAGTAAGGCTGTATAATTATGAGGTATTAGGTCAGGTAGCGCGATTTATGTTAATAGGCGAAAAAACATTGCCTCAAACTTTATATAAAAACTAACATTTTTTTTTAATGCAGCGTTCTCCCATTCTTCGTTAGCGGGTGCTTCGAGCTAACCCTTTTTTCGCTCTACTTTCCCGCCACTTTGAGATCGTGAAAGTTTTAATTGAAAGCTCTCTGAATTTTTAAACATGAAGAACTGCATTTTTTTATTTAAACTTACGACCTTAAAATTGCGCACAATAATAACACGAATGTTTCCCCATTCCAGTTCATGGCATACATAAATGTGTAAAATATATGAATGTCTAAAAATATTCGTTTTAATTTGAGGTTAAACAGCAATATATACGTTGTAATTAGATTGGTAATTAGATTTTCGAAATAATTTGGGCGACAGGTGGCTCAGAATTCGGGAACTCATTTTCCATTCCAGAGTAGTGAATTTCGTCACGAATGCCAGCTGTTCCATAGTTCGAAATCAATAGAACACTATAGGTGCTAGGATTATACACGCCCGGGTAGGTACCACCGAATTGGATAAAAAGATGGTCGTGGTCGGAAAAGTCAAGGGAGAAAATGCACAAATATACAGTCGATATTCCAAAAATAAGAACCCACCGATCCTCTATCTATAGGGTCCGTAAACAATGGAATGAACTCCCTTCCGAGGTATTTTCCCCAAATTACGACCTGAGGTCCTTCAAACATGGTGTGAAGAAGATCCTGGCCGGCCGGTATGGTTTTTGCAGCCCCCCTGAATGTTCGAAAACCAATGGGCGTCGTCGGGCACCTTTAGGTCCTGGCGTACGCCATATACCGCGCTTAACATAAAAAAAACATAATTCCTTCGGGATTGCGGCTAATATCATGACGATGGCAGTGGTGTTAGCCATTATTGCCCAGTTACACAAACCTTTTGGCCTGGATATTCGCCTGAAGCAGGATTCGTAACTGCTACTTTATTGCAAAATTTTGCCTAGTGCTATATGTACGTTCATATTATATACTTAATGTATATACAGGTAGCGATCGTGACTGGTCGCCAAACCTGAAACTTCATTTAGAATTAACGTAAAAATACCTCCCTCCGCTGAGAGTGGCGACAGCCCTCGGGTGACGATCTTGGAATTTACTAGACACAGCCAGGAATAATTCCAAATCTTTTGATATGCATGTATGTACAATCGACCGTGAAGCAAGGACACATTAATGTAACTAATTCACGAATATACTGCAAGGCTGGACCCGAACCAGCAAACATACTATTCGCGGGTATTGCGTCTACCGATTTCGCCAGCGGCTATATATACATATCACATTCCTTGGAATAACCGAATTACCTGCTTAGTACGAAAAAATATATTTACTTGATTCGAAATGGTGATATAATTGATGGATCTTGGAAACAACCTTGTTGTAATATTTGAATTTTTTTAAAACATTTGGCAAACACAGTTCGCTTTGACATTGCGACTAAACTCCCTGTAGTTTAGTAGTTAGTTTTACTTGTACTATTTTTTCATATAGTTGTTTAAGTTTCACTATAAGGAACACGATGATCTATATATTTATTTACATTTTTTATGGAACTGGACATAGTTGGCTAACAACCAACCTAATATGAAGACATTGCACATAAAGCGGCAACGAAAATGATCCGTGTTTTCCGTCCGGTTTAATGTAGCTGTGCAACAAGATAAAGGCCCTGGAATGGCACCTACTTCCTATGAGGTGTGTGGGGCTAATATCATGACAATAGGTGTGGTTTACACCTTCCATGTAGAGTAAAAAAAACACAAAATATATATTGCATGGAACGCAGGCCCCGATATCTAGAATGTCTAAAGTTGTCAACGAAAAGACGACCTGTACAGGTACAAATTATAGACTACCCTCATTATGAGAAAATCCTCTTAGGGTCGCTCCTCTGAGTACTTAATAAATTCTCAGTATAATTTCTGCCCTAACAGTACACTTGGTAACTTAAAAAGTATCTGTAATGGGATAATTTTCTCTAGAACATTGCTTGAATATAACACATTATATATTGGCGACCGAACACATTTGCCTATAAAATGAAACGACTTGCTATTCATGTTATTTTTTCGTCAATATGGGCCACTTTTATTAAAAAACCTACGAACGTGATTATAATGTTTTTTCCCACCTTAAGAGGATAATAGGATGATCGAGTTCCATTAACTAGCTCGTACCTGTTTCGTCAGTCAAATCAAGAAATATTTTTCTGAAATTTAGCACATTAAGGTGGGCCATCCCGCTCAACTCCCCATACAAACGGGGAAACAAGATCACGCCCATATTTCTTGTCACAGATCCCAACTTTTGCTCAAAATAGCTTTATGTGATCGAACTAGATGTCTGATGACCGTTGGCATTGTAAAATTGTGTTTCTGATTTCTAAGTTATAAGGTCCGAAAGTTCGATTTTTTCGCGCGTTTTATACAAAACTTTGGAGGTGGATTACGCAATGATAAAGTAAGAACATTTTAAAAACATTAGTCATCAGACATAGCTTATTTAATCAATATTTATAATCTATTTGGTTTTTGTTAGATTTTTGACTGCAGCGGTCGTGTTTTACTTTTAGCTATAGTAGTTTTGTAATTAAAATTTTCGTAAATCTTACCAAATCATACACTATGCCCGCCGGGTTGGGCCACCTTAAGGCGGCCCAACCCGGCGGGCCTGACTCATTCGCGGGCACGGTACAAAACCGTGCTGTTGCGCTCTGGGGCCTTCTCTGTTTCAAAGAAAAAGACAGGCTCCGTGATGGGGAAGATGCAACATGTCCACAAAAAAGATAATGTGCATAGTGTATGATTTGGTAAGATTTACGAAAATTTTAATTTCAAAACGACTTATAGCTAAAAGTAAACCACGACCGCTGTAGTCATAAATCCAACAAAAACCAAATAGATCATAAATCTTGATTAAATAAACTATGTCTGATGTTGGCATTTAGAGATTCGTAAACATTTGGGAGCGAATTTTACATGTGCCGCCAGACCCTTACTGCACTGGCACTGCTACATAGAAATTGATACAAAACCAACAAAGGCGGGATTAACCCTACCATCTTAATTACTTTTACAAAGTTTTATGAGGAATGCGAACCACAGCCACCTCCAACATCGAAAACGGTAACCCACCCGGAATCTGACTGCGTCCAGAGTTGCTATACATTGATGAAACACACAAATAAATCGGGCGAGTGGTTCGAAGTTATCGCTCTACATGATATCGTGGAACTTTCTGTAGGCCATTTTAACACCTACAATTTTCAAGTTCATAGTTTTAATTTTTTTTCTCTTAAGGTTTGTATTAAATATTTAAAAATCACATACGCAATCCTTGCTCGTTGATCGCTCCTTATATTAATGAAAACCGTATCGAAAATTCCGTTGCGTGGCTTAAAAGAAGTAAACTAAGAAATAAAGGCAGATAGTGATTACCCCCCAAGCCGCCGCCTCGGGGCATTTCGGTTTGTATGACAGCTACATCGTAACGTAAGCGGAACTGAATTATATATAGCCTATCCTGTGTCCCGTGTATTTACACATACTTGTAGTAAGTTTCATCGAATTAGGATGATCGGTTTAAGAGTTATGGAGGAACATACATAGATACATACATACAGAACTGATTTCTAAAAATCATCAATTTAGTCTTAGTATCATACATAAAGTCTACAAACGAAGTATCTTAGAAAACAAAGCAATTTACTCCATAAACACCCCTTACAGATTTATTATTAGTATAGATACATATATACATACACACGAAAAACATAACCCTCCTTCTTGCGCAGTCGGGTAAAAAAGCCTGGATTTCTCGCCCTGGCAAAGTGCTCAATTTAGCTTTTTACTTTAGTTAGATAATAGCTGTACCTGGAATAATTACGCAAGGATCTCCGCTCCACTCATTACAACATTCCCAAATTTCAATCATTAATTAAGCCATAATGGGGACAAGAAACGTCGGCTTTATGAGAATACATATATATATATATAGATACTGTAGTGATACATCCAATCCGATGGTACCAAACAGGTCGGGCCTGACCCTACCGCCTAATAGGGGAGCGGTACCTACCTACAGTGTTACAGGGATTTCGAACCATGGAACAGCTCCCAAATGCATTTATCCAAATCAGAAAGAGAAAGAAAATGGTGCATGAACGGGCAGCATGTTTCCAAGTATTATTTAGCTATTTAGATCAAACTCAACAAGAAAAGCAAAGTATAATAGATGACGTTTGGGATACACTATACCAGAAATGTTAAAAGATACAAAAGCTTTTAATTTATCAAAGATCATAAACGTAAAAAACACTACAAAAAGCTGCACAAGAAACGAAGACAAAGTTCTCGAAGACATTAAGGCTAAGTCCCCTAATGATTGTTTTTAAAATTTCTCACAAACAGTCACTTAAGTGGGCCATTTATCTTGCGAGTGACAAAGCTCTCCCACCGGTCTTAACTCATACCGAGACTCAGTCAGTGTACAATTGCGGGCACGTAGAGGTGTATAGTAAAAATCACGGGAATGCAATATTTTGTTATGTATTTGATGTGTTCATTACCGTTTTCCCCACAGACCATGAGCGCGCTGTCATAACAAGACGAAAACGATGTGGGTAGTGAGAAGTTAATTCAAGCACCACTAACACGAGTTCAAGAGAGATGGAACATATCTACCCGATGCGTCAACTTTTCGGATCGCTCCAAATGCACAGTGCCACGGTTCAATAAAATATAAATGCATTTTCGCAAACGCTCTATTCTTTTTTTTTAGAATTCTCAAATAAAGGATGGGTTGAAAATATTAATTTTATAGATGTGAGGTGAATAACCCAGACAAAAATACACTTTTTTTTAAATAAGGAAGACCTACCCCAAAGGGTGAAAACGGTAAAGTGTTTAGAAGTGTTTATTTTGCCGCTATAACAACAAATAGGTAAAATAAAAAATATAAGAAATGAAGGGGGGCCCCCATACAAAAAAAAGTGATTTTTAGTGTTAAATCTTGTACAATGGTACGGAACCCTGTGTATCCGAGTCCGACTCGCACTTGGCCGGTTTTTATTTTCCTCACTATTTTAAAGTAAAACTTGAAACATAACTTCAGATCATCATTTTGCAGCTACATGGCGATTTAGAGATGTTTGAGGTTAAGTTCTCAGGATTTTAAATATAAATTGGAAATCTCCAGTTAGAGCAACGGACATTAATCCGAATTCTGTTTCAAGGGCGTTTAGAGTTAGGGCTAGAGAACTTGCCTTTCATGCGGTTATAGGTTCAAATCCTCGCCCGGTAATTGCGCCTGGCTGCAGCTATAATTGAAGTAGTAGGATCTCTTCTGAAAGACTCCAATACTTCCTCCTCATCTTCCGGCGGAATTTTACCTGGTCTGCCAGCATCTGCCTGCCTTCGGTTAATACTGCCGGTTTCTCGAAGGAGCCGGTATGTACCAGAAAACACTTTTACATCAGGTATACCACAATCAGGGTTAGGACGCGCATATTTCTCTTCCCTTTATGCGGCAGCATTAACGTCGACGCAAAATCCATAGCAAAACAGAATTTCACCGCATTATTCACGAGTGAATGCAGTCATTACTGCAGGCACAACTCAAATATAACGAACAATTTGGTACAACAACAAGGAATCAACAACATGGAATTAGTTTTAATAATTAATTCCAGTGTTCGATCCCGAGTAAACGTTCTCTCTGTATCAGACGTTTAATTCTTCGTTCATTTTGAGCACCAAACTGATACCTGAAATCTGATAAAAAAATGTAACTTGTATGCAACTGTACAACATTTGTACATTTTCTGAAAGCTTATGAAATGATGAAATTATTTTCATAATTAGCATGCCACATGTCTCTTTTTTTACCACGTGTCTCACATTATGTGTTTTTTTTTCATAACCTGTGATTTATGACCTTTTATTTCTGAGAGTACGGATATTTTGAGGGCACATATTTTTTTAAAGTAGTCTCTCATTCATCACCTAATAAAAATAGCTGATTTAGTACCCAGAGCGAAGTAGTTTTTTTTTTAAATTATAATTTTTTGGTAACAAGAAAGAAAATTTTTAAAAACATTTTAAACCTAAATAACTCAAAAACTATTGATTTTTGACCCCCGGGTTTATTGGGACAAATTTATTGCAAATTTGCTCTAAAATTACCCCTTAGAATAAATGTATCGAATTACCAAACAGCCTGTATATCACTGCTTATTGCAGGAGCCAGCTTCGGCCTTTCAGGGTACTCTGTCCTGCGTATTGCCGACCACATTCGGGTTCTCAGTTTCGACCTGACGCACGACCTAAACTTTGGACGCCATATCGAGGATAAAGCTAAGATTACCTTAGAAAGGCTGGAAGTCCTCAACAAAATGATCCAGTATTTCACGGCGAACCAAACACTGTTGCTTTATAAGGCGCAGATAACGTCGTATGCCATGCTCAAACTAAAGTGTAAGAACTTGAGTACTGCCATGGAACCACAGTGTTTATGGATGTGGTGTTACCATGCGTCCCAGGATGAATTATGCTATCATTTCTATGCAACGGAGAAAATAAATCATTTCCACGAAACGGTACGCAATCTATTCCAGCTTACCGTAAAAACAAACTACACTTCTCACGACTGCATTTGTCCAAACAGCTACACTCCAGAAGGCAACTGTTTACGTAACTGAAACCCAACCACGTAGCCAGTGCAGCTTTGGGCATACGTAATACCTTTCTGCAGTTTTAGGGATGTGAAGATAAAAAGGTGGGTCAGGTCTTTCTGTGTAGCTGCTATCCTCTATTCGTGTTTAGGATTTATTTAATTTATGTTAAGCGCGGCATATGGCGCACGCCAGGACCTCACAAAAGAGGCGCACGACGACGCCCATGAGCTTTCGGACTTTCACAGGGGTGCGAAAACCATGCCGGCCGGCCAGGAGATTTTTCACACCAGTTTGAAAGACCCCGGGTTTTACTTTGGGGGATATATATCAGCAGGTTGTCAATTCCATTGTTGAATGTTGTATATGTGTTATTTCTGTCGATTTATATTAATTCTAGTAGCGCCATTTATTGTAGTCCATTCTGACTAGCTTCTATGCATGTGTTTTTTGCATTTGTTGACATGTTGAAACTAACAACTCCATATAGGGAGCGCTACTGTCGCTACAGGGTGACGTAGTTATATGTTCTAGCTAATCACTTACGAACGTGACTTGTTTTTATGTAATTGGACCTTAATGGCTAATACCACACCTACAGTCATGATATTAGCCCTACACAAAAAAATTAAAACTAGGTGCCGTGAGGAGCTTCCTTATATTGCACGGCTACATTGAACTGGATGGAAAACATTGACTTACGTACTTTGAATGGCTAGACGATTATAGAGCGTAAAATCAGAAATCCTAATAGTGTGGCTACAAAGTTAGTCGATCCGTCTATCAGGCGCACTTAGCTTCTAGTCTTGAATTTAGGATAGCATGCTTATTTCAATAACCAAAACAGGATGTGATATAAGATCAGATGATTGATTATTGTACCTGTTTTTTTGTTCAGCGCTTATGGTTTTGCGTACAATTTCAGGATATAACATTAGGGTAATGAAATGCAACACACGAGGTAATATACCTCGCTTCGCTTTGTAAGTAAGCTACTTACACCTCGCGACATGTGCGCCGAACTGACTTTTAAATACATACCATTGATACTCTACCTACCCTTGTACAGACATCGCAGCCGCGAGGGTGCTCCACTCATCAATGCAAATTATGAAATAAACCCTAGAATTAAAATGGGAAAGTGTGAAAATTATTATCAGAGGGCGACGCCTTGCGATTCGATAAGCTGGGTGAAGCAACCCTAAGCGAGGTTTGGGTTCTGGATGGTTGACCATTTTCAACCGTTTAGGCTGGCCGTGGTTCGGATTCCGTGTTTTCCATCCAGTTCAATGTAGCCGAGCAATATAAGTAAGGTCCTGGCATCGCACCTAGTTTCGCGACCAACAAGTGTTTGTGATTACTTTTAAAATCTGATGAATCAATGCTTTAATATAGATGTCGTTGGATAACCTCAAATTGTTTTTTACTGAAATTGGCTAATACCAGACAACTACCGTTATGATATTAGCATTGGGCTAACCACATTCCCGAAAGAAATAGGTGCCATGACAGGACCTTCCCTTTATGAGCGCGGCTACACTGAACTGAATGGAAAAAACGGACAATTTTTCATTGCAGCTTCGACCATCTTTTCATCCAATGCGATGGTAACCACCCGGGCAGGCTTAAACCCTACCACCTAGTAGGGGAAGGGGACCTACAGTTTTACATGGATTCCGGACCATGGAGCAGCTCGCATTCGTGACGAAATGCACTTATCAAACTCAGAAAATGAAAGAAAGGGGTACATGCCCGGGGTGAGGATTTGAACCTCTCGCATGATGATGTCTACATCTTTATATGTAAAGTAGAGCTACCGTTGACGCCGCTCGACCACACAGCACGTCCCGCTACGTCGCCGTCTGAGATTGAGAGTTCTCCAAATAAAACAACCCCCGTCTAAATGCGGGGCACTTAGCAGACACACTTTGTGCATGTGTGTCTGTGGTGCACATATTCGACACGACACGCACACACTGTAGACTGGCTGCTTGGTTTTATGGGTCCGCTTCCAAATCGTTTAACTCACAATCACAATCACAAAAAATCCAGCCAAGTGCGAGACGGACTCGCACACGAAGGGTTCCGTGCCATCGTGCAACATTTAATAAAAAAAATCACTTTTTTGTATGGGGGTTTTAATTTTTATTATTTATAAATTTCACCTTTTGATGTTATAGCGGCAAAATAAACACACACTCTGTGAAAATTACAACTGCCTACCTGTTATGGTTCATGAGATACAGCCCTGGGACGGACGGACGGACGGACGGACGGACGGACGGACGGATGGATGGAAGAATGGATGGATGGATGGATGGACGGACGGACAGCGGAAGCTTAGTAATAGGGTTCCGTTGGCTACATTTGGGTACGGAATCCTAAAAAGATTAACTGGGGATTTCCATGGTAATTACCTCACCAGGTGAACAGCCAAGTAAATAAATAAATAAATAAATAAATAAATAAATAAGTGAGTGATCAGATTCAGATTCAGATTTTTAATCAGATAAAGTACACAGAATGTGTAGTTAGTACAAAAATTGAGATTGTAATATGAATTGCTTAATAACCAGTCATGCAACTTTTTTTATATTTACGTTTTATTTTTTATTTCTGATGATTTCTGGTAGCTTATTATAAATATTTGTAGCGTTAAAATGTAGGCCAGTTTGATTTTGTTTTGTTTTGTGCTTTACTTGCTGCAGCTGACTTTTATTTCATGTATTGTAAATGTGTTGTAGACAGTAAAATTCCTGAGGGTTGCTCCGGAAAAAGAGTGCTACTTTTTTTTACATAAATATCGTAAACTATAAGACCTTTTGATAAGAAGATTTCAATAAGGGACGGCAACTGGCGTCCCACTTCGATTTTGTAATAGTTCTCAATGCTCTCTTTTGTAGTTTAAATACGCTCTCTATACTCTATATACCATACCATAGGATAGTATCGAGAATAGATAGTTAGCAACAGATCATAGATAGCAATAGATCAAATCATGCTATCTAACAAACAACGTGTTATTCGGCGAAGTGAACTGAAATTTGTGTGGTATAAAATGCAACTAAACATCAGATTCAATTCACTGGCCAGAGACCTGAGTCCGCTAATTGATAACTCCACTTCCGACGTTATGAGATAACACAAAATTTGGTACAATTTTGTGTGATTCCTGGGTAACCTCATAACGCTAACGCTCGAAAATGGAGTTATCTACTAGCTGATTCAGGTCTCTTGCCAGTGAATTGAATCTGACGTTTAGTTGCATTTTGTTCACTGTTAATTAACCTTTCGAGTTAATTTACCATGACAGAGGTTTACGTCATGATACTCGTGAACAGGTGCTTGTGGGGAATGGTCTGCTCGATTTCGAAACATTTTAGAGGGCAGGCTTAGACCCGATTGCACGAAGAGACGGCTGAATTTATCGATGTTCAAACACGTCACTTTTAGTGAACACTTCTTTTCAACGATTCAACACTTCTCCTTCTCTCTTCTATGGAACGGTCCAATAACCGAATAAGCTCCGGAAGTACTCATCACCGAAGTTTACCAATCAACCGAAAGCGGAGACGTCATTTCCGGACAGCCAGGGCGCAACTGACGTCACGGCGAAACTTGTGATCCCATCGACGCGAGCGTGGGGACTTCCCCCAATTTTTAGGCTCGTGCGCCTTCTGCGCCCGCCAAACGACCGGCTACCTTTTTTAACGCCAACAGGCTAAAAGGATATTAGGGGGTGTTTTAGTGGGTAGGTTTGGCCTAGGGTTAGGTTAGACTCGCCAACCAGTCCCACATAACCTGATTCCGGAATCAGGTATGCGTAAAGCATTTCACCTCCCCAGCCTCTTGCAGCTTCCGTTAGGCTCCAAGGAGGTTCAAAAAAAAAAAAACTTCTCCAATCCGATGTTATCCCTTGTCGGAGTGGTTATTTAACGCAGGCGGTGAGTGGAGAAGGTGACGCGAGGTGCATTTTCAGAAAGCTGCGTTGGATTGCGGGACGATGTTAAACTTAGTCACGGTTGCAGAAAGAGCGACATAAAAACTAAGTTGACGCATGGTTGAACACGTCTCTTAGGGTGAGATAAATAGTTGTAAATTAAACTAAAACGAATAGACTAGGAGGTCGCGACAAAAATGGTAACGATGACGTAAATGGCTGAGAGTAGGTTAACAGGGTAAAGACCAACCCACTGAAGCTAAATCTGTCGGTCTGCCTGCGCCAAGTGGTTGCATTACGTAGATACGGCGCCTGAAAGAGTCGTCATGGTGACAAAAATATGTATGATAAGGTAAATGGCTGCAAATAACGAAGTATGAAAGTGTAGTACATACTTGCTTAGCAATACTAAACCAGAACAAATATTTGGTTGCATTTCATAGTTATAGGTGATTTAGGTTGCAGATATAACTTTAGGTATATTTAAGTATTTAATTAGAGAACGTTGCATTAAACAACATTAACGCAAACACTTGCCGCAGGCAGACCGACATATTTAGCATCAAAGGGTTGGTCTTTAACATATGAACCCAGATTCAGCCATTTACTTTATCGTGACCAAAATGTCGTGACCTCCCGGAATATAACGAAAAATACTACATTCTAACGTCACTCTAACACATTTTGTATGGACGAAATGTCACTTTCGACATTAGTTAGTATTACTTTCGTTTAGTCTTAGTTCCAGTTGCGACTATTTATCTCGACCTCATTGTTAAATGATTGAAGGAAATGTTGTCGACTCCTTAGCTAAGTTTAAAAACATTAACGCCTAAAAGGTGATCGAGTTCCGTACAATAATGGCTCGTGCTTGTTTTCTCAGCTAATTAAAGATATATTTTTCTGAAATCGTGCAACTGAGAGCCACTTAAAAAAGATATACAAATAAATATTTTATAAAATTTTACCGCTAAAATTGTAGATGAGCACATAAGCAAATGTTATTTATTTGTAACAGATTCAGCGCAAACCGAACCAAACAAAAAAAATATGGAACTTATATGAAAGTGGTCCTTTTCTAGAAGCTTATGAAATAATGAAGTTATTTGAATAATGTGTATGCCTCGTGTCAAACTTTTTTAGTAATCCTCTTTGATTTATAAAAAAAAAATGTATTTTTTTACATAAACTGTCATTTATGACCCTTTATTCCTGAGATTATGGATATTTTGAATTAAAAAAAAAACTTCAATAACTCAAAACATTTTGATTTTAGACCCCCATTCCAATGAGCCAAATTTGTTACAAATTAGCTCTAGAATGACCCCTTAAAAGGAACGTATCGAATTTCCAAACATCCTGTATACATAGATGCCGGCGAACACTGACGGGCCAACCTGCTCTGTACAAGCTTCTCTTTCTGATCCATATTGTAAGCAGAGACAAAGCGCTGGCACAAAACAAACGACAAAGCTAACGATTGAAAATATCAGTAAGTTACTGAATTCGTTCGAGTTCGAGTAGTCTACAATACTCACCCAACGAGTGGGGAGTCACGGCACTGGCCACAATGATCTCACGGCGCTAGAAATAGCCCCTCGTTTGTTTTACGAGACTTTTTAATTTTTACAACCGCCCGCCAGATTGCTCGCGCGGTTCTCTCCGTTTACGCGCTCGTAAAAGCGAGTGTCGTAATGTACCGACATGGCCCGACTCGGCCGCAGCGGCCGAAAGTTTGAATTTCGAACGGCCAACCGAATTCGATACGGTTGGCTAATTTTAATGCCCGATGACACGGTTTGACAGTTACTCTATCATAAAAACAAACCTATACTATACACTATACTCGTACATTCCGAGTCAGATTAAACTGGATAGTACTGAACATCTTTCTGCTCAAATAAAAAAATTAATTATGCTCAATACTTAACCTCTAATGTGGATTTCGCTGTGTTGGTCTCACTGGGTATCAATCGACAGCGACTGCGAGAGGTCTGGGTTCAAATTGTCGACTCGGTCATACACCACTTTCTTTCTCTTTATAAATAGGATAAGTGCATTTCAATACGAATGCGAGCTGTTCTATAGTTCGGAATATATGTTAAGCTGTAGGGCCCCATACCACCGCATTGGATGAAACTTTGGTTGAAGCAGCAAAAACATTTGTCCGTGTTTTCCATCCAGTTCAATGAAGCCGTGCTCATAAAAGGAAGGTCCTGGCATGGCACCTAATTCCTTCGGGAATGTGTCAGCCATACATATCAGGTTCCATAATCCATTATTCACATGGAAGTTTTTCAACGATTAGGTATAGAAACATTTAGGAGATTGTTGTCCTGAAGTGGATTTTCATTTAATAACTGTATACAACCCACATGATGACCTAAATCAATCTACAATTATATCCCCAACATACACAATACTATGACGACATAAACGGATCCAATAAAATATATTCATTACATAAATCCTTCCCTAAATATACCTGTTTGGACTAACGAAGTACCCCATGGGAATCACACCACGTGCTTACCCGGTACAAGAATAGACCGCCGACAAATCTTTTGTTGACACGGAAATCTGTATTAAGTTGGGGTCTTACATAAACATTATTTACTTACGAATTGACAGCCAAAGGAGTATTCCAAAAATCTAAATTTGTATAAAATATGAAAACTCACGGCTGGACAGCTCACGCTCTGCAGTTCAAACATAAATACCTGAAAAAAGAAAACACCAATCAATGAATCCCGTTCACACAAACAGTTACATTTCAGACGACAACATCGTTAAAGCCGGGCAGGACGCCCCGGAAAATACCGAGAGCTATGGCGGGTTTAAACCGAGCCGACGGCCAGCGTCGCTCCCAATCCCAGAAGGCCATATAATCACCACTAAACTGCGCTGCGGCACTAAACGCCAGTTTAAAACCGCGATCTCGGGTAACTTATCTCTCGCCGCCCGAGGCGTCGGGTGTGTGGCGCCCGCGAATATCTCGCATTCGAAATTAGAAATTTCGGAACGATCGAACGTTACGCGGTCGGCGCTCTTTTGTTTCTCGCCGAGCGATGAGCGATTTTGTATGGAGATTGATTTAGCAATTACGGACGTTAGGGGAACGGAACAATTCGTTTTTCAAATTTAGAAGCGCTGTCAAAAATGTTCGTAGAGAGCTAGCAATATTTGTTGTAGAGATGTTTTGACTCTCGTAACAAACAAAATGGCAGCGTTCCGTGATATATATGACATAAGCCAATAAGACGCCGCGCTCCGCAGAGAAGTGGCGTGCTGCATCCAGCGATACATCGTCTGCGCTTAACGTGGACGGATGGCTGCAACGCGCTGCTCCTGATGGCGGCAAGACCACTACTTACTCCTTTTAAGAGAGGGGACACATTGCATGGTTTTGAGCTAAGCGAGTCCATACTCGATCGAAGTACTGAACAGGTTTTGCATAAATATCTTATTCGAAAAACAGTAATAATTTCCGATTGCCATAGTTCAATTTTCAATTCAAAAGCACTACAAGAGTAAGCTGTCGATTCAGCACTAAAAATATGAACGTGCCACACTCTACACCCCATTAAATGTTCAATCGAACGGGATAATTGGTCTCTGCTCCATTTTATTCCCAAAGTATAAAACCAAACAAAAAAACTACTCTCCTGAGGTGGAACTCACACTGTCCTATTTGATCATACGATCAAAGGCCGAGTGGTTTGGTATAAACATGTTGACTATTTTCAGGTGTATTGGATCCAATGATATACATATATCAATATTTTTATGCCACTGAATGGTACGATTGAATAAATTGGCTTTAGTGATAAAACTTGTTATGCTATGTATAAATCAATTTGCGCTTCTAAAACACACGTATATTGTTAAACATTTTATCATAGCAGAATTTTTTTATTATCTAAATGGTTTTTCTGAAACAGATTGATTTCCTTAAGTGAATGTATGCAATAAATACAGAAATAAACATGCAATCAAGACGACACATTCCATTAAAAAAGGCTCCATCCGGCGAGACATAAACTGACACGCATGACGGTGTGTTCGCGCTCTAACTTACTTTAATAACATCAGGCCACAGCATAAAGTCTTCACTCGGATAAAAAACGACAAACTAGCAAAACGCCCGCGACTGTTTTTCTGTTCACCGACAAAATAAAATTATTTGCAATACATTCATTTCTTTTCTCTAACAAAACTGATTTTATCAATAAAATCAGTCTACCAACTTTTAACAGTGTCTCCTAGTGTACATGACGTTCAGATTTTTGTGAGTTCTTAAGTCAATTCCGAATCAATTAAGGTTCATATTTTTTGTGACATTTTTAGGGATAAGTTACTACCTACTTAATGTTACAATAACTGAACATACTTTAAGAACACTTTACTGACACTTATAAATTACGCATAAAAACATACGAGAAGAGTTATGATCATATTGTCACCTCAAGCCGAATCGAAAAGAACCGACCGACCACTGTGAAATCTACCTTACCGATAAGGCGTGTCGCCACAACGCAACTCATAATTTCCTGGCTATTTCGGTTCGTAGTTTTCCATTACAAAGCCGGTAAAAAAACTGTACAATGAAATCGTAATGGCCGCGCGGAGGTTTCAATTTAATTCGTTATTTCCATTCGAAATTTAAAACGTTTTCTTATGCATATTCGGCCTGATGTCACGGTTGAAGTTTTTAATGATATGATCAGTGCATGTTCTTTAATTTGGAATATGAGCTCCGGCGCATCACAAAGACATGTTTATGTCTTCTTTGAAATTGGAACGATTACTATAACAATTCTTCTTATAATTATAAGCGTACGAGCTAGGATGTACAGACCACGACATATAGTAAAGTAAAGAACATAATTTGTTTCTATATTTAGGAATTATTAATGCTGTTATAGATCGCGCGACATATGGCATACTCCAGACCCTCAAAGAGGTGCCCAGCGGCCCCCATGGGATTTCGAACTTTCACAGGGGCTGCGAAAACCACGTACAGCGATATATGGTGTACGCCAGGACCTCAAACAGGTGCCCGAAGATGTCCATGGGCTTTCGCAGGAGCTGCGAAGGCCAGGTGTTTATTCACACCATGCTTGAGGGAACCCATGTTGTACTTTGAGGAAATTACCTCGCAAGGGAGTACATTCTACAGCATAATAACCCGATAAATCAAGGATTTACTGGATCGGTTGATTCTGATTCGAGGCAAGTCTTCAGTGAATGGGAGCATCCCCTGCCTATAGCGCATTGAAATAAAGTAAAACAGTGACTGAGAAATGGCGTTTTGCAGATTCAAAAGATCATTTTCGGTGGTATAGAGAGAATGATCCCCTCGGAGTTCCAGAGCTTCTAAATTCTGGGATACATCGGGGTCGTCGAAGAAACACAAGTTATCCCGCTGTGCTGAGTCTAAGAAGCCAAGCAGGTACACTATCTAAAGTGTCCCACAAACGCGAATACAAGATCTTATTTCCAGCTTGTAAAGCAGCGGTTCTAGGTCCGACGTGAAATAGTCACGCACCCTACAAAACTAAGATTATTTTCAAACTACAATAAAACACCAATGGATATGGAACCAACGCCTTCCGAGAAAGCAGACCAACATTTCAAGACCACGAAAAATGAAAACAGAAGGTGAATGACAGATCATAGCGCTCCTATGAACGACGAGCGGCCACCAGACGAAAGCTCAGACAATCGGCCGCGCAGCGCCGCTTGGAACCGGTTCGCGCCAAGACCTTGCCCGCCAGTCCGCCGCCTCTGGAACCCTCTCTCGGCATGTCAACGGGGCTCTGTATTAGTATGAGCATAGAAGGACGGGAGTATCGATTGATACTCTTTCGTATGGCGCCAGCGTGGCAACGAGTTAGTGTCTAACTAACTGTATTAAGTTCACTTACGAGTTCGGTAGGCCCAACTTCGAATGTTTGTTGCATCAAATTGCGTCCTCTGCAGTACTTACATGTTCTTAAGTATCGTTGGAACCAGAGACAATCAGTAGTAAGCGAACTGAATCCCCGGCGCTACTGTTTTGTATGATAAGTGGCTACGCCGCCGACCCCATCAAACGAGTTTCGGTTGCGTCCTTCAATGCTTGCTGGTTACTAAGTTCCAAATTTAGTGTACAGTATACACACCGCATAGGGTGTATGTGTATGTCCTAAATTTATATCACTGCACATGAGACCACTGCAATACCTAAGTCGAATTTCAGCAAGTAATACGTATCAAAGACTATCTTACCACAGTAATCCTCGAGAGTGATGCTCCAGGCCTAGAACTGTCTTACTGGAGTAACAAATGCTTGAAACGCCATCGTTGTTTTTATTTTAGAATAAAAATTAACGGTACGAAAGAACCACTGAAAACCACGCTTTATGAAAGTTCGGTTATAGCCAGTACGACAGCGTAAAGGACGAACATACTTTGTACATACTTAGTACTGTGTACAGTATGAACAGAGGCCACTAATGTTGTAATAACGTTCACGGAGGAAAATATGAGTAATTCGGAACGCAGGGTAAGATTTTTTGTGCGCCAATATCAATTTTCGGCGGTAAATACCACCGATATTTTTTTGAGTAGCACGAATGGGCAGGCAGCATAAAATATGTTATCAGCTCTTCCGTAATATTCAGACAATAAATGACACGGAATAGTGTTGAAAAATTAGCGAGAGACAAGACTGTGAAATGGAGTAGACGGAGGGTTCCTCAATCAAGTCAGTCGAAAAACTAAAACAAGAAAACAGTCAAATTTTAGGTTAAGGCGCTAGGACTAGCCAACTACTCGCGCCATACAAATGCACTTTTTAACAAATGTAATAATATGTAGTGAAACGCTTCAGCAAATCCAAATAGAACTCCAGACTGATAATGGATTGTTAATATTTTTTTATTCCATCATTTATTTAAATAATAATAAAAATCAAAAAAGTTGATTTTTCTCATTAGAAATCTGAAAGTCATTCGATTTCTAGATATAAGCAAAAACAGCATATATGCATAAACAAAAAATTCCATTTGCTTTTAGATTTCTACATTTAGTCAAAAAAGTTCGGAAATGGACACCGTTTCCGCAATGTATTTTGTATAGAAAAAGGAAACATACATTAACGAAAATCATTCGATTCCTAGACAAGGAATCATATATTGTAAGGATGACACTTATAATCGTCAGACTTAGTTAGTTTACTTGGGGTGCCTCGTCTAACTTTGCGATTTGGCTAGTACCAGGCCCTTAACATGGTGTCTTCGTTGTGTTTTGTTTCCACGGGAATAGGATTTTTTATTCCTATTCTAGCTGTATCATTAGTTCCTAGTTTGATTATTTAGTGATTCCACTGGAGGTTACCATCGTGTCTTCGTCGTGTTTTGTTTCCACGGGTATAGGATTTTTAATTCCAATTTTAGCTGCCTAATTAGTTTCAAGTTTGATTATCTAATGTAATCCATTTTATCATAATATAATAATATATTCATAATAATCACGACTTTTCTGGGCACCATCAATTAGTGTTAGTCTGACTTGAACTTGACTCAATAATTTATTTTACTTACATATTAAAATGTCGAAATTATTCTTGAGTGCAAAAAAAAGAAAACGAGAATAGGTTATGTTAAATATGTTCATAGGTTAAAGTAATTTTAACAATAGGACAAAATATAGGACCGCACAAAAGAAAAAAAAAATCTGATACATATTTTAGTAAATACTGTCACGAGACGTTTTCAACGCAACAATACGTGCGCATTATAAGATTATCTAATGGCCGCGAATTCAGTGTGGAATAGCCGGACACTACGAGACGGTTCCGGAACCCATGGCCGGTGTGTTGGTCCCCGCAGGCCCGCGGGTCAACGGCCATGCGGTGCCTTCTATTCGAGAATTACCTTAACTAGTAACAAATATTGAATTAAAATGTGTAAACACATTTCTGTGTGTTTCAACGTGTTTGAACCTTTGGTGATAAATTGTTTATTGGTTACGGGGAAAGTTTTGGGTTTCAAATCGTGATGTGCGGCCGGCTCGGTTACGTGCCTAACATCGCGCCAAAAACACAAAGAATCAGGGTAGGCAGAGAATGAACAGCATTTGCAGTAAATTATACGAACCAAAAGTAATTTTACATTTAAATGGGGGGCAGGTTCGACATAACCTAAAAATATTTCTACAAATACACAATACGATCACTGACTGACAAACAACGCATAGCCTATTTGGCCCCCGGATCTAGAGACGTTAATTTTGGAGAAAATATTCATTGAGCAGCTAGAGTAGTCTAGCACCAAGGTTTTTCAGCCAAAGGGTGGCAGAGTTTGTATGAAGAGATGTTCTGTTTCGTTTAATCCGATTGTGATAAACTTATAGTGACTCGTTTTCTGACCCCATTTTATCGGGTTTACACCGAATCGTTCGATAATCGGGGTGAAGCAACTCTGGGTGAGTTCGGATTAGGGAACTGTGAACGCTTTCATTCAACCTTTGAGTCTGTTGGTGGTCCTAATTCCACGTAAAACTGTAGGTTCTCTTCTCTACTTACCCACTCAGGGTAAGCATACATACAGACAAGCAAGCAAGACAAACATATTCCTACCAAAAATCTAGAAATCTACCATGAATTGGTCCCGACGCAGCAGGCATCAAGCGGCAGGCAGTAGGAAGCGGGCAGCAGGAGGCACGGCCAGTATCGTGCACCAAGATGGCCCTGGCTTCCGCGCTGGCCCGCTAGCCCGCCGGCCAGGTTCGCGGGGACTGGGGATAAACTAAACTATGCGCTAATCTGCCTCTCTTGCCGGTCGTTGACATTTTGGTCTATGCGGTATATTTGTGTCGTTGGATTCTTGGAGATGAGCATTGGTGTTTTGTCGACAGTTTTCTAATTAAGAATACCAAAGCCACAGCGTAAAATTCACTGCGTGGGGGCTGGTAGCTCAGAAACGCGCAATATTGCCTCTTATTATCTTTCTCACCCAGAGGTCATGGGTTCAATCCTCGGCCTGTTTCTTTTTCCGTGTAGCATAAGTGAAATTCGTCTCGGACGCGAGCTTTTTAAAGGTTCAGATTATATTTAAAATAGGTCGTAGATCCTGTAGGTCGCAACATCGCATTGAATGAATGTCATGAGAAAATGTACATGTTCTCCATCAAGTTCAACGTAGCCGTGCACATAAAGGGAAAGTCCTGGAATGGGACTGAGCCCCGGTTGCACGAAGAGACAGCTGAGTTAATCATTGTTCAAACACGTCACTTTTAGTGATCCGCACAGAGTTCCTTCCATACTGTCCACACAAAGTGACGTGTTTGATCATACTTTGACGTTGATTATGATGTTTTGTCCTTTCGTGCACTCGGCCCTGAATGTTAGGTACTTTTATCTACAGAATAGCTCGGATTTTATATGTTAGTATTTCTCATAGAACTTCGTTCTTCTTTTTCTTGCAACTGAGTATGAGTAAGTGCTGGAGTACGACATGCATAACTAACATAAAAATTATGTCTCTCTGACCAATGATGTTATTTAGACAACGCTCCCCAGAACACGTGCCGACATCTAGCCCGGCGGCGGCTCGTGACCACGACGCCTAGATAAACCGCTCATTCTGCCACAACCACGTTTCAATCCTAACAATAATACCCTTTATAACAATGACAATAAAAGCTACTGGCAGCGCCATCCAGATAAACCTCATTCCGGGCGGAATTCACAATTTGTGTCACTCCGGAGCGTATAACTGTTAGATTTTGAAGATTAAAGCCTGTCTGGTGGCGTATGCCGCGGACGATCTGGTTGTCGGAAAATTAAGATTAGAAATTAACGGATATTCTGTGCATCGGGGCATCGTGACATGAGTAGTTAGCACGCTAAAGGACATCTCTCACTGTTGAGTTTGGACCAAAAACCATTTTGGATGGCGGGTACTTGGCCCTGCTTGTCACCCAGGAAGCGTCAGTTCAATACCCGCTGGCGTGCATTTCTTCCTTTTCTGCTGGTTGCAGCAGCAGAAAAGGAAGCCGGGACGGGCTCACTAGCAGCCCGTCCCGGCTTTGCACGGGCATAATATAATTTAAAAAAATATTATTTTGACCCAATGATTCACAAATAAACCCTTTTTACATAGAGTTCCTAAAAAAAGAGCACATACCTACATTGAAATATTTGAAATAAAAAAAACCTAAAAATAATTTCAGCGGGAATGAGCCGCGCGGCAAGTTTATTTTGTGGCGTTGACCCAGTGACGCCTACAAACTCTAAAACGTATAGCTAGCCGAGTGGAGTTTTTTCTATTTTTTAAACTCGTGATATCTTTCGAATGGAATGTCCGAATCTAATATTTAAAAAAATAATATAAAGGTAATGATGCAATCTAAAATAATTATTTATTTATTTTGATAAGGATTAATACCTAGGTACAAATAACGAGCCTTTTCTAGCGGCGGTATTAATTTTTTTATTTTAAAATAAATGCACAATTATTGTGACATAACTATAATAGTTAGATGTATGCTGTCGCGACATTTTTTGTAGATAATGATGTGTTCTATAAAATTGTAGTACATCATTTTGATCTATCGTGAATAGTTTTCGCAGCGCTCGCGATGTAAGGAACATTCTTGGTATTTTTTTCCACCTTGGGTTACGTTATCGGAGTTTTGATAAAGATCCCTATTTTTTTAAAATAAAATATAGCCTATATTACTCGGATAGACTGTAGCTTTCCAACGGTAGTTATTTTTCAAATCCGTTCAGTAGTTTCGGTTCAAATACACAAACAATCAAACCTTTCCTCTTTATATAATGGTATACATTAATCTTTAGTTAATATTCCCGGAATACTTTTTCAGAAATCATCAAATTTTAAATAATGTTTGCTCTCGTTATCTAGGTCACTTGGCAGTTCATGACATAAATCATAGAATTAAAACGAAACCTGCAAAGGTTTCACAAATGTTTCATGTTGCCGCTAGAGTAGTGCATCGCTTCAAGGTCCTTGCTTGCGGAGAGGCATGGTTCGGGTCATAATTTTCCCTGAAATATGGTTGAGAGAAGCGATGGCTGCACCCGGCGTGATACTCGTGAATAGGTGCTGTTTGTAGGGACTGGCTTGCAATAAACGCATGATTTTTTTAATTTCCTGAATTCGAAAAAAAAATCATTACCTGTGTTTTTCCTATATTATCGATGTTTAATACAGCAATGGCAAACGTTTTTATAAACTTAGACTAAGTGGACAGAGAGACAGACTCCAGACGTCGGATTTTATATTACGGAGACAGTGATGGGACGTCGGTAGAAATTGCGAGCAATGTATGATGACATACATCAGTTCATTGCACCGATTGCATACAAAAGTTCAAAAGATCCATTAACAGGAACAGTGATAACTCTCTCAGAACTAGCCATAAAACCGTCACATCTAAATACACACAGAGCCGCACGAAACTCGGTGTGCGCAATGGGAACAGTCAAAATTTTCCTTGTTTATTTAACCCGGCAGACTGGACACAGCCTGTCACAAAGGCCTTTGAGTCGCTGCGGCCAGACAACGTTTGCAAACGTTCGGAAAATGCTCTTTGAAGTGCGACGATGCGCTTGTTTAAAATTGGATTCTCTCAAGCGATGAAGACGCGAGTTTTCGTAGATGTTGCGAGTGTTATCTGTCGCGAAACCATTCGAATATCTTGCACATCTGGTTCAGAGGAAAGGGAATCGGCCGTGTCTTAAGGCTTCGTATGAAGCTAGACAAATTCCCGATTTCCCCCCCACCGCTCCGCTAGACGCCGTAGCAGCAGTGGCGCCGTGAATCTTAGGACAAAACTGAAATGAGATATTGTTAGAGCGACACCTATACGCCGTCGCTGGAACTTCGTGAAAGTTGTATCGATCCCGCGGCAAGTCGTCAATGAACATACGAGCAATCACAAGGCTCGAGATCACCCGCCATATTATTCACATTGCTGCTAGAAAACAGCCACCATTTCATCAGATCTCTACTTCATGAAAGGATTTACTATTTTCACATTGATCGTCAGTAGCTGGTTGGTGTAGCGCGTGAGAAGCCTTATCTACAGTTATTGTTCGTTGGGGGGTGTCGGTTCGAATCCTGTAGGTTACAATTTTTTTTTTTCTGTTTTTTTACTTTTTATTGTTAATGGTGTATAGTATATAATTATAGCGTGGGTTAGACTTAATTGATTTACACATATAAAAAAATATTACATAATAATAGGTTTTAGTTTTTACCTGAGAAACAATTTTAAAAAGTATAAACGTCATTTGATACAATAAAAAGTAAAATAACACTTTTAAAAAGGATAAACGTGAGACGATGGAGAAATAATTTCCATACAACGAGCGCGCAAAAAATGACGCCACGCGACTTACAACATTATATCGCCGTTCATAGCGCCGTAGCGCAGTGATGAAAACGGAGAAAAATCTAATTTTTTGTCTCCCAAATTGATAGGTAAATTGATAAAAATAAGAATTATTTTTCAATAAACCTGATGGTCGTTACGTCATTCTTCATTGGTAGTGAGAGCCGAAACAAAGGCCAAATTCCTCCCGCGGCACAAGCAGGTACCTACTTACGTCGCTTATTCCAAGGAATGTGACAAGTAGTGTCGACACTTTTTAGGGTTCCGTACCCAAAGGGTGAAAACGGAACCCTATTACTAAGCCTCTGCTCTCCGTCCGTCCGTCCGTCCGTCCATCCGTCTGTCCGTCCGTCTGTCCGTCCGTCTGTCCGTCCGTCCGTCCGTCCGTCCGTCCGTCCGTCCGTCCGTCCGTCTGTCACAGGGCTCTATCTCATGAACCGTAATAGGTAGGCAGCTGAAATTTTCACAGAGTGTGTATTTATTTTGCCGCTATAACAACAAATAGGTAAATTAAAAAAATATATAAAAATTAAAGGGGGGCCCATACAAAAGAAACGTGATTTTTGGTGTTGATGGTACGGAACCCTTCGTGTGCGAGTCCGACTCGCACTTGGCCCGTTTTTTTAGTTCAATTTGCTCTCCTGTGGTCGCCTGGTACGCAGCATCCTCTATTTAGCTGCTATTTGCCGCGGCAGCGAGTGCCGCGTCTTTTGTCGTTTGAACATCTTTTTTTCGACGTTGGCGACGTTGTCGTCGTTGTTCGTCGTTGTTGATGTCAAAAACGGAACCCTATTACTGCGTGCAATTGTATTCGGTGCGGTGCGTACCTAGTTATGCGCTGCTCGTCGATTGTGCGCGGCGCGTACAATTGCGTGAGGTCGCGTATGCGCGCTCGTCGATTGTATCTCGTTCACTCGCGTCAGTCGCGCGGTCGCGCCGCGCCGAAGTGTCTTATAATATTTGGACGCTCGTCCGCTCCGCTGTAGCGCCACAGAGCAGCGCTGTGCAACAATCGAATAATGTAGATTTGTATTCGAATGAATCGAATAACGGGAACAATCGAATAATTCGATTGTTTTTATTCGCAATCGCCTATCGCTAGTCTACGACCAGTGTTTCCAATGATATTATTTTTTGTTTTTTGGTTATAATTGTTTTATTTTTTTTGTAAGTTAGCAATTCATTTGTACATGTTGTGTTTGTCCTTAATTGTAGATAGTTTTGGTGTGGTTTTTCTTTCTTTTAATATCTGTAAATGTAAGAAACGAATCTATGTGGACGAACCTATAAATAAAAAAAATAAAAAAAGATATAACGAAAACAAATTTTGACATGACAGACAGGCAGATCAGGTCGGTGCGTTGATATTGAGTGGTCGCTTGATGGGTCTACGATCAGTGTTTCCCATGATATAACGAAAACCAATTTTGACATGACAGACAGGTAGATCAGGTCGGGGCGGTTATTTTGAGTGGTCGCATGATGGGTCTAAGACCAGTGTTTCCCATGATATAACAAAAAACAATTTTGACATGACAGACAGGTAGATCAGGTCGGTGCGTTTATATTGAGTGGTCGCTTGATGGGTCTACGATCAGTGTTTCCCATGATATAACGAAAACCAATTTTGACATGACAGACAGGTAGATCAGGTCGGGGCGGTTATTTTGAGTGGTCGCATGATGGGTCTAAGACCAGTGTTTCCCATGATATAACAAAAAACAATTTTGACATGACAGACAGGTAGATTAGGTCGGGGCGTTTATTTTGAGTGGTCGCATGATGGGTCTACGACCAGTGTTTCCCATGATATAACGAAAACAAATTTTGACATGACAGACAGGTAGATCAGATCGGGGCGTTTATATTGAGTGGTCGCTTGATGGGTCTACGATCAGTGTTTTCCATGATATAACGAAAACAAATTTTGACAGGACACACAGGTAGATCAGGTCGGGGCGTTTATTTTGAGTGGCCGCATGATGGGTCTAAGACCAGTGTTTCCCATGATATAACAAAAAACAATTTTGACATGACAGACAGGTAGATTAGGTCGGGGCGTTTATTTTGAGTGGTCGCATGATGGGTCTACGACCAGTGTTTTCCATGATATAACGAAAACAAATTTTGACATGACAGGAAGTTAGACCAGGTCGGGGCGTTTATTTTGAGTGGTCGCATGATGGGCCTACGACCAGTGTTTCCCATGATATAACGAAAACTAATTTTGACATGACAGACAGGTAGATCAGGTCGGGGCGTTTATTTTGAGTGGTCGCATGATGGGTCTAAGACCAGTGTTTCCCATTATATAACAAAAAAAAATTTGACATGACAGACAGGTAGATCAGGTCGGGACGTTTACTTTGAGTGGTCGCATCATGGGTCTACGACCAGTGTTTCCCAAGATATAACGAAAACTAATTTTGACATGACAGACAGGTAGATCAGGTCGGGGCGTTTATTTTGAGTGGTCGCATGATGGGTCTACGACCAGTGTTTCCCAAGATATAACGAAAACAAATTTTGACATGACAGACAGGTAGATCAGGTCGGGGCGTTTATTTTGAGTGGTCGCATGATGGGTCTAAGACCAGTGTTTCCCATGATATAACAAAAAAAAAATTTACATGACAGACAGGTAGATTAGGTCGAGGCGTTTATTTTGAGTCGTCGCATGATGGGTCTACGACCAGTGTTTTCCATGATGTAACGAAAACAAATTTTGACATGACAGACGGGTAGATCAGGTCGGGACTTTTACTTTGAGTGGTCTTATCATGGGTCTACGACCAGTGTTTTCCATGATATAAAGAAAACAAATTTTGACATGACAGACGGGTAGATCAGGTCGGGACGTTTAATTTGAGTGGTCGCATCATGGGTCTACAACCAGTGTTTCCCATGATATAACGAAAACGAATTTTGACATGACAGACAGGTAGATCAGGTCGGGGCGTTTATTTTGAGTGGTCGCATGATGGGTCTACTACCAGTGTTTCCCATGATATAACGAAAACAAATTTTGACATGACAGGAAGTTAGATCGGGTCGGGGCGTTTATTTTGAGTGGTCGCATGATGGGTCTACGACCAGTGTTTCCCATGATACAACGAAAACAAATTTTGATATGACAGGGAAGGTAAATCAGGTCGGAGCGTTTATTTTGAGTGGTCGCATGATGGGTCTACGACAAATGTTTCCCCAGATATAGCGAAAACATATTTGGACATGACATGACATGTACAACACATGAAATTGAACTGAACCGTTCCTCCGAGATTAATATTGGAGTTTCTTTTCGTCATAGAATTTATTTTATTTTATTATATTTTAAATTTTTATTATTATTTTATTTTAGCTATTTGTTGTTATAGCGGTAAAATAAATACACACTCCGTGAACATTTCAGCTGCCTACCTAAGGCCCTGTGACTGACGGACTGACGGACGGACAGCGGAGGCTTAGTAATAGGGTTTCGTTTTCACCCTTTGGGTACGGTACCCTAAAAACGAACCAACAAAACAAAACATATTATTTATGTCATTTATTCTTTTCACGGAGTTTTCCTTCTGTTCATGTTATTAATTATTCTGTGCCGCCGACAAAAACTACAAAAATCCGCCCGCCGAGCTATCTGCCAAGGTCATGTGACTTGTCCTGTTGCGACCCGTCCGCACGTTCCATGGGGAGGCGGATATTTGCGGCCGCCCCAATACTCGTAGTGCCCGCTAGGCTTGAGAAGGAGAATTTAGCATAATTACGTAACCACAGTCGTGGCACAATGGTTTTAGTGTCGTATTTTTGCTGCGAAGTTGAGAACCACACAAATCGAAGTTCGGTTTCTGGAAACATCACTTTTTTTTATATTATAACAAATATTTTATTTATTTATGATATTTTTATTTATTTATATCTTGCTAACCGATCGTTACTAACCAGTATCAATTATTTCGGCTTTAGACCTCAATAACATTTTATTGAGAATTTTACCGCGCCATCTATGAAGTTCAGCTGATGCTCGTAGGAATTTGGTTCGGAACTTTGTTACTGTCGCGATCCCGAAAGCGATCTCCGCGTGCGGAGAGTCGTGCGGAGAGGCGTGCGCCCGCTTCGAAACATCGCAGCGGACTGAGGCTACCGAAATGGCGATAGATAGTCGCCAAGAGAACGAAAGGGAAAGGGATACTTTACGGTGCTCAGAAATTTTGTCGTAAGTCCAAAATTCATTTTTTTGATGCTTTGAATGAAAAATTGTGTCCAAATGCAACAATAATCATTAAAAAATTTGAAAATCATGATGCAAATATAATGTGAGATTACTAGCACTGTAATTAATACCAATTCTGAGAAATAAAGCATTATGTGAAAAAATCGACCTATTTTCGCGATTTTTTTCTATTGGGCCAATGTTATGCTATTGGAACAATAATCATTCAGATTAAGCGGATATAAGTGAAGTTTCATATAACGCAATTTTAGCATGATTAGTATAATATTCTCTGAGAAATTAAGACAAAGCTAAGTGCGATTTAGCGTCATACGGAGCCTTAAGGTGGGGTTCGACGCATGCGGCGAGCCGCATCGCGGTGTCACGCGGTCTGGGCGCGTGTAAACTAATTGACGCCTACGCCGCTACTACCATGAAACTGTAGATTTTGCATGCGATTGTATTTTCTAGCGTTATTATAAATTTTTTTGGAGAATCATGAAAATCAACATATAATTTGTTTGCTCGTTTTAAACAAAACAATGGCAAAGAGGAAAACTTAATACCAAATGGCATTCTATAGCATGCATTATGATATCACGAAAGCATAAAGGTAAAACAAAAGGAATAGAAAGTATAATAAAACTTGACTCATTGAAAATTTTGTTAATATTATAACTACATACGCATATATCTATTATAGTCAGTCACGAAAAAAGTGTAATAGATTTTGTCGCTAGACTAGATTCCATTGAATAAAGTGCAATGAATACGTAATTGTCTCGTCTAGTCTATATTAAAATGTTATTCTTTCAGCATAACAACCCCTGTCCGCCAATTCCGATTAACTGGTTTATGGCCGAGTGGTGCCTGAAACGTAATTTTCAGGCGACGGATCGACGGATCGCCGACGCTTCACCGCTGAAGCGAGACATTTTATGAAATGTTCAGCAAATTACTTGGACCCTGGCCAGCGCTATGTAGGTTAGTGGGGGACGGAACCTCGTACGGGGCGACTGCAAGCCATCGAAACAGTTACGTCATTTGCGGACCGTGTGAAATAAATAAAGTTTTTTTTATACTGGAGTCCTGGGGGATACCATGGAAAATTAACTCGCCAGTTGAACAGCCAAGAAAATTATTAAATCTGGCGTTTAGTTGCAATTCGTAGCATGCAAACTGGTTAATTTGAGTTTACTTTGCCAAGTACCCGTCGTTTGATAGTACTCACCTGGTCACCATTGTTACCCCCCAGGATTTGTACTTTAGTTAGTGCATCTTACTTTTGCTTCTCCACTCTGTTCTTTGTTGGTATGCTCTATAGATAATAAAAGTGGTCCCACTGCATTTATTCCCATGCATTTAATAAGAGGCGACTAAGGGATTTATAGTTTTCGGCCGAAGCATACAAAACACCCGAAGTCCCAGTTCTCACCTAAATTGGCGTTACGGCAAACCTCGCGTTTTCAAATTTATGGAGAAATTGAAGAGCGCGCGCAGTGGGCGTTAAAGGAAGTACAATTTGCGAGTCCGAGTTTGATTTGACAGCTTACTCAACGTTGCCGTAAATACGTCGACGTTGCCGTTTACGTCGACTTCGCGTTTTCATACAAATCGGAAGTCCGAGTTTGACTTTGACAACTTGTATGGAGTTTGACGTTTTTACGGAACTTCGAAGTTACGTAAAGGCCAATTTAGGTGAGAACTCAGACTGACCACTCTGATTCTCTTTCTTACTTAAGATGATAATGAGGTGATCAAGTAGAAACCAAATGGGTGCGTGCACGTTTTCTCAGTCAAATTAAGAAATAAGATTCTGATTTCAACTAAGCGGCTCGTAGCCTAGTGGCGCGGGGACTGGCCTAGCGTACCAGAGACCTGGGTTCAATACCGACATGCACCACTGTCTTTCTCTTTCCGAGTTCGACAAGTGCATTTCGTTACGAATGCGAGCTGCTCCATGGTTCGGAATCCATGTAAAACTGTAGGTCCCCTTCCCCTACTAGGTGGTAGGGTTTATGCCCGCCCGGGTTGGTACCATCGCATTGGATGAAAAGATGGTCGAAGCGGCAATGAAAAATTGTCCGTGTTTTCCATCCAGTTCAATGTAGCCGTGCTCATAAAGGGAAGGTCCTGGCATGGCACCAAATTCCTTCGGGAATGAGGTGTATTGGGCTAATATCATAACGGTAGTTGTGTGGTATTAGCCATCCATGTCATGTCGCATAAAAAAAAAAAAAAAACTGAGATCTACGTCGTGTTTGTTTTTTGATAACTTAACTTGTATCCATGATATACGCCTTTTTGTATTTGCATACAAATACATTTTTAGAGGCGTATCATAAAAAAACGTACAGACGAAGGTCTCAGTTGCTCACCTCATTATTATCATATTAGGTGGTAGAGTTAATCCGTTCCAGGTGGGTACCTTCCCATTGGATGAACGTGCATTTTTATAGAACATCCATTTCCAAAACAAATATTCGAATGAAACTTGCAACATGAACCAAAGTTGCAATAATTATTTTCATTAACCGGCAAACCAAATTAGTACGATTGCACCAATAAAAATAATAATCATTTATAACTAATAATGGCCTTTAGATCTCAGTGAAATATGGTTGCCTTAGCTGACATTGGAGAATGTTCGTTACCTCCATAACGACGGGTCGTCCTGAACATATTCTCCCGAAAAAAAAACCTGTTGCGCCCATAAGTCAATTTATCTTGCTCCCTGGTGGCGGCGTCACCTCGCAAAGTAGCCATTTTGAAAAACTCAAGAGTAACCATTAGGCAAATTCGGTGGCGTCGACCGCCTCGATAAGTAGCGATAAAGCGCGGATTATGTACCGTAAATCCACTGTAATATTACGTACCGTAGGCAGATAAATCAGTATACATTCCATAGTGGGTACCGCACAATTTACACATCGACCCGGTTTGAGACCATGGTTTCGATACAAAGGCTGTGCCACCCATTTATATCATATCTGTGTTTTTAATCGGTATTGGCACTCCATAGTACAGAACCTATAGGTAGATTAAAAAATAAGTAGTGAAATTTTGTTCCGCACAGTCGTCAGTAGAAGTATGAAGTTTTCGCCGTTTACTAGTCCACCGATATATATATAGAAGTTCACTTGGAATGCGGCCTCCGCGACACTCCTCGCTTGCTTCACTTCGCCGGGTACAAAGTACCACAGCAAAGACAGCGACTCGTATTATGAGCCCACTATTAAAAAAATTCACAAGAATTTGCCGGAGTAGAAGTTTGCGCCCCATGTAACGCTATTTACTGTGTACTGCAATAAAGGTGTAAGACCGTATATACATCAGTTGCCGAACAAATCGATGAGTTCAACCGCTGTACAGGGGTTAACCATGGTACATTATCTCGCCGGGTGATTGCCTGTAAGTAATAAAAACTGAAGTTTAGTTGTATTTCGTACCATGCTAACTGGTGGTACACTTCAGTTCACTTGGCCGTTTGAACGAAATACAACTAAAGATCTAATATGATGATTACTCACTTGCCTGTAGCTAGTGAATTGACCATGATAATACCCCAGAGTGCACTCAGACATACGCGTACCTGGTGTGATATTATCCATTCATGTCCATTACAAAATCAATGTCTTCTTAGCTTTGCACATTTTTATTACTTACACATCGTTAAGCTTTTCTCTCTTACAAGCATATTGAATTATCAGCGGTATGTTTCCCTTCAGTTGTATTTTATAGACTGGTCGTTAAACTTTGTGATTTACAGGATTGTATTTTCGGTCTTTGATCTTTTGAATATAGCTGTTTATATCATAGGCTTAAAATTGAGAATCTACGCAAAACGGACGAGACCAAAAATGTTTTATAAAAAATTCACGCATAAGTCTTATTTTGCTTGATTACATCTTTAAATCGCAATGCATCTGCAAAAATAATGGGGAGATTTTATATAATTTTGTTATAATTCATTGATTATAGATAAGGAGGAAAGTTAAGAAATATGATCGAAAAATAATGAGTGGGTCACCTTTTACTTACCAGAATGTTTATTTGGGTAATTACGCCCGTTGAACTCACAATCTACAAAAATCACCATGGCTATCCAACTCTCTCTCTCTGATACAGTGATGCTCAAGTTGACTTCTCCCTCCAACCCTGTCTTTATCTTGTAAGCATAGCGCTCATTCTAGGTCTGTGGTTTGAACAGTTTCTTAATTAATGTATTTTTCCTACAACGGCATGCTTCCGAATATGAGACATTTAATACATACGAAATATTGGAAACTTTGAAACATTTTTCAGGGCCTGAATAAATTATAAATTCAGGGGCTCGCGTGGACTTGCCTTGCATGCCAGAGATCATGAGTTGAAAACCCCGCCCAGTTCTTGCACCACATTCTTTCTCTTACTGATTTGGATAAACGCATTTCATCACGAATTTGAGCTCTTCCAAGGTTCGGAATCCATGCACAACTGTTAATACCCTTCCCCTACTAGGTGGTAGAGTTAAGCCCATCTGAGTTGGTACCATCGCATTGGATGAAGAGATCGTCGAAACAGCAATGAAAAATTATCCGCGTTTTCCATCCAGTTCAGTGTAGCCATGGTCACTGGTGTGTTGGAATATTAGAAAATGTTTGGACACATTAAAAAAACTGGAACTAATATGTATACTTTTTCCTGCACACCGTACTAAGAACACGCGAATATCACCTCGCTCGCGCTTACCTCAATTTCAGGCGCTCCCGCTTGAAGGATGCTTCTGTAAAATCTTACGGAGAGGAGCATAATGCTCCTAACTCGGCGTAATTGGAGTGCGTTGGTTACACTTCGACTCTCGAGTGTTCACGACCTGGCGGTCTATTTTCAGACTTCAGGCACCCAGTTTGTCTCGTTTTCATGTGAGTAACCATGAAGGAATTCCATTTTCCTAGAGGACATCCGTTTTTACATATAATTGGACATGGATGGCGAAATTTCTCTTTGTGAGTAGTATGAGTGCGTATTTTGTCCCGAATGCGAGCTGTTCGATTGTTCGGAATCTCTCTGCTAGGTGATAATAAAAAATATTATCCGTGTTTTCCATTCAGTTTAATGTGGCCGTGCTCATAAAGGGAAGGGCCATGGCACCTGATTGATGATATTATTTGATTACATTAAACTGGACTAAAAACAAGGTTTTTTTTTTCGCTTCGATCATCTTTCATCCAACGCGGACCAACCTGTATAGGTTAAACTCTTCCAGCTGGGAGGTAGGGAGTGTGACCTACAGTGTTTACATGGCTTCCTAACGCATTGGCAACGAAAAAGCACATTTAACAGTCGGATACCCTGGCATTCGGTTTTATCACAAGAGACCACATACATAAGGGTACGGGCCACTCTTCACACGGGTTCCGTGCCATTCTGAGCTCGGTTGCACTAATACATACACTACTTTTGTCCTCTTTTTAATTTGAAAGGCCATTTCAATTGTGATAGTTGAATAATTCATGGATCCAACCTTTTTTAAGCTAATTAGGTGTTCGTCCAGCTATTTTGGTCTACTTTCGCTGCTTTCTCAACTGTTTTGAACCGATTGATATAACCGCCTTTTAGAAATAAAAAACAACTTCAGTGAAAAATTTTCTGTGTTTTATCTGTGTAAAAGGAAGGGTTATGATTTAATAGTATATGCATGTAAATTTTTATTTAAGTATGAATGTTCCACCGTAGCTATTCATTCGATTTTAATGAACAAGGTGTCAATCGATTCGTTATTATGGCCCGTGTAACATAGCCACGGAAAATATAAAAAAGTTAAACAAACTTTAACCCACCTACTAAATGGTAAGAAGCAATACAGTGTTACGTGGAATCCCCGCCAACGGCCATCCTCATGGAATCACAAATGGTCACCCATCTAGAATTCAACCGCGCTCAACTCCACACAGATTATCAAATCGCCAGGGCTACCGAGACCGACGATTGTAATATCTTTGTTGTGACAGGTCGAACGAAAGAAAGTGTTGCTGGTAAAATTTGTGTAGGAAATGACGTCCGAAACGGTGGCTAAATGGATACATTAGTTTGACTGCTGAGGAAATTATGAGATCGGATGACGACCGAATACTCAGACGCCTTAGCGCCAATACTTAAGGCAATAGGACGGTCTACAGATTACGGGAAGACACATACTGCTTAGAGATTAGCTACCCTGTTACAACACCCTAATTGGTGTCTGATTTCTGATACGCGAAAAAAATATTTCTTATGAACCCCATATACACATATAATTTTAAGCCAACCATTCAAAGGTCGCTTAGACGCGCCCAGTGCTGCCATTATTTTTTATTACGTTATCGAAATAAAAATAAAATTTTGTTTTGTTAAATCGATAGCATATTCCACATGCGTATTAAAATAGATAAATTTAAAAATACCAAATCCGCTATTGTGACTTGAATCAGTATTTTTTATAATTTAATATTTCAGAATGATATTATGGTTATGAAGCTGTCTATTTAAGAAATATATTGTCTTATTATGTAAAATGTTACATGCGCATTAAACGAGCAGTTAGTGATTCAAACCGATTCTGATCGGTCATGACAACCAAAGTGAGTTTCGATGGATTAAAAAAAAGCAATGAAGCGTGACAATAATTTTATAATATTTATATATTATTTTCCTACAGTTATTTTCACGCAAAATAACAAAACAGGGCTTATTTATGTTACAGACACGGCTAGCTCGCAGGTAGCGGGGGTTACATTTAAGTTAAATTTAGAAATAAAACCTTGAAAGTATTTTTTTCTACCTACCTTTTATGCCATCCTTACAACTACCGGTCAGCAATTAGGTCCGCGTTTGCTGGTTCGTGAACATTAACCGTGTGATGAAAATAGCGTAGGAAAGTGGCACCTGCGCCAGCAACATTACACTAAAAGTGATATTTCCTGCAATGCGACCATGCGACCACTAGACATGCGTCTTTGGATAGCTTCGTTTATTCATTTAAATTAACATGAAAACAGAGAATCAGCGTGTTCATATTACTTATTTGACACTTTTACAGCATATTTTTCTCTGCAAATCCAGTCATTCGAAATCCCATGTTACATATGTACATATTTTTTTTACATCGAAGCATTGCAAACAGTTTTTAAAATGAGCAGAAAAAATTGACAGAATGTATCCTTTTCGTTGCCTGAAACTACAAATAAAATCGTAGCTTCGGATCGAGTCTTATAACATTTTTCAATTCATATTTACAAAAATTTGGCCGATAGTTTCAGAAACCAATTATGTTTCTCTTCATTAAAAATCCTCACACAAAATAATTTCACAAATTCAATATGTGACCAATGGTCGCATGGGCACGATGCGACCATGCGACCGGCTAGTTCTCCGCAAGACTGAAAAAGTACTAAGTGGAGTCACAGATTAAAAAGCGTTGTAGTCCGGGTAATATGCTTGGAACAGCGCGTAGGGAATATGAAGGTTTAACGGTGTCGTGTTGATTTTGATTAAATCATTTTTTTAACATGTACCAAGGGAAATCAAGGGCAAATTTCCATGAAAGCAGTGAGACAAACTTTTTAATTACTAAACATTCATACGAATTAGTTGTACCCGGAGACCAAAAAAGGTGTTTTAGGCAAATGGAAGTAGTTAGAACCACAAACTGCTAGTTTTAAAGTGGTAACCCAACGAACACCCGTTTCGAGGTCAAAAGAGCTGTGTAAGCTCAATCATGATACCAAATTTTGAGACTTCTCGTCCTTAAAATGACTCCTAGTTTCATTTTACATTTTCAGATGTAATATTATAACGTTTTAATAACATGAAAAGCTTGTTAGAATCCACTGAACCTGGAATAAAATAAGTCAATTTTATTTTTAAGTTCTTTGACTTCGTACCTTAATTGACTCGTGTTTGTAATTAATAGGTATCATCTTTACACGTTCTCCTACCTCGACGTACATGACATACATAAATAGGTACTTTAGCTAGTTCACCTGAAGAAACCTTTTGGTCAATAGACCTAGCATAGCCCGCTGTGCTTACTAGACGAACAAATTGTGGGAGTAAAACGTCAACTCAAGTACCACTACCGCGAATTAGAGGGAGATGGCACACATCTCCCCGATGAGACAACTTCTAAAATCGTTGATTGGAGTCGCGCTCATAGAATGTGAAATGTTTTTTGTGAAATATTTATGATTTCTCTGTCCTCAAACAATTTTTTCTGTCCTCAAACAAAGCACGGTGACCTGTGCATTTATGAATGGTTATGTGAACGGCGACTTCGCAAGCGCGTCGGCGGAAAGCAGTGATTCCGTACCGCTGAGGGCCGGGAGGACTGAAAACAAAATTGGAGAGGGGTATGTCCAGCAGTGGACGCAAACACGCTGACTGACTGACTAACTGACACGTGAACGGGAGTAAAACACCCGTACAAAAACCCTTTTTTACGGTTAATAACGGGTGACCCAATGATTCTGGGTCGATCAAATTTATGTTCCTACTTTTCCTCAATATTTGAAGTAAACCTTAAAACATAACTTTAGATAATATTTTGAAGCTACATAGTGATTCAGTAATTGTTTTGAGTGAAAAAAGATATTTCAGTTGAATCCGTATGTCTTTACATTCTTAGCCTATGTTTTGGTCCATTTACAAATAAAATGTACTCAACAAATGCACAAAACTCCATCTATTTCCCCTTAATAAACACAAATTGAACGCGGGCATCCGTGAAACAAACTCGCTACTAAAGTCTAGCTAGCCTGAAGTTTTAGCACGACTAGACCGAACGGGCCATCCGGCAGGACGGACGCTTGAACCTGGCAAGACCAATGCGACACATCTATTTTCAGTTATTTTTCGATTACGTCTAAAGGACGTCATTAAAATTTACTAACCTTAAAAATGTGTTGCCGAAAAAGAGCGTCGGAAAATTTTACCCGATGTTAAAAAGGTGGTACAAAGAATATTGAAATATACTTGTTTCATTCTTTTGTCGGGTGCAAAAAATCTACACATTTTATGTGCTGTGGTTTGCTGTAAACCAGTTTCGGACGGAAACGCTATTGTAAATTTCCTCATGTATTTTTAGGCCATTCTAACTTTCATTCCCTATTTCAGCCCATCCAAGTTTAATTTTCGCCACAAAAGCAAGCCGGTCGATTACCGTCATTACATCATTATAACCTAACTAAGATTTCACGTGGTCCTGCCAGGCTCCAGCGCAAGCTTAACGACTCGAGTCAAACTTTAAGCCTCCCAAGCGGCTAACGGTTATTATAATGCAGCTTACGTCTAACGACTACGTTAATGTATAACGCCTCTTTTCTAAACACCCGCTGTGTAGCCAGGTAGAGTGGGTCGAGCTAAAATTAACTTTAACGACAGGTAGTAAGGCCTTATTTACATTGAGAATACAGCCTGACTAAAATTAATAAAGCAAGGAATACACATACCTTGAAACTTGCCGAACTTCTCTCCACAGATGGAAAACAGGCTTTGCGACGTCAAAAATCCAAATCTGAAACAAACAAATATGAGCAAATAAAATAGTCTGCTTGTATTTGCCGTACTGTATGGATTTCCATTATCTCAGTCTTCCCGTCCTGGAAAAAGGCACGATCGATGTAGAAAACTTTTATTAAATAAATACTCAAAACAAAATCCTAACGTAGTTTTCGTGAAGATGATGTTCCCCAGGTCTACTAATAGTACAGTTGACTCCATGATAAACGCCACACTTCGAATAAGATCTCTATCTTTGTCTCTTTTTGTAAATACAAAGGGTAGCCCCTTTTTAAGACTCCTTTGCATACACAAAATGAGGCAGGTGTTTTTTTTTGTTACTGTGTGAATAGCTTATACCATCGATCGAGCCATGATTCTAACCGTAATGGGAGGTACTAGGTAAATTACCAAGAAATATTATACATATTGCACGTCTACATTGAACTCAAAGGAAAATACGGTTGTTGCAAATACATATATATTTATATATATACGCGTGCACTCGAGTACTTCGGCCTAGGAGATTTCATGTCACTTCTCTTTCTACCCACTACGCGCGTGGCGTTTAGTTTGTCTCTGACTGTACAGCTGGCCCACCCTGCCACGGCCTGTTTGCTTTCAATCAAGCAGATCTTCATGGCACAGTGGAACCGACGTTCGGACCACTGAAGGCTTCATTGGCAACGTCTTACACTAAGGAGCGGAATGATCTGACTTATTGGTGCACAGATTAGTAGTACGCGTATCACAGGAGACTTACCCTATGTGGTAGATTAAAGCCCTCCCGAGCTGATATAATTACATTGAGTGATAGATGATCGACGTGGTAGTAAACAATTTCCATATTTTACATCCAGTTCAATGTAGACGAGCAATATTAGGAAGGGTCCCCTATGGAGTGTTAGTATACTATCTGACGGTCAGTTTGGTATAAGCCATTCATGTCCAGTTACAAAACAAAAAGTTTCATCAATAGAAGTAAGAATAATTTATTTTAATCATTCACATCAGTCCCATCGTAAATGCCCTAAGTCCAGGGCCGCTTGGCCCTCACTAAGCCTCGTGATATACGGCCGAAGGCGGACTTGACGTCACGGCCGATGACGTCATCAGAGATGCGATCTCGGCGTCAGTGCACGGAGTAGGGCACGAGCCGACACTAGTTTTGGCACGGAACTTTGAAAAACAAGATTTATCTCGTGAAGGGGCTTATTTTCCCACAGCTGGTAACTTTTAAATACAATGGCATCGGCGCCGGTGAGTCAGTTTGCTGACGATTTACTCGAGTTCCAAGTACATGTAAAAACTTAGCAGGACGATATTTAATGCGAATTTGGTCGATGTTGCGCATCCCGAATTCGAAAGCGAACTAACTTCAGTTAGACGTTCTGAACTAACTCGTGGCTAGGAGGCCGTATCATAAAGTCCAAAACGCACAAGGTCCAAAACTTTATAAATACGGATATTTTCAATTAGGTTAGGTTAGGTTAAACTATATGAATTTTATAATAGACACGAAAAATACGTACTTTTAGATATTCTGGGTTTTGGATATTATGCTTTTTGGACTTTATGAAGGCGACCCGTGGCTAGGCAGCCGCTATGCAATATTAATGAGTTTCGATCGCTGCTCCCGTCCTTCCATGGTCGCTGACTAGAGTAATAAATTGGCTACACTGTCGTTACTTCAATATGTTTAAATAATAAAGAGAGGTTAGCCCAGGAATCTTAGGTTGCTTTTAAACCATTTTGAATTCTGAGTTGAATTCATTTAGTCACGGAGGTGGGCTTATACCATGTTTTGGTATTCATGCATAACTGCAGGTCATCTTACCCTACTAGGTGGTAAGGTTAAGCCCACCCGGGTTGAAGCCGCCGCATCGGATGAAAAGATGGTCGAAGCGGCAGACAAAAAGTGTTCTGTCTGCGTTCTCCATCCTGTTCAATGTGGCAGTGCTCATAAATGGAAGTTCCTGGCATGGCACCCAATTTATTTGTTAACGCGGTGTGTTGGGCTGTGGGTATTAACGATCCATGTTCAATGATATATAAAAATTGAGTTTGTGTGTTTCATGAGTCTTGGGCACTAAGGGCTTGTGCCTCATAGCTATTAGCCAGAAATTAAAATTTGTTATCGAAGTACGTGGGAAGCAGTGAAAGGATTTTATGATAAGTTTAAATTGCGAGATACTTGTAATAAATACAATGCGCAAATCGGGTGTACTTAACCTAAGTAATTCCAGTGAACTATTATAACAGCCCGACGCTCCAGGGAAGCTTACAGGATCTGTCGGCTCAGGACACCTTCAGACAGGTCTGGGATCCAATTCACAGGCGCCTGCAGTTGTATCTAATTAGGGAACTGAAAGCCCGGCGGAGCTCTGAAGCCTTTCACGTAATGGGAACATTTCAGGAAATTCTAATGCGGCGCCAGGGAAATGGTTAGGGGACTTCGATGAGAACTGTTTTGAAACGAAAATCCACTGATTTGTAGGTCTGTATGGTCTGTGTAGAGCGGCCCGTAGCCTAGTGTCGCGGGGACTGGCCTAGCGTACCAGAGGCCTGGCTTCAATACCGACATGCAACACTGTCTTTCCCTTTCCGAGTTCGATAAGTGCATTTCGTCACGAATGCTAGCTGCTACATGGTTCGGAATCCATGTAAAACTGTAGGTCCCCTTCCCCTACTAGGTTTAAGCCCACCCGGGTTAGTACCATCGCATTGGATGAAAAGAAAAAAAAAGGTACGTAGCACCCGTAATCGTAAATCACTTATGAGAACATGTAAATATGTAGAGGAAGCAAAAAACTGGTTTCAATGTAACTAATATAATTAAGTCGGTTAATACTTCCAAAATTAGTAAATATCGGACAAAAAGGCGGCTGTCTATCAGCAGATGACAGGAGGGGAAGTAGGAAATATCAAAGGAGAATGCCCATTCCAGTATGGGCTAGAAAAGCGCTAGAAATTTTCATGTACACACTTGCAACTAAATTTCTTTTATTCTTCGTGCCATAAAAGTAACAATCTGTAAATTTTACTTTTTTCTATAATGGGGATAAGTCAGCAAACATGGCTAAAGATGAACTTTGAGGTTATTTTTGCTCAGAACACCGCGTGCTAATGGACTGTGTTTTGCCTACATTGTACCTACATACCATTTTCGGTTGATATTTATTTCCTACACCACTTTAATGAATCCCAGGCCGAGATAAATAGTCGTAAGCGAAATAAGGACTAACGCATAGTAGTACTTTGTGACGTCATTGTGACACAGTTTGTATGGACGAAATAGCAAATAAATGCAAAGTGACGTCCCAAAGTACTACTTTTCGTTAGTCTTAGGCTGAGATAAATAGACGTAACAGAAACTAAGACTAACGGAAAGTAGTACTTTGTGAAGTCACTTTGACACATTTTGTATGGACGCAATCTCAAAGTAATGCGAATTGACGTCACAAAGTACTACTTTTCGTTTTTTTTTTTTTTATGTGACTGGACATGGATGGCTAATACCACAAGTTCTGTCATGGTATTAGCCCAACCCACCACATGGGAACTAGGTGCCATGCCAGGACCTTCCTTATATTGCACGGCTACATTGAACTGGATGGAAAACACGGACAATTTTCATTGCCGCTTCGACCATCGTTCATCCAATGCGATGGTACCAACCCGGGCGGGATAAACCCTACCACCTAGTAAGTAAGGAAGGGGACCTACAGCTTAACGTGGAATCCGATATCATTAAATGGTACCTATTTATAAGTCCTACCACTATAAGATGACCCGCAGATAATATAATGTCATACAAACGTATGAAGACCCCTGTCAAAAGGTACCACTATAGATATATTATGTTCCCTTACCCTCAGTAGAGTTCACATATAGCTGGAGTACTCACTATAGCAATAATAGTGCCAACTATCTTTTATTGCCTACACATAGCTTATGTAATGAGGATCTGTAAGTAACCACTGTGACAGCAACACTCATTAAAATTGTCTAGCAAATAAATATCCACCACCGATGTTACTTACAATGTGGGAAATAACCTCAAAATTCTTCTTTATCAGTGTTTAATGACTTATCTCCATTATAGAAAAAACTGAAAGTCACACAGTTTTACTTATATGATACGAGGAATGAAAGCAAAGCGGATTCATTGGTGTACATGCTATCTGCTAGCGCTTTTCTAATGGGCATTCTCCTTTGTTTGTGATAAATAAGGCGGGTATTCTGACAACTATTATATGATGGTTGAGGGCCATGATTAGGTCAGCCTCAGTGGCCCAGTGGTGCGACACTTCGGCGATCGCTCTCCGAAGTTAAGCAACGCTGGGTCCGGTCTGGTCCTGGATGGGTGACCATTCGACCGTTGAGAGAGGCTGGCCGTGGTTCGGATTCCACGTTAAGCTGTAGGTCCCCTTCCTTACTTACTAGGTGGCAGGGTTTATCCCGCCCGGGTTGGTACCATCGCATTGCATGAACGATGGTCGAAGCGGCAATGAAAACTGTCCGTGTTTTCCATCCAGTTCAATGTAGCCGTGCAATATAAAGGAAGGTCCTGGCATGGCACCTAGTTCCCATGTGGTGTGTTGGGCTAATACCATGACAGAACTTGTGGTATTAACCATCCATGTCCAGTCACATAAAAAAAAAAGGTCGAAGTAGGGGCCTCTGTAAATTTTATTGGTCCTAAGATATATCCTGGCATGATTTGCATGGCCGGAGCCCGGGCAGAAGCGAGGTTTCCGAAGTAGCATCCCATTGTTGGGCAAACGAGCTACGGGAATGGTCAGACCAGCGAGCATGGAAGGACTGGAGTAGCGATCAAAACTCATTCGTACGGCGGCAGCTTAGCCACGAGTTAGTGGAAAACGTCTAACTGTAGTAAGTTCGCTTACGAAATCGGGACGCGCAAAATCGAATGTTCGTTGCACTAAATAGCGTCCTGTGAAGTTCATACGTTTTCTGACCCGTCGTTGGAACTTGTGAAAATCAGTAGAAAGAGCATTCGCAAGCGCGTGCTACCATGCTCCGTGCGTTGGGCCGGTCCCATCTCCGCGTCGAGCTACCACACGGGCCCGCGCGCGTGCAACACCGGGAACTAGTGAAACGATTTTTTTACATGCCGTTTTTTTAATGTTAAAAATACCAAAATATAAGGCAACAGTTCCCATTAAATCATCAGAATCTTCTTTCAATTTTCTTTATACGCACATGCATTGCACCCAACTGTATTCGGTGTGAAGGCAACACTAGAATCGCATTTGTGTGGATGGAAATATATTAACAAATGGAACACACGAAGGCTTTTAGCCGAGTTCTGTTTAAATGTCGTGCCTCTGTGTAGCGTGCGCGGTTGTGATAGAAAATTGTTAAGGGAAGGGAGAAACTTTTCGAATACGGCTTAGCACTGAATAAACTAGACGCGTGCTTTTTATTCCAAGCCGTGCAGCATGTTTACATTTCACGGGGGCCCGCATTTCCGCTCCAGATTCCTGGGTTCCAAGCATCGAGTAAGGAAGCCATGTATTAGAGATAATGCACTGATGGTGGTTATCTTACGAATTTGGGACGCCCGACATCGAATGATCGTTGCACAAAATGGTGTCATGTTTTTACGTGTCGTTGGAACATCAGGAGTGAGCGAATTCGAAAGCGAGCTGACTGGACGGCGCCACTTTCAGTGTATTATTACTAAAACGTGGCTACACTGCCGCTATAACGATGAGTTTCGATCGCCACTTCCATAATTCCTTATTTGTTGGTTCCAGAGCACCACTTTCCTTATTATCTTTCGAATGCAGCTTAATCAATGATTCTATACCCACGTTAATTTAAGGTCGGCCCGTAAGCACCTGAAAATTTCGCCTCCCATACAAACGTTGTTTACTAATAATTTGAAAACCACTGTTCCAACTTACTTGATATTTGGTATCTAATATAAGGCTACAAATATCTGTGTCTGCATGACTTTGTTTTTTCGGTAAATGTATTCTGGGTCAAACCACAGAGAAAACAAAATTCGTATGAAGATTTTCTTTTTGCATTCATTTCATTCGGTTTGGATTTTTCAAAAAAACAAAAGCATGCAGACACAGATATTTGTTACCTGATATTAGATATTAAATATCAATTTAATGGGAATAGCGGTTTCCAAATGATTAGTAAACTACGTTTGTATGGGGAGCATAGCTTACGGGCTGTTCTTAAGGTATTTCACAAGGGTAGCTCATTCGGTCCATCAAAGGACATAACATCCGAAGGTTTCAGTACTACATACAACTTCACGTAAGTAAAAGGTAATGTCGTAGCAATCATTAATAATTTTTTTCCACGTATAGTTTTCTTCCCATCAAATGAAGGCTAGTTAGAGTCACGCAAAATTTTCTGAAATGTGAGTGAACAACTATACATAGTTATATTTAACATTTATAATTATTGAGTGTTCAAAGTCCATTTCTGTGTTTTGTATTGCATGCAATAAATTTTGTATGGACTGGACAGGTTCGAACTTCCATTAACCACACAAACAGTATTCTCGTCACAATTAAAATATAATGCAAATAATTGAACAAAACAAAACATCTATATATACATGAAAACAGCGCAATATTCATTTCAAGCAGCCTTCAACAATAGACACGGAACACTAAAATACAGGCGACAGAGAAACGGATTCAAACGCCAGAAATATCCGCGCATGAGATATATGTCACCATACCTACTGCTGCAACGTCTGCTGTATAGTTGAGGCGGCAAGAGGGCGCGTTGCACAGCTTCGTTTGTTTTGCACTAATGATGGCGCGGAATATGTCGGTTGGAGTACCACTGGTGACTCTATTCACCGACGAATACAAACATTTTACAGGAGGCTTTGCCCTTAATATTTGTATGTATGTATTTCATGCATGCAACATTATCGTTATCTCTTTAATTTGAAGTTATACGACAACTGCATTTAAGCATTGTAGTCAGATTTCGAAAGGGAATTATCGGAAGGGTACATTCGTGTGAAGGATTCGATTACATGTCAACTGCTCTACCGATCAGCTATTCTGATAATTACGTCAGCTAACGTATTTCTTTCGAATCGACGCAACGCTTTGCCTATATACCAGTAGATGGCGGTAATTTCGCGTATTGATCCTACGCAAAGGCACACTTAGGGCCGAGTGCACGAAAGGACAAAAAATCAAAATCTACGTCAAAGTATGATTAAACACGTCACTTTGTGTGGACAGTATGAAAGGAACTCCATGCGGTTCACTAAAAGTGACGTGTTTGAACATTGATTAACTCAGCCGTCTCGTCGTGCAATCGGGGCTTAGACTGCAATTATTTGGGCGTTGCCCGTTTAAGAAAGCATCGTATGTCTTAACGAATGTCGACACAGGTTTACAGAGTTTGCGTAACTGACGTGCCGCCATTAAATACGTTGCATAACCAGATTAGAAGTTAATCTATGTCATCACTAGAGAAAAGTAATCCAGGTATGAACAGATATTTCAAAAATAAACTAAAAAAAACACGCATTTCATGTCGCATCATATCATTTCTGAGGACCGTGCGGAGTGTTACTTTCACGAATCTGTATACGAGGCACCGCTTATATTACTGAAAAGTCATTTTTAAACGCATTTATTTTTCGGCGAGGATATTTTGAATGGGATTTTCTGCATATTGACGTCGTTATAGAGGTGTTTTTAAATATGAAAATATGAGTTATGCAAATAACATCGATGAATAGGTAGTGTAAATTGAGTTGTGCCAAGGACGAGCGTCGTTCAGGAACGACGAATAAGCAAATATATCAGACCCGTTATCTTCTTCAGCCTTTTGCTGTCCACTGCTGGACGCAGGCCTCCTCCTGACGTCGCCAAATTGTGCGATCTCCTGTCTGTTCTTCTTCGCCAGTTGTGGCCTGCTATCTGACGTATATCATCTGACCAACGCGCTGGTGGTTTTCGTTGCATAATAATAAATGTAATATATGCACCATAAAACACAACGGAAACACAAATATAATTATTTTTTCTTGTTTAGAACTTTGGCTTTCCGCCCCTTCACAATTATCCAGGATTATTTCCTTAAAGTTGTCTACGCCCAAATAAATCTTGAACTAGATCCCCCTATATCCCCCACCGAGGCTCCACTTCCTTCCCTAAACAATTTAAATAATAATATCATTAGAAGAGAAAGCCTAGTTTCATCATACTTTTTAAGAAGAGTAAGCTCTGCACCCTCTAGCTTATCCTGAAGGATCTGCTGAAATCGACCAAACCGCCGATTTATAGCCTCTCAGCGGATTCGAGATAACATCGGCCGGCTGGTCTCTTTCGGTGAAACGTGAAAGGAGAAAAGTTTTCAACGAGCAAGGCACAAAACAAAGACGCAGGGGGACGCTAGACAAATGTTGATTTGATGTAAAGGCTCTTAAGTTCTGCGTATTTTTTGCATCAATCACGTCTAAGGATGGCGGCTAGACAATTGTATTTATGGAAATTTTTGAAACGAGATGTATTTGCTGGATTTTAATAATTTTGAATGATAAAGCACTTATTTATCTATTTATTTCAAGTAAGAATTGGCAATGACGTTGTTAAGACGAATACATTATTATTACGCAAATAACTAACAATTAATTACTGTAATTTATAATACTAAATACACATAAATTTAAAGTGGAAGATAAAAAAAACCTCGCTCTTAAACGGAGTATCTAACTCCCTGACCACGTTTTACGACCAATCTGACAGAAATCCTAACTGGAAAACTTTTCTCTAGCAACATTTTCGTAGAAAGAAACGGAAAATTGTAAAACCCGAGGAATGCCATTGCAAGGTGTTTTAAAAACTAAATGATTACAACTCACACCATAGTAGTAAGAATTAAGCAGTAGAATAACTTCATTGTACGGATCGTGTTCTAAGGGTTAGAGGACCTTGCCTTTCATGTGTCGGGGTTCAAGTAATCGCCCAGGGCATGCAATACTTCCTTTATCTTTCTAAGTTGGATAAGTGCATTTCATTACGAATGCGAGCTGAAGCCATGTAAAAGTGTAGGTCCCCTTCCCCTACTAGGTGGTAGGGCTAAGCCCGCTCGGGTTGGTACCACCGCATTGAATGAAAACTATGGTTGAAGAGGCAATGATAAATTGCCCGTTTTTTCCATCCAGTTGAATGTACCCGTGCCCATTAAGGGAAGATCCTGGCATGGCACCTAATTCCTTCGGGAATGTGGTATATTGGGCTAATATCAAACGGTAGATGTGTAGCATAAACCACCAAATCAGATTGCATATAAAAAAAAATCACCCGGACAATACGCTGGACAAACTACAGATAGCACATCTAACATATTTAGAAAAGCATTCTTAAGGGCGTGACAACAGCGTATTGCATTCACTTTTTTAAGGGCCCAAGACAAGTCAGATAAGATTACTTTAAAAAATAACTATCGCTCATTTATAAATTTAAATATTTTTAAAATACATATATCTTCTAGCTATATTTGAAACCTATCACATTATTGAATGTTTATCCATATTTTCCTGATTTGAGAAATCAAAGTACCACAAGTTTACTGTTTTATCTTTAAAGTTTAGCCAGATCATAAATTACATACTCTATTTTGAATATCGAAAAATCGTTGTTATATTCAGATTACATTCAATATTGTTTTACTTATGCCCTTATCAAATTACTACTAATACGAAAGCAGGTTAATAATTGCCAAGAGAGGTTTTCATTCAGGCTAAAATTAACCCCACTCTGAACCCACTGTTATATTTTAAAACGTAACCGAACCAACTTACTGTTCCTTTTACGTCTACTGTGCCGACGCCTACAATTTTAAAGAAAATTTGCGAAAAAAGGCCACACCTGAAAGCTCGTTTCGAGCAAACGTATAACGCAATTCATTTAGTGTTGGGAGCTTTTATTGCATATTTAATAAGCTGTGGATACGAGAAGCTTTGAAATACTTTGTACAATTCAGTTTTTTATTGTATTATTATATTAACCTTTTCTTTAGTTTTAGTTCAGTATACTTTCGAATAAACTTTCCATTGACATTATGCCAGGACCTGACCATTAACTCAATTTGTATTAATCGATCGAGCGCATTGTCGATCGAGTTTGTATTGTAACTGAATGTCTAGCTATCATTTTCTTCTATTTGTTTAGTTGGCCGTAAAGCGCCCTTGTTACTGAAATAATTACACCAAACCCTTGTACATACTCCCCCATCTCGGTACGTGCTATACTTCCCTTAATTTTCCGAAATCAATAATACGAGAGAGTGAGGCTCGCCTAACTATAAAATCTATTCTAAAGTAACTGAAGGTCACTTACTGTGTTAGATAAGCCTATTTTATCTTTTAATATCTTCCAATTAAATCTGAATAATGTATTCCCGGGTTTCAGGCGAGACAGAGAAATGAACGGTTACTTACTCCAAGTTTAATGTAAATCTATGTAATGAACTGTTATTCGTGGCGCTGTATTTTTAACTAGTCGCCAAATAGAAGAAAAGGATTAAGTTAAAGTAAGTATCAAAGAAAAAAAAGACAAACCTGGCGAAATTTCTTGTCGCTACTTTTTCGGCAAAGGTAATCGAATCCGCAGAAAAGGAAAAAAACGAAACGAGCGTGTAATATACATCTAATGTAGGAAATAAAGAAACTGAAACATAATAAAATATATGTAGGTACTTCAAACAAGATGGACTATTTCGTCAGTCTTCAAGGAATGAGTGGGTTACACCAATCATGGCGAGCTGAACCCTACGTTTGCTTATGAAAAGTTACATTTATGACTTATGTATTTCTGAATTGAAAGTCGTAATTTTCAAAATTAATTAAAACTGCTTATTGCACTTAAACATGGTGGCATGTTACTGAAAACCCAAGAACATAAATTATCCTCATGGCTATCAGAATATAGCGTTCTTAATATATATATAGCCAATTTTTAATCGATCCAAAAAGGCTTTAAGATAAGAGAGAAGCTTAATTTTTTTTTTGTAAAGCTGTTCTCGAACAGGACACGATTAAGTCAGCAAAAATTCACAAATAGGGCCGAAAAAGTTTAGATTGGACCAGCCGAGTTCGCTTCTTCGCCAGTTTGAGAGATGTCCAAACTTTTATCAGCGCAGCTAATGAGTTGTATGGAACAACGGATATTAAAAGACAGTGTTAAAAATTAACTGTTCAGGAAACGTTTAAAATAAATCAATTTTAAAATTCTTTTCAGAAAAAAGTTAATGAAAGATTGGCCATATTAAAGATATTTCTAAAAACCTATATAGCTGTTTTTATCATACGTTTTATCAAGTTGCTGTGCTGTGTATGCACTGTTGAAACTCACTTTCGTCGGTGAGTCGCTTGCGAGATGCTATCTGCTGAGCGGACGGTTGGTCCAAACGTTAACCGGGTGTTCCTTGGCCCAATTGGAGCAAAAAGGAAGACACAGCTTCTCACGCGAGATCATCTCGTGTTCGCTTCCTGAGTAGTCCTTGACAATCGTTTGAAATCATCATTGATTAACTGATTGATATGATGTTTTGTCCTGTAAAATATATCTAACAATGTCTTAGTCTCTGATAGTTGTTTTTAAAAAAGACCGGCCAAGTGCGAATCGGACTAGCACACGAAGGGTTCACAAAAAATCACGTTTTTTTGTATGTTTTTTTTTTAATGCCTTTTAATTTTTATTATTTCTAAATTTTTTTCCTATTTGTTGTTATAGCGGAAAAATAAGTACACATTTCAGTTGTCTACGTATTACGGTTCATGAGATATAGCCATGTGACAGACAGACGGACGGACGGACGGACGGACGAATGGACGGACGGACGGCCGGACGGACGGACAGCGGAGGCTTAGTAACAGGGCGTTGGCACCCTTTGGGTACGGAACCCTAAAATATCGGAGCCAAACGACAAAAAAAGGCTAAACATATTATGTGTTAGTATTAGTTATTATGTATTAGTGTATTAGCACAACACACCACATGGGATCTAAGTGCCATGCCAGGACCTGCCTTATACTTCACGGCTACATTGAACTGAATGGAAAACATGAACGACGAATCCATTAGTCGCCTCTTACGATATGCACAGGAAGAAATGGAATGGGTCAAATTGTATTATTTTTAGGTGCCGGAACCTACACAGTACATGATAACATTAATGTTCTTTTAGGTGATCACATAATTAAAGACAAATGAGTAGTTTTATTAAGGACCTTTGAGTATTATTAGACGGTATGCAGGTAATATTTACTGAAAGCCGATGCCATCCTAAGTTATCGAAGTTCGCACGCTAGCCACGGTGCAACGATGCGAAATAAAGATGGCGCTCCGTTGTCAACGGGAAATATACAATTTTCACGGAGGAAAATGTGCAGCCCATTTTTAATGTCTGCAACTCGTGATAGTGCGAGTGTAAATAAGATACTTTGAATTTTCCGGAGCTTATTAAATTCTGAGCATGTCAAAAAAATATAAGATAGATTAATATAATGTTATAGAGCTTTATTTAAGTATTTTTTGTATTTATCTCAACATTGCCATTAATAACCAATAAAATTACTTACTGCCACTGTCAGACTTTTAGAGTCCCGTCGCAAAAATCGAAAAAACGGATTAATGTTCTGGCTCTCGCGTCTTTCGGTCAAACGCATGTGGTTCTGACTTTTTTTTTACTCGGAAATACAGACAGGCTCTATAGAGAGAAAGAGTGACAGGACTGGCGGAACCCTAAAAACGAATTACGAACGCATAAAACCATCCTTGGAGAAACTAGGTGGACATTAGTAAACTGATGGGCACATTTTAATAGAGCATGCCGTTATACCTTGAATATGGTTAATGTCAGCGACCATGGAAGGACGAGAGTAGCGACCGAAACTTATTCTAATGGCGGCAACGTAGTGCCGAGTTCCTCTATAGTTTGTTTGCTAACGAATTCAGGACGCGCAAAATCGAATGTTCGTTGCACTAAATAAGCGCGTTTTGCAAAGTTATCACGTGTAATTGGAACTCGAGAAAATAGTAGAGTAGTAAGGGAATTCGTAATTGAACTAACTCGTCGGCGGAGCGGACGCCTTTCCCCCCACACAAACTAGTTTCGGTTGCTAATCTCGTCCTTCCAAGCTCGCTGGTTAATGTACAGGTTACACGTTCTTGCATCCGAAAACGAAGCTCCTTCCATATTTATTTCAAGCAATTATTCTTAAAGAATTCCTATTACAGAATCTTGCCAAAGTAATTTTCCTTTCACCCGATTCATTTGAATAACTTCGCCCATCCAAGAATAAAAGAAAATGTGATTCTAAAAACATCTGCATTAGTCAAGGCATCTGAAGAAACGGAGATTGCGATGGAGCAATTGGTGCAGCCTCCCTTTGATATCATTTTAAATGAAATTCAAATGGCCGGTGCCGAGTAGTGCCGACGCTTCTAAACAGATTATTTCCTCCAAGTTCTCGTGGAAATTGGAAAATAACCGACTATTGAATGCGTTCGACGTCGAGTTTAGATATTTTGCCAAAGGTTTCGCTGCGATAAAAGTACGTAACGGATTCTCTTAGCTCATCTTTTGCTCAGCTCTAATAGTTTTCTGGGATATCGGCGTAGTAGTATGTTGCCATATTAGAACACGAAACTAGACCGAGTTCCTCAACGGTGGTCTGGGAGTTCTCTTCTGCTACTGGCTTTGCAAAATCTTGGCAAACACATGTTTCTGAGGCTGAGATAAATAGTCGTAACAGAAACTAAGACTAACGAAAGGTAGTACTTTGTGACGTCACTTTCACACGTGTTGTATGAACGAAATCTCAAAGTAATGCAAAGTGATGTCACAAAGTACTACTTTTCGTTAGTCTTAGTTTCTGTTACGACTATTTATATCAGCCTGACTCTCGAGGAACGTCGTTGACTGCTTGAAACTCGAAACTCGTTGTGTCAATGCTATCTTTCTTAGAGCTTTCAAAAAATGCAAAAGTTTTGCTAATATTATTAAAAGGTGACAGAACCTTAATACATTTTGAAATTACCGGCATTACTTTATATTTTTTTTAAGATTTATTCGGTAATTGATAAATACCACAGTCACGAAAAATACTAAGGCTTATTATCTTTTAATCACTTAAAAAATCATGAAAATAAAATACCGTGATTGGATAACTGAAGGGTGAATGAATAAAGTTGCCAGGGGATTTTTAACATCTGTTTACATTTAATTTCACGAGAATTGAAAAGAAAGAATCTCTAAACAATATAAAAGTGAATTGAGTCGGTAAGATAAAGATAAATTATGAAGGTTCCAAAGATTTTGGACGTGAATATTTTTTTGTGTTTTTTCATACAATCACGCGGAGTGACAGATAAATAACGGTTAAGAAAGGGTGAGATTAGGCCATATTTATCTTCAAGTAGCAAGGATTTTTCCGTATTATCCGTCCTATAAAGGAATAAATCATAAGAAAGTATGTAAACTCAGGACATGAAATTATTGGGAAGTATAGTCAAACCTAACTGGTACACGCTACCTTTCGTACCGAATAAGTTCAGACCACTGAACAGAAAGAAAGGAGAAGTGGCATGCGGTCGATATCGCGTCTCCGCCGTATGGTCAAAGTGACCATATAATTGTATAGGAATCCGGCGGCGCGTCGTATACCACACAGTCGAAACATCGCCACCGCGCGCGAATGTACTCTAAAAATGCGTCCGTCAAGTCAGTTCCCACCCACACACACCCTCCAACACGTCTGCGACTGTGTGCATGCGGCATGCACCTCTAACTTGTGATGGTCGTTTCTGAAAATTGGAGACAGCGGGTCTCATAGTAGGCGTCCATAATATAATAGGGTCCAATACGCGCTATAGATATGCCATCTATAGCGCGTATTGGACGGCGTAAACGGAGCGCGTAAACGGTTTTTTTTTTCAAATTCCAGACTTTGTTGTTAGCATGGAAACTTCCGCTTAAATAAATCGTAAATAAAAATTAATAAAAAAAAAAAAATTACAATATAACATTTGTACCTAAGCAGGGCTCACTCCAAACGTTAAGTGTTAAAAAACCTTCAACCGCGTGAATGGACAAAGATTAAGGCGATTTCATACCAAGATTAAGAAAGATCTAGAAATAAGAATAACATACGATCTTCGGATTGCATTGTCCACTGCTCTAACCGCTCTAACATAATAGCTATCAAGACTATTATATCAATCTCGATATTGCGGTGTCAGATCAAATAAATGAAATAACGGTAATGTCGTATCCATAAAACTCGTGGTATTTACTGAATTACTAACAGTTAATGCAGAAATTAATTAAATGTAGTTTATTAGGAACAGGCAAATTATTTCTCGGCGGGATGTATAACACGAACCGTAATAAGGAGACAGTTAACATTTTCAGAGTGTGTATGTCTATTGCCGCTATGAGAACAAATAGTAAACAATCAAAAAATAAATAAAAAATAAAGTTGACTACAAGAAGCGTGATTTTTTTGGGCGTGGCACGGAACTGTTTGTGTGCGAGTCCGACTCGCACTTGGCTGATTTTTATGTATCTGGGCATAGATGGGTAACACCACACCTTCCGCCATGATATAGAGCCAAACTCAACCCATTCTTAAACAAAATTAAGTGGCTATGAGCACGGCTACATTGAACTGGATGGAAAAAGCTGAACTCCCTTCCGAGGTATTTTCCCCAAATTACGACCTGGGGTCCTTCAAACGTGGTGTGAAGAAGCACCTGGCCGGCCGGCATGGTTTTCGCAGCCCCCCTGAATGTTCGAAAACCCATGGGCGTCGTCGGGCACCTATAGGTCCTGGCGTACGCCATATGCCGCGCTTAACATAAAAAAAAAATGCCATCTCGTTCATATTGTGCATCATATATTCATTACGATGGTACCAACCCTGGCGGGCTAAACCCTACCACTTAGTAGTAAAAGGTGACCTACAGTTTACATGGATACCGAACCACGGAACAGCTCATATGAAGAAACGCACTTTTCTAAATACGAAAGAGAAAGCAAGTGGTGCCCATCGGTGTGGGAAGCAAGTCCCCGCGCCCCTGATCTACGAGTTGCAGGTCCCGATAGCCTTAACGCGCGTGCGGCCGCGCCGGAACCGATCGCTCCGCATCCGAACGCACGCAACTGGGTTAATGTGCGTCGTAAAAGTTCGACAAATCCAACCCGAGTGTGGACTGAAGGAGTAATTAGCAACTTGCGTACGGTTGGCAACAGTCGGCGGGATCTACTTGCAGAAAATATATTTATATGATTTAGGTTATTTTTAGAATTAAGGTTTTGCACGGCTTGTAGCTTAGTGGCCCGGGAATACCTTGAATGCTAGAGGTATGAGTTGAAATCCCCGCCGCATTCATTCATCTTCTGTTCCTGAATAGGTGAATAAGTTAATCACGAATACGAGCTGATCCAGGGTTCGGAATCCATATAAATCTGTAAGTCCCTTTTCCCGACCAGTTGACTAGAGGAGTAATTAGCAACTTGCGTACGGTCGGCAATAGTCGGCGAGATGTACTTTAAACGTTTTATGTTATTTTTAGCATTAACATTGACTTTCATCGGTTTTGACTACGCTATTGGCGCATCATAAAAGGCAACACACGAACACCAGCCGTGTACTTAGCCATATTTTTCTATGGACCACCAACATTTCGTACTACACTCATCCAGCACTTTAACATACAACGGCGGCACCGCCGGCGAGTCAGTCCGCTTGCTACTGATTTTCTCGAGTTCCAACGATATTGGCACGTAAAAACTTCAAAGGACGCTATTAAAGTCCATCGAACGTTCGATGTTACTCGTGCCGAATTCGTGAGCGAACTAACTACAGACCTTTTCCGCTAACTCTGTCGCTACTCCAGTTCTTTCATGCTCGCTGGTTGACAGTTGACAGGCCGAGCTGTTGAAGGTTGCTTTAGGACAGTCACCGTCCTGAAGAAGCCTGCAGCGCAGCGGGCCATGCATGTATAGACGATGTCTTATCTCTATCTACTGCATGGAATCTAAAACTATCCCATGCAACACGCACGGCAGAATAATAACGCGGACTAATGTATTAGCCCTATGGAAGTGATGGAACCCATGCGTTATTACCATGTCAAGGCATGCCAATAAAAGATATTATTTCACTGCTCCCAGTATCATCACTATTAATTTGAGATTTTATCGGCTATTAAATTTATCTAGATTTCTCGTAGTAGTTAAACATTCTTAGTAGGCGTATATTTGACCTAATTCGTTCTTGAACCCTCGCAATCGCGAATCATGAAACTTTTACAAGAATGCATATATTTGTATGCAAAATGTAAAGATTTCATAAGAGATCTTTGTTTTACTTACAGCACAGTAACAGAACAGGCCAAAGGGTGCCAACGGAACCCTATTACTAAGCCCCCACTGTCCGTCCGTCCGTCTGTCACAGGGCTGTATCTAATGAACCGCAATAGGTAGGCACACCCGTCCCCGACTCAGAACACCGTCTCCGATTCAAGACAAGCAGGCCCCGCTGTACTTTCAGCAGGTTCCGGATGGTCGCTTCTCCCCGACACGCCCCGGCGCTTCACGCAACGCCCCGCGGCTCTAAGGCCGCACCTTAGTTGCACTTCTCACACACCACACACATTTGTAGGCTCGTGCGCCTTCTGCGCCCGCCAAACGACAAGTTACCCTTCATAACGTCGACAGGCTGTAGGGAATTAGGGGGGTTAACCCACCTAGTGGGGGAAAGGGGACCTACAATTACACATGAAACATCTTGTATTAGTAACGAAATGTATTTCTGCAACGCAGAAAGATAAGAACTCGCACTACCCTTACAGATTTAATAATTCTCTTGCCTGTTCACCGGGCGAGTTAATTTACCATGGTAACGCTCCAATATCGTTATTGGTATGCTAGTTACGAACGGATGTTTCTGCCGACCCTTCGAGCACACTCCGGGAAGTCGCAGATACTGTCGCCCCACTCCCCAATAATACCCATTTGATCGTTTCATGACGCAGAAATGGGCGGATTAAATTTGAAAGGCGTTTTCAGGCGCTATAACTTCCGTAATCGGTGTTCATCGTAGCTTACAGATAAAGCGGCGGATGGCCTCGTGAAAGCTTCAGGTTTTATTCGCCACTTCGGGAATAGCTCGCGCGAATTAAAGTGACGTGTTTGTCGTTTCATGATTCGATTGGGTTGCAAAAAAATTATATGAGATGTATTTTATTGTTTAGAAAAACATTCATTTTATATAACTGTACATGGATGGCCTATTCCACAGTCACCATCGTGACTGGCTTTTAAGAGGCTTTTAGGAGGCTACACTGAACTAGATATAAAATCACAATGTGTCATTGCTGTTTTGACCATCTTTTAATCCAATGCTATGGTGCCAACCAGGGCGGGCTTTGTAGAGAAAGGAACAGTTTTAAATGGATTCAGAACCATAGAACAGCTCGCATTCGTGAGGAAATGCACGGAATGTAGTATAATGTATTTGCTCTTTAGATAAATATGTTTAATCTTGTTTGTGTATTTATGTGTATCCATATGTAATTTTTGTACGCCATAGCTGGCAATCTTGTGGAGATAAAGAAGAGTTGATTAAGTAATACTGTAACACCCATAAGAGCACAAAATACATTTTATTTCAATTTCAATTTATCCATCTCAGAAAGAGATATAAAGAATTACATGGACTAGGCCGGGATTATAATTAATTTGATTATTAGATTATTAGAAAATTCTTAACTGTGTATGCTAGTTTAGTTCTTTAGGAGACTGAACATTTGGTAATATAACTACGTGTTTTTATGTTACAAAAAAAATTTTTTATAAAAATCTGGGTCTCGAGAACAGCGTCACGTCGCGATACGGTCGCTTAACTTAAAATATATGGTAAAAAGGTATTGTTCTCATCTTTTGATAGTAACCTAATCAAATCTAACCGGGCTAACCTAACGTAACTCAAGATGTTTAATGCTCACAAATACCTGGCCTTTTGCGATAATAAAGAAAACGTCTGATTATGACCCGCAACATCGAAGAGATAACTTGTTCCCTTTTTCCAAAACAAACACCCGAAATTCGCGTAAACTTCCCTCTTAGATTACAAAATTACCAAACAAAATACACGGCCATCCTCATTACAATCAGCCGACGCCCAGCGCCATGCCGACGCAAAATATTGACAGAGGCGCCAAATTAATCTAATTTAGCCGATATTCTCGCCTCCCGAGTCGACAACATAATTTTCCCGGAAAACGACGGAAATCCCTACAAAAGCGATAATGCGTCATTCGCAGTCGAAAGTTCTGGAAGAGGGGCTTAGGCCGCTTGTGGCCCCCTCAAAATTATCATGTTTTCACGTTTGTAGTCAGCAGGACCGGAGTAGCAACCGAAACTTATTAGTATCCGGGCGGGCAACCAACTTCACAGGCAATGACGGCAGCGCCGGTGAGTGAGTTCGCCTACTATTGATTTTCTCGAGTTCGAACGACACGTAAGAACACTAAGCCCCGATTTCACGAAGAGACTGCTGAGTTAATCAATGTTCAAACACGCCACTTTTAGTGAACCGTATGGAGTGCTTTCCATGCTGTTCATACAAAGTGACGTGTTTAATCGTGCGTTGACGTTGATTTTCATGTTTTGTCCGTTCGTGCACTCGGCCCTAAGGGTCTTTTTCACCTACCGCTGATTAGCTTAAGCGCCACATATTAAGGTTTTTTATTAGAAGCTTGCAATTAATACCAGTACAAGATAAACACCACTTTATTAATAAAGGCCTTTTAAGTGTCGATTTAAATAAATCAGCACTCGGTGAAAACCAGGCTAAAGCGTAAGAAGAAGTACCGGCCTCTAAGTACCCGCGAGATACTACCTATTTTGAAACGTGGACGGGAGGAATATAGGGCTGAAGTGTAGATATAAAAAAAATGTATTGCCTTCTCTTTTTAGATTAAAACATTTGTTTATCTGACATCCAGTCTTGCTTGTATTTTTAACGTTTTTAACAATACTTTGATTAATTTAACCCAAGTATTATATTTTATTTCCATCGCTCCTGATCAACCCCATTATCTGAAACATGTCCACACGTGCATGTCGCTTCACAATTTAGTTTGGTTTCAAGTTAATTATTCCAACACATTATATTATAACTTAAAAACATCAAAACATTGGATTGGAACTCACCCTGTCAATAAACAATGAACTCTATTTCCAGGGTAAGCAAATCAAATTCAAACGACAAGACAAACACGCCGACGAAATAAAAACCCCGAATCAACTTCCCTCGTAAAGAAAATAATATAATTGAATCAACAGTTCGTGTCAAAGGCCTATCTTTGAAAGTTTGTCGTAAATATCTGGTTCCCTGCTCGCTGCTTCTTGCCCCGGATGTACAAGATGGCTCATATGATAATAATTTAAGCCAGTGGAGAATTTATGATTTTCTAAGTTAAGAGCCAAATGGTGGAGGTTTGGACATTCGTCGAAGTGGGACATACTGGGTGTTAACGGAAGAGTGGTTCCAAATGTCAACCAGGTATTCCTAGGCATATTTTGATCAAAAAATCTCTCCCTAAACATTTTTGTAAAAAACTATACATAAAATTACAAAATACTATTTAGACATACATCAAAACATATTGTATTTCAGAGGATACATATATTATCTAAATTTTCTGCCTTAATAATAAACATTTCTTATTCCACTGCTTATCCTCGGAACAGATAAAAGATGTAGGATTCATTACTAATAATCTCGGAATAGCGAAGGAATAATTAAACCTTCGCTCAATAGTCATCAAATGTAATGTACTCGGATCACGAGTTTCCGCAACCGCCGTCTTATGCCCAGGCTACGTTGTCCCTACCGCAATCATGCTGCAAAGAAATTTCTGTCCAGGGGCATTAGATTCACTGATTGTCAAAACTATAAATCAACTGATGCGTTTTGTCACCATTTTTTTTATTCATTATGTACTCGAGTTTTATTAGTAGTCGTTTTTGACAGCTAGAAATACCAGAGTAATGATGACGGTATAAATGTTTATTAATAAGGCAGTAGAAGTTTGAAATCGAAACCTTAGCTCTTCTCAGATATCTTATTAAGATTTATAACCTACAGATTGATCGCAACATAAAAAAATCATGTGTTTGCCCAATTGTCATTCAATTTGACGATTTTGATAAAAATAAGTTTTGTTTGGAGACACCGTACACAACATCCCTAAGGGGAAAACTTGTAATTTGTTTGTTTTGACGCCGCTGGTGTCTTTGGTGAGGCATCGCCTGACGACTTATCGGCGTCTTCTCGGCTCATTTGTCTAGTTCCGATGACTTCGTTGAAATCGCCTCAAAACGTTAGTGGAATGGGGTACGTGTGATACGAACAGTGTACGTGTACAAGTGTGAATTTGTAAACAAAAAGTTGTATGTACTGATGTACGGACGTAAAAAGTTATACTTCTTTGGCGTGAATAAAAACAGAAATTTTTCATGCATTCAAACAAATTTTAACTGAGTTAAAACGAGCGAGGAGGGAGGCGGGAGGTATTCTTTATTTAAAAAATGAACTCTGCTCCCTTACTCATGTAGTGAACACGAGAAGTTCTCGTGTTCACTTCATGTTCGTAGCTGTCATCCTCCGTAATAAAAAAGTACATATTGTTTTAATAAGGAGGATGACAGGTTCTTTTGTGAGAAGTTCTCGTGCTCGATTCATGAAAAATATCCTCTTACTTCCTCGTTTCGTGAAAGCTATTTCCATAAGTACATTAAAACATTCAAGATTCTTAATTTTCATATTAATATGCGAATGTGCAATCTATACCTGTCATAAAATATTGAATATAGCGTTTTACATAGAGTCGTTAAAATTGCAGCAAATACCGTAGAGTTCCTACACATTGTTCCTCAATGGCCAGTAAAGCAAGAAACCATTGACAATTTACAGATATGCGTGAATATACTTAGAGCCATTTAACACAGGAACGTATGATATCAAATAGGGTGGCTAAAATAGGGTCATATCCTTGTACAGGTTATAAATACGCTTTCTATAAAATTATCTCTCGAATTTCGATTTACAGTAAGGATGCGCAAAAAAGGCAAAATATTTTAGATGTGAATCAGCAATACAGACAGTTTTATGCATGGTAGTGGAAGTAGATTCCGCCCGGGGTTTCCAGATTCGATTCCCAATGCCTTTCCAGCAATGTCCGCTAAAATAAAACGTCGGGAGGAAACACTTTAAACAAGTAAAGTCATATAAAAAACCTGCACTCTATTTAAGGCGTTCGTTTATACCGTATTACCGATATGGTAATATTTTTTGTATTATTTTGCCCAAAAATACTATACAGTTTAAAAGAGCTTCCTTAATAAACCACGGATAAATTTATTTTAATGAAGTTACTCCGAAATAATGTATTTTTTATAGTATAATAATATTGTGATGTCTGAAATAAGTATGCTACACATATAGCATGTGACCCAATCTTCAAGGAGCTTCCCTAGCTTGTATGATGGGCTGAATTAAAGACCTCAGTAATGAAGAACAAGATTTACCTTTTACGAAATGATAAAACTCGTGTTCCATACCATTTTGATCATATCCAAGTTCAAAATGTCCAATATCATTACATTAGGGTCACTTCAAATTTTGGAACACATGGATAACTTAGTTAACTACTACTCAAGCTTGGTAATTTCGCAATATTCTGAACCCTAAATAATTAAATTTATATGAAACTTGAGACATTCTAAACTTTGGAGGGTCTTGGAGTAAATTATAATCCCAAATTATCTGCGTACGTAAAATACACGAATCTATTGACTATATTTGACGCTGTTGCGACGATACACTAGTTGCATAAATGAATTAAGTTTTTATATCGATTAAACTCGGCCCCTCACTATGCGTGAGCGTTCGACACTTTAATTATATCGGCACATTTTAAACGCACCCACCCGTTCCACTACGATACGTTATCCTGTTTTAATTTTAACTGAAGCATAGCATTTTACATTAAAGCAATATCGAATTCAAACATTCTCATATAATCTGGAAAAATAAATCACTTTCATTTTATGCCAGTAAATGCCCACGGTTCCCACAGCTCACTCTTTAGGTATTTTATTGTGATTAGCGTAACATTTAGAAATAGCACCCAATTCAGTTAGTCAGTCAGTCAGCGAGTTTGCGTCCACTGCTGGACATACGCCTCTCCAATTTTCCTCTAGTCCTCCCGGCCCTCAGCGGTACGGAACCACGACTGTGGTACACCGGCGGATTGCCTCGGTGCGCACCATATACTGTAGCAATATTCCCAGCATGGCTCGCTTCATTGCTCGCTGGGCAACTTTCAACCTTTGGTCGTCAGAGTCCACGTTCCACAACAGTATGTCATAACCAGGAGGACGCACTGGTCATATATTCGGGTCTTTAAATTTTTCGGAAGGTCAGACCTCAGAGCGTATTTAAGCTTTCCGAAGGAAACGAATTCGTATCTCGATCTCCTTAGTCAGTCTTTGTCTACCAAGCCGCACAATTTGGCCGAGATATACGTACTCTTCAACCTGTTAGATCCCTTCTCCGTCGATAACTATTTGTCCTCCCGTCATAACCTCGGTCGTCGTTATGACCTTGGTTTGGCCCAGTTCATCTTCAGGCCTACCTTCCAGCATGGTCTGAAGCTGAACTCGGGAATTTGACAGAAGAACAATGTCATCGGCGAAATCTCCATTATGGTTAATACCATGTTGTAAATAAGTTAAGTGGTTCTTTAAAATGTTATCAAACACACTGATAGTCCGGCCGAAGTAAACTTTGCAGTAAGAGAATAAATGTAACAGCATACTGCAGACAACAAGAAAATCACCTCTTTTTTCTCGTTGACTGCAGACAAGCAAGACAGGCTATGCCATCCTTGGATGGGCGCCTCACACACAGCTAGTTGCAAAATGGTGGGAACACTAACAGGACATTTTCCGCTTAACAAATACCTATTTAATCTAGGAATAACAGTCAGCTTCTGAGTCGTGCATAGAGGTAGCATAAATGTAATATTGGAATGAAAAAGTGTAACCAACCAACGGGCACGGTTCCTAGGTGCACCAGGATCCCTCTCAGAAGTCTGTGTTAAAAGTCGGAACCTCTCGGACTTCTGGGACCAAATGTGTCGGCTCTCACCTCTTTTACGTACAATGGACTCTTGATTAGTGCGGGAAGCAAATGCCAAACTAACTAACCAAGAGGCAAAGTTAACTATTACTGATTTCGGCTTTCCTCAGGGGTGGACAAAAAAAAGACACTTCGCAATACTGGTAATATCTGTAAACTTCCAAGTTTCCCAGGGAGATTGTTATCATGGCAACCCATACTACCAAATTATGCTAAATATTTTATATTCTAGTTTCAGCCACGGAGTTTGTTTTCAGAGGTAAAAATGTATGTTTGTTTCACCCACATGCATAAATCAATTTATATATATTAAAAAACCCTGCTTTACGAAAGAAAGACCGAAATCCTGAAATGACCGCAAGCCTCCTGAACTTTCGTAACCCTAGCTGCGGCCTATAATGTATGATAGAATCATAAAATTAAACAACCAAGTGTCATTACTAGCCATAAGTAGTAAGTACGATGCCATGCTTAGAGAAACCAATTTTGGGAAATAAATGTCTTTATTATTGTGATTTATAGCAACAATTGGGAATGTGAATTATTTTATTGATTCATCCAAGGAAGGGGCAGCCCTCACTAATTACACCATATAGGTGTACGTTTGCGTGTGTACACACAGATACATTTAATGCTCGTACGGGTGATCCTATTTTTGTTCGTGTCCAATTTTGAGTATTAATATTTTATGAAAATTGTTTATGGTTCAAATTAGTTAACTTTTCAAAGTCAGAAAAACTAGTTTCAATCTAATTTTCAGTTTGAAGTTTCTTGATGTTAATATATGGCAAATCCGAGTGCAGTATAATGAAAACACACAAAATGAAAACCCAAGATTAATTGTTAGGAACTCCTATTTCATTCAAAAAACCTAATTCCCCAAATGGGCGGAAACAAGATAAGTCAGAGTCGCTTGGTAAAAACCATTTTATGCATGGAAAGTTTCCTTTTCTTTCCGGGCAGCAGATACATGAAAAAAAAAGCTACGATTACAAAAAACATTAAAGTGTACACTTTTTTATTCGTTTCATATGAAGACGATGTGCGATTGTCTACACAATTTATTTTATAGTAAATGACGCTTTGCTTCGATTTTTTTACGTCCTTTTGGAATAGTTAAAACCTGGATTTGTAGTTTTAAGATCAGAGGATGACATATCTTTAACTACAATTCGGGTGTACATCTTTGTCATTACTGATACGTAATTGATACCTACTTCGCATTATAAACTAGCATTATTGAACTCATTTGATTTAAAAATGTCACAAACCCGAGCGCAGTGTACTGTCTATGGATGACAAATAAAGAACATCCAATTAATTCTCGGGGACCTCCCATTTCATTCAAAACACCTGATATAATATAATTCCCCACATTACATAAAGCACCCCGTAGTGGTCCGGCGGAGCATGCAAATGACGCGCTTTTTCATTATATCCCTCCTAAGTACAGTCCTGCATAAATCATTATTCTTTATGAAGGAACCCCTCGCTCGACCCTCCACGGCAAATCTACTTACGCGCATAGTGTACAGGGCACGAATTAAAAATGCAACAGTACCGGCGATAATGATAGACGTTTATTGTAAATTTTAAAATACGTGATTTTCGAATGGAGCCCAATCGCGTCCAGTGTTGCTTAACCTTAATGACCGAAAACTGAGTCTAACAGACAAACACTTTTTCCCTTGCAAACAAAATTCAGAAGTATACAATACTCAGACGGTATCCGGATTTCCGGATACTATCAGGTTGCATTCAGATTTTTGATACATTTACAAAATCAGAAATAGATAAAGAACCAACCGTTTGCGAGATAATCAGACATTACAATCATGAAATTTGCACCGTATATTCCCTAAGGGCTTGGATAAAAGTCTTCTTTATTCGTGTAAACTTAGCTCATTTCTAGCCAATTCTCATTCGTGACTATTTTATTCCAAGTAATAATGAAGTATGTAAAACATAATAATTATGTTTTATAATTTGTTGCAGATAAAATCATTTATATTTCAAAATTGGAGATTTCCTTTCCTTACGAAAAGGGCGTGTGCAATTAAATTTACACTTTGTTTCGCAAAATCATAATTAAATCGGCTTTGAAATGTCCGTGAAATAATGAACCCGGTATTTTAATTTACTGACATTTTACTTAATCACATTTAATTCAATCAAATAAGAGATATGAAAGGTTACAAGCATTATACTTTTTAATATTATGTACGTATGTATGTATATTATATTATAAAAAAAAATCTAAGGACGAACCCTATTTCATAACCAAATATTTGTATGAATTTAATGGATAAGACATTAGTTGAATGTTATACAATCCTGTTTCAGACAAATCTTGTCAAGTTGTCATACAATGCTACATCAAATTAAATTTGATTGGGTAAGGATTAACTAGCTTAAGGCTGTTCCGACCCATTGGAAAAGTTTTGTACACGGAACGCAAAAAGTATTTATTGCACTATAATGCAATAAATGTAAAATATAAACTTAGCAGGTGCGGTGAGAACATTTTTACAGTTTTACGTTTAATTGTTTTTTTTTTTATTAGCCGTCAAAAGTTTTACACGAAATAGCAAAATAACACCAAATACACCAAAAAAATTGACAAAACCAATGAACCTGAAATTTTGAAAATGTTTTCGACCTTTATATTTAACATGTATAATGAGTGAATGGCTTAAAGGGCAATACTTTTTGTGTTCTGTGCACAAAAAACTTTGTATCGGTCGGAACAGCCTAAAATTTGTCCCATCCATACGACCATATACCTATGTATATCGTGTGTCGAAAAAGCAGTCGAAAGGTAAACAAACATGCAATAATTGTATGAATGGCTGTATCAAACCCGAAATACAACGAAAACAGAAACCGTAGGGGGCGCAGCAAGATTCAGTCATTAATAGAAAAATAGCATCATATCGACAGCGAAGATCTCATTACAAGATCGGCAAAGCAGATAGCGGCTACACCGGAAAATAATACTATGCTCACTCCCCCCCGACTGCTGGATCGCGTTATGCGATGAAGAAGCCAGCTTATTATTTTATTTATTTTTTATGAAAAACTAGTATGAGCAGAAGGAACTTTAAAGAAGGAAGGTTCCTCCTAATCGATAGTATGGGTAATGGTGGTGATGGACCAAAGGTGATAGAAACTTCGAGAAACTACGTTCATCTAGTCACCATAACAGCTTCAGCTGTATGTATACTACAAAATACTGCTCTGATTTACTGCGACGAGTGGTACAGATTTAAAGGTCGGATGGGAAGGAATAAGGAATGCAAGTTAGTGCATGTAGAACATCCTACGGATTGTAAGTGAAGTGACCCTACAAACCGCCTATGGCTCAGGGGACTCCAAACTATGCTAGGTATTAGTTTTTTTTTCGGATTACTTTAATTGCTAGAAATAGGTTGTTTTTTATTAGGTTACTAGTTCTTTTTTTAAGAACTTACAAAATAATATATCGCGATTGGATCTTTGATTAGAAATACAAACATTTGTGTTATTTATGACTGAAATACGATATATTAACAGCAATGGATAATAAAAAATCTCTCTTGGCTACATTTTGTTGCGCCCTGTCCGATCAACCGACGGATTATGCTCACGGCACTGTAATCTCCTGTCTCGACAGCGCAAGCAATTTCAACACGTATAAACGCACCCCTGCTCATCCTCCACAGCCCATTTTCATCCTTAACGACACATATTTTAAGTCCATTTTCCCAGTGGCCACCTTCATTCGAATGCTTGAATAATTTCATCACAGAGACACAAAACCAGTCTTAAAGGTTTATCTTACGGGTGGATTTTGAGCGTTAGGAGTGAGCGTGTAAAAGTGGTTATTCGGCGATGTGGACAGTTGGGAGGGAGTGTTATTTTGACATTATTCCGGTAGTATGAACGCGCCTTCGCCGCGGCTAATACGCGGTGCAATTTGGGCACACATTGTCTCGTAAATTTCTGTTTGAATAGTTGGATGAAACTATTCAGTTTTATGCGCGGATTCCGGCCAGCCTTACGAAAAGACCATGGGCGAAATTTCGCGGCAGATTCAGTAACCAAGCGATGTGTAAAATTGCGTTTCAATGTTATTTAAAGAGAAAGAAGAAAGAGTACTTAAATAAAGTAAGAAAGACATAATTCGACCTGTTTAAAGTTTTTAATATAATTTCGTGATACGGCTATGGTTTGGGATGTAAATCTTAAGTACAAATATTTTTACTAAGATATTTTTACCTGTGCATATAATACAAAATTGTTTTAAAATAATAAATCGAATACTTTATAAACTTATGAATTCAATGGATACGACATTACCGTTATGTCATTAATTTGAATTTCAGCGACATCTACATTTGAAGCATTGTAATCAGATTTTGAAAATGATCTGCATAATGTAATAATAATAATCCAATGACATGTAATCCAAAGGTCGCAGGTTCGAATCCTGCTTCCGACAAATGTCACGACCAATACTATTTCAAATTATTTTCAAAATCTGATTACAATGCTTCAAATGTAGATGTCGCTGAAACTCTAATGAACGAATACTTTATATAGTTAGTATCAAACTATTGCAACGAGGGGTAGGCAAAGAGACCCATGCGGTGCGATCATATTCTCAAAATTTCTAATAGACATTAATCTATTAATACACGCTCTGCGATTACGAGTGTTACGTATTTGACTTTTACGAAGTACATGCCGAAAAAGGAATTATTTAAAAGGCGTTACTGTAATTCCCCAAAGTCATTGCATACAATCGGAGGCAGTTAGGTTTAATATTTCCGTTTACGTTGCTGGCATGTTTGCAGTCTCGTAAAAGTTCGAAATCGAAGGGCACCTCTTCGATTAGGGTCTGTATAAACAGCGGTACTTATAAAAAATGGTAGGAGCAAAAACCTTATGTGTGACCCCCACTATAATTACTGTGAAACTGTGACGTCCCCCCCGCCACCTTGTCTCCCTACCGCACCTCCCGCTGCCGATATGTCTCTTGTCTGCATGCCCGATTCTATAAATCAAGAAGCAAATAAGTGGACTGACCAAAATCGTCGCTGATGATGTCACAAGTCCATAAATATTTAGACGGGGTAGATCTCATGCCTAATCCAACCTAACCCTTACCTAACCTAACGGTAATTACAGGAAAGCTATAAGTCGACAGCGTCTTCTTGATCTATGATTTAAATTAAACTGTTCACCACTGTACAGACAAGAAAGGCATTTTTAGATAAAATCCTACAATTTATTGTTTTACTCGGATTTGTCATTTTGTATCAAAGTGAAGTGTGAAATGGAACCGCTAGATTATTTCACGAAATTTTTATCGTTCTTCAATTTTATTCATCCACTCATAAGCGCAATTAAATCATTATGATTCAATAAGAACCGTGCGCAGCTTCCGAGCGATGCAGCGGAACCAAAAGGCACATTGGACAAAAGTAAACGTGGCGGTTCCCCCAGGGCCAAAATGGGCGCCGCGCCAGGAGAAAATTCATTGAATTAATGCCCCTACACTGAACATATGTATCTATTGGCCCATTGAACTAGGGGGGACATGTATCAGACATGTTAAAATATATTTAGCTACCGAATTTCTGACGAAATGCCCTTATACAGCTCAGAAAGAGAACGAAAGTGGTGCATGAACGGGGCGGGGATTTGAACCCAGACCGCTGGTATGCAAGGCTAGTCCCCACGACACTAATCCACGACCACACTCCAAAGGAAACATCGTATTATCACATTTCAAACCTAGAAACCATCTGTATTCAACGAACGTTAGATGTATAATCGACCGTGAAGCAAGGACACATTCAGTAAAGAAAGAAAGATGTCAAAAGAACTACTTTATGAATAAACTACAACCCTGGACCTGAACCAGCAAGCAAACCTTTCGCGGGTAGTGCATCTATCAACTCCGCCACCGGCTCTATACCTATAATTTGGAATAATCCTATACTCCCCCCCCTGTCATCAATCGTCGCTTTTATATAAATATATTTAAAAAAAAACGACGCAGTTGCTTGGTACCAAAAAGAATATTCTACTAAACATCTGTATTGCATTTTCATAATTTTAGCCTATTTAAACGCATTCCGTATGGACTAGGTAACATGCCAGGACACCTCCAAAAAATACGATTGGTAACTTAAGGTGGCCCAACCCGGCGGGCCCAACTCATTCGCGGGCACGGTACAAACCCGCGCTGTTGCGCTCTGGGACCTTCTCTGTTTCAAAGAATAAGACAGGCTCCCTGATGAGGAAGATGCAACATGTCCACAAAAAAGACAATGTGCATAGTGTATGATTTGGTAAGATTTACGAAAATTTTAATTTCAAAACGTCTTATAGCTAAAAGTAAACCACGACCGCTGTAGTCAAAAATCTAACAAAAACCAAATAGATCATAAATCTTGATTAAATAAGCTATGTCTGATGACTAATCTTTTTAAGATGTTCTTGCTTTATCATTGCGTAATCCACCTCCAAAGTTATTGTATAAAACGCGCGAACAATTCGAACTTTCGGACCTTATAACTTAGAAACCAAACACAATTTTACAATGCCAACGGTCATCAGACATGTAGTTCGATCAAATAAAGCCATTTTTTTTCGTAATTTTGGATCTCTGACAAGAAATATGGGCGTGGTCTTCTTTCCCCTTTTGTATGGGCAGATGAGCGGGATGGGCCACCTTAAATCCGTGACACGCCTTTAAAATTTTGTATACAAATACGAAAAAGCGTATATTATGGATATAAGTTGAGTTATCAAAAAAAAAACCGTACCTACACAGTTCTCAGTTGATATCAGAAAAATATTTCTAAATTTTACTGAGGAAAAAGCACGAGCCATTGTATGGAGCTTGATCACCTCATTATCCTCTTAATTGTTACTAAATGCACTATTATAGTTCTTGCAAAAGCTGAAATTATATTGTATCGAAAAGATAGGGTTTAGTGGACATACTTTCGGCTGGTGAATTCCTATAAATAGCCAGCACTTTTGTACGAAACATTAAATATTAAGCGCATAAACCGGACACTTTTTCGATACAGAGTAAATATAGCAACATCCCCACAGGGGCGGCGATCTTTCGTCGCTAATCATAGATCGAACATTTAGTCGATCTTGTCTTAGCTCAACACTTTCAGCAACTGATCCAAAGCGATCTAGGCAGTTGAGCATTCGAGACATTTACTAAAATTATTCTATATCATACATTACAGCTAATATCTCCGATAGCGTTATGATATTACTTAGCACATTGCGGCATTCCCGTAGGATTTAGGTGTCATGCCAGGATCTTCCCTTTATCAGCACGGCTACATTCAGCTTGATGGAAAAAACGGGAAGGTTTTATTGACCCAAGCATCACAAGAATTGTCAAAACATATTATATTATTATACAAACATAATATAGTAATCTTTAAAATAAAATAATAAATTCATGATAGCCCGCATTCGTGACGACAAGCACTAATCGAAATCAAAAAGAAAAAGAAAAAATATTATCAGGAAAATATTATATATATATATAATATTAAATATATATAAAAAAAAATATATTTTCAGGAGAAATAACAGAATCAGACAAAAAGTAAAAAAATAATGATACTCGTAACGTGAGCCTATTTCCATAAAACTCTCACTAAACATTTGTGATAAATTATAAGTACTCAGATTATATTACAACAATACTAAAAAACATGGAAAACAAGGCCCGACACCCCTGAGCTACGAGCCGTTATTAGGCCAACATTAACATAATAATTGACCAAGCGTAGCGAAGGTTTCGGTTTCAAGATTGGGTAAAAATGCTATCGTATGTCCGGCTATTCTCCTCTACAGGTCGCATTTCTCAACCGATTCGGGTGGAATTTTGGAAGCTGGTTCAATATTTATCTAGATTTTTTTAGTCGAACCTTTAATTTTTTTTAAATCGAAGCGTAATTTTGAGAAATGTTCAAATATCGTATGTCTTGTTGTTGACCGACCAGTGGTTTCTTCTAGGCCCTCTGATATGAAAACAAAGCCCGACACCCCTGAGCTACGACCCGCCATTAGGCTAAGATTAACATAATAATTGACTGAGCGTATCGAAGGTCTCGGTTTCAAGATTGGGCAAAAATGCTATCGTATGTCCGGTTGTTCTCCTCTACAGGTCGCATTTCTTAACCGATTCTCGTGGCATCTTGTAAGCAAGCTCGATATTTATATATTAATTTTTTTAGTCGAGTCAGTTTTTGAATTTTTTTCAAAATGGTGAAGTAATTTAAAAAAAAATCTGTTTTCCTCTACAGGTCGGATTTCTCAACAGATTCTCTTGAAATATGGCAAGCAGGGTCGATATTTATTGGTCGAGCCAGTTTTTTTTAAACTTAGATTTTTTTTAAATGTCAAATATTAAAAGAGTGACTCAAGATGTCTACAGCTCAGAGAGCCACTAGTGACAGAAGGGCTTTAGATACATAGTCGTAACAGAAACTAAGACTAACGAAAAGTATTTTTTTGTGACGTCAATTTGCATTATTTTGAGATTGCGTCCATACAAAATGTGTCAAAGTGACGTCACAAAGTACTACTTTTCGTTGGTCTTAGTTTCTGTTACCTCATCTCACCTTATATCAGCCTGCATGTGATAACAGCGATTCATCTCCAAGTTCGATCAAAAAGTCGACCTTCCGCCTCTAACCCACACGCGAGTTGTGTAGTTTATTCCAATGAATTTTTCATGCTCCGAATAAATGCAGCGTTTACTGCTGGCGATAAGTGCGCGATAATTTAGGAGGGGGACAAGGCGGAGAGGGGGGGGGGCGAATGGGAATGCTTTTTGTACAACACGTGTTATTATGAGGGGGGTCTCGACGTATCGTAGGTGTGGAGTGCTAGCTGGGACTCTGATAAATGCATTACGTTGAAGCGGTAATGTCGCAATTTTTCCTCTCCAAGATTTTTTTATTTTATTTTTTGGCTGTTCGAAGTACATTATTCTGGATCGAATACATTTCTTTGGTTTTTTTTAATAATCTTTCGTCAGAGAAACATAAGACTAAGAGGGGTCAATTTAAATGATTAATTTCAATCTATTCATTAAACAATATTTGCTAATATTCTTGGTCAATTTTCTTCATTTAAAAAGTAAAGCGCACGCTGTTTTCGCATTATACAAAATATATTATTTTATTGATGAATCCCTTGATTATCCTGTCATTCAATGAGATGTCAAATATCCCACCACCAAAATGGAGGAAATGGACGCATCACGGAGTCCTTTAGGGGCTAAAATTCCCAAATAAGTAGAGAAGCAAAGCAATATCAGAAGATGGCGACAAGTCGTCTACAAGTTGCACTCCCAGCTGTCGCTGTTTCATAAAAACTTTCTTCGCGTATGCTAGCCAACATATTGCGCTAACGGTGGTTCAGTAAGCATGGAGAGCGCTTCTTGGTTTAAACAATTGTGCAAAAATATTAACAAAGCGGAAGTGTACAAATCTGGCAAGACACGGCGACAGAAAAGTTTCATGGCCACATAACAACAGCAATAATTTATTACAACGTTTCCTTTATGCAATCCATATTGCGGGTTCTTCTTCACTGGTTGATCGAATCCGCGGATCAATCAAATTGTGACATGACTTAGTGTAGTTTTACTACCAGAAGTTGAATAAATAAATGAAATGAAATTATGTCAATGAAAAAATGGCAAATGGCAACTGGCGAAGTTTCTTGACGGCGCTTCGACAGGAAAACAATTACGAATTCGATTGGGTAATATACATCTAATGGAGGAAATAAATTATACTGAAACTGAAACTAAACTAAATAAAGTTCAAAGGCAGATTTGTCGCCTCAAAAAATTTCAAAAATTTTCAGTTTCTGTAATTGGTAACCCAAGGTAATTATTTCATGCTTTTGAACATTCAAATAAAAAAAGAGCATTAGTTTAAAATAACAACAACTTAAAGTAAGCCTTTGCCGTGTTAGCTTTCCTGGTCTGATGTCCTCTGAGAAGCTTTTGTCTCTGAAACGGGGACAAATTAGCAACAACTTTAAAGGTTCAGTGTTCTGCACTAACATTGGTGCTGGGAAATAGTTCCTCCGTCATGTCAGCGCTTCGGTGAAGGTAAGAACTTGGCCCACGGAGAGTTCCAAAGGGTGTTTTTCAGGAATTAATTGAAAATGTGCCTTTTCATGTTAGCTGCTATATTTGAATTCTCCCTGTAATAACAATTAAATGTATATGTATTGAGTCAATTTGAGAGTGTCAAAGAGTATTTTTTTATCGCATTGAATTGGAAGCTTGATTTTTTTACAGCACGAAGGCAACATAGACCTAAGAACTAGATAATTTTAACAACCTAATACAGAGAGAGACTGACAGTGTATTTTTTCCTTTTGAGGAAAAAATACCTTGAATATTTTTTTACGACCAACTATAAAAATAGTGAGAAAAGAGTTCATTCCACCATTCCAACTAACCCTTCATGCAATAAAAACGTTTCACCTCGTTCCCCGGAAAACATGTATTAAACGCGAAATATCAAAACGGTTTCTAACACACAGATGGCGGCCGATCGCGTCCTTTACGGACTATAAAATTTTAATATTAAAATACTTATAATTTATAGGGAAATCCCTCGCATATCGTTACAAGGGGGCACTACACCCTCGCCCGGTAATTTATTGCACAAATACATTAACGTCAGGGCGGGTGTTGTGTGTTTTGCTCCATATGTCTCCTTACTTTAGCAACAAGATGTATTGTTAACGTATGGAAAATATTATAATCTTAAGATTGTTCCGACCCATACAATGTTTTTTTTACACAGAACGCAAAAAGTATTGCACTTTAAGGCACGAATTCGTCAAAAATATTAAATACAGCCATAGTCGTTGCAGCGAAAACATATTCACAATTTCAGGTTTAATGGTTTCGTTGCAATTGCCGATTAGAAGTTTTACATCGTTAGATGGCGCTGTTAAATAAAAATCGTATTTAAATAAATTGTAACAAAACCAATAATCCTGAAATTGTGAAATTGTTTTCGCGGCAAGTAATATGACTATATTAAACTTTTATTATTAATTATTGGCTTAAAGTGCAAAACTTTTTGCGTTATGTGTGCAAACAACTTTATATAGGTCGGAACAGCCTTAAGGTAGCGGAAATCGAAGAAATGTTTACCTACCCTCACCTAAACTGCATGCAACAGACAGTACACTGGTAGTCGATATACATGCTAACTCATTAATTTATTAGAAAAAAATATTACATTTCTTGAAATAACGCGACATATGTATGTAAGAAAATTGATAAAAGATATCAATGACTTGTTGAATTTTGTATTTTTTGTTCTAGTCAAGTTACCGGGAAAAAACTACGACTTTAATAACATACAACTTTTGAAAACAGAATGATTTAGTAGATTTAACAGCAATTTAAATTTAATCTCCTTGTAATGATAGGTTTGAAAATGTATTTAAAATGTCAAAATAATATTTTAGTCGTCGATGTCCCTAAACGCGAAATCGGGTTCGATTAAGCGAAGAAATTGCGAACTTTAAACACCCAACACACGGGGGAAAACCGTTCATCAGCCGGTTTAGATTCAATAGTTATCCTCGATAAATCGACATCGCCAGCCAAAATACCGTCAGAGAAGTAATATTTTCGTCGACCGTACAACATTGTCAGCACGCCAGCAATCACGTGTTATAACGGCTCGCTACGGGCTTAGTGCTCAAAAATAGTCTTGATCCTAAATAATTTTATAGATTTTATTTCATGCTATTGTAAGCTATTATGAATGCTCAGGGGCCATCTATATGATAATCGCCACTTAACGGATCGTGGGATTCGAACCATGTACGAGAAGAAATGCAGTGGGACCACTTGTATTTTTAAGTCCCGCAACCCACGCAGCACAAACTACTGCTACTACCCCTTTGCTCAAAGGCAGTCCATACTGGTCCATTCCAGTTGTGTCTTAATTTCTCTGCTGCAAAGGTGTTCTTGGAAACTTCCATTCCCTTACATTTCTCGAAGTAACCTGATCATTATCTTTGGAGAAGACGTTTTTTTTTAATTTAAACATTTCAGCAAAATGACTTCTTTTACACATTCAATAAGAGCATCCAGTAAATTTTTATACATTTTAATTAATATTGGGAAGGTTGTGTGAGATGGTTTGATCTTGCAGAACGAACGAGTAGAAGTGACATATGTGAAGGATTTCGCGAGCCTAAGCGTATGCCTGCAGAGGTAGCGAACGAAATGATAATACTGTATATTGACAATACTTTCGCTTAATAGTATATATGTTAATGCATGTATCGTTATGGAAGTAAGAATTGTATAACCCATTAATGTTCTTAAATCGTGCATGTCACCTGATTTTTTTTAACCTGTATGATTTGAAGGAGACGTAGGCCGATCATATCTTGACCATGAAATCTCGACCAACATACCTGAAAAAAAATGCATATATTTGATTAGAGACGCACGTTTACAATTGATATGAATACTATCCGAACACTTACAGTGAATGTAACAACTTTATCATATTAATTAATACAGGGTGACTAACTAATAATGTCTACTAACTACTAGAAAAAAGGCCAAGTGCGAGTCGGACTCGCACACGAAGGGTTCCGTACCATCGTACAAGATTGAACACAACAAAATCTCGTTTTTTTTGTTTGAGCCCCCCCCCCCCCTTGTTTAAATTTTACTTATTTGTTCTTATAGCGACAAAATAAATACACACTCAGTGAAAATTTCAGCTGCCTACCTATTAGAATTCATGAGATACAGCCCTGTGACGGACTTAAAGACGGACGGACGGACGGACGGACGGACGGACGGACGAACGGATGAACGGACGGACAAACGGACGGACGAACGGACGGACGGACGAACGGATGGACGGACCGACAGCGGAGGCTTAGTAATAGGGTTCCGTTGGCTCGCTTTCGGTACGGAGCCCTAAAAAACAGCGAAGTGTCTTCCCAGTTCTTCTTCGCTGTGTTTTGTTTTGCTGAACTGGCTAATGTCAAAATATGACAAATCCGAGTGCAGTGTGTAGTCCGAATGCAGCCTCGGTGGCCCAGTGGCGCGACACTTCGGCGATCGCTCTCCGAAGTTAAGCAACGCTGGGTCCGGTCTGGTCTTGGATGGGTGACCGTTCGACCGTTGAGAGAGGCTGGCCGTGGTTCGGATTCCACGTTAAGCTGTAGGTCCCCTTCCTTACTTACTAGGTGGTAGGGTTTATCCCGCCCGGGTTGGTACCATCGCATTGGATGAACGATGGTCGAAGCGGCAATGAAAATTGTCCGTGTTTTCCATCCAGTTCAATGTAGCCGTGCAATATAATGAAGGTCCTGGCATGGCACCTAGTTCCCATGTGGTGTGTTGGGCTAATACCATGACAGAACTTGTGGTATTAGCCATCCATGTCCAGTCACATATAAAAAAAAAAGTGTACTGGCTATGGATGATGAATAAACAATATATTGGTCTTGCGATTTCTGAGTACACCCAGTATTTATATGACGAAATTAATTGAAAATGTTATTTTTTGCTTACGACTATGAGTGCATAGAATACAAGAGGTTGCTTATTACCAAATTATATCTCTAACAGTTAACCTAAATATATTTAGGAGAAAATATTAAAAGATTTAATTATTTAAGACTAAGCACCATTATCTGAGTCTTAGAGAACACTAGATGTTCTTATATGCCAAGTACCAAGAGTTTACTAAATACCTTAAAAATAGACAGAAAATCACTTTCCCTAAAGAGGCAATTGATTCCACAATCGCGCAGAATTAACTGTAAATGAACCCGAAAGGGCAGTGTAAGAATGTGACGGAATAAGAATCGGGAGATTATCCGCAGTCCTGGGAGGAACACCTTGACAAGAGAGATAATTGAAGCTATCTTTAAGATATGTTAGAGATTTAGGTATAGTCATTTGGTTAGAATGATTTTGTAAATTGTAAATATTTTATGGTTACGTAAAGTTCAAGTATAAAGATAGTTTGTCCGCACTACAAACGTATGCGATTGACGGAGTTTTCTGGCGGCAGCGGTGTTGTCATTTTTAATAAAAATACTTTCCAGACCCGTTGTCCGAGCCAGCAGGGCGACCGCCCAATAAGCTTAGTTGTGAAACTGCCCCACACTTTTGATGTTGATGGATTACTTTCACTGTTAGTTGATTTTGACTTTAACTTTGTGTTAAAACAACTTTGACATCAAGCGCCGCTTCCCATTATACAGATCTGAGCAGAGCACCATTAGTACATTTTTTATAAGTTAAGTTTGCTATGGGTAAAGTTACCGTTAGTTAATATTACCGAAAGGCTAAACTATCATTAGCTAATATTCCTATGCAATAAGATCAAACTAAGGCGTGATTTTAAAAGGTAAGATCACCATTGATGTTTTAATAAATCTCAATTTCTGTTTCTTGAGGCTATACAAAGATTTGGGATCATCATCATTTCATTTCATATATTTTAAACTTCTGACAGTAAAACTACATTACATAAGTTACGTTAAAAACTGATTAACTCAGAAAAGAAGAACCAGCTAAGAAACTTCAATGGTTTCAAGATTGTTTCTATCCACACTTACTAATGCATACACATATAATAATTACCGCGAAGCGCGAGCTATCTCCATTTCAGCTTAGGCAATAATGCTTTCGTATGTCTGCCCGTATGTTTGTGAAAAAACCTAAAGCGTTAGGTTAGTACCAAGTGAGTTTTAATAAAAAAAAAAATGAATTTTGTTCTCCGGTGCGCGGTGAACATTTATTCAGTTTTATTTCTGCAAAGCCAGGTTCGCGAGGTCTACAGCTCGGAGAGCCACTGGTAGTGTTCACAGAGAAAGACCGAAACGTAAATGCTGCTGCCAAAATTCGATTTTTAGTACAACAGTTTAAGGCAAAGAACAAATAACAAAATATAATGTCATACGAACACTTTAACATCTATCACACAGCTCCAGACAGATAAAATTATAGACTATAGAGATGTCCATAAGTCACGCAATCTGGCCTTATATGTCTAACATTGAATTTTTCGCAATGTTGAGGTGTACTTTCGTGTCGCTGTTTATCTCACTATTTTCATCTGAATTTCCACTGTACATTATAACAAATTCAATAGCATTTATCAGCCATAGCATATTCGACGTAATGTGAGCACATTTTGAGGCAACGACCAGTCTATCGTTTTCGCGATCAAGGCCCGCACAATACAAAGCGGAGGTATTCCAATCACGGCGGCGTCGGGGTCTTGTGATGTGATAACACGAAATAGTAAAAGAGCTCATTTCTTATTTAAGATAGAAAATAAATGTTTTCAATTATTTTTTTCATATAATTACCAAAACCAATACACATTCTGCAATAAAAGTCCAAATCAGACATTTGTGTATGATTTCTTATGTAGAAATGTATTGCCAATTTGAGTGTTCTGTGGGTGTTTAAATTATTGTCTGATATTGGCTTACCACAGTTATTTTCCTCGGTCCTCGTGGCCGACTTTCAATACTGTCCCGTGCACTTCGAATCGTCGGCTACAAGAACCGAGGAAAATAACTGTGTTAAGTCAATATTAAATAATATAAATGTATTTGTTCAATTTATTAAGAAGGTGCAAGGATTATTCCTAAAGACTAAATAATTATAAAAGTTCAATTAGGTTTTTCTCATACATTAAAGAAAAAATCATGCCAACTCATAATCAATAATTTAAAGTAGCCTAGGCAAGGAGTTTGGGTTTCCTATTATAAGTATTGCCTTGCGGTTTGCTTTGGACCTAATTTACACTATTTGTTATGGTTTCTATTTTTCCCTATTGCATAGTTTTACGGAACGATGTACCAAAAACAATGTTACATGTGTAAAATCTTATATTTTATTGTTTTGAAAACATACAAAAACAGTTTATCCATATACGTTTTTGCCCACGTCTACTACATTTACATTTTAGTTCGGCCATGATGAAATTATATCACAGTTGGCTCCCATCCTACAACCGTACAGTGAGACCGCAACGTGGTTTGTGGTCAGAAGCTCACGTTTCGTAGACCTGTTCGGTTGAACCTAATACACGGCGGTGTGGACACATCTAACAGGCCTTAGGCCAAGTCGGCTCTCCAAACCAAAGGGTTACCGTCCTAATTGGGCATATCTAGTCGGAACATTATATCTATTTGGATTAGAAGAGATACCATTGTTAATGCCGGTTATCTTGAGGTGGCCCATAAAACGAACGATGCTCCCAATACAAATGAATTGGAAAATCACTGTGCCGAATTTTTTTTTTATTAGCCAAACCAAAGTAGAGAAATTACAGCAAAAATAAAATCTCCACACGAAATGTATTTTTAATGCTGAATCCTTTTTTTTTTTTCGAAAAACAAACAAAAAAAAAGTATGCAAGGATCTATTTGTATCGTTACATTTAATGTTTATTCCGATTTTTTTAAATGGATTTGGAAATATATATGGAGTAAACGTAAAATCTATACATATTTCATAACGACCTCTGCACGACAAATTGCATGTAGTGCATTGCAAAGAAGAATTTAATATTTATGTAGATTTTTGTTAATTAAAGAATTGTTAAACCCTTCAAAATAAAACCGAATAGATTTGGAAATTATATTAATAACATAATACATTTTTTATTTATATTAGAACAATAATTGATTTGACTCAGTTTCCTCGATATACATATTATATTCTTCCCAAAATTCATTGTTCCAAATTATCATAATAAAATGAAGTCGTAAGAAAGCATCGCAATAAAATGATAGGTTCATTTCAAAGTTTGTGCTGGTCAATGACATTAAAATTAGTAAATAATAAACAAAAGCTCTTCTTTTCCTCCAAACCTCATTCTAACTGCATCATCTACAAACTCGTAAATAAAACTGGACAGGAATGACAGTTTCCAAGGTGAGGTCGCTCATGCGAAACGTACAATCATCTAGTGTTTTCCCATTCCACCAATATTCTTCTTTGTCCTTTAACAATCGGTTCATTTTTTCCGAGCCATGTGAACATCTCAATGGCCGTTACTAGCATGTTCCCATCCCAAACTTTCAGCTCAAACTCCGCGGGAAGCCGCAAAACTTTTCCGCAGTCTTCCGGTGAGCGCGGTTGGGTGTTTGACGACACTTTGAACCTTATGTTCCGCGCATTATGTTAAAATGTTCGGAACAGCGATTTAAATGAAATTACTGGCCACGTCCCGAAGGGCCGACGGGTCCTTGCGGCCAAGGACTAAGGAGAAGAGAGAAGAGTAGGATCATTAATTCCAAAAGCACAAAATCTACAACTCATGCATCCCAAACTCTTAATAATACTGAAATGTAAAATTAGGTTAGGTTGAATTTTGTGATTTTTATAATACACATGATAAAACGTACTTTTGGATGTTCTGGGTATCGAAATGTTAAGTTTCCTGACAAAAAAAGGTTTTTTAGAGATTCATTATTTGTTTCGTCACGTATAAAAGTTAACAACCGGATTAAACACAGTCAGTTGACTAACCGTCATTCAATACTGTTCGGAAAAAATGTGACCGATACTTATGGTATGACCTAATAAAGTGACATACGGACATAATTTTAACTTTAATGTATATTGTTTCAGCTGGGTTTGAATATATTTTTAATTGAATATATTTCTATTAATATATTTCATTATTCTACATAACAGTATCCTTAGTTTCTAATCGAGAAGAGAGGTCAAATACGAGTAATATCAAATTACAACAGAGGACCGACCATGTATAAACGCTATTAAACAGTTTCGCAATGTCCAGTCCTGTAAAAGTACATCCAGGTCCAAGAACGAGCCACTTTATAATAAACTTCAGAAACTATAACCTTCCGTTATCCTTCCTCGGGGCTTAATATTTCTTTGCGAACCTCTTCGAAAACTTTTTATGTTTCGAGAAAAAAAAATGTTTTCGTTTAATTTTTTGTTCTAATTTTCAGTATTCCATCAGCACTGCAGGAAACATCTGGTTAACTGGGAAGAAATTACCTTGTGGCTTTATGACTTTCTGTTTCGTATCACTTTAATATGGAATACTCACAATTCACCTGAGATTCCGAAAATCAAAGCGATACGGAACCCTAAAATGTATATTTGACTTAAAACATAATAACTGACTATTAGAAAAACTAACAACGACGAAGTGGTGAGTTTCGTGGGAGACGTGCATCCTCAGGACATCAGGAACTTTTTTAAAGTAAGATCTTGTTCCTTGAAATTGGTGTTAAATAGTTATGTACTTAGGTTAGGTTAGGTTAGGTCAGCTAAGCTGCCATCACGAACATTTACACCGGACAAATAGCCTAAGTATTAAGAACTTGTGCGGGTGCAATTTCAGGATATTCGAGAGCGAACGAAGCGATCGGCAAGTGTTTTCGCAACGGTCGCTGAAACCGGAAGCAAGGAGCGGAGGGTGTTTGCTGAAAACAAACGATCCGAGAAAAGGGAACAGAAAGCTTGTGGATGTCTTATGAATTACTTAATGTTTATTATATACTACAAGTTTATTAAAATTTACTTGATTTTTAAATGAGTTATCTTATAGAGAATAAAATATTTTTAAATAAAAAAAGGACCTCCTTCAAAAAAACCGGAACTAAAAAGCAAAAAATTATTGGTTACTTTTAATTAATATACGAAAAGCTATTTTAATTCTAACTAATTATGTACAATATCTTAATTTTTAATCATCTTTTGAAGTCGGTGCCTTGGGTAGAGTTCGCTTCGCACGCTGCTGACCGAACAGACACTATTTCAGCCGAACACACCCGAAGTGCGTTGGTTTACGTGCAAGCTGATATCGATGCAGCGCAGCGTACTGAAATTGGGTTTCAACGATTATATTTTTAGTACTTTCGGCTTTATAAAGGCGCGCACTGGTGAAGGAGTACGTTAATTCGCTGCTCTGTGTTGATTGGTACTTCCCTGCGACATCGTTGTCTGAACGAGACGATTTCTGCCGAAATTGGTGAGATATGTACTAACCGCACACTCGTTTTGACACGTAGTTGAGAGCAGACACCTCAAAGTCGCTACCTATTGTTTTCTGTTCTTTTTTATATTTGTATTTTTTTGTTTTGTGTTATGTAGGTATTTAGGTAGAATAAAAAGTACAAGCTACACCTACCTAAATATTTATCATATAAATGGTCGTTGTTTTTATATTGGTTTATTCGTAGGGTTTTCTTGTAAATATTTTGATTTTACTGTGTTAGATATTTAGTTTAAGTATAAGGCATATTTAAATTACAAAGTACTTGCCTAAATACCTATTTATATACGTTTTTCCGACCTGTTTGTTTATTTAATTTTTGTTTTTGTGTTTTGTTCAAGTAGGTAAATGTAAGTAGTTACCTACTTATATTTCTTTCTTAGCCATAGGTGATATTAATCTAACTACTTGCAGCCCTTAAAGAACGTCTACCCAAGGCACCGACTTCAAAAGATGATTAAAAATTAAGAAATTGTACATAATTAGTTAGAATTAAAATAGCTTTTCGTATATTAATTAAAAGTAACCAAGTTTTTTTTTAATTTTTAGTTCCGGTTTTTTTGAAGGCGGTCCTTTTTTTATTTAAAAATATTTTATTTTTTGCTTTTTAGTGGTGGCGTAACTTTTGACTCAAGGTCTCCTGCTCAACTTCACATACAAAGTGGAAAGAAGATATACATACATATACAATACAATACAATACAATGAACGAGCATTAGCAGAAATGAAACCATTGAGAAATCTCATTTCTGACGAAAGGTAGACCGGTAACTATCTGGATTCATGAGTTCACGGTTGATACGTACGATAATTGATACGATGAAATCACGTGAGATAAAGTGCTGTGACAGACGGACGGACGGACGGACGGACAGCGGAAGCTTAGTAATAGGGTTCCGTTGGTTCCCTTTGGGAACGGAATCCTAAAAAGACAAAACAACGAATGACCGGAACCGCTGAGCTTCTGAATTTCTCATCCTTCCATCGTTCCGGATATCATGTTTCTTGCGTAAGTTTAAGTTGTGTGACAATGTGTACATATCGGCCTCGTTTATCCCCCCTTAACAGTCGAATTTTGTAAAATCCGTTGTGCGCGAGCCTTTTCGTCTTAACAAGAAGTCACTGAAAATTTTAAGTTTCGAGGATAATTGGTTTCAGAGATCTCAACATCAGTGGTTTTCGCCTAAATGTGTTCATTTTGACCTGTTTTACCCCCCTAATAGTATAATTTCCAAAAATATTTTCTTCTTAAGCATTCCCATCTAAAACAAAACATACTCTGACATTTCTGGGTTCAGCGGCTCTAGAGATAGAAATGTGTACAATTTGCCCTCTTTTACCCCCCTTGAATACCCCCAACAGTTGAAGTAAGAAAAAACCTCTCATACTGAGCAATCTCACCCGAAAAGAAAGCTACTGTAACTAAAAAATCACATTTCTGGGTTCGCGGGGTTAAGAAATTCGATGTTTGTTATAGTTAAGTACCAAACCAATGAACCGATTTTGATAAAAAAAAATTAACAAAAAAAATAACCGACTTCAATGAAAAAGCACTAAAAAGTAAAAAATAATTTTCATTTTTGTAGTTACGATTTCTGTTATTTTTTGAGTCGGCGTCAGCCGGGCACGCGCTGCGCCAATCAAGAGAACCTAACCTAACCTAACCTAACCTAACCTAACCTTGGCTGACACCGACTCAAAAAATAACAGAAATCGTAACTACAAAAATGAAAATTATTTTTTACTTTTTAGTGCTTTTTCATTGAAGTCGGTTATTTTTTTTGTTAATTTTTTTTTATTTGTTTCTTTTTAGTGAATCTGAAGTACACTTACTAATTTGTACACGTCCTTTCCAATAAAAAAAGAATCACCGAAATCGGTTGGCGTTATATTGAGTTCTTCGTCCATTTGTCGCGCACATCTTAATACAAATTTAAGACTTTATGATTTTCTCATGGATATCATTGTCAGAACTTAACCAAATTAAAATGGGACCACTTGGGAAGCACTAGCTATCATTTAAAAAAATAATCATCCAAATCGGTTCACCCAGGAAAAAGTTATGAGGTAACAAACATAAAAAAAAACAAAAAAAAAACATACAGACGAATTGATAACCTCCTCCTTTTTTGAAGTCGGTTAAAAAATGGGACCAACTAGAAAGTATACCCTTTCGAACAAAAAAGAATTTTCCAAATCGGTCCAGGGGTCTTCGAATAATCGGTGAACATACATAAAAAAAAAAAAAAGATTTCGACGAATTGATAACCTCCTTTTTTAACACGCTTTTATTAGCTTGGGTTGTATGTATCTATGTATGTAATCGAATCTTTGACATTTCACGACAAGTCTGATTAATTTAAAACTTTGTCTACGTATCAAGGACCGATGACAATGCAATAATTTCATAACAGTTTCCCATTATCCTTACTAGGACCGCCAGGATTAATAAATTATTTTTAACCGACTTCAAAAAAAGGAGGAGGTTATCAATTCGTCTGTATGTTTTTTTTTAGTTTTTTTTTTATGTTTATTACCTCATAACTTTTGCCTGGGTGAACCTATTTTGATGATTTTTTTTTAAATGATAGCTAGTGCTTCCCAAGTGGTCCCATTTTAATTTGGTTAAGTTCTGACAATGATATCCATGAGAAAATCATAAAAGTCTTACTTTTCGGTGATTCTTTTTTTATTGGAAAGGACGTTTACAAATTAGTAAGTGTACTTCAAATTCACTAAAAATAAACAAATAAAAAAAAATTAACAAAAAAAATAACCGACTTCAAAGAAAAAGCACTAAAAAGTAAAAAATAATTTCCATTTTTGTAGTTACGATTTCTGTTATTTTTTGAGTCGGCGTCAGCTAAGGTTAGGTTAGGTTAGGTTAGGTTAGGTTCTCTTGATTGGCGCAGCGCGTGCCCGGCTGACGCCGACTAAAAAAATAACAGAAATCGTAACTACAAAAATGGAAATTATTTTTTACTTTTTAGTGTTTTTTCTTTGAAGTCGGTTATTTTTTTTGTTATTTTTTTTTATAGATCCTCTGTAGTGGAGTAAAAGAGACAGAGCTAGTTATTAATAACACGCTTTTATATAAGCTTGGGTTGTATGTATCTATGTATGTAATGGAATCTTTGAGATTAATTTTCACCAGTTTCCAGAAGTCTTTAATTTGAAACTTTGCATTCATATCAAGGACCGATGACAATGCAATAATTTCATAACAGTTTCCCATTATCCTTATTAGGACCGCCAGGATTAATAAATTATTTTATAGATCCTCTATAGTAATAATAACTAATTGATAAATAGAACTAAAAAGTTAAAAATAAATAATAGTTTAAAAAAACTAAAAAAACACGCTTTTATAGCTAACCGAACTAAAAAATTTAAAATAATTTTCAATTTTAAAGAGTTTATATTACAGTAGTGGAAGATCGAACAAGCAATCAGAATTTATCACCTCAAAATAAAATTATAATAAAGTTTAAGTTATTAACAAAATAATTCAATTCAGAGTAAAAAGCGTGGGGTGCTTGATTAAGTAAATGTAACAATCATTCTATTGGCAACTATCTATGAGAGGAGAGTTATGAAAAGTAGTAAAATGCACCCCACGCTTTTTACTCTGAATTGAATTATTTTGTTAATAACTTAAACTTTATTATAATTTTATTTTGAGGTGATAAATTCTGATTGATTGTTCGATCTTCTACTACTGTAATATAAACTCTTTAAAATTAAAAATTATTTTCAATTTTTTAGTTCGGTTAGCTTTATAGCTAACCGAACTAAAAAATTTAATCGAAAAAAAAGCGTGTTTTTTTGAAGTCGGTTAAAAAGGGCTGAATATAGACTACGAAATCATTGCAACCTGAAAATTTGTTTTAGAAGGTTTTTTAAACACTTAATAATTTTAACAATTCATTATGCTTTCAATAATTTAATTTATGAATATTGTAAAATTAATAATTTGGTATTAAGCTGAATGTAATTAAGGTAAAAACCCGCAGAAAGAAATCATAATTTTGAAATATTGTATAGATACAGCGCTAAAATACATTTGTTTTTATTTTTTATCTCTTAGTGATTTTCTGACGCAAGTATAGGTTACCAGTTATAAAAAGACGTATTTTTTCTCAAAACATAACGCAAACTTCCTGATATTATATTATATTTTTTTGTCTCAATGTTATTTATAATAATTATTCATCAATGAGATAACAGATGAAAATATAAAGCGAGTTCCTAAAAACTTTATTTATTTAAAAAAAAAATGCAAACACTAGCGATTTTTAATCAATTTAAACCTAACTAGAATAAATTAGATATTAAACATAAATAGCTTTCTTTTATAAAGTTTATGTTTGATGACGTTATCATAAAGTCACTGATTCGGTCCTTCCTTGCATTAATTAGTAAAATGTTATTAACGTAATGTGATTACGATACTGGCGATGCACATACATAACGCCGCCATCCATGAGGGGTAAACAAAACGCTTTGCGGAATGATCACGCTTTTTCTAACGGCCTCCAATACGAAATGTGTATTAAAATAATAAACAAGACCGCAAAACTGTTCTCATGTCTTCGAATTCCTCCGATTAAGGCTAAGGAACCTTTGACCCACACAAATCGCCCATAGTGTCAGGAAAAGCCAAATTTCTTCCGCATTCCGATCCCCATATTTCGCTCGGGCCAAGCCGATACAAATTGGAAAATAAAGCGCGGAGCGCTCGTCCGTTTGGTTGCGATCGCAAAAAAAAGGTTCCACCGACAGTGCAATAAACAAGACGATTCCCCAACTCTTTCGGCGATAGTGAGGTCTCAATTCCGTTTCTCTTGCAGGGCGAAGCGAGGTTGCGTGTGAGGTCGTTCTATACTCAAGCAAAATATATCGTTTTTTTTTTCAACGATATACTGTTGCAAGCAGCGCCATCTATAAAGGGATTGCGAAACTGTTCATAATTGCGGTTCACGGACTGATAGCGGTCCACAGATGACGTTACTAGTATTCTGTCATCACATTCGTTAAGCACCTTAATTGATTGCCTCTATACCATTGAGACGTTAATTTCTTAAACTTCTGGGTGATTGTAGATACAGAGTACAAACAGATGCCTCTAAGAAGTGCCTAGATTTGGAGTTTTTTTTAGTTTTCGCCTCTAACAACACCGCACCCAAGTACCTACCCATATCGACCAGAATGCAAGGCGTTTTAATGAAGGAAAACATATGTAAAAACATTTACACCATCGCAATTCCTTACTTGAATAACCTCCAAAAATATTGCTAATAATAGTGGTATAAGCCAATCCTGTGCTAAGCCATTGAATAGATTATTGCAAAATGTGTGGAGATTTATTTCGCCTTTATTTTAGGTTGGACCCTATAGTGACGGAAAAAGAAAAAAATTGTGTCATCAAACCAAACAGCTATTGATATTTGGACTCATTCGCCACACCCCACGTTAAATAACTGCCAAAATACTACAAGTGTTCAAATTTGTGTTCAAAAAGTCCTCAACGCAAGAACGCTAAATAGATCGTTTGAGCACGCGACCACAATAACTTTTGTCATTCAATGCGGAAACCACATTTAAGGCGCCGGTATTCTAGTGATCTGAGGCCGATTGGCATGCAAGCTTCAGTGCATGCAAGTATACACCACTGAGTAAAATTGTTAGTGTGACGCAGGGTTAACTATTCCTTCTAATAAATCACTTATTGGCTTATGCCACCGTAACTATTCCCTGGCGTAACTATTCCGAGATAAAGTGGTGGATTTAGAATTGTTTATTAGTACGGATGTAAGAGTATAGTCTAAATATTTTCGCCACCTGCTCTATAGCCATAACTGAGGTTCTCCGATGGTTAATCCTGCATCATCGCCTCCTACTCAGGGTTGAGGATTATACATACCCTGTATTAACGCTTTACCTGCGTTTGCGGACGACAGCTACATACATTCCGCTGGAAGCGGAATCCACGAGCAGTTTGTGTTGCGAAACGCTCTTTATTTATTCAATGCGGGAAAGCGAGAAAAGATTCTGGCTGAATTGGAAAATTGTGTCGGAAAACTGGCTCACTGGCCCCGATCCGGCGGGCTCGGGGAAATCTGTTGAAAAATTGTCGCCACATGAGAGGTTATGACATGTGGCGTTTTGAAATTAGACCGGGATAGATACGGTTTGAGAAGCACATGAAATCCGAATTTTTTTTTTTTGTCTCAGAAATATATAATTTCATGTTCATATGCTTACATTAAGTTTGCAACATTTTGCGGAGCCCGGAAGATAGAAAAAAAAAAATTAAAATGTATTAAAAAATATATATCTCTTAAACAAATATTTAGAAACGGTATTAAAAAAATGTATATGTTAAGTCTTTTAAGGCGTAATGTAACTGTGAATTTGCAACAATTTTGTAATTACGGAAATGTATTTAAAAAAATGTTTTTACTAAAAAAAATCTATGCCGCGAACCTAACTTGCTATTGCTATATTTCTTTCTAGAATATGTAAAAGAAAATTAAATTCTTTAAAAACGATACCACGAACGATTTTATGCGTATTTAGAATTTTTTGTTTAGCTTTTATGTGAATGTAAAAATTAGAAACGAAAAAAAAAAGTGCTTGTAATATTTGCAACATTTTACAAATTTTACAGAATATACAGTTTGCGGTCAGTTTCCAATTTCAGAAAATCAAATAGAATTTTCATTATTTGCTTTGCAGACATTATGAAAATAGTCCAAAAAAAATATATTTACACAGTTCCGTAAATAAGAAATTGTTGCAAATTCACAGTAATATTACACCTAAAATTAGCTAACATATAACATTTTTAAATAACATTTCCAAATATTTTTTTAGGAGATATCATTTTTTAAACATATTTCATATTTTATTTCTATCTTCCGGACCCCCCAAAATTTTGCAAACTTAATGTACACACGTCCACATGAAATATTACGTTTATGAGAAAAAAAATTGCATTTCGGATTTAATGTTTTTCTAAGTGCTGATTTAAGGCTAAAGTGCCTGGAGTAAATAGCAAATCATACCGAACACGATTTTGGCACGGTGGTGGTTGCATTCAATATTCTCAGGGCTGGTGTAACGTAAGGTTAGGAAACTTCCCAATGTATAGTCCTTTTTTTTCAATTTATAATCGTAGCTTAGTGGCGCGGAAACTTGCATTGCATGCAAGAGGTTTGGGTTCAAACCCCCGCCCTGTTTATGCACCGCTTTCATTCCCTTTCCGAGTTCGATAAGTGCATTATGTTACGAATGCGAGCTGTTCCATGGTTCGGAATCCATGTAAAACTGTAGATCCCCTTCCCCTACTTTTTTGTACCTTTTAAATCGGTAGAAGTCGGTAGAAGAAACCTCTTGCCGCTCGGAATATTTTGAAACGTTTTCATACAAAAAATAATGAACCACAACTAAAAATACAAAATACTTCTTAAAGAGACTATAAAGGCAGAGTTTCAAGAGTAATTAAAATTCTAAATGTTCTTGCCCTAACCTTAAGTGGTTGAGGTTTATATTCAGTGCTAACGCCGTATTAATTAACTTAATTTAAATTAATTATATCGCCCATAAGGAAGTGTACAACGTAATGAACACGCGAAATTCTTCATTAAAATTTTAATCAATAAAACTAACTGAACGACCCAAAGTTGATCGGTTTTATCTCTACACACTTTTATATTCAAAATGCAACTCTCGTCAAGGGTTCGTAGGGTCTCGAATTCAACGTTTACCAACGAGGCAGGTGTGTCGAACCCGAAAAATGGCGCCGTTATTTGGAATTTTCGGCAGTTATCATACTTAAGCATCTACCGCCTACATTATAACATGAATATTGTTGTCATATAGATGCCCTTCGGAATACTAAGGTATGTGAATATTATTTTCTGCCAAAACACGAGCGAAAAATATTTTTTACTCATATGTCAAAATATGTTCTCTCTTTGGACTACGGTTTATTTTGGCCGTAATGTATCCGCCGAACCAGCATCCCAGTAACTGTTAATTGTCTAAAAGCTCACATCACTACATAGTATAAAACAAAGTCGCTTTCTATGTCCCTATATCCCCATGTTCGCTTAAATCTTTAAAACTACGCAACGGATTTTGATGCGGTTTTTTTTTATAGATAGAGTGATTAAAGAGGAAGGTTTATATGTATAATAACATCCATTAAATAGTGGAGAAATACTGTTATTTTTGAGGTTTCCAATGTGATGTCATAAAAAAAGACGTGTGGCACTCGGGGACTGCCGCGGTAAAGCTATTGCATAGCATTTTGTATCAAGTTATGCCGGCCCGCCCCCGCCGCCGCTCCCGCCGCCGCCCCCGGTCCCGCTCCCCCTGGTGTGAAGTAGCGCTACCGGCAGTGCGATTACGCAAAATTTGAGGATGGTGCCGCGGTACGTGTAGGTGCGCCCCCGTCATTTCTAAAGCGCGATTACGAAGCCGTTTTTCATCCACCTACATCCAGCACGGACCAATCTGTGTCGACAATAGGTCAACTTTTGAGGTACTTGACTAGACGAGCAGACGAAATAGGCGTTTACCTTCCCGCATTTGACAGTTCTTTGCCGTTTCGTAATACCGATTCGACGCGAAATGTATGGAGTTGACCTAATTGCTGCGGGTAGCGCTGAGTGCCGCACCATTTGTGAATGCATCGATTTCGTAATCGCAAAAGCTGTCATATTTCTGTAAGTACAGCAACCTACACCCAATTTTGTGCTTCGTAATTGCACTGCGGCACACACCTCCGTGCCCGTCGGAGTAGGGAGCGTGAGGTTTTTTTTCGTTACGGAATTTCTGAATTCGGTCCCCGCGCTCAAGGCCCTCGATAGAAGCTATGCAATAGCTTAAAAAATCATTTTTCCGCTTACATTGCAAACGCAGGCTGAACCCTACGAGATTTGTCAAATCACTACATAAATAAAACAAAGTCGCTTTCTCTGTCCCTATATCCCCATGTATGCTTAAATCTTTAAAACTAAGCAACGGATTTTGATGCGGTTTTTTTTAATAGATAGAGTGATTGAAGAGGAAGGCTTATATGTATAATAACATGCTTTAAATAGTGGAGAAGTACTGTTATTTTTGAGGTTTCCAATGTGATGTCGTAAAAAAATATTTTTTTCCGCTTACATTGCAAACGCAGGCTGAACCCTACGAGATTTATCAAAATAATGTACTAAGTATTGTACACATTGAATAGGTCTACAGTAAACTCCGCGATGGTATATTTCTATCTCTTATGGATATCCCACAATAACATTTTATTGTCATTTACTTTTTACGACAAATTATGGCTAATTTTCGAAGCGATTTTAACCAATACAGCATTAATCCTTATCCAATTAAATATCTTAATACATTGTTGATTTAATATAGATCTATATGGCACATTACAGCATATGATTTAAATAAATATTTTCGAAGATATTACAGATTTAAAAATTGCGGGACGTAGCGTTTGCGGCGGTACCGGCCGGACGGGGCGGCGGGAGCCATTCAGATATATTTCATACCCGTGCGAAGCCGGAGCGGGCCGCTAGTTTTCAATAACACATTGTCAGTTGAGAGAGAGAACAGAGCCTCAATTAAGAATTACAAATCACTTATCGAAAAAACGTTAAAAACATCGATTTGTAGCTCGAAGGGCAAGTGAAAGTAACTCATAATAGAGCCTCAGAGTCTCTTCCTCCACAGATTTTTTGATGTCGATACCATCTGTCAAACGCATATAAAATGTTTCACAGAAGATATCGCCTTCTCGATAGCCCTTGGTCGATAGCCTTCGTAGTAGGGGACCTGTTCGCCGGCAGTGTGAACAGTCAGCGATCAACTATTCAAATCCATGAGTATATCTTTTATTGAAACAGAATCTATATCTATTGTACGTTTTTTGAGCGAGAAAACCGTCAATAGTAAGGCGCTTCCTCGTCGCTGGTGGGACAAGTGCTAATACTTGCATTCCATGGCTCACTACGCTCGTCTGTGCGCTGGTAGAACGAAGGCTCCAAGCCGGGCCGACACCGCAGGCGGTCAGCCGTCCTCCCCCCGCCACATACCCCACCTTCAAGGTCCCGCGTCCCTCGCAGGGGGTGGTCGAAAGTCCTCCAACCAGGGTAGAGTCCACGAAACACAGATGGCGGATTTTTATTTTCAACTAGCTGCGGTACCCGGCTCCGCTCGGGTCAATGTCGTGTTGGATTGATTTCGGTCTGAATTATTTCCTGGATAAAAAGTAGTTAACTCACCAAAAGCCTTTTCTCCAGGACTATGTATCCATCTACCAAATTTAATCAAAATCTTTTGAACCGCTATGGCGTGATTTAATGATAAATCGACATATTCCTATTTAGAGCTTCGTAAATATTTGGGAGCGAATTTTTAAAGCATGTGCCGCCAGACCCTTACTGCACTCGCACTGCTACATAGAAATTGATACAAAACCAACAAAGGTGGGATTGACCCTACCAACTTCCTTACTTTTACAAAGTTTTATGAGGAATACGAACCACCTTCCACCCTTCAACATCCGGAATCTGACTGCGCCCAGAGTTGCTATACGTTGATAAAATAAGCAAATAAATCGGGCGAGTGGTTCGAAGTTATCGCTCTACATGACATTATATCGTGGAACTTTCTGTAGACCTTTTTAACACCTACCATTTTCAAGTACATAGTTTTAATTTTTCTCGGTTTGTATTAAATATTTAAAAATAACATACGCAATCCTTGCTCGTTGATCGCTCTTTATATTAATAAAAACCGTATCAAAAATTCCGTTGCGTGGTTTAGAAGAAGTAAACGAAGAAATAAAGGTAGATAGTGATTACCCCTCAAGCCGCCCCGCCCCCGGGGCATTTCGGTTTGTATGACAGCTACATCTTAACCTAAGCGGAACTGAATTATATATAGCCTATCCGGTGTCCCGTATATTTACATATACGTGTAGTAAGTTTCATCGAATTCGGATGATCTTTTTAAGAGTTATGGAGGAACAAACAAACATACATACATACATAGAGAACTGATTTCTAAAAATCATCACTTTAGTCTGAGTATCATGCATGCATAAAGTCTACAAAACGAAGTATCTTAGAAAACAAAGCAACTTATTTCATGAACACCCCTTACAGATTTATTATTAGTATATAACTTACATACCTACTTATAATACCTTTCCGGAGAGGTAGACAGAGAGACAATACCATTTAGTACCAATGCGGGAGCTATGCTTTACAAGTACTTTATAAATCCATGGCAAGGCGACAGTTACACAAAATTGTCTTTGTGGCAATCAGGCTTTGATCATTTGTAAATTGAACATTTTATATATTTTGAGGAGTAAACCACGTAACTAAAAAAAAGGTTCATTCCTATTCTTGCGATTTGAAGACAATGTAACTATGACGACTTAACAGAAGAAACATAGTAAACATTGATACAATAGAAACCTGAATATTTCTCTATGCATCCGAAGTTCCAGAACTGCTATCCTATTACATAAACATCTGCCCGCATATTAGTCATATTTTATGAAAGTAATGAAAATCATTATAAACACCTAAACCAAATTTATTAAAAACGAATTTTGAAAACACAGGTATGGTCTAAAAAAACTCACGAAAACAAATTCTTTGGATTTCCGTCTTCGTGTGCAGCACATGTCGTTGCCAGATAGGTCGAAACTATTAAATCATCTTTTATCTCGTTTCCTCTCGGGGAACCTGTATGCGTGTTAGCGTGTTTACACGCTCTATCTCGTTCTTACATATCCATATCTCAGTCAGCTGGCGCCGTGTTTTGGTACTTGAATCGAAATGATTGCTTGGTTTTACATACGCATGGTGAAACTGTGATAGGAAACTCACTGCACCTTTATTATTTTCAGTCGTATTTTTATAATTTTTGATTGCACAAAGGCGGTGTTTTTAGTATTAAACCACAGCGGTTTTGGCGTCTACTCACTCGTTCAGTGGACCAGAGACTAAACGTGTCATATAACATATATGCGAGGGTGAGGACATATACTAAATGCAGTTCGGGAAAAGGTGCGTCTAGTAGTTTTTGGTTATATCGTTACTTTATCTCAAGTGCGAACCAAGCTGACTGACGTACGAATCCCGCGCAGGTACGCGTGCGACGACGGGCGGGAGGGGATGGGCACGCATCCCGAACCCACCCCCAAGTGCAAATATTCCGAGAATGGCAGCCGGTAAACACACAATACCCACTCGCGACCATTTCCATAATATGATTTTATTGTAATTTTATGTAAGCCGCCGACTAGTGCGTCCCGCATTGCGTGGACAAGGAGGGCTGAGGAAGGCGGTATATAGAATAGATGGACGGAGAGGTTGTGGTGACAAGGCTATAAATGTAAATCTTTGCAGCAAATCTCCGCAATTTCTGTTAAGGGCGTGATAAGAGCCAATTGCGTACAGTTTCAGGGCGTAAGGAACACAACATTTAATTGTAATTAAAAATATATGCAACTAATTTCGACAGTCAAAACAGTAAGTTTGTAGATTGATAGCCTTAACTATTATTAAAAGATATATGATAAAATATGACAAATCCGAGTGCAGTGTGATGAATAAACAACAATATAAGTGTAAGTTTCCGGTCTATTATTTTCTCAAGATATTTACCGTAATAGGTTGTACAATATAGCCTGGCTATTAATGGCATCACATTCCCGAAGGAATTAGGTGCCATGCCAGGACCTTCCTTCTATGAGCAGGGCAATATTGAATTGGATGGAAAATACGAATATTTTTTTATGGCAGCTTTGAACATCTTTTCATCAAATGCAATAGATGGATTTCGCATTCGTGCCGAAAATGCACTCATCCGAATCAGAAAGAGAAAGAAAGTGGTGCACGAACGGGGCGCGGATTTAACGGGTCCCTGGTTTCTCGTCTGAGTGGTCAGTCTGAGTTCTCACCTAAATTGGCGTTTACGGCAAACCGATCGACTGGCGTTTTCTCCAAACTCCATACAAGTTTTTACTTCTTCAAGCTGTAAAAGTCAAACGCGGGCTTCCGATTTGTATAAAAACGCGGAGTAGACGTAAACGGCAACGTCGACGTATTTACGGCAACGTTGAGGAAGCTGTCAAATCAAGCTCGGACTCGCAAATGCTAGTTCGCTTAACGCCCGCTGCGCGCGCTCTTCAATTTCTCCATACATTTGAAAACGCCAGTCGATCGGTTTGCCGTAACGCCAATTTAGGTGACAACTTAGACTACCGGCTCTGACCACATTATCTATTGCATGCACATGTGTACTTTGATTGTGTCTTACTTATTTATATTTATTAATATGCATATATGTATTAATATTTATAATTAATATGTTTTTCTACATTTGTTCGCCACGACTCTGTTTTATTGTACCTATCCTTGTCTCATTATGTTAAAAAGGTAGACTGCAGGATTTTCCTTAGGCATTAAGTTATACCGTTGTGTACAATTTGAGTGCAATAAACGTTTTTTTATTTGATTTTATTTAAACCCATGACCTCTGCCATGCCAGGCAAGCCACCGCGCCGCTGTGGTACGAGCCACCAAAATCATTCACCGTGTCTGTGAATTTCAAGACTGTGGAGTCAGTACGCTGTGGATACGCTTTCTCAATCCGGGCTCATTATTCAAAAGCGTTTTGTTCGCGCGAGTGTTGTGTTCAACTAAACGCGGTATATTAGCACGAGAATCATTACCACCTGTCCTAATCTCCGCATCTCTGAAAAAACTAATCAAAACACGAATTAAGGTACCGCCCACTGGTGAAAAAGATTAGCCCGCAAGAGTTGTGTACGGAGGGGCCCGCCCATGGCCGCACTACTTGCAACGGTCCACTCCGACTTAGGGTCCCGTTGGTCTTTCTCAGAATTGTTTTTATAGGTTTGGTAACGCTCATCTCTTCAATACCATAGGTTCGATTAATTTAACTATCGAATTCGGGTTACTTCATTGCATTGAATTTCATTTCATCAAATTGGTAGACAAGCTACACTCAGACATGTTTACCTGTTTTATTTTTATTTTAAGGTATTGATAAATTAGATTAGAACTTAAAACTAAAAACTAAAACTTACAATTTTCGGTGTAGACCATTGTCAAACTCATTCAATAATTTCTACTTAACTCAATATAGCAAAGCATTGATTAGTCAGGGCCAAATGTGTGATTGTTTAAAGAATATTTGGTCAATTCAATAATTCTAACAATAATTACAATACATCTGTATCAAACTATAACTGAAAAAAATAACAGTCAATTACACATCTGTGGTCATGATATTAGCCCAACACACCGCATGGGAACTAGGTGCTTTGTCAGAGCTTCTTAATATTGCTCCACTAAATTGAAGTGGATAGAAAACACGGACAATTTTTAATGACCTTTCAATGATCATCAATGCGTTTGTATCAACTCGGGCAAAATTAACCCTACCACCTAGTAAGTAAGTTAAGCCTACATTTTACGAGGAATTAGAATAAGGGCTGACAAATCCCTTAGTCGCCTCTTCTGACATGTGCGGAAGGAAATGCAGTGAGGCCACCTGTACAATTTTTGTGCAGGAACTCACACTTACTTTGATAATTAAAATTTCCTTCCATTCGACATTCATATCTTCGCCCGCATCGCTATTGTATTTGAAACGTGGCGTTACAGCATCTTCCCAAAATATATTGTCGATAACTATGATTTCAGACAAGTTCCGGTAAAAAGGGAATTTAATGGCATGATAACTAGTTTTAGTGTATTGTATTAAGATGGGTAGTTTAAACATGCATTGGACAAGTTTATAACAAATTGAACTACACCTTAAAGTGTCAAAACTACTAAAAATTCATTTGAATGTCTTGAGACGGGACCCTGCGCTAGTTGGTCGAAGCGCGAGAGAACAACACCGCATATAATTACGCGGAGGACATGTGAGCCCATTAAATATAGATTAGGGAAGAGCCGGATTATTAACAAAAAAGATTATTTCCACAGATAAGTATAAATTCCGAAACTTCCCACTCACCTCGCCGTACGGTCAGCAACCTCGACTGGTTTACACTCCTACGCGTGGGGACAATGTATTTAAATCGATGCATGTTTGGATTGATTATGCACGAATATCAAGTTTAATTAAGACTGACATTGTATATTGTACATTTGTGGAAATACATGCGACATACATGAGACATACAGGTCTCAGCAGATTTTGCAAAGGGTCACGTAACGTCTGATAGTTATTCTGAAGGTCATAATGAAAAATGTTTATTTTGATATGAGAACTTACTACTCAGCAAGTAAGGAACAGCTTAACGTGGAATTAGAACCACTAATGACGAATCCCTTAGTAAGCATGGTGCACGTGACGAAATGTAATGGGCCCAATTGTATTATTTTCACGTGCTGGAACCCACACAGCAAGTACATAAATATTTTAACTTAGAGGAGAAAACATCCAGAAATATTTTTTTCCTGTACAATCATTAATTATAAATAAAACTAAGTTTTGAATTTAAATTATTTGAACTATGTATTCTTCCGAACATGCTGCCGCTACCGTAAGCTCTAAAAAACTTGTACCGTCGGACTAGCCACAATGTAACCAAATTGATATTGGATCTCGCGATGCATTTCTTACGATTTTATTGTCTCCATAAAGAAGATACACTAACGGCCCTGTAGCAGAGTATTCCTGGTACGAAACACTCGTCTATATTGTATGCGAAGGTAAATAAATTGGACTCATACCTTTATAACCCCAACGTTGGGGATAATGCGAGTATAAGTTTACTTCTTATGAGTCCAGTATGGCGGGCTTGCAAGGAGATATCCATTAAACAGATTACTTATTTCAACCTAAACTATATGGAAAATGTATAACTATATTTTTATTATCTCAATATATATATACATACATACATACTTTAAATTAAATTATATATATATATATATATATACATACATACATAGTTTAAATTAAATTATTTAGCAGATATTAAAACATCGTAAAACCTACTCTCAATTGCGTAAGTAAAGCATAGCCTGTGTTTTCTTAAAAAGGAAAAAAACATGCTTTTATTTAAATTGTCTACAACGTAGAAAGTGAACTAATTAATTAAAACCCATCAATTTAATACCTTACACAATTTATATGATATAAAACCTTGTCGCGAGATTTGCCGGCGTATTTATTTATGAATAGCTGAGGTACCCGGCTAATTGGGTTAATGTCGTTTCTGACTGATGTCGGGCTGAACCTAACATTCAATGTCATATGAGTTCTCTATACCAACTTTCACCCCCATTGAGTTTTTTTTTACCACAACATGTGCTTTTACAAGGCCCAGAATCTCTATACCAAATTTCATCCCAATTGGTTAAGCGTTTTAGGCGTGAAAACACAACAGACGAGTTACTTTCGCGTAATAAATATTAGTATGTATTAGAATCGTTTGTGACCAGATCAATTTACATATTGTATTATTGTTTATTTACACAGGTAAATTTTGAAACAAGCTGGATTCATCACATAAATTGTATCTATAATGTAATAAATTGATGAGTTTGATTGAATTTAATGTTTATTTTCTTCTTATTAGAGCATTGAAATAAAAGCTTGTTTTTAAAATTTTTTTTACTAATAATTTTTTTTTTTAGTTTTCTCAGGACGTGTTTCTAAACATTAGAGCCGGCTATAATTTTATTAAATACATGTACAATATATTGTTCCATCGTTAAACGGATCTTTCGGCACTCGGACTCCAACCCTGAGGGCAGTAGCCATGTCATGGTGAAACATAGAACAGGCTTTCACGATTAAATATGTAATCAACGTTTCGTTTCTATGCTGTTAATCTTTGAGGAGTTCCCTTATTAGGAGCCAACTTTGAGTGCAGTAGCCATGTCATGGTGACACATAAAGCCGGCTATCATACACATAGTCAAATACCTACACAAAAAATCGTGTCTGTGTTGTTGACCGTTCAAGATTTCCTTCGTCTGGAGCTTATCCTGGATGTCGATTTAGGTCATGTGTAACAACAGGCCAAATCAATTATTATTCTTGTAAAGGTCAAATTCGTAGCACCTGTAATCGATAAGGATTTATGAAAAGATTCATGTCTGTTAAATAAGCGAAAGCTGTAATTGTACTGCATGGAGCTCTTTTATCTTTGCCTACCCCTCTGGGAAAACGGCGGCGTAATGTTATGTAAGTAAGTTTCTTGTATGTTTAAACATTTCCTACTTTTCAAATATTTAACAGAAGTTCAACCGTTTCAATGGAAAACTGGTCCATTTTTAAACAAACAATTATTATTGCACACAGTTTAAAAGTCACCACCAAACCAAGGAAAACTTAATTTTACACATAATACAGCTTAATTAGCCGTCACAAGTTCCCTGAAACGACTTAGCTTTCCGGGTCAACATGGTCGCTGAAAGTGTTTAACAAGTCATTCTACGTTATCAGGTTAAAACATGACTGCAGGCTGAAATACAATTTGAATATATTGAGTCGGGCGTGCATAGCATTCGCACAATTTACCTTTGTACACTATGGCTGATATAAATAGTCGTAACAGAAACTAAGGCTTAGATAAATAGTCGTAACCTAAACTAAGGCTGGGATAAATAGTCGTACCAAAAACTCGTGCTAACGAAAAGTATTACTTTGTGATGTTAATTAACTTCTCAAAAAACTGTCTGTCATTCTGTCCGTCTGCTAATAACTTTACAATAACCGACCCGATTTTGATACGGTTTTTTTTTTAAATTATCATCCTAAATTATCCAAGTGAGCCGGCAGTGAGCGTAAATGACAGAAGTACCGGCAGATCAGACCGGTTTTCGAAGGAATTAATGCGGGCGGAGCCGCAGGCAAATCCTGTAAAAGGGTGCGCAAAGCTGTGCAACATTAAAATGCCAACGGCCGACAAAATTAAGTAAAAGTAGCGTAGTATTACCAAACAGAATGAATGCTTAAATACATTCGGAATTATGTAAACGCAAAAATGTAGCGGCTGGTGGCTTAGGGACCTTTGCGAAACTATATATATGCCCCCCCCCCCTTCCCCAACTAGTTGGTAGGGTTAATCCCGCCCGGACTGGTACCATCGCTTTAGACAAAGAGATGGTTGAAGCGGCAATGAAGCTTTCTCCGTGTTTTTCAACCAGTTTATCGTACCCGAGCTCATAAAGAGAAGATGCTGGCATGACTCATAATTCCTTTGGGAAGGCGGTGTATTGGCTAATGCCATGTTGGTGGGTGCGGTACGCCATCCACTTCCAGTTACATGAAAAAAGTATAATTATTATTATTTTTATGCTGACCTTCGTATACTTTTCCGATTCATGTATTTTTGCAAATTACTTCTAGTTTTTGCCTAATTTCAAGCCGTTAGCGCAGATGTGGGAATTTTTTGTCTTAGCAAGATAAAATAACTTAACAGGCGACCTTTAGCACACAAAACAATGCGGTTAGCAGCACTGAAGGTTAACTTAACTGAGATAATAGCTGTACTTCTTTAGTTTTTTAACACACTTTTAATAATTAACGCCGCTGCTGCACATAATTGCATATAATAGAAAAATATAAAAAATAAATAGTACTGATTGAGCGTAGCGAAGGTGTCCGTTTCAAGATTGAGCAAAACCGGCCAAGTGCGAGTCTGACTCGCACACGAAGGGTTCCGTACCTTCGTACAAGACATTTTTTTCGTCTGTGGGTAGTTAGAAATAGTGGATGTATTTTCATACCTCAACTAAATGATTGCTAATATTTATTAATATTTGAACATTTTTACATTAATAATAACTCTAAAGTGTTGTGATACCTGCTATTTACATGTGGTAGTGTAGGCAGACCCTGCCAGCATATATTTCTGTTCATACACCAGAAAACAGATTTCTACTTCAACAAACTTATTTTGTGCACGTGCGGTCATGTCGAGTGTTGATTTTGCGATGGAGGTGGCGGAGCTGCAGACCATGGTGGAGGAGAGAATGAGCTCATTTGAGGCGCAACTAAAGTCTGCTGCCAACAAGCCGGCCGATCTTCCCACACTGACAGCTGACTTCAATCTGTTCCGGCAGTTTGTTTGGAAAGCTCTGGGAGTGGTGCGTTCTCAAGTAGCTGGCCTTGCGGATGCAAGTCGTGGATGCGCAAGAGATGAGGTCGCGTGCGAAAGTCCTGCTGATACATGGTGTTTCCGAGTCCGAGTCCGAAGAGGCGACGCAGAAGGTAGTGGAGCTAGTGCGCACCAAGTTAGGGCTAGTGGACTTTAGTGGTGACTCCATCAAGCTCTGCCATCGCCTGGGTGTGAAACCTCGGGCTCAGACACGCCCTCGGGCAATTTTGGTTCGCTTCAAGCAGCTCAACATCCGGGCCGCGGTCTGGAAAGCGAAGACGTCGCTCAAGGGCTCAGGCATCACGGTGTCAGAGTTCCTCACGCGGACGCGACACAACATCTTCCTGGCGGCACGAAAACACTTTGGGATGGCGCATAGTTGGACGCAGGAGGGCCGCATCGTCATCCAGCTAAAAGACGGGACCCGTATCAAAGTGGTGGCGGCTGGAGCGTTAAAGGTGCTAACAGACAAACATCCTGCGGTCTTGAGTGGTGACGACGGCTTAGGTGATAGGCCGAAGCCCCGGTCCTCGGACCGCATCAACAAGGGAAAGTCGAAATGAACTTTCAAGTTATTTCAGACACAGGCACTTCTAGATCGACATCTAGTAACTAAATGGTAAAATATTCTCCAATGTTGCTTTTCTTGATTCTCGGCTGCTCACAAAGAGATATACATGGCTACACGTAATTTGCAAAGACAATGTTTGTAATGTAATTTGTTTTGTTTGTTTCGCTCCTTGACAGCCACCACAGATTCAGTATGCACAGAATAAACCTCTTTAAATTTTTCAATTGTCAATGATCTTTTTTTTTCTATATTGATCTAAGTGGGAAAATGCAAGGACATTATCATCTCTGATTAATCGTGTTAGAATATTTTTACCCTGTCCACTGCTCGTGTATTGTTTTTTTCTTTCGATTTATAACTGTCTCTGTTTTTAAAAGTTGCTTATACGTACCTATATTGAAATGTATCATACCTTATGTGAGTTATTTATAATGTTAAGTAGCCGTGAATTTTGTTTGTTCGGTTTAGTTATTAGAAACATGTTTGTCCTCATGTTAAATGCACTTTTTAAATCTGTTTTATTATGCTTCTGCCTAGTTCCGCTCGCCTCTTCTACTGTTAACATGTTTTCTACTTTTTTCTCTGTTCATCCAAGTGGGAAAAGGCAAGGGCATTGTCACTTGTGATTATTTGTGTTAGAACAATTTTACTTTCTCTACTGCTCATGTATTGTTTTTTTTAACTGTCCTTTTTTATAAAGTGGCGTATATGTACCTACATTGATGTGTATAATAAGTTATTTATAATGTTAAGAAGCTGTGAACTTTTTGTCCTGTTTCGTTATTAGATACAAGCTTGCCGTATTTAAAATGCACTTTTAAATCTGTTATTATTATCTTTCTGCCTAGTTCTGTTCGCCTCAACTACTTTTAACATGTTTTCTGCTTTGTTCTGTTTTTTCACACTGCTGGCGGGTGATGAGGAATCGCCTACAGGGAAAACCTTTTTATTAGTTAATAATATATACTATATACTATATATAATATATATATATATATTTATGACCACATTATCCGACGATTCAGATAATTATTTTTCAGTTACCTCGTCTGATGAGTTCTTTAGTGACGATAGTTCTGACAATGGATGTGTTCTTCCACTAGATGAAAAACTTGACTTCACATTTTCTAAATACCCCAAAAATTTCAATTTTGTACATATCAATGCTCAAAGCATACCCTCTCACTACCCCGATCTTCTCAGGTCATTTCCAAGCAAACACATCCATGCTGTACTCGTTTCAGAAACTTTTCTTAAGCCTACATTGCCATCTACTTCTTTTTCACTTCCCGGGTTCCAACTGATCCGTAACGACAGAACTGGAAAAAGTTGTGGTGGTGTTGCCATCTACCTCCGAAGCTGTATTCCTTATTCGATTGTTGCTCAGTCTCCTGCTCAGTATTCGGAGTCACCAGAATACCTTTTCTTAGAAATCATCGTTAATCACTCCAAAATTCTAATTGGTGTTTATTACAGTCCCAATCTCACTATTAATTACTTCTCATCACTCGAATCATTCCTTGAGGAACACTGCCCTCAGTACAATCATACTATTATCATGGGAGATTTCAACACCTGTCTAATAAAAAATGACCACCGCGCTAGAAAACTTAACTCCCTTGTGTCATCAGTAAATATGAATATTCTTCCCTTGGATGCTACACACCACTTTCCTAATTGTGAACCTTCTCTGCTTGATCTGATTCTTACTTCTTCACCTGACCATGTAAGTGAACATGGTCAGCTGACAGCGCCTGGCTTCTCATATCACGATTTAATCTATTTATCCTACAAGGTCCGTCCTCCTAAGATCAGGCGAAAGGTTCTCATGCAGCGAAATTTCAAGGATATTAATCTGGAGCGCCTAAGGGAAGACGCGCGTGGCTTGGATTGGTCTGCTGTTCTTAGTTCCTCTTCTACAGATGTTATGGTTGAGGATTTCACCTCCAAACTTACGGCTCTATTTGATATTCACGCACCTCTCAGACCCACACGTGTGAAACATTTACCAGCTCCATGGCTAACAGAGGACATTCGGAGAATGATGGTGAAGAGGGATAGAGCCAAGATTAAACTTAAACATAATCCTTCCGATGCAAATCGCACCAAGTACAGGCTGCTCAGGAATCGGTGTAACAGGATGTGTAGGGATGCCCAAAGACGCCACATTCATAATACTCTCGAAAATAGCTCTCCCGTCAATGCTTGGAAATTTCTTAAAACTCTTGGAGTTGGTAAAAAGTCTTCTACTGTCAGTAACAACATCGACATCAACGCCCTTAACAGGCATTTCTCCTCTCCTCTCACCACCATTGATCAAGTGGTAAAATGTCAAACTCTTTTTCAGCTTTCAGCTTTACCAACTCCGGAGCATGCTTCATTTACATTTCGCCAAGTCACTGACCGTGAAGTTAAGCTGATCCTGAATTCAATTTCAACAAAAGCTGTAGGTGCCGACTGCATTAGCCTCGACATGCTCTCACCACTGCTGGCCGAACTGCTACCTATAATTACATTTATTCTAAATCATTCCCTTTCCAGTGGATCTTTTCCGAGTACCTGGAAAAGGGCTTACATCATTCCTGTCCCAAAAATTTCAAATCCTTCTTCTTTCAGTCAATATCGCCCTATTTCTATTTTACCTGTATTGTCAAAAATTCTGGAGCGCATTGTTCACCAGCAGTTGGCCAGCTTCCTTGCCGGCAATCACTTGCTGAACCCAATGCAGTCAGGTTTCCGACCTTGCCACAGCACCGTTACTGCTCTCGTCAAAGTAACTGAAGATGTCCGAACAAATATGGAAAACAAGAATCTTACAGTCTTAACTTTGTTGGACTTCAGCAATGCATTCAACACAGTGGACTTTGACATCATGCTTGGTATTCTACGAACGCTTAACTTATCTCCGGCAGTGCTTGACTGGTTCGCGTCTTATCTCTGTGGTCGACATCAGTGTATCAGAATTGACAATGTGTGTTCTGACTGGGCTGATTTAACTGCTGGTGTTCCACAGGGTGGCGTGTTATCTCCTCTGTTATTCTCTATATTTATTAATCTAATTACAAATATGTTAACTTCTCTTTACCACCTTTATGCCGATGACTTACAGCTGTACTTGCATTGCTCCTTTGATAATTTGGCACATACCGTATCAGAAATGAATGTGAATTTGGATCATATCCTAAATTGGACAAAATCATTTGGTCTGACGGTAAATCCTATGAAATCACAAGTCATAATAGTCGGCAGCCCTAGACTTGTATCGAAGATTGATCACAATACATTACCAGCGGTAATCTACAATGAAGTAGTTATACCGTACTCTAAAACAGTAAAAAATCTAGGCATTTTAATTGATGACACCCTGTCATGGGCGCCCCAGGTAAATGAGATCAGCAGGAAAATCTTTGCTGCCGCCCACTCTTTAAAACGCTTACAGAGTTTCCTTCCAATCCGTACCAAAATCACGTTGACGCAAACTCTCCTACTTCCAATTTTAGATTATGCAGATGTGTGCTTTTTGGATTTAACTGAAGTTCTCCTTGATAAATTGGAACGTTTACAGAATCTCTGCATTCGCTACATATATGGTCTGCGTAAATACGACCATGTATCGCAGTACCGTCGTCAGCTTAAATGGCTACCCATTCGTTATCGAAGGAACTGTCACATACTCACTCTTCTTTTTGGGGTCTTAAATAACCCTCACTCTCCTGAGTACCTTCGTTCCCGATTCTTGCACCTATCTTCACACGGTCTCCCTCTACGTTCTAGCGACGACAGTATCCTTGCGATTCCCCGCCATACAACTTGCTTCTTTTCCAACTCCTTCACTGTACATGCAGTACGTCTGTGGAACTCGTTGCCTTCCTCCGTCCGCTCTTGTCAAACTATCGGCTCTTTCAAGTCGAGAATCAAGGAGTTTTATTTAAATGAAATCTGAATATACTATTTTTATCGCTGTACATCTTTCTTTTTATTATCATCAAAGAAATAGGTATATATTTTTGTTTTGTTTTAATTTGTTCCTAAATTGTGGATACACAATATATATTTTAGTATATTGTATTATATATATTAGTTTATTTTATTCAAAGTATGCTTGTATTGTCATGTAAATTATGGTTTATGTATGTTTATACTGTATGTATATATTTTTATTTTATTTGCTTTATTATTTTCCTTTCAAATTGCTATTGTGTACCTACCTACAGATATTTTAGATTGTCTCTCCTCATCACCCCAAAGGTTGACTGGAAGAAATCACTCCTAGTGATAAGTCCGCCTTTGTGCAATTTTGTTGTTGTTTCGAATTGTTTTTGTAATTGTACTTGTTTTCTATTGCACAATAAAGAATTTATTCATTCATTCATTCATCGTACAAAAAATTACGTTTTTTGTATGGGGGCGCCCTTTAATTTTTATTATTTTTTTATTTTACCTATTTGTTGTTATAGCGGCAAAATAAATACACACTCTGTTTCAGGTCAAATTCAAATTTAAAAAAAAACAGCGGACAACAGACAGCGGCGGCTAAGTAATAGGGTTCCGTTAGCACCCTTTGGGTACGGAAACTTAAAAATGCTTTTGTATGTCCGACTGTTCTCCTCTACAGGTCGTATTTCCGAACAGATTTGCCTGAAATTTTGCAAGAAGGTTCGATATTTTTTATAGATTTTTAGGTCAAGCCAGTTTTTAAAAACTTTTTGGCGGAGTAACTTTGAAAAAGTTGTTTTTCTCTTGAAATTTGCAAGCAGGTTCAAAATATATATTTATAAATATATTTTGTCGAGCCAGTTTTTAAAAAAAACATTTATTAGATATATAATGTAAAAGGTCCAAGTGCTTTATTAAAGACTAAGGGCCGTATAGATAGTCGTTACTAACACTCAAAGTACTACTCAGAACTAGGACTTTGAAAGCTTTCGCATTTATAGTGCCAACTGACAGCTTCAAAGTCGTGAGTTTTTTCGTGAAAACTTAGCCAAGTTCTAGTCAGCTTCAGCCTTCACTCAAGACAAACTAAACACAATGTGTCTCTTTCTATCGTTAGGTGACGAGGGGGATAGCAACTGCCCTCGTTTTTACTCTCGCTGTCAGTTCCTGTCAATGTTATGACGCGTTATCATCTCTCGGATCGCTTTTCATCGCATCGAAACGTTTGTGTGTGTATTTTGCTAAGTGATCGTTCGTATTTTCAACTGAAAACATCGAAATGGATGAGTTAGAAGACTTCTTTGAAGAAGTGGACAACATGGGACGTTTTGATTTTGATCTGCCAGCACAAAGGCAAAGGAAGGTGTACATGCGTGATATCATCAATCCCTTCATCTTCTATACGCAAAGGGAATTTAGAGATAGATACCGATTCTACAAAGAAACTGTCCGCGAAGTAATATTGCCAGAAATTGCAGATGCGCTAAGAAGATACGACAACAGAGGTCTCCCTATTTCACCAGAAAGGCAACTTCTGATTGCGTTGAGATTCTACGCTACAGGACATTTTCAGGCAAGTATCTATGCATATCTAATTTACCTACAATCACCATGTTCGAAATGACATTGAAAATTGTTCGTGTTTTGAATACATTTCAAGATTACAATTAATTTGAGGTTATAGAACAACATCTATATTGAAGCATTGTTATCAGGTATTAAAATCTCAAATTAATCAGTTCAATGTAGCTGCACAATATAACACAGGTCCCATATATACCTACCTAATTCATTATATTCTGCATTCCCTTATAAGATCTGAATTACTTACAGATTGAAGGTGGCGATTTGATGTTCGTATCGCAGCCAACTGTCTCGAAGATCGTGGCAAATGTGTCACAGTTATTGGCACGGAAATGGCCAAAATTCATTCATTTTCCTCGCACTCCGGAAGGCATTGCAAGAACTAAAGATAAGTTCGAGGCACTGGGAAGGAGAGGTGACGTCCAAGGATTGCCTGATATAATCGGTGCAATAGACTGCAGCCATGTAAGGATAGTCCGTCCGCGAGGTATAGAGCACTCTGAAGCTTACAGAAATAGACATTCAACATTCTCTGTGAACGTTCAGGTTTGTCATCATCATATTAAAATCATAATCGCCTATAATCAATAATACTCTCACAATAACCACTTGTGCAATAAAAAAACATAATAATAAATATCTATAATACACGACATGAACCCATGAACGGATCTACTACTAAAGCAGTATATTGAGAGGATTGAAAAGTCATAATACAAGTGATACATTTACATACAAATATTTTAATCTGTTCGACATTTCAGGCAGTGGTCGGACCAGACATGCAATTTTATGACATTGTCGCAAGATGGCCTGGTAGTGCACACGACAGTCGCATATTCCGCAACTCAAGAGTACACCTCCGCCTTACGAACAATCAGCTCAACGGAACTCTTGTTGGTGACAGTGGTTATGCGTGCACTCGCTTCTTACTTACACCGGTCCTAAACCCTCGAACTCGAGCAGAGGAGCGTTACAACAGTGTGCACACAAAACGCACACGTAACATCGTAGAAAGGGTGTTTGGGGTGTGGAAACGAAGGTATGACTTATTAACTACATGTGAAACTCTTTGGCTCCTGGCACTAGCCGGCAAGAACTAGGTTTAGCCTCAAGCCTAGTATTAGGCCTAACATGTAAAGGCAAAAACAAGTAAAATTACTCGGACTGTCATTGGACATTGCAGGATATCTGCATATCCTTCAATGATATGCAAATGTATATGATATTTTAAATTATTATCTGTTTTTTGTTATTCTGATTCTCAATCCCTGATATCTGTACAGTTATTCTAGAACTGTAAAATGGCAGTGGTTCTGCACCAAATCAGCTACTAATCTGATTTTTGTTACAGGTTCCCGTGCCTTCGGAAAGGACTTGCCTACAAAATCACAACAACTAGCAACATCATTGTTGCATGTGCTGTGCTTCACAACATCGGCATTCTTGTAGGCGATCAAGATGAAGACCATTATATACCGTTACCACCAGCAATTCCAGTGGAAAATGCAATGGAACGGAACGCTGAAGGTTTAGCCTTCAGGGCTATGCTTATCCGAACCAGATATGGTTAATGATGAAAAGATGGTGCATAGATCACCTGTGCCTACTTTAATGTAATACCTGGTAATAAAATTTAAAAAAATCAGTTCTGTTTTAGATATTTAAACCATTTTGTATCAATAATGCTAACTATTTATATCGCAAGGAACTGTAGATATAAGGTCAGTCCAGTCCGTACGGGAACATACATGCACACATAAAATTTTATGTATATAAAGGATTAGAGAAACTTGAGCTATTTATGCCGCAATAAAGAAGGATCATGTGTAATAATCATCCATTTGTTGGTGGTGTGCGCCTAGAAGAATTGGAAGTCAAAATGCAACCATTTATTTGTTCATGATAATCCGGCTCTTCGAGAACGAGCGCTACTTTTAATAATTAAAAATTCAAACAACGTTCAAACTTTCCTATTACTGCCAACTCACAACTTATCTGTGAGACATACCTTCACATATTCGTCCTTTTCTTTGGTTAGGTTTAAGTACAAACGGCATGACCCTAACTGTCACACATTGGACTTTTGACCCAAATACTTTTTCCTTGCAAATGCCAATGGCTACTCTAGCGTTTATGGTGATGCACTCTGTACCTGTGTACGTACAGTTCTGTACGGTATTTTTTTAAAATAAAGAACAATTATGTGAATTTTTGAAATTACATGGTTTTGTTTATTGACCCATTAATGTTTTAAAGCACACAAATGAATTGCTTAGCCGATTGCTGTCAGTTAGCTAAATAGTCTAACACCACCGAAGAGCTGGGTTTCCTCACAAGTTTCACTTAACCGTACTATCTTATGAAATGAATTTATCAAAATCTAAACAAAAAGGACACTAGTGCAGTTACTGGCTATGGATCCAACACCTCCTCTTCATTTCAACTTTTTTGGTAGTCAAACTACACTTTTACGTCAAAAACCGAATGATCTTCCTAAATGAGAAGGGTGGCGCCACAGAATATATACAGTTTACATCCAGTAGCTCAACTCCATACAAGGTTCCGATTTGCGAATGGTCCTTCGAAATCATCTTTTTAGAAATAACAGAACCAGCAGTGCTCCACCAATATTTTAGTGACAACCCCAACATTCGATGGAGGGAATATATTTATCTCAAAATCGCCTGAGTTGAGCTACTGCTGTGGCCCCGGTCGTACAGGCATATATCTACTGTGACGGTGCTGACTAGGGCAACTTATTAATATTATTATTACTTCGTCAAAGTTATTGGAAAAGGATTTTAAATTAAACATGTAGGTATATTTTTGCATGGTAACTTCATTACTAATTTTTATTTTCTAATTCTAATTTTAAAATTGTTATTTTTAAATTTTGCTCCTCTTCTTTTAAATGATACATTTTCTCCAAATGATCCAGTTCCATCTGATTTTTTTTTTTGCGGTGAGCCCTCTCGTCTTCTACCATCTGCCTTTTAATGTCGTCCAAGGAAACTTCATTGTTTCTTTGTGGATAAACCAGCTTCCTCTTGCGACTGGTGGTCTCGTTGGGAGTAATTGTTTTGTTGTTCGGTGTGATGGGAGTGTGTGATGGCGTCAGAGTTCCAAGTGAGGTGGACGGTTCGGCCTCGTCCACAACCGTCTCCTCTATCACTATGTCATCATATGATAAAAACCGGTCTTTTTTTGGTTTCCACGATAATTCGTCATCGTCTGCATCTGGGTCTGTAAAAGTGAAGAAATTTACATCATTGTTTATTTAAATTTTACTAAACCATAACCTAGGGTTTTATATTATTTATTTTGTGTGGTACACTGCACAATATTTACCCAGCCATTTGGGTACAGAACCCTAAAAAAGAGAGAATTTCTTAAATATCGCACCAGACTGCTGGTGCACGGGTTCAATTCCAGCCATGCAGTATATTCATAAAGTAGTTCTTTTTACAGCTCTCTTTCTTAAATGAATGTGTCCTTGCTTCGTGGTTGATTCTACATACATATAACATTCGTCAGCGCTGCGCACTCCGTAGTTATTCACACCAACACTAATGGCATCCACCGTACTTAGTATGAAAAAGCGACATACTTCCGAACCATGGAGCAGCTTGTATTTGTGACAAAATGCACTGATCCAACTCAGAAAGAGAAAGAAAGTGATGTATGAACAGGGCCGGGATTGGAACCCAGACCTCTGGCATTCAAGGCAAGTCCCTGCACCACTAAGCTACGGGCCGCTCAATCTTTGTTGTTGTGTATGTTCAATGTTTACAGTCTACATACATTTGGTCTTGCACGTTATAGTCGAGTTTGTGTTCAACAAAATAAAACTATGTAAAAATATAAGTAAATAATTTCAATATTGAAGCAGTTCCAATGTTTACCGCTACCAGAATCATTGTGTTGGCTATATTCACAAGAACTTACCAACATAGTCATCACAGTCGATGGATTTGATGGTCGGTAATACGTTTGTTATTACGGACAGCACGGCCTCATCGTCAGGTGTCATATTAGGGATACTGGGCCCACCTCCAGTCATCCTCCTTTGGTTCTCCACAGTCTTGCTTTCACGCGCTTTAGCCTTGCAGTTGGCCCAGTATTTTTTTATTTGTTTACTAGTGGCCTGAAAATATCAACCAAATAAGATAAGTTTAATCAATTCATTAACAAAGCTTCAGGTCTGTTAGCATCTTGAACGCCCACATTTACAGGCCAGCCGAACTGAAGCGCTGCTGGAAATTACTCAAAGGTAGGCCTTCACTTATCGGCTAAGCCCAAAAGTTATGCTGATGTTTTATTGTTATAATTAAATAATTATATCATGAACGTAGTGTGATGACTTTTCTCTGGGTGTTTTCATACCAAAAAAACCGGCCAAGTGCGAGTCGGACTCGCACACGAAGGGTTCCATACCAACGTACAAGATTTAACACAAAAAAAACACGTTCTTTGTATGGGGACCCCCTTTAATTATTATTATTTTTTGAATTTTACCTATTTGTTGTTATAGCGGCAAAATAAATACACCCTTTGGGTACGGAACCCTAACAAGCAACTTCCCGCAACCTGCCCAAAGGGAGTTAATTAAGTTGCAATTATATGATTGTTATATATGTTAGCAATTAAAAAGCGTGTTAAAAACGGCTTGGTGCCGACAAGCGAGCACCACCTCCGCCGCGTGTGAATTTAGGTTATCTGTTATATGGCTCCATTAATGTTTTGCCAACCACTGTGTCGCAGCTCCGCTAAAGGGCACCGGGAGTAAAGTGAACTTACCCTTTCCTGGATGAGGGAGGCCTGATTGAACTCGTAAGCGATAGCCACCCATGCCTCCGCTTTCTTTCGGCTTGCGGCCGAGTCGGTCTTTCGACATTCAATGATGTCGGCGGTCTTCTCCACTAGGCCAGTTATCAATTCCTTCTCGAACGCAGTAAATGGCTTCTTCTTTGCGTCCATGGCGCAGACCGTACAACGATTTGAACTTTAAAGCTGTGACGAGACGAGAGAAACAATACCTAGGCAGGCGAGACGCAGGTTTGTCACAGACTACTAATTTCATTTGACGATTTGACATTAACACTTTTTTTTTCCAAAGACAATCTGTCTATGGAGTGGGGTTTCATACGAAATATCTCCGATTTAAGCATGTAACATTTCATACCCATCCCAAGTTCAAGACTTAGTTGAGTCACGGTCAAGTATTAACTATAAATATCAACTAGACTCGGCAAGTTTACTTGACTGTCGAGTCGACTGTGCGAAGTGAGTACGTATCGGTTAGTCTAGCAACGACTATTTATACGGGCCTTAGATTACGTTACTTAGTTTCTTGGCTCTTTCATCACTCCTTGGGACAGCGTTTCAAACAATGCTGAAAGTTATTCAATTTCAAACCCAAAATTCAAAACCAATTTCATTTATCCAACGTGTATGCACATACCATCACGCCGATTCCTCGAAGGGGTAGGTAGAGATGACAGGTTCCTCTACAGACATACATATTTTCATACATGCCCTACAATTAATTACGGATGCCATGTACCTGACCTTTACAAAGTGTTTAGTCAGTCCAGCCTTCGTAAGTTCTCCTAAGCCGGCCGGGCACGACGATTACAATCACTACCAGTCTGTAACCTTTTACGACATTCTTTCGTCACTCATTTGGTCTGCCGTATTTTCATAATTAAAATATTGAAATAAAAGCCCGCTCTCTTTCCTAATACCCAAAAGGCTTGCTCGCCTTCAGCCCGCTCATCGCTTTCAGCAGTTTCATCACATTAGCCTTCTTTTATTTTTAAAGAGCAGCTTGTGTCTCAAGACCGCAACGACTTACCTTGCCAGAGGTCATGAGTTTAAATCCCCGCCCCGCCTATGCACCACTTTCTTTCTCATTCTGAGTTGGATATGTGCATTTCGTTGCCAATGCGAGCTGTTCATGGCTCGGAATCTATTTAAAACTGTATTTCCCCTTCCCCTACTAGTTTGTAGGGTTTAGCTCGCCGGGATTAGTACCATCGCATTGCATGAAAAGATGGTCGAAGTGGCAATTAAACATTGTCCGTGTTTTCCGAAGGTTGTGTCATGGCACCTAATTCCTAACTGACCTAACATCATGACAGTGAGTATTGGCCATCAATGTCCAGTTAAAAAATAAAAAATAACGGGTCTGACGCCCCCTACCTTGTACAAAACTAATGGAAGGAACGCGAAACAATCAGCTATTATTTAGAAAAATATTAGTACTCGAAAAAGTACAATGCAAACATGACCTCGAAATAGACTCAAGGTTAAAGAGGTGAATTTCGTGAGTAACCCTCTAGAGCTTTGAGCGATTCATATGACTACTACAAGATATTGCGTACACAAGGAGATATTGTGAAAGTACTTGTCGTCCTCACTAGTAAAAGTTTATTAATAACAGAGATTCTGAACATATCGGTCCCGTTTTACTCTCCATGTAAGCCTCTCGTTTCCTACGTTAAACAATTATTCGAATTATTCAACTATAATTACTCTACCGCCAGTTTTTTTTTATCACCAGTGCATTTGGCGTAAGCCAGACTCGGACTGCGAAAACAGTTCAGATGACCCTAGGTTGTACTTTCGGAGAAATACCTTTGAAATTCAATTTAGCAAACAATTTGGAACGCGATCTAACGAACATTATTTCAAGTTCTACTTTTTTAATAAAAAAACCGGTCGATCGTGAACGTGTTTACATGCCGAGAAATTATTGTGCAATTTTCTACAAAAATTTGCACTTCAGACATCTAGCAATTTCTCAAAAAGTATGACGATTCAAAGTAATTCGTTGATGAACAACTACAACATTTGTAATTTTCCAGACAAAATGCGCGTGACCGACAGACACCAAAGCCAGAACATAAGGGCCCCTTTTTTCTCTTTTGCGATGGGGCCCTAAAATTGGTATAAGAAAAAAAAAAGGCTTTACCGAGAGACCAAAGGTGCTCAGATTCAAGTATGAACGGACATGACTAGAAACAATATCGAGCTCCAATGTGAAAGGAAACAGACACGTACAGGTTAATCTTCTTCCAAAATTAATTAATCCTCTAGGGATCAAATATCCCTTCTCCACAGTTAACCCTTACGACTTAACCCTTGGTCATTCAAAACGAGAATCAAATTCTAGCTACGTACTAACACGAGGGCACGTACAATAGGCGCCGCAATCGAAGGGTTTCGTACATATATGAAACTAGTTGCAGTACACGGCTCCGTTCTGTGCAATATCGAAAATAACGTCTGTGATGAAAAGTAGCCATCTCATGTTTTTAATTTTCGTGAAATTTATATTTTAATAATTATTGAATACTTAATGTTTTCATCTCATTGTCATCCACTGTGTTTAAAATTTAAAATCTCTCGTTTATCGGAGGTTCTTTTGAATAGATCGAGAACACACAATTTAACAAATAGACTGACAAGAAAACATGTTTATTACACATACTTCGGTATCGGATCGGATCTACTGATAACAATTTTAAACTATAGAAGTAAAAATTTCTTATATTTGTGTCTATATTCACCCTTCTGTTAATTCTGGCTGCGGCGGTAAACATGGCCGGGGTAAAACGGTTAAAATGTGTGTCACGTAGTTTATGCGCGGCCCCCACACCACTAGCTGCAGCACCCCCGTTAACTACTCACGCAAGCCGGTATTGCTACACCCACTGAATACTTAATACTCTCATTAGTAGGACAATTTGCCTCTTAATTATTTAGATTTTAAAAAGGTTTACGCTACAATAGGGGTAAATATTAAACCCGGCATATGTGCGGGTATTACTTAATATGTAGGTAGGTAAAACTTTAAATTTTAAAATAATGACGGATATATGTACACACATTGTAATTTTTTTTTACGCGACCTGACATGGATGGCTAATACCACACAACTACCGTTATGATATTAGCCTAATACACCACATTCCCGAAGGAATTTGGTGCCATTCCAGGACCTTCCCTTTATGAGCACGGCGAGGGGTCACTCACTCAGGGAATCTGGTGTAAAATCGTTTGGGAATCTCAAGAATCTTAGGTGGGAGTCCGAGGAATCTGGTGGGAGTCTGAGGAATCTGGCGGAAGTTCCGGAGAATCTCGGAAATCTTATGTAATCCCGAGTAATCCTAAAGAATCTGAGAATCTTAGGTGGGAGTCCGAGGAATCTGGTGGGAGTCTGAGGAATCTGGTGGGAGTCCGGAGAATCTCGGAAATCTTATGTAATCCCAAGTAATCCTAAAGAATCTGATAATCCTAAGGAAATCATTGGGAATCCTAAAAAATCATGAAAATCTCGTGTAATCTTAGGCGGAGTCCGATAAATCTGACGGGAGTCCGAAGAATCCGGAAATCTTATGTAATCCCGAGTAATCCTAAGGAATCTGAGAATCTTTCCAAATCTTTGTAATATCAGATAATCTTCGGAAGGTGTCCGATGAATCTGGAAATCTTGTTTTTGTTACTAAAATTGTTTTAGATACAAACAGCAGTATTAAAAAGTATTATGAAGTGGGCTGACTAACTTTACTACGCGTATTAAGGTCGAAGTAAACCGGTTTTTGTATGGTTAGTCCGGTGCTAATCTCGTACTAAGTTTTTACAGGTTCACTGTGAATACGACTGCAAGGGATTTCGAAAAAGAAGAGTACCTACCTAATCGCGAAGTTTTCTACGTGAAATATTTGCTAAGGTTTCAAATATAGCCTTTTATAACGACCCAGGCAAAAAAATAATCAACCCTGACCTAATGATGGCTGAGATTTGAAGAGATTTCGAAAGAGCGGAGTACCTCACCTTGAAATTTAGTATGTGAAATATGTACTGTGGCTTCAAAAATGGTATTGTATAATGCCTCAGGAAAAGAAAAAATCAGCGCTGATCTAAAGATCGCTGAGATAATATGGGATCTAATTTAACCGGATTCCGCCTGGGTGAATATGTCCAAAACGAATATCGCACCAACGCGCACCGGCCGGCCACGGCGCGGGGGCGCCCCGCCCGCCGCGCCGTTGCCGGCTCTCGCGGACGCGCCGCTCGCCGCCGCTGCCCGCGCCCGCGCCGTTGCCGCCTCGCGCGGACGCCGCGCCCGCCCCGCCTCGCGCGGACGCCGCGTCCGCCCGCCTGTCCGCGATGACGTCACGGACACGTGCTGCGCGCAACGCGCACCCCGCGTGTACCTACTGTGTATTGGGTGGGAGACTTTTAGTCAGTGATTTTGATTCAATAATTTTATTTTTGTAGGTATTTTGTGCGCCGTCAAGTCAAAGGACAGCCAGCTGGCCAGCCGGCTGTCAGAAATTCAGTCAGATGACAAACGAGATTAAAAAGATTTTAACCATACATATTCTATTGAATTATAAGTCTCTATGAATCGTTGGTGGTCACTAAGAATCTCTAAGAATCTTTAGAAATCCCGAAATCTTTGGAATGTACCAAAAATGTGTTGGTAGTCCTTAAAAAATCCAGGTAATCTTTGGTAGTCTCTAGGAATCTTTGGTAGTCCTCAGAAATCTTAGGAAATCCCAGTATATTTGTAATTCCCTAAAAATCTTTGGGAGTCTTTAAGAATCTTTAAGAATCTTTGGGAGTCTTTGGAAATCTTTAGGAATCTCCAAGAATCTTTGGGAGTCTTTGGAAATCTTTAGGAATCTCCAAGAATCTTTGGGAGTCTTTGGAAATCTTTAGGAATCTCCAAGAATCTTTGGGAGTCTTTGGAATCTAGAAATCCCAAGGAAATCTTGACTACTGGGAATCTGGTGTACACTTTTTGCTCGAGTGACTAACCCCTCGGAGCACGGCTACATTGAACTGGATGAAAAACACGGACAATTTTCTTCGACCATCTTTTCATCCAATGCGATGGTACCAACCCGGGCGGGCTTAAACCCTACCACCTAGTAGGGGAAGGGGATCTACAGTTTTACATGGATTCCGAACCATGAAGCAGCACATGCACTTATCGAACTCGGAAAGAGAAAGACAGTGGTGCATGTCGGTATTGAACCCAGGCCTCTGGTACGCTAGTCCAGTCCCCGCGCCACTAGGCTACGAGCCGCTTGAATATATCGAGACAGGATCAATTAAAAAATTCACTATGTGATATTAAAGGGTCGTTTGAGACGACGGCGACGTACCATCACGGTGTGTTATTAAGACGTTGAGCAGTTAGCGTGGTCTAGTCTTTCATAAAAAGCATTAATTCTTTTTGAAATAATATTGAAGTTTGTGTCACCAAATTTTATTACATTTCGATAGCCTTAAAAATATTCTAAAATTACAGCCAAGTTCTCTATACCATTAACTAAAGATCTATAGCACCTAATTCCTTTTGATTAAATTATGTATTGAAACTTATAAACTTTGTTAATAACTAAAAATTATGTTGAAGTCCGACATATGTAGGTTACATTTCATAAATCTCATAAAATAAAAAATAAAACAATTAAGTATAATTATTAAGATTGTTTGTCCACTTTCTTTTTCTTTTCTACTTACAAAATCCCTTATTAATAGCTTACTTAGTTACTTAATAATAATTTGACTTTTTATGACTCCACGCAGGAAATCCAAGGGCAAGGAAATTAAATGAAAAAAATTCAAGGAAAAACACATTAACGCGAAAGTGGTTGACGTAATGCTTGCTGGTTCAAGTCCAGCCTTGCAGTATATTCATGAAGTGATTGTTTTGGAGATATCTTACAATAATGAATGTGTTACAATAATTTACATACATATCATTTTCGTTGAAACGTACTTGCTAGGAAGAAAAGGTATATTTACTTAAAACATACTTATATATATATTTTTTTAAATACATACGCTTAAAAAACAGATGATTTTTGACCAATCGAAAATGAATGTGGTCTTTATGATTGTGACTTGTTAAGTATTTAAAACGGTCTTATACCGCCACATTGCTGTAACTTTACTAAACTTTCTTTAACCTTACTTTTTATTATTAAGGTTATCTTTTCTCAGTCATAATTGAATTTAAACATTCTTGGCACGAAGCGGTAATATGTAATAAAATCAAATCGAACGTAAAAGTAACATAAAACCCCCCAGTTCATAAAACGGGTTCGAACCTGCATGCGTTTTGCAAAATTCTTGCAATTCTTAAGGGCGATGGGCATTGTATGAAATCGCATTTAATTCCAATCTAATATGGGCATTGAATGTGGGTTGTAATCTGGTTTGTGCTCTACGGGTTGCGGTACTTAAAAATAATACAGATCCCATTGTACTTCTTCCCGTGCATGTTGTAAAAGGTGACTAAGGGATGTGTCGTTCGCGGTTCGGACTCCACTTTCCTTACCCTTTAGGTGGTAGGATTATAACGCCCGGGGTGGTTTTCTCAAACCATGTTGGTTACACCAACTTAAAACATAAGGCCATTTTTTATTTTCAACCTATTTTAAAAGCAGGTTTTTTTTAGTTCAAGATATTAAATTTAAATAAAACATCTTAAGGCTTCGTGGATTTCATTGAAGATGTTAACACTATGTACTCTGATAATAATCTTTAAAGAAATCGGGGTGGATTTTCTCTAACCATGTTTGTTATACCAACTTAACAGATAAGGCCATTTATTTTTTATTTTTAAGCAGGATTATTTTAAATTCAAGATATTCATTGAAAATAACACAACTTAAGGAGTCTAGGATATCATTGAAAATGTTATCAATACGTACTCTGATAATCTTTAAGAATTTGACCCGAAAAAAAATCCTAATTATATTCTGAAGGACCTTTGAGATACCGCCAGAGAGCCGATCTTTACTTTTATTCTTCCTTGATCTATGTTAGTAATATCCGCAGATGCTCGCCGGCATTGTTCGCATTATGCGGGGGCTGTAAATATTAACACTTACTATAAAATAATAAGGGAGCGACGAAATGTATACATGTAGATACAGTGAGCTTTTGTCAGAGGCTTACATGATTACTATATTTTTAAAAATACATAGATCATAACCAGAATTACATAGAAACTAACATATTCTATCTTTAAAACGTTTGAGAAACTTTTAAAATTTCTATAAATATTTAGAACCGAAAAAATGTAACTCAATTTAATTATAAAATGTATATGTGCTGAACTGTCCGTGTAAAAAATAATAAAAATGATGAATGAATGGATGAATCAATTCTTTATTGTGCAATAGAAAACAAATACAATTATAAGAACAAATTGAAACAACAATAAAATTGCACAAAGGCGGACTTATCACTGGGAGTGATTTCTTCCAATCAACCTTTGAGGTGATGAGGAAATTAATTATAAAATGTATATGTGCTGAACTGTCCGTGTAAAAAAGAATAATAATGATGAATGAATGGATGAATCAATTCTTTATTGTGCAATAGAAAACAAATACAATTATAAGAACAATTCGAAACAACAACAAAATTGCACAAAGGTGGACTTATCACTGGGAGTGATTTCTTCCAATCAACCTTTGGGGTGATGAGGAGAGACAATCTAAAATATCTTTAGGTAGGGTACATAATAGCAATTTTAAAGGAAAATGAATAAAGCAAATAAATTAAAAACATTTACATACAGTATGAATATACATCAACCATAATTTACATAACAATACAAACATACTTTGAATTAAATAAACTAATATAATTATTATGTTATTTAGTCATTGTTTCGGATCTATAGCCAAGGATCTTGGTCCACCACAGGCAGCAGGACAAAGGATACAGAGGGCTGAAGTCCAAAGGCAGGGTGCATACCTCCCCTATGTACGTGGAATAACTGACCGTATAGGAAAATACTTCAGTAGAATAGGTATCAAGGTATTCTTCAAACCTCTAACCAAAGTATCTGCCATGCTGAGGTCAGTAAAAGACAAGATCCCGCTGCAGGCTCCAGGAGTCTACAAAATACCATGTAGCTGTGGGAAGAGCTACATTGGTCAAACCAAACGGAGCGTGCAAACAAGAGTAGCAGAGCACATCAAGGCGGTGAAAAATAATGAGTATCACAAGTCAGCAATCTGTGAACATGCCTTGAACAGTGGAGGAAATCATTGGATTCGTTTTGACCAAGTTGAAAGAATTGCAGTAGAACGGCACTACATCCCACGCTTGGTCCGAGAATCCATTGAGATTTCAAGGCATCACAACTTCAACAGAGATGACAGCATGAAACTTTCACCGTCGTGGTCTCCGTTATTGGCGCAACATAGCACTACGAGGCTTCAGTTGCCGATACCATCGAGTAGGGACACCGTTAGCATCGTTTGCACGGACAAATTCATCGCTGAGCAACGTGCTGTGGAACTACCCTCATCGGCGGCTGGAGCTACCCACAGCTACAATCTTCGCAGCCGGCGTCCTGCAGTTGACTTCTGACTGGACGACGTGTCGGAAGTCCGCCAGGTCGCGCCGCGAGTCCTGAAGAAGTCCACAATGCGGTGGACGAAACGTCGACTTAAACAAGTAAGCGATTTATAACACTGTATATCCGAAAACATTTTAATAATAAGGCATGCAACATAACATCGTTTTCATTAATATAGTGATCGCTTTAGTATTTAAAATCATCAAGTTGTAACATTGGTATAGGGTAATGCCTTTTTGTGAGGACGTAAAGCTAGGAATTACAGTTCAAGCTTACGTAAATTTAAATAGCTTAAAATATAGTCTTACTAAAAATTTTAAACAGTCAGTGCCCATGGAGGAGATTTTTTGTATATTGGTTGGGGAAAAAGTTTCTTCGCATTTTTTAAGAAAATTCAAAACATTTTTTAATATGGTTTATTTACATTTAACTAAAGTATGTAGGTACCATTTTGTTCGATAACTTTTTGCCATCTTGTAGGTAGGGACATGATCCCATTGCTATAGACATATTGGGACTTCTGATCAATATACCGCGACAAGTGGTTTTGGCAGTCCTCTCGTGATGTTAACCTGACACTGCCTAAAGAATTCTGAAGAGACCTAAACAGGTGGAAATCTGAAGGTGCAAGGTCAGGACTATACGGCGGATGCATTAACACCTCCCAGCCAAACTCTCTTAGTTTTTGCGGAGTGGCTAAAGATGTGTGAGGTCTAGCGTTATCATGATGAAAAACCACACCCCTTCTGTTGATTAATTCCGGCCGCTTTCTCTCAACTTCTTGCTTTAATCTCATCAGTTGTTCGCAGTAGAGTTCAGAATCGATGGTCCTGCCTGGTGGTAACAGCTCATAATGAATAATGCCCTTCCAATCCCACCACACACACAGCATCACCTTGTTGCGAGTTAACCCGGGTTTCGCCACAGTCTGTGAAGCTTGACCGGCCTTTGACCACGACCTTTTTCGCACGTTCTTGTCGTACGTGATCCACTTTTCATCACCAGTTATCAGCTTCTTCAAAAATGGTTCGGTTTCATTACGTCGTAATAAAGAATCACAAATGAGTACACGGTTCATTAGGTTTCTTTCAGTGAGCTCGTGAGGTACCCAAATATCGAGCTTTTTTGTGTACCCAGTTTTTTTCAAATGCGCCAAAACTGTTTTGTGGTCAATTCCTAGTTCTTCAGCTACGCCGTAACTACTGATATGCCGATCTTGCTCCACTTTTTCAAAAATGGCATCCATTTTATCCGTAATAGGGCGACCAGAGCGACGTGCATCTTTGACATCAAAATTTCCGGATTGAAAACGCTTAAACCAAATTTGTGCTACTCTCACAGACACTGCACTAGGTCCATAAACATCGCAAATTTTTTTCGCGGCTTGCGTTGCATTTTTACCTTTTTTGTAGTAAAATTTTAAAATGTATCGAATTTCTTCATTAGATTCACTCATTTTGACAGTACGAAAAACAAATGAGAATCACACATTTTCCTAATTTGAATTTGGAATTATGTTCTTTAAAATTTAAACTTTCAATGATACCAAAACCAGCCAGATACAAATAGTATAGCCAAGTGATTTTATTACAAGTTCATACATACTATAATGCGAAAAGACTTTTTCCCCGACCTATTAGTTTAATAGGATTCGTTACAAGGTTCACCAATCCAATTAAAAAACTTAATAAAATTTTCAAGATATATTTTATGATAAATAATGGACGCTTAACTTATAAAATTAATTTCAAATATGCTTGTCAATACATGAATATAATTTTACAAATACGAAAATTCTCACTAATTGACAGACAATTTATTGTTTTTTTTTATTTAATTACTTTCAGAAATCATAGAACGCCATGGTACCTATAACCGCTTAAATTTACATTCACAGGAAATTTTGGAAGGTTATGTTCAACTTCAGCAGCATGTAAGCTCACACTTAAGCACATTTCGCTATTCGATGTGTGTGAAAAGAATTGCGAGTAAAGAAGGGTCCTATATTAAAAGTACGAAGCCACATATTACGAACATTACATTACATGTGTAATGCTACGAATATTCTCAACAACCCTCACGCAGTAAGCTGTCATTGTGCATTGTTTTTTAAAGATTATTTTTGTTAAATTGACCGTGTTTACCATCCAGTTCGGTGTAACCGTGCTCATAAAGGGAAGATCCTAGCATAGCACGTTATTCCTTCGGGAATGTGGTGTATTGGACTAATATCATGACGGTAGATGTGTGGTATTAGCCATCCATGTCGGGTTTCATAAAAAAAAACATGCAAGACGATTTATTTTTGTTTGCATAAAAGGTATTATACATGCAATATATTTTGTTTGTTTAAACGTTTTTAAACTACTGGACTCTGATGACCAAACAATACATTTATGTTTGCATACCTTTGAATATACATATCTACTAATTTCTTTTTTATTCTGTTAACATAGAAAGGTAATCGAAGTAAGGGATTCCAAATGTCGAACTCAAACATTTAGCTATACACTTTTACACGCTTTTACATTTAGTTTACACGATGCAGCCATCACATTTAAAAACATTTTAAAAAAATACATATGTATTTATCATAATGAACTTGTTATTCTATCTTTCGTCACGAACATACACCGGGGAGTAAAATACTGATATGGCATTCTGTAGTCATGCATTGCCGAAAGTGCATGGGTGGGTAATTGAGCGTCTCACTCGCGAGTTTCTCCAGGCGAGTAGCAAGACAAACTTCGCTTTGCGACAATATGCCACTGCGTGAGAGTATTTGTTCTTCCGCGTTGTTTTGTTTTCGGAAGAACTCTGCTTTTTGTTTGCCATTTCGATTATGCTGTACAGGGACATAAAGGCTCCGCAAGAGAAATATTTTTCGGCAAAATGTGAGTTAATATATGGTACGTTTCGGCTCTCGCCGTAGTATATATTTAGGGCTGATTTTTCAATAGTCTGACAATCAGCCAGATAACTATTCGAATGTTTTATTGTATGCCTCCGCTTATTTATCAGTTATAGTTATTCCATACTTTTATTAGTAAGATTACAGTCAGACTATTATTGTGATAGAAGATATAATCAGCCGGTAGTGCCTAACCGTCTTTTGGCATAGTTAATATTGCTATCAGACCGTTAAGTACTATCTGAGGATTGAAAAATCGGTTAATTAATAGAATAGCCGAATATAGCAATGGAAAGACGGTACTTTTTTATATTTGATTGTAACATTTCACGTTTCAGCAAACGATGGAACCCACATTTGATATATTCGAAAATAGTGATGTTCCACACCTCATAATTTTTAAGAATCATGAGTATTTAAGAATAATAAAGATATAAAAAAACAAAAATGTGGACAATTCTTTTAACATTTTCGGAAGTCTATGGGCCTCATCGGCCCCCGCTATTATTTATGAGCCTGGCTTGGTTATATCGCGCTGTACATTTAATAATAATATAATCATCACTGCCTGACCATGTATTATAAACACACCGTCTATCCACAACTGGCCTGGTAAAAATGTTCACTATTTAATTACTATAAAACACACCTGGGTGCTTACACTGTCTGAAAGTATCACTTTGCACAAAAGGATACGACAACAGTACTAAAATTAACAACAAAATGACCCAACGCTTCCGAAGAACGGAGCCATAACATTCCCAAAAACTCTAAAAACCGAAATATAACGGAGGTGAATGGCAAATTTAGTTAGCACGTGAGGTCCGGCAATAAAGATCCCAGTAAAAGGGTGAATAAAATGTGGCGGGGACTTTACGATCTCGCCTCTTTATCACCTGCGACGCACCGCATTCTGGCGCGGGGTTATACTAATAAGAATATTCATATCCATTCCGCCACATTGTTTAATTGTTTCCTCGAAATGTTGTTGGATTACATCAACTATATGTTTAATACGATTTATTGCTAAATATAAAATGTTTAGAAAAAAATCGATAAACAATAAAGAAGACAATATTTAATCCCAAACATGTGCCACAGGTTTACCATGCCTGCACAGATCTTTTTTCAAAATAGCTCCTAGACCAATACAAGCCGCATCAAATGGTAATATAAGGTTATTTCCCAAAATCAGTACTAGTAACTTACGAAGAGGACGGTTGAGTATAGCACTGTCAACAGATGTGAAGTGTGGGTCGGAGGGTGCGGGGTTAGATCAGATTTAGAGAAAATGAGCAAATTTCGGGAAACATCGCCCAAGGAAAGGTTTAGTGGAGAAGGTTTATGAGGGTTGCCTCTTGTTAGCCCCGCTAGATCGATACCTGGCTGTTATATGGACATATTTTACAGTCTGCAGTTTTGAAAACGAATATATTAATATTGTTTACAGTCGAGTAATTTCATTAATACACCTGGTTTTCAGCAATTATTTTCAAACGGTTTCTTCTCTACATGAAGGACATTTTATTGGTTTTAATATTTAGTCTTGAATACATGTTAAATGACAAAAACATTAAAGCGTGTTTAAATTATTATAATAAAGAGGACGGTATTTTATGAAGCAGCATTCAGAATAGTTAACTTGTTACAATTTAAACATGCCATACAATGACGACTGGCGTAGGCTCAATTGTTGTTTCACACAATATCCAAATCTGGCCGAACCGTCAAACTGATAAATTATGTTCAAATAAAACATGCAAATAAATGAACCGCAACGAATTGTTCCCCCGTGCACTAATTACAAGCTGCGCTTCCCGTCTTATTTGGGTGGGGCATCAACTTTGATTAATTAAATCTATTAATGAAGTAATATTTTGAAATATGTTATTATCACGGTGTTTCCGATAATTGTGAAGTAAAAAAAACGGGTAGGCTCTAATATCTCCAGAAAGAATTTTTTTTCGTCGTTTAAAGCAGATAGGCAAGGTGATTCTGTTTGAATGTTCATTTTATTTATTTAAATTTGTTCGGTAGTCAAATTACACTAAGTTACTTCAAAAATTGATAGATCGTTCACACTCTGGTAGAATATTGAAAAAATCTTGTAGTGGTACGTTTGTCTAAGGCGCTCGGGCACGACAAGCAGACATATGTATATTTCTGTTAGAAAAACGTAGGAATGTTAGGAAGGTTTCTGAAAACATTTGTACTGGCCCCCTTTTCGACTTTGACATGTTGGTAACATTTTATTCATGAGCTTTGTCTTATAGTGTCACTAAATAAAGTGAACTCATACAGGTTTATTAAATATAACTAGACTTGGAAGGACATCACACCCACCGTCCTGATATTAGCCGCACACTGAAGGAATTAAGTGCCAGGTCCTTAATTTAAGAGCACGGCTACATTGAACTGGATAGAAAACGCGGACAATGTTTAATTGCCGTTTCAACAACATTTTATCGAATGCGATGGTACCACCCCAGGCAGGCTTAACCCTACCGCCTAGCAGGGGAATGGGATCTACAGTTTCACAACGATTCCGAACCATATTTCATATCGCAGTCGTAACGAAATGCACTTATGTACTTCAGAAATAAAAAGAAAGTGGCGATTAACGGAGCGGGGATTTGAACCCACCAGACATGCAAGGCAAGTCCTTGGGCTAAGAGCCGCTCTATCCATTTAGGTTGTCACAGATAGATCATCATAAACCACGCACGGAACAAGGCAGATGTCTCAAGTCAGCCGCAAGGTGACCTAGAAATTCTCGCACAGTTTAATAACCAGCAAATGTTTGCGCACGCTCCGGCAGCTTTAGCATAATTTCGAGAGCGTGAGGCGATGGAGCTAAGTGTGAGTATTAATTTTGTCGCGACGCTTCGCGTCACAAGCTTCCAACATGGCGGCGACTGGCACATTGCGGGTAGTATTAAAAGTTTTAAATAGTTAATTTGCAGATTCCGGCAGCTACGTAGAACGCAACGTTACACGCTTGCGCAGAAGTCCATTTTAGGATGCATAGAATGTGCGGATTGAACTGCGCAGAGGCAGGTGCCCGTTAAGGTTCTAGTTACTTGCCGGTGCCTATACCTATAAATATAGAGCGCTGTAAGTTAACTAAGCCATACTTTCGGTTGGCTGTGGCTGGTCTGCTGACTGCCCCTTACGGTCGTTATTTCATCACACATGACACGTTTTTGATGTCATAATTTTTTGACCGGCTCGTGGCATAGTGGCGCGGGGATTTTCCTTGACTACCAGAGGTCTGGGTTCAAATCCCCGTGCCGTTCATGCACCACTTTCTTTCTTTTTCTGAAAATAATAAGTGACTGTTTCGTGACGAATGCTTGCTGCTCCACGGTTGGGAATCCATTTAAAACTGTAGGTCCCCTACTGGTTGATAGGGTTAAAACCCGCCCGGGTTGGTAACATAGCACTGGACGAAAATATGGTCGATGCGGCAATGAAAGATTGTCCGTGTTTTCCATTCAGTTCAATGTAGTCGTATACATCAAGGGAAGGTCCTGGCATGGCACCTGATTATTTCGGAAATGTGTTCTATCATTACGGTAGTTGTCTAATGCCATCCATGCCAATTTAATAAAAACAATCACTATAACACATTTTTAGTCGTATCCTCAAAATGTAAGTCTTAGCCCCGATTGCACGAAGAGACGGCTGAGTTAATCAATGTTCAAACACGTCACTTTTAGTGATCCGCATAGAGTTCCTTCCATACTGTCCACACAAAGTGACGTGTTTGATCATGCTTTGACGTTGATTTTGATTGTTTGTCCTTTCGTGCACTCGGCCCTTAGTTTTTCATTCCAATAATTATAATTCATTGTTTGAACCTAAGTGAGTCTGTATTTAATAAATTCTGATATTTTTTAAATGTCTTCTGCATTTGACATTATATGTTCACAACGTATATTTTGACTAAAGCAAAAACTGTCACTAAAAATGATGAAATAATAATGCAAGTTAAATGTTTGTGTCCCGAGATGTAACAAGAAGGCTCTTAACATATAAATAATATAAAATCGAGGTTTTTCGAAGATTTACTAAGATTTCCCCTCGGCAAGGGATGCGATTCGAAAAACAACAAACTCGTCACGGGTCGAAGGGAAATGTCGCACGAGTAGGGCAACATTTGGCTCGTTTGCGAAAGCTTCTGTGTCGTTAACGACGTTAACATGGCAACCCTACGCCGCCTGCGGAAAAACATTCGTGAATTTTGTGGGCACAACGGATAGCTTTCCCGTATCTTAGTAGCACGTGTCGAATTGAAAACGGTATTCAATTTCACTCATGGAAAGTTCACAGGATTTTGGGTCTTGGAGAAAGGAGTAAAATACCCGTACTTGTTTCTATGAGGTTAAAAAGCTGTGATCTGAACTAATACCATATCGAAGCACCTTTGACCGCGGTTAGGTTCTGGATGGGTGACCATTTTCAACCGTTGAGGTTGGCCTTGGTTAGGATTTCACGTAAAACTGTAGGGCCCCTTCCTTACTTTCTAGGTAGTAGAGTTAATTCCGCCGGGGTCGTTACCATCGCATTGAATGAACAATGGTCGAAAGGGCGATGAAAATTGTGCGTGTTTTCCATTCACTTTAATGTAGCCGAGCAAAATAAGGAAGGTCCTGGCTTGGCACCATGTGGTGTGTTAGGATAATATCTGACGGTCAGTTTGGTATTAGCCATCCAACGAGAAAATAACCTCAAGAGGCAACAAACGCGCAGATTTGGCTAAGACTAGTCTCATCCTACGATCAGTACCCTTTGACTATGGAGGTGAAGAAATAACATACATTCTTCACCTCCATGGTTGACAGCCGCATCAGTCGAGACATGTCACTTGGGCGAGCACGGCTGACGCAAAAATGCCAACATGTGCGATTCTTTTGTGCAAAAGTGATTCCCGAAAGTGTAATTTTAGCAGATACCGTATAGGTTTTCATCTGTTAGTACGATAATACAGTTTTATCAAGTTATTTTGTAGATATTACCTATTAATATTTTATATGGACGATGCAAGACGATCCCGTCAACAGGTCGACAACTCACAAATCCGACCTGCTCTGCATACTGCAATTCTAAACCACGGAACAGTTTAACTAATAGGAAGAGCGATCAACGAGGTTGATTTGTGTATATAAATTGTGAATATTTTATACAAAACTTAAGAGAACAATGAAAACTGAGTAATCGAAAATTGTAGGTGTTAAAAAAGCCTGCAGAAAACTCCGTGATCCGTTACCTCCTAAGGAAACATTTTGAATCGATTATAGATTATTAAAAAAAATAAGGTTATTTGCGAAGCTTATTTCTATAATTCAGTCGATTTTCAAGTCGATTTTAGACACATATCACATTCCTTTACTGATATTTACATTTCTGTTATCAGTTAATTGTGTTTTACATTTAACTGATAACATAAACATCCCAAAAACCTAACGTGGTGATCCCACCTTTTTTCTCGAGTTTTTGTCATTCCAACTTGTGCACGGACGGTGCCCACGTTGCTGGTGTGTGCGCATTGTCCTTTCTCCGCGATGTAAACTGTCTTAATTCAACTGTAAAGACAGCTGTCTCTTTTACGTGTCAAATGAACTACAGAGAGAGAATGTGACAATGAGAAAATAAATGTGACAATTGTTTTCGGTAGTTTGAGTCCTACCCCTCCCGACGCGTCTAACCATGGCGCCATCTTGCCTCTTGAGGTTTTTCTCGTTGTAGCCATCCATGTCCAGTTACTTTAAGGTGGCCCAACCCGGCGGGACTAACTCATTCGCGGGCACGGTACAAAACCGTGCTGTCGCGCTCTGGGACCTTCTATGTTTCAAAGAAAAAGACAGGCTCCGTGATGAGGAAGATGCTAAATGTCCCCAAAAAAGACAATGTGCATTGTAACTGCACAGAAATAACCGTGTCAAACAATCAAGACCGTATTATGCGTTTATTAACACAACATGTGCTCTCCACAATGCGCGCGCAACGGTGCTCGAAAACGTAATGGCCGCCACGTTATTTACTCCTGCGCCGGCGCATTACCCATCCCTTGTGTGTCGCTCGTTGATTGGCTGCTCCCCACTCGGTCTCTCCTGATTGGTCCGCAGCAAGCGCACAACTTCCGCCGGAACTCGTGGCGCCAACATCATAGTGTATGATTTACGAAAATTTTAATTACAAAACGACTTATAGCTAAAAGTAAACCACGACCGCTGTAGTCCAAAATCTAACAGAAACCAAATAGATTTTAAATCTTGATTAAAGAAGCTATGTCTGATGACTAATCTTTTCAAGATGTTCTTACTTTATCATTGCATAATCCACCTCCAAAGTTATTGTATAAAACGCGCGAAAAATTCGAACTTTCGGACCTTATAACTTAGAAACCAAACACAATTTTACAATGCCAATAGTCGACATCTAGTTCGATCAAATAAAGCAATTTTGAGCAAAATTTTGGATCTCTGACAAGAAATATGGGCGTGATCTTCTTTCCCCTTTTGTATAGGGAGATGAGCGGGCTGGGCCACCTTAAAAAAATTTCACCGAGTGGGTTCCAGACCTAATTCTATAATAACCTCATTGTCATTAATTATGGCGTTTATGACGGAAACAACACTCAAGAAGTGGCCAAAGTAAATAAGAGTCGAAGAAGAAGTCGTTGAATGCTTGCAAGATACCAGTTTTTAAAGTTCCCGCGTTGTAAACTTTAAAAACTGAGTTGAAATTATAGAAAAACTGCGATTTCTATACGGTTTCATTTAAAAACGATGAGCATTTCTAAAGACAATTTGATTTTAAAGTAAATCAAGCTTTATGTTAATATTATTTTAACAAATTTCTTAAATAAATGCTAACAATATAAAAAGCGAGATTTGTAGTTTTAAGATTATAGCATGACTTTATCTTTTTTAAAGATGTATTGTCTTTATGAATAACAAAAAAAATATTCAACCATTTTTCACGTAAGTATTTAGTCCTGATTCTCCCTTAAAAGAAGGTTAATATTTTTTTTCATGTAGAACGCACGAAATATGACGTGGTAGCACCAAGAATTTAACGCCAAGGAAAATGATATGTATGCATGAATAATCGACCGTAAAGCAAAGACACATTAAGCAAAGAAAGAGCCCAGTAAAGATAACTACTTGACGAATATACTGCAATATATCCAAATTAGAAAGAGAAAGAAAGTAAGTGGTGATGAACGGGGCCGAGATTTGAACCCAGACCTCTGGCATGCAAGGCAAGTCGCCATCACAAGTCAAGCCGGTCATCACACAAGCGAATGCACAATACGAAAAAAAATGCAAATAATTTTAATCAAAACGAAAAATTAAATAAAACCTCCTTTATCAGGGCTGCCAGACTAGCCGGCCTACTGAAAACATCGAACGTGACCGGAAACTCGCTCGCGTGAATTTTCCTTCATAAGCCGGCTTAATTTCCCTGGATGTTTCGCGTTGAAAGCTTCACGATGAAAAGGTTTTGTATTAATTTAATACGAGGCAGCCATTCAAATTGAGAGGAAATGTAGTTCCGCGCGTGACTTCGACGGCGTGGTGCGCGGTGGTGGTTCAGTACTGGGAGACACATTCGGTAACTATCTAACGTGTTGTGTTGCCAACGTTGACGTTAGTTATCATGCCAGTACTGCCTCTGCTCCATATGTATTAGAAAGTTAGATTACAAAGCATGCATTTACAAAATTATAAAAAGTTGGTTATATGGATTAGTAATATAGATGGTTTGATGCGCTTTACATGCTTTTGAAGATCTTTCAAACGTACGTACCTTAACGTACCTACTTTAAATTATGTTACCTAATGTTTATTTGTATATCACATCAGTGTTTAATTATCGTTCCGAAAATTTACTTTAGTTGCGTATGTCTGTGTGTGTTTATGCTTTTCGTTTATAAGTCTTTTTTTTATATAGTCTCGTTTTTTAATAGTTTTTAAGAACATTTATTTTTTAATGTTTAACTTCTACTACTCTATACACTTTATTTTTCGGTAGGGTTAGTTGTGAGATATTCCTTTTTAGCGATAAGCTCGCCCTTTACATGTATGTATCAAAGAGTAATTAAATAAAATATAAATAAACAACGTGACACAAATATGGTCGTTCCTAACAACAAAATGTTTGCACGCACGAAATCAAGGATGTTATGTGGATTTAGTCATGTTCGTGGAAGCCAAATAACAAAGCCTAAGTCGTGCAATATTGTCGTAGCTGGAATGCACAATTAAGCATCATCAGCATTTTTATAACATTTGTCAAGTCGTTTTGCTTGGTTAAACATCTCCTACTAACTTATTAAATGAGTTTTTTTTATTTGAAGATAAGTCAGTATTCTAACAATATTGTAATAGGCCACTGCCTGATTTACAAATCTTCACAATTTTTTAATTGTGTTGCTTAGCGACCGAGAGCGGTTAGGAAATCTGTCATTTAAATACTCGTACCTAAACGTTTTAAATTTTTGCCAAAAGATACTGTTTTCTTTACCATTTTTACTTTCTTGTGAATGAATAATGTATATCTTTTTTTTAAAAGAAAAAAATCAAAATCAGACAGTATGTGTTACTTAATTTTTTGTTCATAGTGTATAAAATTCGAAATATGACAGCTAGAGACGACGTTAACTAACTAACGTCGGCGATGAACGGTAAGTTACGGAATGCCTGTCCTATTCTCACAAGATGATAACATAAAAATAATAAAACAAAATTGGATCTCGGTAATTTACTCTATCTAAAAACCAAATATTTCGCTGAGGATCGAACCCGGATTTCCCGAAACGTAATCCACCACATGCACCAGTTAAGTAATCATGCTTTCAATTTTTAGGGAATCTTTAACGAGGAATGACAAAATTACATCTTGGTTTTCGAATACAGATTACTACACCGGCTAACCTACTATGACGACGTTAGGGTACCTAATTAAATCAATGAGTTAGAGTTGTGGCCACAATTCGAATTCAATTGGGATACTCTACAGCAGCACGACATCCCTTCACCGAAGGCATAATCCTCACGTGACCACTCACGGGATCACCGCGATATGTCAACATTACAAGGAATGTACGACTTCATGCACTTTCGGAGCATATAGAGTTGAATCCCGAGTTTAGAGGAAATGTAAGAATATCAAAAATAAGTTTTTAAGATAAATTGTTCATTTAAAACAACTAGTTTCACAATTCAGTGTTCATCGTGTTCTTTGATTTCTTTCGTTTGAATTTACTTGATTAAAATTATTATATTTATAAAATTAATGTTTATGATGATGAATTTAACGAATGAATCGTTACCCGACTTGATACCATATTGCTAAGCCAGTCATCAAATGCTCCAATATTTATCGGTGGTTTCATTTTACCTCAAAAAGAGCCCTTATAGGATCACTTCGTTGTCAGTCTGTCTCACAAGACCGTTTTTCTCAGGAATTTGAGGAGAAATTAAGTTGAAATCAATTACATTAAATTTCTAAGTTTATGATTCCTTGGAGCTCGGTGTAAAAAAATTAAGTTTCCAATTCAAATCGATCAAAAAACTTCATAACTTATCATCACTCGCAAATAAATCCAAACCTATACGGTAGTAATGTACCGAAAGTAACGAAATTTACACACAATGTATGCACAAGTAAAATAAAAATCGAAAGGAGTTAATTCGTAATTATATCATATGCAAGAAAATAACCAATTTGTACGGAACCTGCGCGAGTGAGACTAGCACTTGTCCGGGTTTTTCATTACGCTGTAAAAATATTATCAAATCTTCTGTATTTGAATGTTTTATGTTGTAGCTACCCATGCCAAAAGACGTAATTAAATCAAAGGAGTCAATGCTTCGCCAGGATCCCCCAAGCCCAGGATAAGGCAAAGTTGGGTAACTTGTTGAATTAAATCCCGAATTACATCCGACATGTGTATTTAGATGGAAAACTAAATATGGCGGCCAGCGAAGCCCTCAGATGAGGGTAGTTTCGATGCTTCAATAAGGGTGGTTTTGGATCATATTGATTTATCGTTTCACGTTTGTCTTTGAGCTAGTTGTTTGAAATGTTTCGGTATTCAATGAAATTTTGAAAGCCTTGATTATGTCAAGTTACATAAGGGATACGTTTCAAGCGTCAATAGGCCACTTCAAGTGACCTTTCCCCGACCTTCAAGTGAAAACTTTAAAGCTTCATACGTGATGCAAACTTTTTACTAGTCCTTTAATTAAGTAACTATTTGACAATTCCATTGATGTACTATAAATCATGTTTTATTTTGTATTTTTTATTTTATTTTATTTTTATTTTATTTGGGAAATCAACAGCGTGTTACATCACAAGTTAACATAATACATGAGCTAAAATATGTTGCCAATTACAGATTTCCTCTAATATAAACAAAGTAAAAGTAGACACCAGACACAAATTCTGGTTAACTATAGAACGTTCATTGCAGTAAGTTGTATTTAAATTACATAGGTAATAAGCTAATTGCTTAAATTTAAATGATACATATTCTTTCTAGACGACCTTGTGCTTGTTTAATGTGTGAATGTGAGTGGGTGTTTGTGAAAGAAAGGGCGTGAGGGTGTGAGGGTGTGTTAGGGTGTGCGAGGGTGTGTTAGTGTGTGTGTGTGTGTGTATGTGAGAGAGAGAGGGAGGGTGTGTGTGGGTGTGTGAGTGATATGTGTTTTATATTTATTTGTTTTCTGTATCTTTTAAGATATTTAGTATTTTTATTTTAAACTCTCTTTTTGTGTCTATAAAAGGGTCAACATCATTAAAGATACGATTGTACTTATTGAAGATTCGAAACATGACCGAATTTTGAACGTAGTAATATGCAAAGTACATTGTCTTTAAGGACTCAATATTTTTAAATGGTTTGGCAACTCTCATAATAAATCCCAAGTTCTTGGATGCTTTATCTGCAATGGCATCTATGTTTTAGGTAAACAGTAGCTTTGTATCCATTATTACACCTAGATCACGTATAGTTTTAGTCTTCGAAATTTGAATGTTGTTTAATGTGTAATCAAATACTATGGGATTCGATCTGCGGGTGAATGTTATGTGCTGACATTAACTAGCATTTACATTAATTATATTGACAGTATAATAATCTGAGAGGTCATTTAGTTCTTTTTGAAGTTGCAATAATATATAACTTGTACCACCTTTTTATCATCCGCGTACATTGAGTGCTTAGCATCAAGTATACATTTGCCTATATCAAAAATGTATGAATTGTAGAACAAAGGACCGAGTAAGGAGCCCTGCGGTACTCCTGAGGGAGTGGTGATGTAGTTTGATCGGAAACCCCCTATAACAACAGCCTGAGATCGATTTGTCAGATATGATTCGACCCATCGGAGCAAATCACCATTTATTCCTAACGATTCGAGTTTTAGGATCAAAATGGTGTGATCTACACGGTCAAATGCTTTTTCAAAATCCGTGTAGATCACATCAACTTGCCCACCCCGTTCCATGTTTTTTGTGATGTAGTTTGTAAATTGAGCCAGATTTGTAGTAGTGGACCGACCTTTCAGAAATCCGCGTTGACCGTCCGACATATGTTTACAGATAGTAGTATAAATTGCATTAAAAACTACTTTTTCTAATAATTTACTGAAAATATTAAGAATTGATATTCCACGGTAATTTTTGATAATTCAATTGTTGCTCTGTGTTTCATATTTTATTTTGTAATCTGACAATTCTATGGATTATTATCACCTCTATTTTTGTATTTTACTAATGATTACTTTATTTGATTTATTTAGTTATAAATTAATAGAAGATATATTTAAATACTGCATTAGGTAATATTAAGTGTTAATTTATAACTCCGTTTAGTAATAGTTTTTAACTCTAATTTCAGCCTCTTGACATGGAAAAGATTTTGACGACTCCGAGCGTTCCTTACGTATCTCAAAGGAAGAATTATATGCAATACAATCATAATGAAACTTCAACTTCAACTTCATAATGAAGACTTCAATGTAAAACTTGACTTTGTATTGTATGTATTGTATTGTGTACTTGTCAAAGCCAGGAACCATACGCATACTAATTATGTAGATCGATTTAACATTTTTGAGTCGACTTATTTATAACTTGGCTAACTAATCGAATGGAAGCAACTCCGGACGCGGTTCTGTTTGGGTGACCGTTTTCGTCAGCTGGGGCTGGGTGTGGTTCCAAGTAAGACTGTACGTCTCCTTCCTTAATTACTAGGTAGTGTGGTTAATCCCGCTCGGTATTATCGTTGAATGAGAGATTGTTGAGGGCCCTGGCATTACACTTAGTTCTCATGTTGTGTGCTAGGCTAGTATCATGAAAGTAGGTGTGTTATTAGACATCCATGTCCAGTAAAAAAAAAAAATTGTAGGGCAAAATGGTTTACGAAAAGCCGGACATAATGCCATAAAGCATTATTTGACATCCAACGTTAGAGACGTGGGAGAGGTGCGGTGAGGCGGGCAAAACTTTCAACACACAATTTTTTAGGGAACCCTAGATGAGCAGGTCAGACTTGCACTGGTCGGTTTTGTCCAAGGAGATACTAATCAGAAAACAGAGAAAGTATTAACATCCTAATTCACAACAAAAAGATTTAGTCGTCAAATCTATCCCAACAATCCCTAGTTCCAGCAACTCAAACAATACTAATATTCTGGGAAACCAGTAAGTAAGGTACGTCCAAGGTAACTTTCCTTATAAAAATACAAGAGGAAAGTTATCGTGATGCCTCCCAGGATTCGCGAAACATGCTACGGAGAAAACCTCGTGTGTACAAATCCACCCGTCTAGGCTTCAATTTGTAGGACAGACACCTGTCAATTCCCGCATTATGGAGTACTCTCATTTCACTTCCACGAATATTCACACGAATGCGCGAGTGTTCGGCGAACGTGTAAGTTTCGGGGTACCTAGTCGAGCGATTGAAATGATCTCCTATTCTTGGAATTCCGTGCTCAGGACAGGCCTACTGATGCAGCATAACTAATTCAGCTTCCAACAAACTGAATAGACAAGATAACGTAGATTAGTGAAATCCGCATCGCAAATGTGGACGTCTTTATGGCAAGCTGGATGAATGCATGTCGCAGGGACGTTTTGCAAGAAATATTACTAATAATAACGTTTTGTGCTGCGTGAGTTCCGATAATTAAAAATAACAAAAAGGGTCCCGTGCATTTCTGCATGCGCATGTCGGAAAAGGTAACCAAGGCATTTGTTTTTCGTGGTTCGGATTGTAGGTTTCACTGTAAGTCTCGTTTCAGTATCTTTATTTCCTCCATAAGATTAGAAAGAAGGTCCTGGCATGGCAGTTCTAAACAGGTGTGTTTGCGCTTATATGATGAAATTGGGATGTATCCATAAAGCCTTAATTTTAGATACGTGTTGGAATAATCAAGATACATTGTTTCGTTCGCATCTGTACCAAATGGTCATCTGTATGAGTGTAATGAATCAAAGTTAATATATTGTAATAGCGATATGTAAATGAATATAAAACTGCGGGTAAAGCACGTCATGACACAGGATTTGGAAAATGATAATGGCTCGATGAAAGCTTCTATAGTGGTATAGTCGTTTGGCGAAATAACGAACAGTGATTCCAGAAATGAGAATAAAATAGTGTTTTTATGTGACGGAACATGGATATGGACTAGAATACCAAACCTACTGTCATGATATTATTCCAACACACCTTATGTGAACTAGGAGCCGGGCCATGATCTTTAATTAAAAAGCTGGAAAACACGGACAATTTTCATTACTGCTTCGACCATCGTTCGTTCAATGTCCAATTACATAAAAAAACCTGCAGAGATAAATTAATTATGAAAAGAGGTACCCAACGATCCCCATGGACTATCGAACTTCATCAACTAAAACGAATTTAAAGTTAAAATCATTATATAGTATAACAAAATATATTAAATTAAATAAATAATATATTATTATAAATATATAAAATATATAAAAATAAATAATATAATATTATTATTATTATTAAATTTTATATACACTAGCAGCTACAAGCTGATGCGTGTATTTAGATTATTGAGTGCACTGTATTAATATTTTTGCAAGTAAAGTTTTTTTTAAGTTTAGTTTTTATTTATTGCTTCTCGTTTTTGATATTTGTCCAATTTGTTTTTAAAACTGTTCACTGAGTTAGCACTGTCACTTCTTCTGGCAATTTATTCCAAGTGTCAACAACTCTGTTAGATAGGACGTGCTTTCTCGGGTTTGAAGTAGTATTATTGCGGTTAAGTTTGAAGGAGTGTCCTCGAAGTCTCTCATTAGTATTTTTTGTATACATTGATTTAAGACTCGGTACATCGTAGTGTTCAGTCAGGATTTTGTAGGTCTCTATTAGGTCTCCTCGCTGCCTTCTTTTTTCTAATGTAGTAAGACCAAGAGTGTCAAGGCGATCTTCATATGATTTGTGCCTGAGGAACAACACCATTTTTGTTGCGCGTCTCTGAACCTTTTCCAATATATCTATATCCTCCAGCAAAAGATAAAACAGAAGATAACGATTTTTGTATCTGTTCTGTACCGGCCCCTGTGTTACTATGTTAAAATAAATCACCGCCTGATCAGGTAAGTGAGTGATTAAATCTGACGTTTAGTTGCATTTTGCACCAGGCTGTCAATGGACAAATTATTCGGCCAAGTGATCCGAAAATTACCAGTTAGCATGGTCCGAAATGCAACTAAACGTTGACTGCATGGCTCACTTGACTATTCACCCGGCGGGTTAAATTGCCATGGTCTAAGATGGTTTTGAAAAGAAAACACCCAGACGGAATTTGAAGACGAAAGAGAACGGAGAAAGTAGGAAAACGACCCTAAAAACAATAAGAATTGGTTCAATAGGTTTAAATACACAGACAGAATAATAAACAGAACGTGGGCTTTAAATCAACATCACCAATTTCGATTTTAGAAAGCTGTTAGGATAGAAAAAAAATTATTATTAACAAACCTGTCACTGCTCGTCAAATTTATGATACAAACCTGTCACTGAATAATTAACTTTTATTTTCCATGTATTTTTAAATACTTTTCCAGTTAATTCCTTTTTTAAAACAAACCTTCAATCTGTGTGCGCGCAGTGCATTTACTGATCATCACTATGTGGGTTAGTTCTGCAGATTGTCAGATTGAATTCCGTCGTTTCCTCGCTGCTAAAAACCGGGGCATAGCCTGACCGAACTTTAAGGTGTCTCTTCCCGGCGCGCCTAACTCATTCGCGGGTACGGTACAAAACCGTGCTATTGCGCTCTGGGACCTTCGCTGTTTCAAAGAAAAAGACAGGCTTCGTGATGAGAAGGATGCAACATGTCCACAAAGGAGACAATGCGCATAGTGTTTGATTTGGTAAGATTTACGAAAATGTTTATTACAAAACGACTTATAGCTAAAAGTAAGCCACGACCGCTGCAGTCAAAAATCTAACAAAAACTAAATTTATTATAAATGTTCATTAAACAGCTATGTCTGATGAGTAATCTTTTTAAGATGTATACATTTAATCGTTGAGTTATTCACCTCCAAAGTTATTTTATAAAACGCGCGAAAAATTCGAACTTTCGGGCCTTATAACTTAGAAACCAAACATAATTATATAATGCCAGTGGTCATCAGACATCTAGTTCGATCAAATAAAGCTCTTTTGAGATTTTGAATCTCTGACAAGAAATAAGGGCGTGATCGTCTTTCCCCGTTTGTATGGGGAGTTGAGCGGGATGGCCCACCTTAAATCCCGAAGCATCTCACTCGGTGTGCGCACATGAGAGCGCTCGCGCCATAGGGCCGCGAATATTCGCATGCACTACGCCTCGCGATTATGCAAAATCGGCTTAATCGCGTTACGGGACGCGCGTGACTCTTGAGCGGCGAAATATGTTTCACGCTTCATTTCATTACGAGCGTGCCCTTAATTAGGTTATCCTGCGAATTAACGCACGGAATTAATTTTCCGTTTCCAATGTCACCGAAATGCGTCGACACGCTGTGTGTTTTTTTGTGTTGGCATTGTCTGGAATATTAATCAACGAGTGGGAAAATTTAATTTGGAAAATAACAAAACTTGTATGTGTAGAATAAATTGTAAATTGTGATGAGAATTATTTGGCATGGCATGTTGCTTATTTGCTTAAGTTTGGGATGGTAAAACCAATTTTGTAGTCCATTTTTTTTCGGCTTTTCCCATATTTAACCGTACTACTGAACCATAAAGTAATTGAGCGTGATGGTAACTAGACATCAGTTGATGGGAAGAATCAAACTATACAAAGATACAAACCGTATACAAATCGGATAAGTCGTTCTCCCAAATGGCAGGAAATATTTTTATATGGTTTATTGAATGAATGAATGAATGAATAAATTCTTTATTGTGCAATAGAAAACAAGTACAATTACAAAAACAATTCGAAACAACAACAAAATTGCACAAAGGCACTTATCACTAGAAGTTTAACGATTTATTGATGATTTAACAAACAGATATTTTTTAGACAACCTTGTGTTGATACAAAGATTGGTACAGTTACAACATTTAAAATAACTGGAGACTGGCACGTCTGATTCGCACGCCAAAGGTTCTGTACAAATTTGTTTTTGTTGTGGGATGTAACTACAAAATAAGGATTTTCTGATTTTTTCCTTTGCTCGCGCTGTGAAACCTTGCGTCGTGCCAAATTTTATAATACTACTAAGGTAATCGGGAAATACCCTATAGGTAAAAACATGCCGCAGAGACATTGACATTAATTTCCACTTAATACCTCCACGCGTTCCTGAGAAAAAGGGTCATGACGGACAGACGGTCGGATCCACAACGAAATATGTTTTACCTTTCTAAGAACGGAACCCTACAAAATTAAAAAAATCACGATCTCAAAATGTTCACTCGGTTTAAAAACGACAAATGTTTGACATGTAACGCAACATGGGTCCTTGCAGCTAGCAAACGTGTTACGCCGGTGTATTCCCTGAAATATTTTTTCATGTAAGCAGCGCAGCGAGGAGGCTGTAAATTAGGTGCCTTAAGAAAGCAGGGGAATTACCGTCGGGGGTCCTATAAGCTTAATATACGGGTCTCCTAGGCGGATAATTTAAGGCAGGGCTATGCGCCGTGCGTCAGTTGCCTGCCAGCGGGCGTTCAGGGACCCGGGTAAGTAAATTAACTACCGAAGCATCATTTTTAAGATAAAATATATTGTCCAGGCACAATAAATTATAATTTTGCTACATACTTTTTGCCACGTAAAGCCTTTTTCTTGTCGGTCTTTCTTCGTCGGTGGTTATCCAGGTTCTCTGAAAATCGCAATTTTGTAATCTAAATTCGTAATGGATTCGTAAATCCAAGAGCGTAGAAAAACATAAACGGATAGACGTAATATCTTCCCTCACATGTTATAAGCGGCAACTAGGGATTTGTCAGTCGGGATTCGAAATCCATGTAGGTGGCCTTTAAGTAAGGCAGGGGCCTTACTTACTGGGTGTTTTTTATGGCGCACACCAGGCCATCATAAAACAGGGCGCCCGACAATGCCCATGGGCTTTCGTTCTAGCACGAGGGCTGCGAAAACCATGCCGGCCGGCCAGGTGCTTCTTCACACCTTTGGTTTGAAGAACCCCAGGATATACTTTGAGGGAAATACCTCGGCACGGAGTGCAAACCATACTTTATTGACCCTATAGATAAAGGATCTTGAGTATAGAATCATGCATTTTGAAAGTTAATAGTTTTAGAGAAGTTACATCGGTTTTTTAAGGCCTTATTTTTATATTCGTATCATATCATAAATAACTCTTACTCAGGGCATTGCTTCTCATTCGAAAGGAAATGGGTTCAACCCCCGCCCCGTTCATGCAGTACTTTTTTCTCTTTCGGATAGGTGGAGCTTAAAACGATTACACATGCAAAATCCGAGTTGCTTCACCTCAATTATCAAACGGCGAGGCGATGCGACTCTGTCTTACTGAGGCTGGACTGTTATATGCCAATCCATCAGTGATGTATCTTCAGCCACAACGAAAGTTTGTTTGGGGATGTTTTACCTGAAAAAAGAAAGATACCATAATGCATAAAATGTTTCAAGCTCTGCTCGCTTAAATGTCAAGTGAACTTAAAATAGGACACGGCCAATTATTCCAGTGCTTTAAGCACTAAACCAAACACTTAGATCTGGTTTTGTCACAGCGAAATTATTGACGTTACTATAATAATAAAATAATTAAAAACTCCCAAGTTGTAGGTTTGAGGAAAATAACTCGCCGGCAGACAGTTTCATACCCTAGCGGAGCAATAAGGAATGCAAGCACCATCAATATAAAACCAAGTACTATCAATGGGAGTACCTGTAGAACAGACTGAGCGACCCTACAATCAGTATATGGCTCGGACACTTCAGGCCAACGGGGAGTTATGGATCTTCAAGAAAATATATATCGATATATAGTCGAATATATCGAGTCTAAGGACGCCAACAGGTAAATATTTGGCTACAGTATCATCTAATTTGTAAAGTATTTGCACCGGTAACAAGAAGTTTATGTAATGGTATGACTTCTCCCATTTTTGCGATGCATTTTATTACACAGACAGTAAGTTACTTTTGAGAAATAATAGTTGCAGCCAAAAAAGGGTATAAATACACTAACGTTTAAAATAATCTACTCACAATTTAAGGGGCGTTTCCCCATTTCAGGCGGTGTTAAAAACACCAGGTAATTCACACCAGGCAGCTGCATAACACGTAAGGTCGACGAGAATTATTAAGGTCTACTCTGTGAAACGGTTGACACAGATTTTAGTTGACTCAAAATGTCCTAAATTGTAGTGAAAATTGTTTTTGATATGTATAGAATAAACAACGAATATTCTATTGCGTTCCGATTCCCCCGCCCGTTATTTTCACAGTAAGCAGTTATTTCTAGTTTTTTTTCTTCAACTAATGTATCCTTGCTTTATGGCCGATTCTACATCTATTCCTGTTTAGTTCATACGATACGTCTGTATCATCGTATTCTACGAGTATATTGAAAGGTCTTTTGCCTACTTCCCGTTAAAAAACAGTCTTTGATTTTGGCCTGTCAGTGTGTGACAGATTCGATTCTTAATCCGGTGCTAGCAAAATTCGGGGATTATTTGCCAGAAAAGATAGGCTGCTCTATGTTTAATGTGCCTTTCGATAACTGTCGATTTAAGGGCCTCGCAAACGTGAAGACTCCACGACACCGAGTAAGAGTCCGAGTTCTAGTTGGTACCACTAGGTAGAGTTATTTAAGACGCGTCGGCGCCCTGATTCGCCGGCATCGGCCAATTATAAACGCCTGAAAGAACTATTCGTTTAAAAAAACAACTTATTGGCATATTACAAGCAAATATTAAAAGGAAAATGGACATTAAGGGAAGTACCTAATTAAAATTATTCTAATAGTCCTGGATATTTATTGTAAATATTACATCTACCGCCATTATATTAGCCCAGCACATCGCGTTTTCGATGCCAGAACATCCGAATGGGCTCGAAACAGTTAGTTTTAAAATAAATAAATCCGCAGTTTCCGTCTGTGACTCCCCACAAACATAATAACAAATTTTCATGCGACAGGCGACTGGTGCCCCCCTCTACGTGCGGAACGTCAATCTCCATCGGGACCTTGGCCTTCCAACCGTAGCCCAACACTTCAAAGAAGCCTCTACCCGCTACTTTGAAGGGATCCCTTCCCACCCGAATCCGCTGCTCGTGAAGGCGGCAACGTACGCCACCTTCCCGAGCATCCGACCCATCCCACCGCACAGACGTCGCCCTCGTCACGTCCTGGTCGACCCAGACGACGAGACGACCGTCCTCAACGCGGCCCTAGCACCGCCACCATGTCCTTCCCGCTCCCGTCCCCGACTCAGGACGAGCAGGCCCCGCTGTACTTTCAGCAGGTTCCGGCACGTCCCAGGTCGCTTCTCCCCGACACGCCCCAGCGCTCCACGCAACGTCCCTTAGTTGCACAATACACCACACACACTTTTCAGGCTCGTGCGCCTTCTGCGCCCGCCAAACGACCGGCTATCCTTTTTAACGCCGACAGGCCAAAGGACATTAGGGGGGTGTTTTAGTGGGTAGGTCTGGCCTAGGGTTAGGTTAGACTCGCCAACCAGTCCCACATAACCTGATTCCGGAATCAGGTATGCGTAAAGCATTTCACCTCCCCAGCCTCTTGCAGCCTCCGCTGGGCTACAAGGAGGTTCGAAAAAAAAAAAAAAAAAAAACATAATAACAAACTACGTATACGTGAACATTTATTACAAATTATAGTTAAATGTCAAATTAGATATTGTGATAATATGATAAAGCGATCGGCGCCTAAATATAATATAAGTTCTTGATGTAATATATTTCAAGTTGTCTTTTATAGAACAACCTACTTTGACCTACTGAGCGAGAATTTAAGTCGAAGTAAGGTAGGTATCCCACATGGGACTTCTTTAAATATTCAAAGTCGCATACAGGGAATTACTGAGCACTAGTATGTGTCGGTTGACGAGTAAATTGCAAAGCATAAACCACTTCAGTCGGTATTTCCTAGAAATTTACACATAAGTGTACATTTAATGAATACTACAGTATATTTGCTATAAAGTCATTCTGAGACGTTATGTGCTAAGCCTACACAACCTTAATGTCTAATTACTATATATAACGAATAGCTTCACACAGGGGCATCCACTAGCTCATCCATGGTTTCGAATCCAAAAACTGTAGGTCCCCTACCCTACTAGGTGGAGGGTTAAGTCGCCCGGTTTGATACAATTGCATTGGTTGAGAAGATGGTCGAAACGGCAACAAAAAAATACCGTGTTTTCCGTCCAGTGAAATGTAGCCGTGCCGTCCTGGCATGGCACCAAATTCCTTCGATAAGTGATGGGTTAATATCGTGACGGTGGTAACTGTCCATGACGTAAAAAAACTTACTTACGAGAACGTTATCTAAATCAAATTGCACTCAACACTAAATACCTGTATTGTCATGACGTCAAATTGTTAAAAATCAACATATTAACTAGCGTGCTATGGAATGTTCCCAAAATGCAGACCTAGGAAGAAATTGCAGGGTTTTACCTGGCATTTAACATTCAGACATGGTTTGGGCTATTTTTATAGAGTGTGACAATGTTGTTTGGTTAAAAAGCTTATGCTAATAAAAAAATTCATAGCAGCTCCTTTCATGCAAATCTTGGCTTGGCACCCAATTGGAATATAAAACTTGATTAGCAGGTCCGATATTAAGTAGTAAGCAAGTAATATTTATTTCCCATGAACAATAAAAAGTATATTTTTATAGAACTCATTCTCACTTAGATCTCAAATTGTTTTGTAGCCGAATTTTACAAACCTACTTTGTAGTTCTCTGTACCGAACTGGGCCTATTTTTCACCCTTTGTTTATCGGGATTACAGCATATCTTAAAGAACGAACGTACAGCCTCTCTGTTAGTCACATTGTGGATTAATCCCCAGAAAACAAAAGCAAAATAGAAAAAAAATAACAGAGCAGACTCAAAAGCGTAAAACGCAAATAATTGGGATGTTCAAACCGAAAATAACAGGTCGGGGAACATTAGTTCGAGCGGCCGACAGACCGACAATTAAAAAAAAGGGCCCAGGTAAAGCCGGGACCCGATCGGCGAAATTCGATCCCGACTTTTTGGAATCGGTCGATGACACTAAAATGTCTTACAAGGTCTTAAGTCCACAATACGGTTTACAAATTCCAACCTTGTCGCATTGTAATAAATTTGAAAGTGAATTGAACAGTTCGGCACGTGTTTGGTTAATTTATAACGGTAATAAAGAGGATATTTAAGGGCTGGTGCAATAATCAGCTTTAACGGGGTGATTTTACGGTTTAAATTGATAAGAGAAAATAGGCAGATGGAGCTTGAGTCTATAGAAAAAATGCACACTATAGAGATTGCCATATACATGGAGATCGACGATCGTCGCCCTCCGTGACCATACATCGCGAACACAAGTATTCAGGTACAATGCATGATTTGTTTTTCGTGTATTTTTTACTTGTTCGTACTAAGAAGTACTAAGCAAGTACGTAGAAATTTCTGATGAAATGTGGAACCTACATATAATTGAAAACTCGGTTATTTTGGAAATGATATGTACGTTCTAGTATGTACAACCCTCAAAGTAACATGGTGTAAAAATGAACCAAGCCGGCCGGCATGGTTTCGCAGCCTCTGTGAAAGTTCGAGAGCCCATACTTACTTCGGGCGCCTCTTATGTGAGGTCCTGGAGTGTGCCATATGCCAGCCACGATTAACATAAAGCCTTGCTTGACCGCAACAAAAATAGCTTATTCTTCAACGGTTATGATATAGTCTGTCAGTAAAACACAAGAAACCAAAATTGTTGTTATTTACTCCCGAAATACGATCGCCAAGTTAGTTCCCGCCAATACAAATCTTCGACGTCTGTGACTATAAGTAAATATACTTTTTCTTACTATGTTCGCATGATTGGCGAAATCTCATTATGCGCGCTGAATGGAACGTATTCCTTATTCCATCTACATATCTTCGAAAAAGCATAAAAAACATTGAACACAGTACTCTCTTATCCAGATAGTTTGAATACACTCGTCTGTGGAACACAAAAGACTGTCTTGTCGATGGCCTGTAAGAATAATTGACGGCATAAAATAAATTCATTTCGGACGGTCCATAATCTGTACTTTCAAAGGGAACTAACTCAATGGTGGAGCAGGCATCCTGTACATGGCGGGTTGTAGCATGTGTCGAATTCTAAAGATTTTTCCGTGGATCGAGTGAACTGAACCTTGCAACATCTTGAACTTGAGATATCATTCAATGTTTCGGAAGATTTCATTGCGAGCACGTGCGATGTTCGTTTGCAACATCCCAAAAAACCTAGCATATGTTTTTAGATCTACCTACGTGATCTACACCGTTCGCTGCACACATTTAGTTACCGTTCGACGACCTTCGTCGCTGACGGCGAAACATGTCAGCCAGCACGGCATCGCACACCGAAAAACCATAAGTTTTCAAAATAAACTTTACTGTTTGTAAATAAGGCTTATGATTAGGTACGATCTGTTTAATATTTTATTTTATGTTTTATATTTTTTTCCAAAATTAAAACATTTTGTGAATTGTGCAACACGCTGATTTCATCCACTTATGTAGGTATAGAAAAATATCCATGCCCGCCTCGGGGATAAAGTACAAAGATAAGCAGTCAGTTTTTCCCCGACTATTATTTATATAGATAATTTAACGTCATATTTTTTAAGAAAGATTAAACTTATTTACACTTATAAACTACATTGAAATTTTGTGCGGAAGACAGAAGACCCTAGAAGATTCATTTTAAAACAGTTTATTAGTGATTTAACAAATCTTCTAAAAATGAATATGGAAATACTTTTGTAAATGGAACATGATATCTTTTTTATTTCACCACAGTCGGGCATGTCAAAGAGATACAAGAATCAGGGCCTTTGGCCTATGGCCCCTGAACCGATGCATGTTAACTGATTCATGTCTTAAACGACACAAGGAAACTATTGTTGTAATTGAACCTAATCAATGTAGGTATTATACTTTTTGTAGAATCGCCAAAAACCTAAACATCGTCCAAACAACCGGTTGTGTGGGCATTTTGTTAAAAGGGGTATACCTCGCTTCGCTCGATGGACACACGAATCTCCAAACCCTAGGGTTCGTCAGCGTAGAGCGTGGGAGCGGTCGCCGCCTAATATTTACAGACCCTATCTTATCTTCGGTCCGTCCGTCTGCCGTAAGCCGATGCAGCTGCGTAGATTCTTCGAATAATATTATTTCGAACTGTATATGAATATTTACTTCGAATATCAATAAAGATGCCAGATAGATAGGGTCAATATATGCATGTGTTACGTCAGTAACAGCGTTCTAATCATAAAAATAGGTGACGGTTTTTTCAATAGCTATTTATTATTAATACTTCTATACTTATAAATATATCTAGTGGTGGATGAAGTAAAACACTGGTTTGTCTTTTAGGAATTGTGTTTTCAATAATTTAAAGCACTATCTTGATATAACTAAGCTGTTTTCATAGCTTTACATTCTGCACCAACCATCACGCTTAGTAAACATCGATTGTCAAATAAAAAAAACTTAAGGAGACAAAAAAATGTAAATAATCAAACGAAAAAATCAGATGTCAATAAACAACAATTTGGTGAAATAGCTGCCATACCCAGGTCTTTTATTACGCGAATCACGAAAAATATTCATACCCGTCACGACCATCACATGGGAATTAATAATAGAATACCCGGTGAAACCCGCCATCTAGTCTGTAAGTGAGGGTGTGTATTTACGTGGAATTCGAACCATGGCCAGTGTCGAAAACGTGCGCAGAGTGGCTTAAGATCGATTATACATATAACCGAGGATTACAATGATTGTTATGCTTATCCATCCACATTTCCTTCGTTTTCAAAATAACGAACATAGGAGGCGAAGATCAGCGAAGATGCAAAAGTCGATCAAAGAGTTACGGACCATACACGAAGACAGCGTTACACAGCTACAGGACTCGATGTTAAAAGCCACTGATTGTCCCCGGCAATAACCAATGCATTTAAATAAGTTAACATTAACGTAGAAAGGATACGAGGCGCGTCGGGAAGGCGTAATCTAATGACAGGCACTCATACAGGCATTCGTCTTTTTATTTTTATTCTCGAACCGTTTGTCACTTCCTCCATTCGACACAACGGACCGATAAAAAGACAGGACTTGGAATGCCTTGGACCAGCCGTGTTGTTTGTAGTCACGAAAATGAACAAAGCGGTTCAGTTGGTCGTTCAGCTTTGCATCATATTCATAAAGTAACCCATCTCGAAAGTTCATGTGGTACAACCACCCTAAAGGTTCCTGGATTTGTAAACAGATTTACAAACATATTTTTACTGCTTGAACAAAATGGCAAAATTGCTGAACGAATTTACATAAATGGCCCATGACGATGGGGAAAGAAGTGCGATTTTGAGCTTGAAACTTAAACAATCTGTTGTTTGTCATTCCGAAATCGTATCTTCATAAAACAGCTATTTGTAACACGCAAAATTGCATCAAGCAAATCATTGCATTGGTTTAGGGGGGTTACAAAATTAGCAGTTGAGGCAGTTGAGGTTAGTAAGGTTGTGTTTGGAATCTGTATGAAGGCCAAATCCGTAAACCAAGGCCAGACAATACACATGTTCATAACATCTAACCGCATTTTTAACGAACGCTCGAGTGGGTTATCCCATGCTTACCACTTCCTCGTCTAGTAATGGGTGTACGCTATTAAAATACCTTCCAATGTTATACGGTGCCCCTGTAGGCATCTAAATATACACGTCTCTTTCAACCGCCACCCTCTAGCTGTGGGCACGTCTTTATGGAGGTTTTTATTGGCTGTCAATGGGCTGAGCTTTTTCGGGTGATGTCCGACATGCACTGATTCATATAACTGAGTGTATTTATGGTGTTACTTATTTAAAACTTCTAAGAGGCACTCCCAACAGAATTAAGATCTAAAAGGAAATCATGGAAAGGGAAAATGAGATCATGAATAACGAAAACTGTGTTTTGCTACTGATCACTTGGTTTGTTGATTCATTACTTACGTTTTATTACAATACTTGAAAATATTTTTTTAGGCCTGCCTTGTTACAACGAAATCTTGTACAGTCATCATAATAATATTAGTGCAAGTATAAGGCTCCGAAGCAAAAATTATATGGTTTTAATTATAATTATATATACATATAATTTTAATTATATTAACGAGTCTGTTTTTTTTTACATTTGACATTATTCAAAATTTTAAAAATGTTCAAAAACTGGCTCGACTAATAAATTCTGTATATTTATCGAACCTGCTCACAAAATTACACGAAAATCGGTGAGTAATGCGACCTGTAGAAGACAACAGACGGACATACGAAAGGATTTTTGCCCAATTTGAAACGGAGACGAGCTTGAGCGTTGCAATTTCAATGGTGACGACGGCAATAAGTTTTAATGTCAATATCCGCAACTTTTACAAGTCAATGTATGTAACTAGGTGTAATCTTCAACACTGTGTTAGTAGGAGGCATTGATTACGGGAGTAGCTGTAGGAGAATTCCAAATTATTGGTATGACAGCTGATGGTGAAATTGGAAGACGCAATACCCGCGAATGGTAAGTTTTGCTGGTTCGGGTCCAGCTATGCAGCATATTTATGTTCTTTTTACAGGGCTCTTTCTTTAATTAATCCTTGTTTCAAGGTCGATTTTACATACATAAATATCACATTGTTTGGAAAAAGAGACGTACAGGCTTAGTACAAAAAAGTATATCGTATTTACCAATGTTAGATGGTTTGGACATGTAGATCGAATAAGTGACGGAAGAATGACGAAACCGATTTACAGAGTGGAAGTCAGGTGGTCTGGGAAAATGTACCACAATCAGATTTAAGAACTACTGCGTAAGCGTGCTGTGATCGAAACTTGTGGAGCTCTATCATCTTTGACTACCCTTACGGGGAAGGGGCGTGAGGGTATGCATGTACGCAGAGAATAACCCTAACATACGGATAGACGTGGTAGGACTTGACTTAAAACTAATAGAAGAAATATCTACTAGCAACATCAGGTATTATTGGGAGAGTGTATCTTGGCCTACCCCCACCCATCCTTGATGGTGATGATCCTCCAAAAATGAGTTTTGTTTAGAATTCATGGTTTTATGTAGTCTCGTGTTTTAATCGTTTTTAAGAAAAAAAAAAGATGTTTAATTACTGCTACTCTATACAATTTCTTTTTCGGTAGGGTTAGTTGTAAGATATTGATTTTTAGCAATAAGCTCGCCCTTTACATATATGTATTAAAGAGTAAGTAAATAAATAAATAAAATCCCCAGCTGCTGTGCAGAAATAAAACCCGATAGTTTTGGTTCTGCGCAGCCGTTTGCGCGTGAAGGGGATCGGCCAAGTGCCATCCCACCTATATGTAGTGAAAATGACAATTGATTCTTTGAACTTGATTGCTTGCAGGCAATTAATATAACATCTGGCAGACAACTTTGACGTTAGATGTAAGGGACAAAAGTAAGTTTTATTTTGGCTAATAATTATGCGTACGAGTAATGTCTATGATTTTTTAGCCAACAATATTCAGCTCTGGCGGTGCAAGTTGTAGCAATCTGTTACTCTTATCGCAGGTCAGAGGCCACAAGATACCGTAACTAAGACGCGAGACATTCGCACGCAACTCTCGACCTAAATACCAAGGATGAGAGCCGAAAATTGCTCGAACGGTTAGTAGAATAGTCCGTACGAGTTTACAGTTCGATAATTGACTTTATTTTGTTAGCGGCAAAGTTAGAAATGAATTGCAGTATTTTGAAATTGGAATGCAATGCCATCTGGGCCACGGAACACTGGGGTGACGTTGCAATTTAAGACTTATTGGGTAGAAGTTAGGTAGTATTTAAAACAAAAAAATCTTCGCTGTGATTGACAGCCCAAGAAAGCAACAACAGTCGCCTTTGTTTAATGTTGGTGTAAACAAGTTGGATGAGGTTGAAGTGGAGCATTATTTTTTTAAAACAAGATCATTTTAAATTATAGTAGTTCTTTTTTTGTCTAGGTTTCTTTGCTTGCATAACATATGACTTATGTATCCATAATTTTAACAAACTTTATTAAAAAGACGTATACAAAAACCTTCTAAGCTTACTAATTTAATGTACAGCGCAACCATATAAACCTAAAACATAAAAGAAATGAACATATAAGTGGTCACACTGCATTTCGTAAAAGTCGACGAAGGGATTCGACGGTTCTTGAACAATGGCAACTTTATCCCACGTGGTGTTTTGAGTTAGGTAAGTAATTCAACGACGATATTTTGGTATCAGTCATCCAAGTCCAAAAAAAGTAAAATAAAAAAGTAACAATACGGATCCATTTCTATATTACCTATCTAGGTATTCTCCGAATTATGTATTCTTATACTCTTAAAAGTTTAGCTTAGTGTAAAAACGAACATGCTAGTAACTATCTCACTGACAGAAGGGTTATACCGAGGGTTGGACAATGCACTACATATTGCGTAATATATTAACCTTATAACAGTAAAATACCCGCTAATGTTGTCGCAATACGGATCATGTTCCCTTAACGAATTGCATAATCCATCATTTCACGATTTCGAAAAGCTACTTCTTTATTTGATTAGGGTTGAAAATCTGCTAAAATTACAATCAAACTGTCAAACTATACTAACCCTTAAAGTGGATGGAGTAAGGGTAAAAATCGTGCACTACTATTCATCCCTCGTTCGATCAATATATCTATCTACGGTCCCCCTCAGTAATTTTTCAAAATAATTGCAAGTATAATAACACGCTGGAACCCCAAATAGCTTGCTTTGTTGAAAAAGTCGGTATAAAAAAAGTCTGTGCTTCGTTAAGCTCTCGGTTAAGCTATGAATGAAGAGAGACCGCGCTACATAAGCGCGAAAGAGAAAGAAGATTTTTGAGTTCGGTTCGTAAAAAAATTAACAGATCTAAAGATAGGTTATTTATTTTATTGTAGTCCGAACGCTTATGCATAAAAGCAAATTCTATGACGGGGCATCAACTTTATGATGATGTTATTAAAGTTTTTGCCAACATGTAATAAATATCCCTTTAAAGCACATCTAAAGTGTGCACTTAGCATTGCCATAAGAATAGTGTGAAACTATTTAAGAGTAGGCAATAAAATATATATTAGCATACGTACCTAGATAAGGTATCTAATATTTAAGAGCGAAGACTTAAAAAATCTTTTTACTAACAGATTAACGCTGTAATCTCATCGAGAACTGAATATAAAGCATTTTGTTATGTAACTGGGCATTAATGGCTAATACCACACCCACCGTCAGGGTATTAGTTCAACACACCGCATTCCCGAAGGAACTAGGTGCAATTCCAGAACCTTCCTTTTATAAGCACGGCTAGATTGAACTGAAAGACAACACTGATAACTTTTCATTGCCGTTTCGACCATCTTTTAATCCAATGCGATGGTACCAACCTGGCCTGGATGGACCCTATAACCTATAAGTAAGGACCTACAAAGTTAACGTCGAATACGAACCACGTACGACGAAAGTGAGTGTGAAATGCGGTGAGCCCATATGTATATTTTTTACGTGCCGGAACCCACACAACACAGGAATATCGCGCAATGGATACGAAGCCCGATCTTATATATAGATATAGCGCGAAGACTCATTATGACTTAGCTATTAAACAATTAGTTAGCGTGTGTGATTAAACGCATCTCATTCGTACGTGAGTTGTACAAATTATCTAACAACAATGATAGAACAACAGTTCACACGCTGCGGGCTTCTTATTGTTTATTAGACAGATACTACAAAAAGAGAGAGGGTGGCATGATTGACTGCATATCACACGTCATAACTAGTGAAAGATATTCTCCTTACTTACAACTATGCGTAATCATAACTCTAATATTTAGTTTGACGGATTCCTCATACGCGAGGTTAGCCGTCAAACTAAATATTACCTTTATAATACGTGCAGCTTGAGTTTTCCAATAACATATAGGCTAATTACCATCACGCCGAATAAACTAAGGGAAGGACAGCCGGGTTGAATATAATATGTTAGGTCCGAAAAAGTCGATTGTTTCAGCCACGAAATGTGATGTGAAACACCCCTGTTGAAAGTAACATTGTGAGCGCCTCGTATCTCAGTGGCGCGGAGAGGTGTTTCCATGCCAGAGGTCATTGGTTCAACCCCCGCCCCGGTCATGCACCACCTTAATACTCTTTCATGATAGACGAATACATTTTGTCTCAAAAGCGAGCTGTTCCATATTTCGGAATCCATGTAAGTAGAACTGAGGGCGTTCCCCTTCCCCGACTAGATGGTAGGGTTAACGCAGGGAGCCCGGGTTGGTACCCATCGCATTTAATGAAAGGAAGGTCGAAGCAACAATGAAAAATTGTCCGTGTTTTCCATCCAGCTCAAGACGGTGGTTGTGGTATTAACTATCCAAATCTAATCATATAAAAACTCTGGTTAGATCAATGTTCTGTAAGCAAAATCTTACGGTCACACATGTCGAATACATACTGCTTGATGCGGACTAGAAAAACGCATTGTTGCATAACTACGTACTACTTTGAGGATATGATTGAGGATATGCTTCTATAGAGAACGCACGACATGAGGTGCCATTTCAGCCATGAACATTCGGCAATGCATGAGTGGGGTAGCAAATGCAGTCACGCTTTCCAAGAAAACATCTCAGCTTCATTGCGATATGGGTCTTCAAAACGAGACAAATACTCCTACGCTAAAGGAGCCGAATCTACTGAAAGGGGCATCCAGAGCTGAAGCAGGAATTACTTAATAGTGGCTGAAACTCTGTAAACAGTGCTCCAACTGCGACTACTGAAAAAACTTTCGGCGATATTAAATTCCCTGCAATATGACGCCGCAAGCCGACGCATCCCATAACAGCGACGACAGGGATTCTGGGGGGACAAAAATAATGCAGTTATAAAGTATTGTCCTATCCTTGTCCTAAATTACACTTCCCAATCAATCAAGCTGAAAATGCGTTACGTTGGATCCAGTAAACAAGGAGATTATTTGTGCGCTATAAACCCGGAATACACTGGATCTATTTACATGATGCAGTTTTAACTGATAGCAACATGACGTGCCACTTTGTTCATAGGTACACGGTAATCTCAATTCCGATGAGACCTATTTTAAAGCTAGGCTATACTATTTATGCAAAAAAGGTTGTCTTTGATGGTGTCTTGAGCGGAGCCGGGTACCGCACTAGTTGTTTAATAAACTAACTTTTAGGTTTTATATCAACACTACCATTCGTCCTCGGCTCCGTCTACGTTTAAGCCATTTAGTTAGTATCAGTTTTCCTCCGATTTCTCTCATATTTAACCTCTTATTTTATTTGTATCATAACGTATTATTAATATTTGTGTTGTAACTTTTTATAGTATGTATTATTTTACCCTTTATTATGGTCAGCAGCCTATAATGATGGGAATAATTAAGCTATGCGTAGATACACACCGGTCATAATCGGCTAAGTTGTTACCCTAACACGTAGTTTATTGTTAACGTTATCTTATAGAGAAATAGTTTACTTTACCTAATTAGATGTTCTATTACTATCCCAAACATTTTTTATATACAAGTAGGTACGCTTCTGGTTGAAGACAGATAATTTACATACTTACCAAAGAGAGGCTAGATATTTTAGAAAAGATACAAACAACAAACGAGTAGGCGGAAAGCACAGAACACTTGAGATCTTAGTTTGCCTTATCCATGACGCCGCAGAACCCGCTCGACGCATCTCATAAGGCGAGTGCACACAGCCGGTGAAGTCTGCCGCGAGTGGTACTATCAAGCCGGTTCATAAAGAGAACTGCAACTTCAGAGTAGTGGCTTCATTTCGGGGCTCACACGTACTTCAGAAATAATTTTGTGAGGGAAACATTATATTTGGTATAATTTAATGAAAAACTTTAGGCCGACATGTATGTAGAACAGAAGGATTGATAACAAAAATGTCGTAGGGTTTGTAAATGGAAGCAAGGCGAAGCGGCACTGAAAAATTGTCCGTATTTGCCATCCTGTTCAATGTAGTAGTGTGCAGCATGCATATACATATTGACAAATCGAATGACCTATGTGACCTTATTTTACGTAAATATGTCTTCTGCAACTGGACTATTTACATCACACCTACTGCAGTGATATTAAACTAACACACCGCATTCCCGAAGGAACTATGTAGGTGTGCCATGTCATGTCATGTCATGTCACCTTCCTAATAATACACGGCTACATTGAACTTGATGGAAAACACGGAGAATTTTCATTGCCGCTTCGTCCATTGTTCATACAATTCGACAGCACCAACCCCGGCAGCTTTATATTACCCTACCACCTGGTTAGTGAGGCAGGGGATTTAACGTTTTACGTGAAGTCCCGACCACAAAAGACGAAAGCCTTTTACGACGAATATACAAAAATCAACGCACTGAATAAAAATGTATGTATTTTTGGAGTGGTCGCACTTGTTATCTGTTTTGCGATAAAGCAATTTCTTCCTGCTTTATCCACCAGTTTAGGATTGAATATTTAGTTTCGTAATATCATCGTGGAAATTCCCTTGGTGTAGATAAAGACACACCGCCACCCAGTGGCGCGACACTTCGGCAATAGCTCTCCGAAGTTAAGCAACGCTGGGTCCGGTCTGGTCTTGGATGGGTGACCATTCGACCGTTGAGAGAGGCTGGCCGTGGTTCGGATTCCACGTTAAACTGTAGGTCCCCTTCCTTACTTACTAGGTGGTAGGGTTAATCCCGCCCGGGTTGGTACCATCGCATTGGATGAACGATGGTCGAAGCGGCAATGAAAATTGTCCGTGTTTTCCACCCAGTTCAATGCGAGGGGTTAGTCACTCGAGCAAAAAGTGTACACCAGATTCCCAGTAGTCAAGATTTCCTTGGGATTTCTAGATTCCTAAAGATTTCCAAAGACTACCTAGGATTCTTAGAGATTCCTAAAGATTTCCAAAGATTCCTGGAGATTCCTAAAGATTTCCAAAGACTACCAAAGATTCTTAGAGATTCCTAAAGATTTCCAAAGATTCCTGGAGATTCCTAAAGATTTCCAAAGACTACCAAAGATTCTTGGAGATTTCAAATATACTGGGATTTCGTAAGATTTCTGAGGACTACCAAAGATTCCTAGAGACTACCAAAGATTACCTGGATTTTTAAGGACTATCAACACATTTTTGGTACATTCCAATGATTTCGGGATTTCTAAAGATTCTTAGTGACCACCAACGATTCATAGAGACTTATAATTGCGCGTTGCGCGCAGCACGTGTCCGTGACGTCATCGCAGACAGGCGGGCGGCGCGGCCGGCGGCGGGGGTCGGCACGGGCGCGGCGTCCGCGCGAGGCGGCAACAGCGCGGGCACGGGCGGCGGGGGCGAGCGGCGCCCGCAGGAGACGGCAACGGCGCGGCGGGCGGGGAGCCCCCGCGCCGTGGCCGTGCGATATTCGTTTTGGACATATTTACCCAGGCGGAATGCGGTTAAATTAGATCCCATATTATCTCAGCGATCTTTAGATCAGCGCTGATTTTTTCTTTCCCTGAGGCATTATACGATACCATTTTTGAATCCACAGTACATATTTCACATACTAAATTTCAAGATGAGGTACTCCGCTCTTTCGAAATCTCTTAGAATCTCAGCCATCGCCGCGCCCACGGCCGCGCTATCATTGTTAGATTAGATCCCGTATTATCTCAGCGATCATTAGGTCAGCCCTGTTTTTTTTTTGCCTGATGCATTATGCAATACCATTTTTGAATCCACAGTACATATTTCACATACTAAATTTCAAGATGAGGTACTCCGATCTTTCGAAATCCCTTAGTATCTCAACCATCATTAGGTCAAAGTTGATTATTTCTTTGCCTGGGCCGTTATAAAAGTCTATATTTAAAAACCTAGTAAATATTTCACGTACTCGAGATAAGGTACTCTTATTTTAAAAACCTTTACAGTCTTATTCAGAACTAACCTGTCAAAACTTACGTACTGTACTAGAATTGCACCGGCCTAAGCATACAACCGGTTTAGTCCGACCCCGACAAGATTATCTGAGATTACAAAGACTTTGATCGGATTGCCAATGATTCGCTTAGGATTCCTACACTCCCTGGGAGTACTCGAGACTACCCAAGATTTTCCTATTCCTCGGACTCCCGCCCAGGATTACTCGAGATTTCCATTAATTTGAAAGGATTCCCAATGATTTCCTTGGTATTCTCAGATTCCTTAGGATTCCTCGGGATTACATAAGATTTCCAGATTCCTCGGACTCCCATCGGATTCCTCGGACTCCGCCTAAGATTACCCGAGATTTCCATGAATTTGATAGGATTCCCAATGATTTCCTTGGGATTTCCAGATTCTTTAGGATTACTCGGGATTACATAAGATTTCCGAGATTCTCCGGACTCCCACCAGATTCCTCGGACTCCCACCTAAGATTCTTGAGATTCCCAAACGATTGTACACCAGATTCCTTGAGTGAGTGACCCCTCGGTTCAATGTAGCCGTGCAATATCCTGGAAGGTCCTGGCATGGCACCTAGTTCCCATGTGGTGTGTTGGGCTAATACCATGACAGAAGGTGTGGTAATAGCCATCCATGTCCAGTCACATAAAAAAAAAAACGTTAGTTAAGGATAACTAAAGGTAAATAAAATATGACGATAGCATAAAGGATAATAAACAACAATTTCCCAAAACCATAAAATTGAAATATAAAATGTAGCCACTGAGCGTAAAAAAACCGCATTTCGCCGGAAATTGACGTCGCGGAAAGAGAAATGTGTATTGAAACAAGCCAATTAACAGAATCGAATTATTTTATTCATATTCGACGTGAAATGACAGTCGATGGACTGAAAAATGGTGATTAATAAATGTCACCGCATTTTAACTTGTGGAAATTTGTGATTTTGGATTTTTTAAACAGGAAAAGAACAAAACATCAGTATTGGTATGATATGCCATAGGTCTAAAATATATTTTTCATGGTTGCATTAAGAATCTCTAAGCAAATCCATAACGTTTTGCTTTTGAGGTCTTATACATTAGGGTTCTAAAGGTAGTACCTACCAGTGAACCTTATATATGCCATTTCAATGTCCGCCTGTATGCTAAAGCTGTCAATAATTATTTGTCAATATTATCTATTTTTTTTCAAAGCTGAACAGGCAGATAAGGGCTTAAAAACACATATATACGTATATGGTAGTATGTCGCAATGATTGCCGTATACCCGTCTACTTAAGTTTTTAATTCTTCTAGTGGCATTATACAAAATCGACAATCGTCAACAATTCTACGATCAATTTACATCACTAGTGATATTATGATTTCACTGGAAACAGTATGGTTAGGTAAAGTTGCTTTAGATTTGATTCATTGTAGGTCAATTAATTTCCGCGACTTCGCCCGCGGTAATTCCGACAGAAGCCGAAAGTTTTTCTTCAAATTCTCTAATCCCAACCTCATTGCTCAGCTCACCCCTCCTATCTAATACCACTAATACTACGATTGGAGCTTATAATAGATGAGAATCAAGCTATACGTACGTAGATACGAGTCCCCATTCAAACCACATCACTGCAGGGTAAATATAATATAATGTAAGTACATATTATATAGTAAGTATGTAAGGTAATCTATATTTTGGCTCGTAGCGTAGTGGCGCGGGGACTTGCATTGCAAATGAGAGGTCTTCAAATCCCCGCCCTTTCATGCACCACTTTCTTTATCTTTTTGGAGTTGTAAAAGTGCATTTTGTCACGAATGCGAGCTACTCCATGGTTCGGAATTCATGAAAAGCTGTAGTTGTCCTTGCCTATTAGGTGGTAGGGTTAAGCCTGCCCGGGTTCGTACCATCGCATTGGATGAAAATAAGATCGAAGGGGCAATAAAAAAAATCCATGTTTTCCATCCAGTCCAATGTAGCCGTGCTCATAAAGGTAATATCACATAATTCCTAACGCGCTAATATCACGAGATCGTGTCTGTGGTATTAGCCATCCATGTCCAGTTACCTATAAAATAGGGTAATCTATGAGGTAAATGCAAAGGTATTCTATAGGGTAAAGGGTATACATAGGGTAATCGGAATAACATACAGAAAGACAAGAACGCAGACGCCAGACCTTGCATTTTACATAGCAAAGACGATTGACAATCCGGGAAGTCGCTAGTGATTATATTATCACTTATTTATAATTGATCCCTGCAACATACTTTAAACAGACTATTTTTCCCGCCTTAAGGCTGCCTGTTCTCACAATAGCCGGCGCGCAGCGGTTGATTTTTTTCGACTATTCCATCACAGGTACAAACGTGACGGCACGGAATTCTCGAATCCGATACACTTGGACTCACGATCTGTTCGTTTCGCCGTCCAATGTACCGCAATGGCTAATTATATCAATATATACCTTACATTACCACAATGTATACCTACCTAGCAATAGTTAGAACGACCTAACAATGTGTCCTAAAATAGAGGTTTTTTGAACCCCAATCAGAGACGAATTTAAATCACCAAATTAACGTATTCAATGGCAGCAAAGAACTTTTAATTGATCTCTCTCTGATCTGAACCAAAACATCACGATTTTAATCAAACGTGTTAGTACCTAACAATATTGTGAACGTGGTGGCAGGGACAACAATCAATGATGTGAGTCAGTGATGAACACAGAAATACGGAATAAGCCTTACCTATACACCTATTATATAACACCTATATTACCTGGTTACCTATTTGAACTTATATATTACTAATGCTGAGATTCATAGAGATTACTTGTACTTGGCTAAGCCAAAGTATGTCTTACGGCTGTCAGTTTTGACATAAAATATAAGGAAGGAATGTCAAATTTTACAGTCGAAAGCTTATACTTCGGTTAATCCAAGCACGAGTCAGGTCTATGAGTAAGTTGCATCAATATTATGTTCTGCTCTGTGGGCACGTTATTTTATATCATTAGGGTAGGTATTTACTTTTTTATAAGTATGTAGAAGCGCTATATTTTTACATCAAAACCTTATTGTTTTACTACGTGGGTTTGCTTGCAAGATATCATGCGAGCAGCTAATATTTTGCTCCAAAATGAACATTCTGAGAGGAAAGAAAACAAGAGTTGAACTCGGAAACCCGTCTGCGCGCGCCGCTCCCCCTCCGCACCGCGCGCCTCAAGCGGCATGAAGCATCCCATCCATTCAAAACTTGTACGGAACTTTGCCTCAAGTTGTTTTCGGATAAAAACAATTGAAAACAAATTACCTGTCACTCGTTGATCGGACGAAGACACTTTCAACAAACTTTTAATTCACATATCATTCCAAATTCAAGCACACATTTGAAAAATCACCGGATTCAAAGCGGCTGAGGCCTAAACGCCGGATAACTTTCGGCGACACACACACGACACTTCACAGAGCATGTAGGAAATCGGCAATCATTTGTTTGATCACTTTGATGCACATTCCACACGAGTTTTTTGAGTTTTGTAAGCGAAACACGCGATAATCTGAGCTCGTCAGGCGGAGCGGCACCGCGCGGCCATCTTCGCTCCGCGACACTAAACACGGCGGCAGTGTTGCCAGCGCGGCCGATTCAATTCCCGCTTGCACACCCGCATTTATCGGGGAATCAATACTGCACTTTGCACTAAAAAGAATGCTGAAAAAATGTCCATCTTAGCTACGTAAGCCATGTTAAGCCATAAAACTAACATAACAATTCTCCTTGAAAATTATATGCCTGTTTTCATTGAACTTTAAAGTTTGCTCTTAGCTCGTGGATAACATTTCGACCCAAGAAAGATTTCAACCTAGTGTCCGACATGGAGGTGAAGAAATTACATTCTTCGCGGTCCGGTCGCAATTTCGTCATACCTTTCCATACATTGTCTTTTTCTATAACTATCGTAAAAATATTTGACGTGACACTACATTTGAAAATACTACATATTGAGCGTTCAATATAGCCCAAAAACAATAATAATAAAGAAGATGATTTGATCAAGATATTCAGATAACTGAAACATTAAACGTCTTTGTTAGTTTTTAGGGAAGCAGCCAAATGCAAAAAACTATACCAGCATAATTTCTGCCCGTCTACGCGTCTGTCCGTCCTTCCACCCAAATATGGCCGTTTAGAAACTCGTTAATCGTTTGAACAGATATGGCATGATTTAATGATAAACATCGACATATTGCCATTTTCAGCTTCGTAAACATTTGGCAGCGAATTTTAAAAGCATGTGCCGCCAGTCCCTTGCTGCACTGGCACTGCTACATAGAAATTGATACAAAACCAACAAAGGGGGGAATGACCCTACCACCTTCCTTACTTTTACAAAGTTTTATGAGGAATACGAACCACAACCACCTTCAACATCGAAAACGGTAACCCATCCGGAATCTGACTGCCCCCAGAGTTGCTAAACGTTGATAAAATACGCAAGTAAATCCGGCGAGTGGTTCCAAGTTATCGCTCTACTTTCTGTAGGCCTTTTTAACACCTATAAATTTCAAGTACATAGTTATTAAAAATTAAAAAATTACATACGCAATCCTTGCTCGTTGATCGCTCCTTATATTAATGAAAACCGTATCAAAAAGTCCGTTACGTGGCTTAGTAGAAGTAAACAAAGAAATAAAGGCAGATAGTGATTACCCCCCAAGCCGCCGTTTCAGGGCATTTCGGTTTGTACCTATGACAGCTACATCGTAACGTAAGCGGAACTGAATTATATATAGCCTATCCAGTGTATTTACATTTGCGTGTAATAAGTTTCATCGAATTCGGATGATCGGGTTACGAGTTTTGGAGGAACATACATACATACAGAACTGATTTCTAAAAATCATCAATTTAGTCTTAGTATCATACATGAAGTCTACAAACGAAGTATCTTAGAAAACAAAGCAACATACTCCATGAACATCCCTTACAGATTTATTATTATTATAGATTATAGATTATAGATGTCCTGATTATCTTGTACTGTTATTGATTGCAAGCTGCTAAGAAAGGTCCTTAATATGTGGCGGCTAAGCTAATCACTAGTAGGTGCAAAAGGCCCTAATTCTTAATATATATATATATATATATATAGGTTTCAAAAATATGTTTTTGTTTAAATCAATAAAATTTTCTATTCTGAAATATTGTAATTTGGTAGAACTTGCAAAATGCTTTTGATAAAAATTCGTTTGAATAAAATTTGTCGTGGACATAGATAAAAAGGGAGGAGATATGGCATCGAGCGCGCCTAGTATGGGACCTGCTGTCTCTAATTAAAAAAAAACAATCCAACTTAAACGTACATGCCACTAGTAAACATAGTCGCAGACGTATTGGAGTGTTTGTGTGCGTGAGAACTGACTTGAAGAACTCAATTTTAGAGCACATTCGCGCGCGGTGGCGATGTTTCGACCACAGAAATCGGGTTTAGTATATTCCGATTTCTGTGGTTTCGACTGTGTGGCATATGACGCGCCTCTGGATTCCCATACAAACTATCTGGTAATTTTTACCATGTAGCGGAGACTTGACTTTCTCTTCAGTGGTCGGTCATGAAGTTTTTGGGATTTGGCATATTTCATCCCAAACTTTTAGGTGACCACACACGCTTGGCCACTTTTTTCATAAAAACAATCACTAACTTACCTCCAGAATATATTGTAACATTAACATTCAAAACTATATATATATTTAAGGTAAGAGATTTTTTATTATTTATTGTTTTTAGGTCGTCTTCTCAGTTTGTTTACATTATTTTTTTCATTAATTCTGACCTAACTACGAGTATAAGCTGCTTCATTTGCATGGCATATGATTGTGTTAGCACTTTAATCAACTAGTTATCTCATATCATTTGTTTGGGTTCCGTACCCAAAGGGTACGAACGGAACCCTATTACTAAGCCTCCGCTGTCCGTCGGTCCGTCCTCGGGTCCGTCTGTCACAGGGCTGTATCTCATGAACCGTACTAGGTAGGGGGAACGGCATAACGTATAATATGCAGATCGTATAATGTCATATTTTAACAAAATTTTAAAACCATGCACAACGTATAATCGGCAGATCGTATAATCTTATACGTAGTGCATGAAGAAGTCCAAAAAATTAAATTACTTATTTCTCCATGCATAACGTATAATAGTCACAACGTATAATGCTATGATCTTTATTTAACAAAAAAAGAAAACCATGCATATCATATAATCCTAAAATATTTCATACGATAAGCGCCCTTATGGATATAAGATTAAAGATTATACTCGCACGCGACTTTTCGACCGTCTCAATTAGCGTTGTAGCAAATTGTTACTCTTCAACAGATATCGATTCGTAGCAATTTCAGCCTTAAATGTATCGTCGTTAGGGCGCTTTATGCAGTGCTTCTTGGCATATTATACGTTCTGCATGGTTTTCTTTTTTTGTGAATTCATGTTAGGAATATTATACGTTGTGACTATTATACGTTCTGCATGATGCAAAGAGTTTATTTTATTTTTAAACTCATGCACAACGTATAACATTATACGTTGTGGATATTATACGATATGCATGGTTTTAATTTTTTGGAAAAAAATACTATTATACGTTGTGAATATTATACGTAGTGAATACGACTCACTAGGTAGACCACAGAACAATGAGGTAGACAGCAAAATTTTCCACAGAGTTTATATTTTAATACTGCTATATAAAAACGTGATTTTTGGTGTTAAATGTTGTACAGTGGTACGGAACCATTCGTGTGCGAGTCCGACTCGCACTTGGCCGGTTTATTGTAATGACCTACCTGCAGGTACACTTTTTCTTACGATAAATAACGCCACCTTCAAAATGTCTTCATTTCCTTATTTTAGTGAGGGATAATTTTAAAGACGGATCTTTATACTTTTTCCAATTTATGATACAACTAGCTGCGGTACCCGGGTCCGATCGGGTTAGTGTCGGCTAAATTATTTCATGGATAAAAAGTAGCCCACATGGCTGGTCCAAAATAGGGTCAAACTGGCCCAGGACAATGTATCTATCTATAAGCCAGTTCATTAAATAAAAGATATAGAAATGGCGGCTTGTACTTGTCCAATGGCCGGTACGGTCAGCATTATATTGTTACAAAGTATACATTTATGTTTTAAGATTTTTGTAATATTTCACGATAGATTAAACATAAATACATATCACATTCCTTGGAATAAGCGACTTACCAGTTTAGTACGAAAAAGTATATTTCATTATAATGTATTAGTTCAAGAGGTAGGAAAAGGTTAATAAAACTGTGGGTCATTTAAATATATTTATTTATGTATTAAAAGGCATTATTGCACTACCAACCACTAGGTCCAGAAGATTCATCTGAACCAAGTAATTAACTTAAGGCTGTCGAGAAGTCACAGGAAATCTATGATTTGAAAATTTTAAGTAATGCTTTCTTTGTCCATTTGGTCAAGGCACAATTTTGTACGGCGACTGCGATTAAACTAGTGAAATCGTCTTCCAGCGTAAATAAGCAGTCTTCGGAGAGTGTTTTACGTTGCATGACGTTAGCAGTCTATGCCTATTGACCTTTGTCTTTGCGTCCGTTGTCCAGCGAGAAAACCGCCTTGATAACCGCTATAAAAGTAGATTTCTCGACTGAAATATTCTTGTTTCCTGAGCACGAAGTTCCAAGAATAGGCCTACAGCACTCACCCCAGGCCAGCGTTTATGCATTCAGGCGTATGGTACGAATAGCCGTGCAAAATTTACCTCAGGTCAAATCTTCTCTACAAGTTCTCGAAACTTTTTGAGGAATCGGATAGAGGATAGCTATGCGAGGCTACACCAAAATTTTAAATAACAATCATATATGCAAATAAACAATATTAATAAACTAACCGATTGGGTTTGTTGCTGCGTGGAACCTTAGCCCATCAGGCTAGTAAACACAGATGCCAACTAAATCCTTGTTTAGGTCCTTATTACTCCATATTTATTACAGGCTCCTGCTGCTCAAGTCAAGTTATCTAGCGACTACCGCGGCATTCTTCGCAATGCAGTAGATCACACTATTTTCTCTGGCACATTCAATAATTTCCTATTGTATTAAGGCCTGGGGAGGGGCATCAAAAACGGATCTCATAGAACTCGAAAGAGCGCAAAGATCCATTATAAGAGTATTGTTTCGCAAACCTTACAGATTCCCAACACATGTTTGCATAAAGAATATTTTTTTTATTAACTGTGAGACAACTGTTTATCAGCCAAGCTGTTATAGTTTGTGCACCCGCGATCGATAGGAAAGCGCATGGAATATCGGGCAGAGCCAAGTCCTTCAATAGAACCGAACAACTTTTACAAGTTATAACATAAATTATTATAATATAAATTTCATAAAAATAAATTTATATATGCACAATAACACATTTTACAGAACTCTCGTAATCATTGCCACACTACTCTTATTCTGCACCTAGATACTTGCACAAACATAAATGTTTCGCTCTTGCTTGCTGAAAATATTTTTTTTCCTTTGTATGATTGTATTTGCTAATTTAAACCTATTGTTTTAAATTAGATACGATCTAGAATACTGCCAATAAAAATGAAAACCTTTTGCCGCCCGTGATATGTATTGTTACCTCTCATAGTACAAACTGAGTTTCAACATTATATTATAATCCTGGATCACCATTTCCGGGTATTGCGTCTACCAATTTCGCCACATGCTGTATACCTTGTATACGCTTGCATACATAATTCTCCTTCAGTCCCTCCTCCCGTAATCAATGCGTCCTACTAACACAGTTTTTAAGATTATATCTAAATTCATTTATTTAACCCTTCATCTGCGTTGCGGACATTGACTGCAAAGATTGAACATTCGAACATATTGCAGTCATCACCAAACACGTATTAGCCATCAGACACTAGAGCCATTCCTAGGCTGACTTTAGTAAATATATTTTTTCGTACTAAGCAGGTACATCACTATTCCAAGGTCAGATGTGAATAAGCGACGTAACTGCTTAGCACGAAAAAGTATATTTACTAATATGCTTGGTATTTGAACTTGATGGGTATTTAAACTTTACGCTTGGTATTTGAACTTTACACTTTGTTTACCACTAACATTCTCGGTGGGGAAAACAAATTGTATGATCTGGAGACAAATATAAAAATGAACAAACACATCTTGAATATCATTCGTTTATTTTTTGTACTTCAACAAAATCGATTTTTTATTATTGCTTCAATAATCTCTTCACATTAAATAACATAACATAAAACAATATTCAACAAATCTGATGTTTACTCATAATGTCTTTCATTCGATACACATATCTTATTAAGTTATCCATATGGACACAGTCCATATAAAACCAAAATGTACTATGCATGAAGATATGCACGAAAAATCTATAGGAAGAAAAGGTGGTGATAGATTGGTATAGATGATGAATTTATATATCTAAATTAAACTAATATCACCTGTCGAAAAGAATCTTATGGAAATGCAATGAAAGATTTATGTTGTTAAAAAAATATATTAATGCATATTTCTAAGGCACTATCATGAATTGTTGTGACAAAAATATTAATATTTGGAGATTTGTCTGTTTATAATTTCCTGAATACACCAACTAAAAACACACTAACTTCACTGCTTTATAAATAGGCACCATTCTCTTACATCATGTTATATTTCTTCTTTTATTAGAAGTCTTAAAATAAAAAAACAACTATACGCAATATCTTATAAAAATTAATACTTTGTTCGCATGTAAATCATGATTTAACATTCTAATAGATGATTTTCATAAGGGTTACCCTTGTTTTCACCAAGTGCTGATTTTTTTTTTGGCACTTAAAGGGCCTTTATTACTAAAGTGCCGATTATCTTGAACTGGTATTGTTTGCAAGCTGCTAAGGAATGCCCATAAAATGTGGCGATTAAGCTAATCAGCACTTTAGCAACAAAGACCCTATAAGTATCGATTAAAATAAATCAGCACTTCGTGAAAACCAGGCTCGGTCTTTTTTCTAATCTGCCAGAACAAAACCCTAAGACTAAAATAAAAGTTTTCCAACAAGTTATCACGTTAGAAAAAAATCAATCCTCATAAGAAATAGGACCAATGTTTTATTAAAAATACGACACTGAGGTATTGGAGCATTTAGCAATAATAAGAAAATATTGGTATAATGAAATTAAATATAATACAATAAAAAATATTTATACATCTGGTCATTAATATATATTTTACTTAACATTTCTATATTTATTTATTGCAATATTGCGAGCACCTTGTGACCTTAAACTAACAGTTTCAAGTTTGAATAACTATAACAATCTTTAGATAAAAATACATGTAAATAGTCTCTAAAAATATATTATGTACTTATCACAATATTATATTGGTGTATAATTTAAAAAAAAACATGGTCCATTGTTCGATTTTTAAAAACAACTACTTATGGTAACTTTGTGATATGGCAAACACATTGATATTGTAGATATGGATACATTTGTACTTTGGAAGAATATAAAAACATAGTTGTCCATATGTTTAAATTGCTTGATAAAAATACATACTGTAATAATTATTTTTGCATGGACGAAAGTTTACTGCCCTTGTCAGTTTTATGATAACACTGGACACTGTCACAATGACAAGTGTGAATTAACACCCACATACCCAAATTATTGTATGGTGAAAACGCTAACAGAAGCTCGTATATACTAAGGGGAGCAAAGGATGTTATTTAAATTGTTTTTAATAACGAAACTATCTCATAGGGATGAACTTCAATGGCCCACCCATTTTGATTTAGTGGGTATTACAATAATTTTTAAATTATTTTGAAAGAAAACATTAAAAAAATTACAGTTCCTGACAAAATATTCGGGCAAAAACCCTCGCCTTCTTTATATTTCAACCACCCTAGTTTTCTTTGCGCAGATGTACAGTGAGGCGAAAAAATGTGTATTCAAACAAGTTGACTTACTCTGTTATTATATCCTGTGAGCAGCCTTTATTTTACTTATTGTAAACATTGTGAGGTATATTTTAGCAACTGTTTAGGGGTACGTGGAGATAAAGAAGACTGCTCACTTCCAGTATCTGGAACGATCAGTTAGTAATCTACAGCACGGCTCACGTGCACCTCGCTTCATCACCGTGAGGTATATTTTAGCAAGTGTTTAGGGGTAGGCAGAGACACGGAAGGGCGTTGACTCCCGGTGCGGGGCTACGCGCCGAGGTCCATGTCGAAGCAGGCGTCGGGGCGGCCGCGATGCGCGGAGTGCGGCGCATGGTGGTGGTGGCCCAGCAGCAGTGAGGGCAGGCAGGACGCGTCCCCGAGCGCCGCCAGGCCGTGCTGGAGCCCGAGGGACGAACTGTCGCCCATTAGCGATGGTGCTGAAACAATAACGTCCACTTTGAGTCCTTTAGTGATCCACTTGAGAATGTGTGTAACAACTTCAGCCATTGACGTACATAAAGCAATAGACGCACCATCAGCTTTTCCCCGCGTACCACGTAATATATACCCTATCCGCTCGCTGCTGCCCTACTGCCTGTCAGTCTGTGGTTGACTCGACATCCGAGCGTGCGCGCCATCTACAGGCTTTGCAATGCGACAAAATGCCGATACCCAAGGTCAAAAGGTATAAAAATCGGAATGAAAGGAATACAAAGATCCGTGGAATTACTTATTACAAGCAAACGTACATATTACTACACATAAATCAAGAAAACATTTCGTCCGAAATAATAATTCGGTAGCGACCGCGGTGGCTGCAACCGCCGCCACAGTGGGGCGAAACCGTAAAATCAGGGACATCCGATTTTCTTGTAGAATTGAAGAAAACGAAGTATGCCAAAGTCTTCTTCAGCCTATTACAAACGTATTTTATTCTTGACGAATTTCCATTTTATTCGTTATTTTAAGAGCTACAGTAATTTTTCATTATTTTACTATGGACAAATGAGGACTTAATGGTTTTTCTCAAAATGCTTGATAGAGCCTTTGCTCTTTATACTAAATATTAATTAAGCATGCCATTAAGTATATAAATTTGTTAAAGTCGTGTCCCCGTGCGTCCCCGTGTTTGTTATATTTACATTTATATATGTTTTTAATATGTTGTCCTAAAACGGTTTCATTTCGATATATTTGATTGTTTCTGCCTTGAATACAATCCTCCACAACGTTTTTTACAAAACCTAAAATACCGACAGCTCCGCCCGCGTTAATGTCGGATGAAAAACTGTGGATGTATTTTCCCAATTTCTCTTACATTTAACCCCAATGCTCACCGCTTGAAGTAACTTGCCATGATGTTAAATGGCCTATAATTGATAGGAAGAATGAACCTTTACATATATACATACGGAGTCAAATCAGGAAATCAATTGTTAAATTGTAAGCGAAAAGACGGACAGAACAACGCCAGATGTAGGATTTTGTAAGAATTGGTAATGGTTATTCGGTATTAAAAGTTATCTTGATTGTAGTAAATAACATTTACTATGAAAAATAGCAGCCCCGCCGCGGGTAGTCAGAGCGCCCCCTTGTAGTTTACGTTAGGCTTTTGGAAACGAACCGTTTTGCAAACGAATGGATATGGAAGTGTCCGTCGGCAGGAGGCTTTCCTCAAACCTATACCCGGGAGTTTTCAAACGTAATTTTGCTTGATAGATCAGCGATAGTACGCAAATTCGCTCATAAGGCACCATAGTATGTTGAGAGTACCTTTGGTTAGTCTACAAATTTTATTTTCAGCCTCTAGGGTTGCCATTTTATTTTTGACTATTTTAGTGGTCTCGTTCAAGAACTTGAGGAAATAGACAAACACAAAATAGTTGATGAAGGTGTCTTATTACTCCATAACGCTTAGCAGTCGCAGGCTAATTGAATGAGTAAGAAATTTACCAAAAAAAAAGACAATGCATTGTCGTCCTCTTCATCACCATTAAGTGGTTGATTATGGGTACTCTGACCATCTAGAGTCATTAACACCCTAGATACTAACAGCGTCTGATAAGTTCCTACTAGATCCCTGCTAACAACATTTAGAATCTTACTTGCTGTATGGTCTAAAAGAGTGTGGCGGCATGCTTATAAACGTGCGCCCGCATTTATTCAGTGAATATACGCCCTTCTACCAGTACGCACGCGTTTCACTCCGGCCTAGTGAGTCGACATTCCATCTGGCTAAAAGAGCTTGAAGCTGGATTCTTGCTTCTGTAGCGAGCGCACAGCGCGCGCGACACCGCCATGACGTCGGCCAATGAAACGACGCGCTCCGTATTTATGCAAGCCGTGGCCGCTCCATAGCATATAAGTATGCGAGCACTGGTTAATAAATCGTTCAGAATACAACAAGTCTTTCAATACATCAGAACTCCTAAACTTCTTTTAGAATAGAAATTTTGCCCATTTTACTTTGGAGCATAATGGACATAAATAAGAACCCACTTCTATAGCAATGACTCTCTGTGTTATATTTTGTCATCGTTTTCAAAGTTTTAACGATACAGCCAACTCAAGATACATTGTTTTCTATTTTTTTTCCATGAACGGTTCTAACTTTTATATTTCATCAAGATGTTTTGCAAGTGATCCAGTATCTTTCTCAGGTCTATGTTTTCACTGGCTTTTAACTGCAATTCAGTTGAATTTGGGGGTTATGACAAACCTTAGTCACAGCCTCCACCTGACAAGATCTCCGTATTTATTATACGTATTATATTATTAAAATTACCTTTTTAATAATAATTTGTTTAACTAAACTTTAAAAAAGTGCGGATTAGCGGTTTAAAGTATTACAAAGAAGAAGCTGCGATAAGACCCAAGCCATTTTCTGGAAATACTATAGTTAGCTGACAGACACTATGCGATGTAACTAATACTTCCAGAAAATGGTATGAACACCGTCATAAGAAAACTCAAAAGCACTTACTGCCGAAATATTAGAATAACAACTTAGATTTTTCTGTAAGAACTATGTTGAAAACCATTTACCATTTGAATTTACGAATGCCAGCATAGTGAAGGATACTGCACTATACCAATCCTTTGAGGATGGAGCAGCAATTTAAATGTGCGTTAGTCTGATTAATATAATCTGCCTGTATGGCCGCGACGCCACAGATGAGTACTCTGCCACGCTTTAGATTAATTGTGTGAACTAAGATGGCTACCAAGCACATTTAGTGCCGTCAGTACAAGTTTGATATAATAAAAAAACATTGTCACATTTTATTATATTCAAGCATTCTCTGGTTTGTGTGGATACATACAATTATTTAATCACACGCTTTGTTCCATAGTTTCTTGAATAATAAATTGTTTACGGGTTGAACATTATATGCGTATTTTGGGCATGTTTACAATTGTGGGTTAAGTACATCAAATTTTTATTTTACTTCCAAATCATATTTTTTATTGTTAATTTGGTTTACGTTAAACAAAAATTATTCATATATCGAATTAACACATTACTTCACACTCTTACAAAATCTTGTCTTTTCGCTCATTAGTGAACAATTGCCCACCTGATTTTGATTCCATATGTATCTACGTACAACTTCATTCTTCCTATCAATTATAGGCCATTTAACATCACGTTAAGTTACTTCAAGCAGTGAGAATTATGGTAAATATACGAGAAATAAGAAAATATTCACGCAGGCAGAGCCATGGGTATTAAATGTTTTGTAAACAACGTTGTTGAGGTTTTTTTTCATGAGAGAAACAATAAAACATATCTAAATATAACATTTTAAGAACAACATAATAATATTATTTATAAATGTAAATATATTAAAAACGGAGACGCACGGGGACAGGATTTTTACAAAGTTATATACTTTAGGGCTGGCATAATGAATAATTAGTAGCCACAGCTCAGGCTCTTTTAAGCATTTTGAGAAAAACCATAAAGTCCTAATTTCTCCATAGTAAAAAACGTAAAAGTACTGTAACTCGTAAAATAATGGATAAAATAGAAATTCGTCACGAATAAAACAAGTTTGTATTAGGTGTAAGAAGACTTTGGCATACTTCGTTTTCTTCAATTATACAGGATATGAATACAATCGGATGTCCCTGATTTTACAAATTCGCCCCACTGTGGCGCACGCCGCCATGCTTGCGAATATGAGCGAGCGTTAGAACACGAAAGCGCGTGTTCAGCGAGAGAGAATGAGACGACCAATGTTAGGGACTTGCTTCCGTGGTCAGGGATACCAGAATTGAAAATAAAGTTATTTATTGCTTTTCGGAATTGTTTCTTCGTAATTTGCCCGGTGTTTGCTATCTTTTATTTATTGAATTTGATCTAAAACTATTTTACTAAAGTTATTATAACGAATATCACGTATTTAAGCAATCGTGTTGATAATTAAGAAAACCAAAACATATTCAATAAGCGGGAAAATTAAAATGGAATAACAGCAACACTCGTACGTTTCCCAATGGTGGTACGGACGTTTGTATGGAGATCTGCTCTGATTCTCGGTCTATTGCTTTGGTTATGTCGATGACTTCAGCATAATAATATTGGAACAGTCCACAGTAAAGAATATTTATTTTCAGACAAAATGGCATCCCATTAAGACCTGCATTTTTGAGACAGATGTCCGCTTTATAGCCCTGCTGCAGGACTTTACCTCATGTATCTTATAAATACATACATAAGAACACGCTGCTTATCCAGAGGGACAAGCAGAGATGATAGTTACACGGTACGATCACACTTCTGCCGCTTCTTCAACAGTCATGCGTCTCTACATACATGCTCTTCGATTACGGTTACAACCTTTAGATATAGATGGGTGCTGCCATGCCAGACCTATATCATGAAATAAGAAGACTAGCAGCGGTAACCTACAATGCGAAGAAAGGACAGGCGATTAGATAATAATTGTAATTGACATAGAAGGGTTGAGACCAGGGACGTTTCCATGGTATATGAACTCGTCAGATAAACAGGAAAGTGAATGATTAAATCTAACGTTTAGTTGGATTTCGTACCATGCTAAAATATCAAACGACGTGTTCGGCCAAGGGAACTGAGTGAACCAGTTAGCGTGGTCCGAAATGCAACTAAACAACAGATTTAGTAACAGATTTGCTTTTCACCCGGCGAGTTCATTACCATGGTAACTCCTCTCTCTCTACTGCAGACCCAAGCTTGGGGGGAGTGAAAAATCTTATGATTACAGCCCGGACCAAACTTTATGGCTGATTGAAGTTGGCGTGTTTCGCTGAGCAGAACATGAATTATAGGTCAGGCTGGTTTGGCCCAAGCTGTTCTTTCTGATTCCAAAGAAAGAAGGTCATGTGGTAATTTCCGATGACTGTGCTTTCGAATGTTCAAAAAAATCGGGCCGACCAACAAAAAGGTCAGGCAAGGCTTTGCTTACACATGACTGAGAAAAGATCGCATATGGAGAGGGAGCAAATTCTTTCTCGATGCGTCGAAGTGGAGCCATTAACATCCCTTGCTTAGAAATTGGTTAAACTAAAATGCCTAAGTTCTGACTAGGGTAGGCGAGGCGGGTAATCGCTTCACCTGCGGCGTGCGAGAGCAGAGCGGCGTCGTCGTGCAGCATGCTGAGCCCGCGGTCCGCTGCCTCCGCTATCACCGTGCTGAGGCAGATCTGGCTCGTCGGAGATGAGCAGAGCATCGGGTCGCCTGCAAATTAATTTACACGTTTTTATTTTGTAAGTAACTGGACATGGATAATCAATTACTGCAGTAAACGTCATGATGTGAGCCTAACACACTACATAGGAAGTAGTTGTCAGACCTACCTTCGCAATGATTAGACAATGGTTGAAAGGGCAAACAATAAAATACTATATGATATTTATTTTATAGGCCCTCTCGCGGCCCGTGGAGAGGATACCCCACCTATTTTTACTATGTTTATGTGTTCGTGGGTCAATATGTAATCTTTTTCAATATTGTGTGCAAACATATATATCTCTGTATATAAAAATCTATTATCGTGTTTTAGTCTCGCTAAAATTCGAGAATGGCTCAATCGATTTGAATCATTTTTATTTTGTTTTGTTGCCTCAGTAATGGGGTGGTTTAGATTTACACTTAGTTTTACATTTAGTTTTTACATTTTAGTATTTACATTGATAGGTGGCGACGCTGTTGCCGAGATATTGACCCGAGCGATGCTGGGCACCTCAGCTAGTGTAATAATATAAATAAATTTCACCTTGCACAGGATTGTGGGAGTCATCGTCCATTAGGTCCTCGATCTGCGCAAGGTTGAGCACGCTGTCCTCTCCGTCGTGCGACACCAGCGGCGGCCCGGGCGACGGCGACAGCCGCATCTGTTGGAGTTGAAGCGTCAAATGAGGTGAAATGAGACAAACAGGTGGTGTATCGATTCTTTGGTTGCTTTGAAGGTAGTTTACAAAGTAATTTAAACAATTTGAAAAATCTGTCTAAATGACCATGCAATGGGCTCACCACTCTTATGTGCCTAATTACATCATTGGGTGAAACAAAGTTGTCTATGGTCAACCGCTGGGTATCCAAGACCATATATCCATGCTCAGGATGCAAAAATGGCACCCATGATGATTTTTATATTAATGTTTTATTTAAATTTGTGTTATAAATAAATAGAACTTAAGCCTGAGTCCGCTAATAGATAACTAAATTTTGGAGCTTCAGCGTTATGAGATAACACAAGATTTGTAACAATTTTGTGTGATTCTAGGGTTATCTCATAACAAGGAATGTGATATATGCATGCGCATGATTGACCGTGAAGCAAGTACACAATAATTGAAGAAAGAGACCAGTAAAAAGAACTACTTTATGAATATGCTGCAAGGCTGGACCCGAACCAGCAAACATACCATTCACGGGTATTGCGTCTACATTCTTTGGAATAAGAGACGTACCTGCTTAGTATGAAAAAGTATATTTACTTAAGTCAACCTAGGCCTGGCTCTTGCAACTGATGCCAAAAACGTTTTTGGTGATGACGGCAATATATTTGAATGTTAAATCTTTGTAGTCAATGTAGTCATTGCCAGTGTCGAACGAAGCTCGTCTACAGGAGACACGACACACTCAATGAACCTTGATGTCCTTAGAGTGGAGTTATTGGTCGGGGATGGTGTCTAGACAGAGGCCGTGCCCGCCCGTGTCCAGTTCCAGACAGAGGCCATGCCCGCCCGTGTCCAGTTCCAGACAGCCAAGGCCGAGCCCGCCACTGCCACTATCAGAGTCATTGCCAGTGTCGAACGTAGCTCGTCTACAGGAGACACGACACACTCAACGAACCTTGATGTCCTTAGAGTGGAGTTATTGGTCGGGGATGGTGTCTAGACAGAGGCCGTGCCCGCCCGTGTCCAGTACCAGACAGAGGCCGTGCCCGCCCGTGTCCAGATCCAGACAGCCAAGGCCGAGCCCGCCACTGCCACTATCGAAATCATTGCAAGTGTCGAACGTAGCTCGTCTACAGGAGACACGACACACTCAACGAACCTTAATGTCCTTAGAGTGGAGTTATTGGTCGGGGATGGTGTCCAGACAGAGGCCGTGCTCGCCCATGTCCAGTTCCGGACAGAGGCCGTGCCCGCCCGTGTCCAGTTCCAGACAGCCAAGGCCAAGCCCGCGACTGCCACTATCGGAGTCATTGCCAGTGTCGAACGTAGCTCGTCTACAGGAGACACAACACACTCAACGAACCTTGATGTCCTTAGAGTCGAGGTATTGGTCGGGGATGGTGTCAAGACAGAGGCCGTGCCCGCCTGTGTCCAGTTCCAGGCAGTCAAGGCCGAGTCCGCCGCTGCCACTCTCGGAGTCGTTGCCGGTCCCGAACGGCGAGCATGCGCTCAGCCGGAGTTCACCTAAAGGACAAATACAAGTTTTTAAGTGTTATTCGTTAAAAGCAAGCAACATAGTTAGCATAGCTTAATTGAAAAAGAAACACAACCTTGTATTAGCTCTAGATTTCTAAACATAATTTTTGCATTTAAGTACCTAAAAATGTTATTTTATTGACAAATTGTTTTACCTATAGAGTTTAAAGACACAATAGTTTACCTATAGCAACTGATGACAAATTGAATTATTTGTATCATCTAATAATAATTTTTTTAGCTATAGCATTCAACAACACATCGTTTATCAATAGCATTCACTGACACGGTTCAGCTGTAGTGTTTGGTGACACAAAAGTTTACCTATCGCATTTAATGACACAGTAGTTTACCTATAGCATCTAATGAAAAATTTATTTATTTTTAGAATTCAATAACAAATGATTTTAGAAATAGCGAATTATGCAAATAAATGCATTTAATAACATAATAGTTTACCTATAGCGTCTCTGGCGGCGGTGGTAAGGCAGTCGTTTGAGTGGGTGTCCCGGAGAAGATCGGATGCGACTCGCTCAGTGTTACTGAACTCCATGAGGCTCTCGGACTCTGACTTTGGCACGGCAGGCTCCTGAAACCAAATTGTTTTTTAGAGACACCGTCCACTTTGATTAAAGTGTTTTTGAAGTGAAACTTCTTTATGCGCGATCTAAAAATTGTGAGTCGTATGAATATTTTTTAGTTATGAAATTGGACATGGATAGCTAGCCTAACCATACCTACGTTATGATGTTAACTAGGTGTGAACTTGCCTTCCGTGCCAGAGGTCATGGGTTCAAATCCCGGCCAAATGCACCAGTTTCTTTCTCTTTTTGAGTTGTCGAAGAGCATTACATTACATATGCGAGCAGTTCAATGGTTCAAAATCCATGTAGAACTGTAGATCCCCTTCACCTACTAGGTGGCAGGGTTAAGCCCGCCAGGGTTGGTACCATCACATTGGATGTAAAGATGGTCGAAAAGGCAATTAACAATTGTCTGTGTTTTCCATCCAGTTCAATGTAGAAGTGCTCATAAAGGAAAAGTCCCGGCATCGAACCGAATTCCTTCAGGAATGTGGCTTGTTAGGCTAATATGACGGTGGGTGTGGTGTATCTATGCCAGTCACATAAAAAAAAACTTTAGAAATGTGGTGTCATAGGTGTGATATTAGAACTTTCTATAAAGACTGGGTCCTCAGTCTAGGAGGTTAGAATCCTAGAAATTTATATAATTTTTATTTTTGTTATTATTAATAACAAAAACAAAACTTCCATAATTTAACTTAAATAAAACACTCAAATAAATACTTTTAAAGCAAGTCTCTAAATTGAATATCAGATAAATATAAAGGAACTGCATGAAAAAAACACTCACGGGGTGCGCGCGGTGCGCTGGGGAGCTCTGGCCGGTGTCCACGCCGGAGTCGGTCTCCTCCTGCGGCCGCGGCCGCCCCACCGGCGAGTGCCAGCTGCCCGACTCGCCCACCGTCAGCCCGTGCTGCTTCGCCACGCGCTCCAACTCCTGCAACGTGGGAGACAATCCCTGAACATTGTGAGGAGAAAACTGATACCGCAGACCACACATTTTACTGAAAAGTGTTTGTTTAACCAATAGACTTAGCGTAGTGCTCTGTGCTTACAAAATGACCTGATGATGAAAGTGTGGATGTGACATGTCAACTCAAGTACCACTACCTCGAGTTAGAGGGAGATGGAACACATCTGCCCGATGTGACAACTTCTCAAATAGTTATGAACAGAAACCTGATACCGCAGACTACACATTTTACTGAAAAGTGTTTGTTTACCCCATAGACCTAGTATAGCGCGCTGAGCTTAATAGACGAACAAAGTGTGGGAGTGAGACGTCAACTTAAGTACCACTTCCGCTAGTTAAAAAGAGACAGAACACAACTGCCCGATTAGACAACATCTCAAATCGTTATCAATACATAGGAGTCACGCTCATGGAACGTTAAATAGTTTTTTTGTGAAATATTTATGATTTCTCTAGTTTTTCTTAAAGCAAGCATGGTGACGTGTGCATTCATAGATTGTTAAGTGAACAGGAGTAGAAAACCTGAACAAAAACCCTTTTTTATGGAAAATAAGGGGCGGCCCACTGATACTTTGTCGATCAAATTTATTAATTCTCTTCAATATTTCAAAGTAAAACTTCAAACATTATTATGAAGTTATAAAGCGATTTCGAAATGTTTTTGAGTAAAAAAAGAAAAATCGGTATTGTATGAAATGATTTTGGTCTCATTCGAATGACTAAGCCTATGGTTTAACCTTGACCAAACATTTCCAGGCCCATTGGTAGTAGAGCAGGGTTTCAATTGAGGTCGGGACTAGGGGTGGCCACACCTCTCCTTATCGCTAGCGGAAGCGTTTTGGCTCGCATACAGTCTTGTCAGCTAGCCTGCAGGCTAGGACGCTGAGAATACCCAGTCCCGCTCTCGACCTCCCTCTCTCTAGCTATCCATATAGGATTCTGTAGGGTGCCTACAATGACGTCTTCGCAGCTTTCTCCATATATGAGTTTAGTGTTGATCTTGGCCTAGAGTCTAAAGGTGGCCCAACCCGGCGGGACTAACTCAATCGCGGACACGGTACAAAACGGTGCTGGTGCGCTCTGGGACCTTCTCTGTTTCAAAGAATAAGACAGGCTCCGTGATGAGAATGATGCAACATGTCCAAAAAAAAGACAATGTGCATAGTGTATGATTTGGTAAGATTTACGAAAATTTTAATTACAAAACAACTTATAGCTAAAAGTAAACCACGACCGCTGTAATAAAAAATCTAACAAAAACCAAATAGATTATAAATCTTGATTAAATAAGCTATGTCTGATGACTAATCTTTTTAAGATGTTCTTACTTTATCATTGCGTAATCCACCTCCAAAGTTACTGCATAAAACGCGCAAAAAATTCGAACTTTCGGACCTTATAACTTAGAAACCAAACACAATTTTAAAATTCCAACGGTCATCAGACATCTAGTTCGATCAAATAAAGCTATTTTGAAAATTTGGGATCTTTGACAAGTAATATGGGCGTGATCTTCTTTCCCCGTTTGTATGGGGATTTGAGCGGGTTGGGCCACCTTAAAGAACCTGTATAGCGACTTTGCTGGTAGTTCTCTTCCTCCGAATTAATAAGTTATTATAAGACCTAAAACCAACCTGTATTCGAAGTTGTAACTTTCTGTTGTGAACTTCAATTTGTTTTCGCCTATGTTCGCTCTGTTTCAGTCTGTTCACCTCATCACTGAAATAATCAAAACAGTCATGTTAAAAGTTACTTAGCATCTGTCTATATACTTATTCTCACCATTACAGTCTCAAGAAAACCATTACAGTTCATGGATACTTAATCAACGAGACGGAATGATGAATTACTTGAACCAAAATAAAAAAATCTTTTTAATTTTTTTTATGTATTTTGTGATGATAAAGGTTATTTAAAATTTGTATAACTAGCTGAGTTTTTCGGGCCTGCCTGGGTCAATTTCGTTTTGGACATTCACCCGAGTGAAGCCCAGTAAAATGTGACCAGTAACCTTCGCGGGCGTGTTAATCGAACCTTCGCGGGCGTGTTAATCGTATTTGACAAAGGTGCCACCTAACGGGTCCAACGATAGCTAAGACCCCATAAGTAAAAAATTCAACAAAATCAATCAAGGCGTTTTGGAGGAGAAGAATTACACACACACACACACACACTCCATCACATTGAATGAAGGATGGTCGAAGCAGCAATGATAATTGTCCATGTTTTCCGCCTAGTTCAATATAGCCGAGCAAGTCCTAACGTGGCGCCTAGTTCCCATATGGCTAATATCATGACAGTTGGCATTAAATATCCATGTTACAAAAACGAATCTTTATTTTAGAAGTTTGTTATTTAATGTAAAATTCACAAATGTGATTTGGTTTTGTGAATTCTTTTAGCCATCATTTTTTCTCTAATTCCACATTTTTGGTTAGGTTTAAATCCCTCTTATCGATGTAAAATTATGCGTGTGAGTAAAAAAAGAGTTAGACTATAAAACTATCCTAAAAAATAAGAAAGTTCAAATGTCCTATGACTTTTTTATCCGACTGAACCAATGCTTTCTGACTGAAAATATTGAATAGAGATTAGAGCATACTCAACATTAAATGGTTTGTATTAGGTAGATATCTACAAATCAGACTGTGATGCTGACATGCAAACAAACAATGACTAATTACTGCCCGCAGGGATTGAATGGAATCTATAACGGCAGGAAGTTAACATGATGCAGATTTGTCATCAGGGAAGTCCCAAATCATGTGACAATATTCATTCTCTGAATATTTGTTTATTTGAAAACGGATTCATAATAAAAATGTACTTTGAAATGTATGGTATTCCAATGAACTACGTCACTCTGGGCCAACATATTTCGCCTCCACCTTTGGAGGGGTCCTAGGGTTATGTCCTGCTCAAAATGACATCGCATTATAAATATCCAAGTAACTACAGAACCCAAAAAATATATATAAGACGTACCGTAAGCACTTGATATAGTCGACGCTGCTCTTGAGTATGGTTCCCTTGTTGGGCCTAACGTCGCGGATAACTTCGTAGAAAGGATCGTTCGTCTTCGGCAGGAGCGTACCGAGCTCCTTTATTCGATCGTTTATATTGAATCTCCGCCGACGTTCAACTGCAAGGAAGACAAGGACACGTGACACGATCTGAAGGGCCTTAAAAGTTCAGTTGGAAGCAGAAAACCCTGAAAATGTGTATTCATTGGCATGTATAATATGCAAATTTATATTTAAGTCCCAGTTTCAGTTTCTTCCGTACACAGGGCATATTTAGACACAGATTTTATTCTACTCATTGTGCCATTGTTACTTGAGTAGGATATACAAAGAAATAGGAGAATGTGCGGAAACGATCAGTTCAACTTACTAATATTGTGGTTGTGTTTCTTCTGAAGATCTTTGGCAATGGCGTGTATGTCGTCAACATCAACATTGTCGCTGTTGTATGACGAGAGACCGCCCTGCTCGGCTGTTGACAATATACGAACATTTACACACAAATATCGATGGGTCCTACGCACAAAGAACCTAATATTCGCGAGTCTCCACCCGACCGTAAGGATATTATATGTTCTGTGCACCCGACTAAATAGAGACTCCACTAAGAAAATCTGGTGCGTTTGAGGTTAGAATTTATTTTGACGTGTCAATCAAAATAAAATTTTAAGTTTTTCGTAATGGAAAGGCAAAGGCTTTCGAAATACTAACGAAAAGTGTCAAAGTGCCGATGCAAAAACATTTCTTTCACTGCAGGGTTTTTGCAGGTGTGAAGAGTTTTTATGCCCTTGCGAGCTTGCAACTTGTGTGTCAAAAGCAGGATAAGACATAACCATGACTAAATAATTTCACCTTACTCACCCACATTACCATTTCAAACAATTCAGACTACAAACCAATAATATTTCTCTAAACGACACACCAATTTAATGTTTAGCCTCTATTTCCTATGAAACAGGCTACGGGCTAGTCCAGGGAAAATCATGTAAACAATAAAAAAATTTTTTTTTCAATAAACGATTTATATTTCTATGTGCAACAATATTTGGAGAAACTCACCAAATAAAAGAGAAAAGAAAGGAGAGAACATGCAAAACATGCTAACATCATCGATAATAATTGGTGAATTAGTGAATACATGGATACATCAATGGAGACTGTCATTTAAAATTCAATTAAACAAAAAGTCCCTGAGCATACAATGTATATACGTAGAACCCATCGACATTCGGTTTGTCATTCCATGTTTAGCCCCATCAGTGTCTCCTGTGCTCCATTGGTCCATCTATGATAAGAATACGAACCTCATTGCATGCAATCACCTTCAGATGCCATTTTCCAGCCAAATACATCGCGGTTTTATTTCACAACGCTCCCAAAACCAACGTGGTTTAATGTAGGTAGTTATTTGCAGCCCAAACACTGGAAACTCTTCGCGACTGGATCTCCCGCGATCACCTCCCTTGGGTTACAGCTCAGCCATGTTCTTACTCACACCTGTAATGTTCCTTATGGAATGCATACTCACCTTAGTTGTCTGATCAGATGAGCTGGCTAGGGTGTTCAACGTCGGATTGCCCTAAACTAACTTGAATGTCCCAAAACGACGCTTACTTATATTATGGTTGTCCTTTTTCTGTCGATCCTTGGCCATCGCCTGGACGTCGACGTCTCCCATCAGTTCGTGCTTCAGCTGAAGGTCTCCGGCGAGGGAGCTGCCCCCGGAGCGCGCCTCCGACGAGGAGAGACCGCAACCGCCGGCGTTGCTGCCCGAGTCGAACGAGAGGATGTCTTCTAGGAAGTCGTCCGTCTGGAAAGTGATGTTAGAGGAGTGGAAATTGGATCGTATGCCGATGCACAATGATGTAGGTACCTACTTACCTGTTCATGAATGTCACATGAATATTCGAAAACGGTAGCTAGCAACCTGATTGAAAAATAAGTGCAAAAAGTAGGCGAGAACAGAACAAAATAGAAATTAATTACGATTGCATTGAGCGGTGCTAGAAGTATTTTATCACAGTTACATAAGTAATCACAAAAAATCCAATTGAAAAAGGCTAAAAAGCTAGACTTGATATATGGAAGCGACCCATTTGGTCAGAATATCTACGATTACTACAATACGAATAGCCTGGAAGGTTGAAGGAACAAGAAGAGACAATTCTAACCTCCGAATTGCTGGTGCCAACTGAGCACAACCCCGGGCTGAGAATGCCGGAGGAGGCCCGGTCGGGGGAGCCCAGCCTGGCCGCCCCCAGTTCCGGCGCGGAGAGCTGCGCTCGGCATCCCGTCTCCGAGCCTTGCTGTGGAGAGCATTGCGAGCAGAAATTAACCTCTGGGACATAAGGTGGAAATTACAGCATGTGACGACAAACTTCTAAAAAAAAGACATACAACACAATTCCGGTTTTATTGATGTCCGCGACAAAGTAAAAACCGAATAACAATATGGATCGATGGAATTAATGGATTATCTCCTTTGCAAGGCACTATGTGGTAAGCTTCAGGTAGTTCCGTAGAAAGTGACCTTGACGGTTTATATTTAAACTTATAATGAACTGGAAGGCAAGTGATCATAAAATATGATAAGTCTAAAATATTACCAGTGTGATGCAATGCTTGTCGATATGGGGTGAAAGGGTATCATGGGTTACATCAAACGTCTGAGACTTGGAGAAATAAAAACAAACGTGGTTAAAATACAAAATAAAAATTGATACTTTCGGTGTCACTTTGCTGTGAACAAATATTTCAACCTGTTGTTAACTTTGTATGATCATGATAAACTCGAAAATGGGTTAGCAGACAAGAAAAGAAAGGATTTTGTCTTTATTTTATTGGGCCTATAAATCAACTGAACTATCAAACCAGAGGGATGAGCAAAAATACGAAAGATCACTTGGTCCCCTTTATACTTAGTAAACCATGTCTTAGACGTTTTGTAACCTGGAAGAACCTCCATATGACCCAAAAATTACACTGTAAGATATGTACATATTTGCACATAAACCACTGATGAGGCACAACGTCGACAAAAGCATCATACAACTTTCGATACATACAACTAACGTTTCAACGTGGGAGGTGGTCTCAAGACATCTAATTTTTTTGCGTATCACGTGACGTTATTTAAAAAAATATATCAGCCATTTTTGACTCCCGAGCACCGGAGCGGTTGACTAATGTCCACCTTGTTTCGCCCATGATGTTTCAGGCACACTTGGATAGCGAGAACATTGCTGTATCATCTAGCTAATTGCTAGAACTCCTAACACCACCAAAGTGGTAAGTTTCCTTATGTAGTTTTTCCTTCACCGTAAAGCATTCATATTAAATATGTAACTCTAAACTCTAAAACTCTAAAGAAGTACCTAGAAGATTATTTTTCTTTATGGTTCTGTCGGTTGTATATGTGGTTTAGCAGCGCCGTTAATGTAGTAGTACGTGATAGAGGTTAGGTAGTCACCTGATTGAGCGGCTGGAAAGATTCACTTAGGTACTGCCGGACCTGGCTTCTTTGCTTCTGAATCACATGATACCTGGTGGGGTTCTCCAGTACGGTTCGCACCTGGAAATCGACAAAAGTTATTTACGATATGCACCAGTTCATGAATGTTGACATAAATTGGGATACAAACAACGATAGAAAAATGATGCACCCAATTGAGAACACTGAATCGGAATCCATATTCTGAATGGTGATAATTTATAAAAATCATAATTCTTAGCTTAGCGAGGTAATGGATCGATGCAAAAACGGTTTAGGCGTCATGATGAGTAGATTCTAGTGCAAGCAATCATTGGCGGCACATTACGCGCAATGACTCTTTAAACGCGTCAGTGCCGGCGCAGTTAAATTATTTGGTATTTAGATTCCAAAAAAAGCTTAAACATGCAAATGGATCTTTGGAGTCTATTGCAGCTATAAAAGTGAAGGTCTTGAGAAAAAAAAACATTTACGTTGTCAGACAAATTACGTTCTCAGACAAGAAATTGGAATCAACAAATAGTTGATGACATGGTCGTTCAATAAAAAAAATCCTCCATGATGACCGATGTCTCACAAGCCTGGCGAAATTCCTCGAGCAAATGTCACTACCACATAGGAACATACAGCATGGTCCTATACGTTGTATACAATCAAGGCGCATATGAGAAGATAAAGAGGACTTAGGGTTTTTGCGTTCAGTCAGACCACCTTTGGGGTTGTTACTTTTGATCTATGCTTTTGACGACTGACCTGCAGGACCTGCGGCGGTACCTCGACGTTGGGAACGACCCTGGGCACGTCAGCCGGCGAGCTCTCGTCCTTCTTGCCATCCTTCCCGACACGCTGCTGCGCCTGCACATAACAAACTGCGTTAGTGGCCCGCCAACGCTGGCGGAGAGCTCGCGACAACGACCTATTAGCGAGGCGGCCATCTTGCCGGTACAGTCTGGCCCCGAACACTGACAAGGGCGGCTGCGAGAGGGGCATGATTTAATGCTAGAGCAAAAGGGAATTCAGTAGTTATAGATATAGGAAACAGGCAACTACCAGGTTTCAGAAATGTCAAAAATGTTGATGATATCTTCAGATGATAGCATCCAATGGAGGCAAACCAAGTCGCATACAGCAAGCGTAACTTAAGAAACTGGTTAAGGTCTGTTCGAAAAGGGGAACTTTGTAGGAAACGGTATTTTTCTTAAATTTTGTAATTCAATCGTCACATTGAATCATCATTTCAAAGCCACAGATCTATAAACTACTTTATAATCAGTACTTTAAAGCAATATTGAATAGACTCCATGAGTTTACTGGACCAACATAATAATTAGCCCGTTGGGCCTTTGTGCTGGATATATTTCGACAATGTAACCCTAACAATAGATACAGAATCATGGAAATGCGTAACTGCTATTTAATTACATACCAAAGTGGTACGAGATTCTAACATTATTGTTACAAAGGAGGTATTGAGACATTAATTCAACTTAGTACACATTTAAGTACATATTTTAAAACAAAAAATATTTCCCAGGTATAAGAAGATCTCATTGAGTGCGACTTTCAGACAGCACACGATACAGTTAAAATAAAATGTGGTAAATATTTTAATGGCAACAAATTAAACCATGCTATTTGGGACGCAGAAGTGACTTTCAGGTAAAAGTTTCAGTTTTTCGGGAAATGTTAAGTGTTTTACAAATATAATAAAATGTCCAATGTTATCGCAATCTAAACCTTACAAATGAATACGTAATTATTGTAGTAATTCTAACGTTTTAAGTGGTGTATATCATTGTCCTTAAATAATAAATGAGATAAAACTTGTCTAGAATAAAGTTTACCAACAAACAAGTCTTTACAGTTTGAACAGTCGCTTATCGGATACGATCGTTCTAGGGTCTCATGTCGCCTTAAGGTGGCCCAACCCGGCGGGACTAACTCATTCGCGGGCACGGTACAAAACCGTGCTGTCGCGCTCTAGGACCTTCTATGTTTCAAAGAAAAATTCAAGCTCCGTGATGAGGAAGATGCTAATTGTTCACAAAAAAGACAATATGCATAGTGTATGATTTGGTAAGATTTATGAAGATTTGAATTACATAACGACTTATAGCTAAAAGTAAACCACGACCGCTGTAGTACAAAATCTAACAGAAACCAAATAGATTATAAATCTTGATTAAATAAGCTATGTCTGATGACTAATTATTTTAAGATGTTCTTACATTATCATAGCGTAATCTACCTCCAAAGTTATTGTATAAAACGCGCGTAAAATTCGAACTTTCGGACCTTATAACTTAGTAACCAAACACAATTTTATAATGCCAATAGTCATCAGACATATAGTTCGATCAAATAAAGCTATTTTGAGCAAAATTTTGGATTTCTGACAAGAAATATGGGCGTGATGTTCTTTCCCCTTTTGTATGGGGAGATGAGCGGGATGGGCCACCTTAAATTCAAAAGAGTTAACGCACCTGCGAAATCCGGTCGCCACTTTTAATTAAGACTTTTAATTATACACTTCAGGGGGGTAAATAAAGGAGAAATAATATATTTTCTTAAGGGGTTTTTGTCGATTCAACCTTTTTAAGTAATAAGGAAGGACGGGAGTGGCGACGCCCATTCGTATAGCGACATGACTAGGGGCTAGCCAGCTCGCTTACGAGGTCGCTTATATTCCGGGAGGTCACGACATTTTTGGTCACAATGAGGTAAATGGCTGAATCTGGGTTTACATGTTAGAGACCAACCCTCTGATGCTAAATATGTCGGTCTGCCTGCGCCAAGTGGTTGCGTTATCTAGATTGGCTATATAAAATAGAAGTTGGTATGTACCTGCTGATGAATATACTGATTATCTAGAAACATTGATACCTATTAATTATACAACAATAACCAGTCGGTTTTTTAGTTAAATACTGAAATATACCTAAAGTTATATCTGTAACCTAAATCGCCTATAACTACGAAACGCAATCATTATTTGGTGCAACAAACATTCGATGCTGCGCCTCTCGAATTCGAGATTAAACTTCTCTACGTTGCCGCCATACGAATGAGTTTCGATCGCTACTGCCATCCATCCATGCTCGCAGCGTGACTGCGGCTGGACTGTACAGCCTACTGACCTGTATAGATTCCCTGCGCCGCTGCTCCTGGGCGTGCTCTCGCATCAACTGCTGCTTGAGCTGGGTTCGCGACGTCGGTGTCAGGGTCTTGAACGTCGGCGGACTGTAACAACGGAGATGACGCGTCAGCTACAGCTTAGACAACGGATGGTAGGGATAGATTGATTACTTCATACAACGTACAAAACTCTCTGATTACTTCTTATTTTAGCTGGTACTGTGACATTTCTAACCAGCGCCATCTCCCGTCACTGCCACAGCCGTTATTGAACTAAGCTGAATGGATACTGAACTATAAATTAAGTTATGTCATTGAAAATAAAAATTGGTTTGTATTTAATATATTCTCAAATGTGACTTGCAACGCCATCTGTTCTTTTTTATTATCCTAATTTAACAATTGCATGACGTTAGGAATCTTTCCCTACTACAGCTATAGTCCCACACATAGATAATTTTTCGCCTGGGGCACCACTATCGTCTTATGTTTACCAAAGGAAAAATATCCCAAATTATAGCGGAGCATTTTATAACCTACCTCCAAAATAAACTCTCCCTAAAAGGAATAAATAGTGGGTAAATTTAATTGTTGCAATGACCGCCCATTGCAGTGACGGCGAAGACGCGCTTGGTGCCGTTATGAAATGGGAGTATTGGCCCGTTTCTCACCTTGTCGTCCTCGAAGAACTTTATTCAAGACAATCTCTCGAGTAACTTGCTACAATGACAATACATGCCAGTGACGGCGAAGACGCGGTTGGTGCCGTTATGAAATGGGAGTATTGGCCCGTTTCTCACCTTGTCGTCCTCGAAGAACTTTATTCAAGACAATCTCTCGAGTAACTTGCTACAATGACAACACATGCCAGTGACGGCGAAGACGCGCTTGGTGCCGTTATGAAATGGGAGTATTGCCCCGTTTCTCACCTTGTCGTCCTCGAAGAACTTTATTCAAGACAATCTCTCGAGTAACTTGCTACAATGACAACACATGCCAGTGACGGCGAAGACGCGCTTGGGGCCGTTATGAAATGGGAGTATTGGCCCGTTTCTCACCTTGTCGTCCTCGAAGAACTTTATTCAAGACAATCTCACGAGTAACTTGCTACAATGACAACACATGCCAGTGACGGCGAAGACGCGCTTGGTGCCGTTATGAAATGGTAGTATTGGCCCGTTCCTCACCTTTTCATCCTCGAAGAACTTTCGCACATTCAAGACAATCTCTCGAGTAACTTGCTGCAATGACAACACATGCCAGTGACGGCGAAGACGCTCTTGGTGACGTTATGAAATGGGAGTATTGGCCCGTTCCTCACCTTTTCATCCTGGAAGAACTTTCGCACTTTCAGGACAATATCTCGATTAACTTGCTACAATTACAACACATGCCAGTGACGGCGAAGACGCTCTTGGTGACATTATGAAATGGGAGTATTGGCCCGTTGCTCACCTTTTCATCCTCGAAGAACTTTCGCACATTCAAGACAATCTCTCGAGTAACTTTCTACAATGACAACACATGCCAGTGATGCCACCTCTTCTATGTGGCTTGAGCCTAAGAGGTCCGTGGAAAATCAATGTTCTATCGGTTTCGTTTATCGTTTTTAACGAACTCGTCTGGATGGCTGTGCCGAGGGATCAAGTGCTCGGACCCATAGAATCTAGGTCATAATGCGAAACCATTCTCAGCGAGGCTCTATGCCAGCTGGTTGGTCTTTGCAGAGCTATCAAGCCTACATATTTAAATTACTTTTGAAGCTTAACTGCGTAACTCTATCATAAGAGTCCATTTACACAGTTTTAAATGTATCTTTTATTATTTTGTCCCATTACACAGTCTTAAATGCAAACATCAATAGCTACAAATTTAGCACTTATTTTAAAATCACTGCTGTAGAAATAACTAGGTACGCACATATATAGGACCAAATCACAATACGAATTTCACGCGTACTAGACTAGTACGTTTATACAGCCCTAATAAAACCACCAGGTGGAAAATTACACCAATTCAACAGTTATTTCTAGGTCGATTATAGCAAGTACCTCAAAAAGGTCACACACGAGCCTAGTGCCTGCGTTCTAGTAGTACCAAACGTGCCATTCAAATAATAAATCGCAATAGAACATGGCAATTACTTTACACTCGTGAGCATATATGTATTTTAGTGCTGATAAATAGGTGGGAGGTATCGATATAATTATAATATTAATAATTTCGAAATAAGAATGAATTAATATTGATATGATCTTTCTGTATTTACATAACTAAAATAATACAAAATTACTTTAATAATAATACAATTTAAAACACAGTTTGGGAAATTTACGAACAGAAGTTTTGTGCAGCGCACCGATGGTGTTTGTTTACCTAGCCCTACGCGTCATATTATCTTACGGAGGACTTTAAGAACTCTTTCTCAAACTTTGGATATTTTTGATGTATTCTTAATTATTTTTTCTCTGAAACAGGAAACATTTGGTCATTGTTTTATGATACTGCCTCTTATGTTATCTACTATGTGATTCACTACTGCAGGTATCTTGAAAAACACTTGAATATTTATTTACTAAGGAATCATATATTTTGGCACCACTATTGATTGTTTGGTCTAGTTTTCGATGACTGCTTCATTTTGTAGTTATGTGAAGTTTTGCATTTTCAAGATTTTATCGTTTCCTTTAATTAAAGCTTGATTTTAGATTTAGTTCTAAGATTTTCAGAGATACAAAAGTATCAATAACTTCGAGGGAACTGTATTGTATACCCGCTTAATGTTTATAATCTTGAGTTTCTCTAAAATAATAATACTCATGTTTCTGTGTGCAGCAGCATTTTAATATGATATTTTTGGTGGTACGTATATCATGAATTCCAAAATATACTTGAACTATTAATCCCAACGAAGTTTCGTATCAGTCCTTTTTCGTTCGCGGTGATCAAACCGTATTGTCATTCAAAGAATCTACATAAGAGTTTGCACAAATAATAAAGGAAAGTAAACAAACAGACAAATACAAAACTATACATAATTTTAAACAATATTTTGATAGGTCATGTCGTGTGGTAGGCTTAGGTAAAGGGTAAACTTTGATGGATTATTTTTTCAAGTACTGTGATTACTGCGTTTATCATCAGTGATTTCTCTAGAATTCCACATTTTATTTTGGACTCAGGTGTAAACGATGAAGTGAAAGTGAACTCTACATGTCCAGATTTAAAAAAAATATAATTAACGTCTTTCAAAACCAATCACGAGACACCGAGTACTCAATTGTTGATTGTACATAATTAGGGATATTATGGCCACACATTTGCGCGTTAGTGATCTATCGATATCGATAATCGTACATTGCCCGCCCACAGAGCGGCTTGGCAACGAGTCGCCCTTGACCGCCAATTCTCGACAATTCCACGAAGTCACTTCACTACAAGGCCCTTGCACACAGACCAAGCAGATGGTAAATCAAACGGTCCCAAACATATAATTACAAATTTTCCAAACTACTAATCGCCATATAAGATATCTTTTAAATATTTGAAGTCCAAAAATGGCAACTTCCCAAAACTTCAGAGTGCTGCAGGAAAATTCCTGTCGCTGTGGAATAAATGTAGGAGATAAACTGATAAGTAAATGATAATAAGTAAATATACTTTTTCGTACTAAGCAAGTACTTAGGTATGACAATTTGGCAACTGATGTGATATGTATGTAGAATCGACCATGAAGCAAAGTAAACATATTTAAAGAGAGCTGTAAAATAACTATTTTATGAACATACTGCAAGGCTGGGCATGAACCAGCAAACGTTGCTTTCGCGGGCATAGCGTCTAATAATTTCGCCACTATAAAGCGTTAATCTTAAACACTGTGCTAATAGGAGGCATTGATTACAGGAGGAAGGACTGTAGGATATTTCCAAATTATCTCTATAGAGCGGGTGGCAAATATATTTATCGAAGCATGGATGATGAGAATGAGTTAGAAAATAACCTGCGCTTATCGATACACAATCGACGCCCTATCTTCTGTTAGAATAGCGGAATATTTAAGGGCTTTAGATAGTCTTGTCACTGTTGTTTTTAAATCAATTGACATATTTTTATCGATGACTTTCGATAGACCATCACGACCTTGACAATTAGATAAAGGCGCTGGGGGTACTATAGAATAGCGACCTGAGGCGCTATCATTTTTCTATGGATTCACTTTATAGACTAGATATTTAATAGATATGCATTGTTTACCCCCCAAAATTCAGGACCCAAGTCAGAGCGGTGTATGATATCGTTTAAATATAACTTAAACAATAATAAGACTTCAGACGTTTTTTGAAAATATATATACAGGGACTGGATTTCTAGGGGAAGCTGATTCCAAAGACAAGCTGCGTTTACGGAAAAGGAGTCACGATAATACGTGCTGGTGGGTATGGCTATCAGTAAGGTATCACTAGACCTAAGTGGAACGCCATGTGAACAAAGCAATTTGAAGCGATCCTGCAGGTAACTCGGAGCAGAACGGTTATTCGGTTTGCAGTAAAGCAGTGATAGGGTGTGAACATTTCTGAGTTTTCTGATATCAAACCAATGGAGTCGATTACGGAATTCGGAAACATGATCAAACTACATGATCAAAATAGTTTCATTTTTTTTCTAAACTACGCTTACAAGGTTTTTTAAAATGTTTGCTGGAGATCTACGGTTCGTATCCACCCCCGATGTTGCCACTATAATTCACCGAACGCGGAAATCGAACCGCTGCCAGCATCCTGTCATTACACACACGGTGCATAGTTTTTACATAATGGCAATCTCTCACGTGTACAGTCCGCAGAAAATTGTGGTAGCCTTGGCAACGGGAAGAGCTCCATTTGACGCGCCTCCCAAGGTCACCGTGACGTTGTAATGACGTTATGGCCGCAATTAATTGTGTTTCAGATCGTGAGAAATGTCGCCCTGGTTGATCAGCGAAGCGGGCCCTGCTTTGAGGTTGTGATCGGTTTGTATTTGACATGTACAGTAAGCAGGTGAGTACTGAGTTATAGTATTAGTAATATCATTGAATTTAGATATTTCACGGTAATTTGAATTGTTTTAAAAATAAATAATATATGACAAATACAAATATTTACGACTAGAAGTGTTGAGGCTATTTATATTAACATTCTAAAAATTAAATTACCTTTATTTGTTCAAACTTGAGAAATTATTTGGTGAACTGTGCCATTGCCACGTGGTTGAAATTGGTTAGACGCAATACCCGCGAATGTAATGTTTTGCTGGTTCGGGTCCAAGCCTTGCAGTATATTCGTAAAGTATTTCTTTTTACAGGGATCTTTCTTTAATTAATGTGTCCTTGCTTCACGGTCGATTATACATACATACATGTCACATTCCTTGGAATAAGCGACGTACATGTTTAGTACAAAAATATTATATTGTTGCTGAAAATACAGTTCCGTTGCATTTTCGTCCCCTATTCATGCTTTTGCTCAAATTTCTTGGAAATTTTCCGCGAATATCAAATCTCTCGAACCGATGTGAAACTTTTTCTGTACTTTATTAATGTACTTAAGGTGGCCCAACCCGCTCAACTCCCCATACAAAGGGGGAAAGAAGATTACGCCCATATTTCTTGTCAAAGATCCCAAATTTTGTCTAGATGTCTGATTACCGTTGGCATTGTAAAATTGTGTTTGGTTTCTAAGTTATAAGGTCCGAAAGTTCGAATTTTTCGCCCGTTTTACACAATAACTTTGGAGGTGGATTACGCAATGATAGAGTAAGAACATCTTAAAAAGATTAGTCATCAGACATAGCTTCTTTAATCAAGATTTATAATCTATTTGGTTTTTGTTAGATTTTTGACTACAGCGGTCGTGGTTTACTTTTAGCTATAAGTCGTTTTGTAATAAACATTTTCGTAAATCTTACCAAATCATACACACGAAGACACATGGTCCTTTTTGTGGACATGTTGCATCTTCCTCATCACGGAGCTTGTCTTATTCTTTGAAACAGAGAAGGTCCCAGAGCGCAACAGCACGGTTTTGTACCATGCCCGCGAACGAGTTAGTCCCGCCGGGTTGGGCCACCTTAAGCGGGGCTTACGCGAACAATTTTGAAAGAAAGATAACTTTTAAATTCTCACGAGAGAACTGAAGCAGCTCGCCTTCGCCACCGAGTAGTTCGTGCAGTTTCTCCAACTACCCTCACATTTATATTTAAGTTTTCTGTACTATGAAATATTAAGGTCTATGATATGCGAAGGACATAAATCCAATTCTAGCCTTAAAGGTTAATTTTTCGTTAGAACAACCACTGCAAACAAACATCGATCGCTGCGCCCTGAAAAAAATGCACGCTTCAGAAGCACACTTATATCCAAACGTCTCGCTAAACAGGCTTCCATGCCGAGCAAATAAACTGTTTAGTAAAGCAGCAATGTCAGATAACCTGGCATGTACCTGCGGCAGCGCGGCGGAGAGAAACGGAGAGACGGAGAGACGGTCCTTGAGTCTAATACGACGATATGATAACGCTACAGTCACGCGAGACGGTTCTTCTGTCATTTCGTTTAATTATATCGCAGCAGCACCGCTGGACCACGACGGTATCTTCACGCCGTAATACCGATCGGGCTTATGTTTCACTATTTATTAGCTTATTTCAGTGCATCTACTTACTTTTTCTCTCTGTATCGGACGAGTTATTGCTGTCGAATCGGCGATGACAAATTGTCCGTGTTTTCCATACAGTTCAATGGAGCCGTGCTCATAAAGGGAAGGTTCTGGAATGGCACCTGTAATTCGTCGGGAATGCGGCCTGGTGAAGTATTCAGATATTGCCCAAAAGTCGATAGATTTGCAAAAAAGAAGGTATAAAACCAGTTATCGATCATAATAATGCAATGGCATTTATCATTTAAATTCCAAAAAACAGGAACGGAATATATTTTATTGATAGCTGCTGGACAAGAGAAATTGTTAGATCTAATAATAAGGCAATAACAATGGGAACACAGAGCACTAGGAATGTCAAACTGACACGTGTCACATTCAAAATCGCGGCTTAGCGACGAACTGAATATATTCAATGCCTTAGCAAACCTATTTTTACGTTATCACCTATTTTTTTTTAAATAAGGTGGTGACGCCACAGATTAGATACTATACCAGCGCCAATAAATTGACGTTTAACATTTCGAGAGTGTTTGACATCAGGAGAAAAGTATGCTCGGACATTTTAGCTTGCTCTTAGAAACGTGACTCGCCCGGCATAGTGATAAAGTAAGACTTAGGCTGAGATAAATAGTCGTAACAGAAACTAAGACTAACGAAAAGTAGTACTTTGTGACATTTTGTATGGACGAAATCTCAAAGTAAGGCAAACTGACGTCACAAAGTACTACTTTTCGTTAGTATTAGTTTTTGTTACGACTATTTATCTCAGCCTTAGACTAAAGCATCTGTCAAGTTCTGACGCTTGGCAAATTTGTTAGATGCTACATCAATCGAACTCGTTGCGACTGTTTCGATGCTCGGGCGACGGCTTCAGTGATTAATCCAGGAGTGTAAGTATGTTAAAATTGTTCATACAAAACATAAAAAAAAAGAAACTTTGGAAAGATTCCAGGGGGAAATGGAATTTAATTTTAGGTAAGAGTAGAGTTTTTGGAAGTTTTGAATAAACACCTTCGTTCGTATGGAACCGTATTCAGTTCGAATATTAAAGAAAACTATACGCATATATTGTATTTTTTAGCTTTATAATGCCTACTACTTGGAAGAAATAACGATAAATGTGAAAAAATATGCCCATTTTGGCGATTTTTTTCTATTGCCCAAAGTTTGTGCTATGGAAACGAAAATTATTATAGTCGATATACCTGAAGTAAATCTACTAATAAATTTGAGCTTGATAAATTACTCTTGGGGAAATGAACGAATAACTGAGTTTGACCTAACGTCATACGTAGGTATACTTAATGGAAGTGATTTTTGATCGCGATGAACGTTTGTTTTCACCACATCCAACTACCTGAAATCCGATAGTTAACTTTCGGTTGCATTTCATATTTATATGGCGTAACTGAAAGGTACCGTTTGGATTTTTGTAGCTCGTGTTGGTGAAACCGAGCGGTAGACACGAGATAATTCATCTGGGACCACTGACCTAATACTTTTGATAATAATTTCAACTTAATACCTCCCGATGCTGAGAAAAAGGGTCGTGACACACTGATGGACAACGAAGTTAAGTGATCTTATTAGGCTTTGAAGAACGTAACGCTAAGAATAAAAAAAATAATGGAGTTAATCGCGCTGTGTCGCACTAGAATACGATAGTGATCCGTCAAATAGATAAAACGTGGCGAAAATCTAAATTGATTTCAAATGACACACTACCCGACATTCGGAAGAATCAAATTGATACAACAAACACGACAAAACGAAGGTTTTCTCTGAAGTGCCGTGACTTGGTGCACGTGTAAGCGTAAATGAATAACATCGGTGAAGCCAGACGTCGATAAGTAGATTTTTGCATGTTTTTTTGATTAGATTAGTAGTATGTTTATACGAGTTTATTTACATACTTTTTTACATACATAGCTCACAGTCGCGGCTTGTTATTTACATTTTTTACATTTTGGGTTGGTATATTTTGGCCAATGGCCATGGGTCCAGACATAGCGATAAGATCTTGTAGATACCCGATCCTGTTGATCTTTGATCTATAGGGTCGGTAAACGGTGGAATGCGCTCCCTTCCGAGATATTTCCCCAAAAATACAACCTTAAGGTGGCCCAACCCGCTCATCTCCCCATACAAAAGGGGAAAGAAGATCACGCCCATATATCTTGTCAGAGATCCAAAATTTTGCTCAAAATAGCTTTATTTGATCGAACTAGATGTCTGATGACCATTGGCATTGTAAAATTGTGTTTGGTTTCTAAGTTATAAGGTCCGAAAGTTCGAATTTTTCGCGCGTTTTATACGATAACTTTGGAGGTGGATTACGCAATGATAAAGTAAGAACATCGTAAAAAGATTAGTCATCAGACATAGTTTATTTAATCAAGATTTATGATCTATTTGTTTTTTGTTAGATTTTTGACTACAGCGGTCGTGGTTTACTTTTAGCTATAAGTCGTTTTGAAATTAAAATTTTCGTAAATCCTACCAAATCATACACTATGCACATTGTCTTTTTTGTGGACATGTTGCATCTTCCTCATCACGGATCCTGTCTTATTCTTTGAAACAGAGAAGGTCTCAGAGCGCAACAGCACGGTTTTGTACTCTGCCCGCGAATGAGTTAGGCCCGCCGGGTTGGGCCGCCTTAAGTCCGTCATACATGGTGGGAAGAAGTGAGAAAGTTCGAAAGCCCAAGGGCTTCGTCAGGCACCTTTTAGGTGAGGGCCTAGCGTACGTTGTATGTCGCCCTCTACAAAAAAAAGAAATCTTCTTAAATAACTCAACATTTGTAAAAGCCCCCAAATGAATATATCCATGGAGATCTCCGTGAGGTATACGATGCAATTCGATGTACTATATTCCTACTCGATCTACCCTACTAAAATATTATGGAATAAATCTATGAACTAAATTCCGCAGCGCGTCAGGAATGACTTTTGAAGCGACGATGGTCAACAAAAAACATTTACCTACATTTTAAATACAGTACAATTGAAATTAAGGTACTGAGTTATTTTACTATGAGTATGAACTTCGCGGTACATGTATGCATGTATGCACGGGCAATTGGCACGTTTCATGAGGATAACCAGGTAAAAAACAAAGATACATCAACGCGTAGACATAATAACATAGATCTAGTATTAATTGTGCGATGCATCCCATGAAACAGGCAATCGAGGCCGCATCCAACAATACCCTTTATCTGGCCTATTAAAACGTAACTGAATATGAATAAACAGATTAAAAAAATGCACTTGCATACAATTACAAAACCATGAATGAACGTGGCCGCCGGCAAAAAGTGACCATTCTATGCAAATGTTACGTATCGCGACATCTTAACGATTGCAAGGGAGGAGAATTCACATCCGCTAGCGCTATCGCCCATGCTTCAAGTTCGCTTGGACAAGGACTTTAACTTGACATGTTTGAAAAATGTTACGGCTTTTCACGCGGCAGGTAGAGATATTCTCCGACGTTTCGAGCTAATCATTCAGCCCGTTGTCGTCTGCTGCGCACGAGCGCGGCGGATGCCTCCTTGACAACGGGCTGAATGATTAGCTCGAAACGTCGGAGAATATATCTACCTGCCGCGTGAAAAGTCGTAACATTTTTCAAACATGTCTAACGACCGCGGTAACCTCAAAAGTACTTTAACTTGAGGTGGAAAAATGGTCAAGTCGTAAACCTTCTGTGCGACGTTAAATTCACATTTGCCATAGATTCACCTGTGACACACCGTTCAACATTTATACTTTCTTATAATTATATATTATTATAGGAATGACAGCTACTCGCGTTCAGTTTTGACACACGAGTCATCGTGTGTCAAAATTATAAATAAATAATAAGGAAGGGACACTTTCCTTATTATTTATTTATTCTAATAACTAAGAAATGACGTCAGGCGCAAGGTAAGAAAAACATTTATAGAGTGGGCGGACTTAGTTTAGTACGCGTTTTAAGGTCGGACTAAACCGGTTTGTGAATGGTTAGTCCGGTGCTAATCTCGTACCAAGTTTTGACAGGTTGGAATGGAACTCGTCTTCACTTAATGAGTACGGGAACATAACTTTCACAATGGGTTGCTACGATACTTTAATTTTTTTTTGGAGGCCTCTATTATTTTTTTATGTTAACTAGAGCTGCACTATGCAAACAGTCATAATACTGGGGGGGGGGGGGTGTTATGGGCGCAAAGGACGAAATACTAAATATTCCAATCGATTTGGAAACATCAAACAATGCTTTTTCAATATGTTTTGTAAAATAACAAGTCGACAATACAGAAAACTTGAACCTAACTGATTCTTTCAAAATGATAGATTTCCAATAAAATATCTTTATAAAGATAAGGTTAATATAAAAATAAATATGTAATTACTTTTACTGCATTACTAACAAGGATTAAGTTTATAAATCCATCTTGTGTAATAAAAGGCAAAGCAACAGTGCCATGCACTCAAATCCGACCAGTTCAATCATATTTTCAGAGATAATGTAAAAACACAGATAAAATTCTTTACGGTAATCCCTTATGATAAAACACGAAAATCTGATGTTTCGGTTTGCCGATAAAATGCATTATATTACATACATATAGTTCTGCATAATAACGGACACAAATAAAAAAATCAGTAAATGTAAAACAGAAACATGTAATGCACTAAAGCAGAGAATAATTGTATCGAAAGGTAATGGAAACTGGTTGTCTAATATGTCTAAATATGTTGAGCCCGGAATTTTTTCTCTCACGGCCCACACGGAAAAAAGTATCACAAAGAAAAAAAGAGAATACTCACTCTTTCTTATTGTTCACTACAATGACTAGTTTCACTTTTCTCGGGCCTTTGGTCATCTTGCAAGGGTCCTGCGTCGAATCCTTCCGGCCCTCGGACACGAATTTGAGTAGTGGAATGTTGAGTCTCTTCAGGCCAGCCCAAAAGGCCTAGCCACCGTCACCGTGTGGTATTCACCAATGTCATCTTGCGTCCACACTTACACACCACACTCCTCTCCAGTTCACCTTATTTGCACTCAATTTGCTTAGACATTATTATCACAGATCACAGCTTCATTGTTTCAGGCTTCGCTGCGTTTTTCACTTTGGATTTTATTAATTTTGTTTCTATCACTATAATACCTAGAGGTTATCTGTTGGAAATGTAATGTAAAAAATTATACTCATACAAAAACATTCATTCAAACTTTTTAACTGAGCTAGAAAATATTCAGTTGCAAGATTTGCGTTTTAATACGTATATTACAAATGTATTTGAATTTTACAATGCTGCCAAAACAAGTTCGACATATCTTTGGAAAATCATTAGGCATACTTTAAAGAAAGTATATTGAGAAGATTTAAAACAAGAAAAAAATCTTACTATGAGGTAAATATTTCCTCAAACACCCCACATCTGATAAGACCAGTTTGGATTAATATATTTAAAAACGGGATTAAATAGGATACACGAAAAGAAAAGACAACTAACGCTAAGACAACGTTAGCGAAACGATTTTGACAGATTTCTGTGCGCAGACGTCGCCAAAATCCCCGAGAGATTTCAAGCATGATTTATGATGATGCATCATGACACCTCCGTGATTACGACTGATAAGCGAGTTTAAGGAAGTTTTTGACGTTATCAAGGAATGCGAGCATGCCGCGGACGCGAGGCACGAGGAGTTGACTTTGGAGCGAGCGTTTGCCCAAAGCAAATTTAAAGCGAGTGGTTTATCTGAAGAGGAAGAAATTACAGCAAAAATCTAACGTTTCGAAGACCAAAAGGGCTGTGAATACGAGACAGCAAAATGTGTCACTAAGCTTTAAGCCTTTACAGATGGAAATATATACCGGTACGCCAGTACATTTCGGGGTCTACCGAGTAAAATCTTGTAAAGTGCGTTATCTAAAATCTCTAATGAAATCATCGTACAAGCTTTAACACAAAATACCCCTTTTCTTATTTGTAGTTTTTAATGAAAATTTTGTTGTTAAAGCTCAAAAATATATACAAATTCTGTGAAAAATTCAGCGGCCTACCTTTTACGGTTCATTAGATATAGCCCTATGACAGACGGACGGACGGACGGACAGCGGAGGCTTAGTAATAGGGTTCCGTTGGCACCCTTTGGGTACAAAACCCTAAAAATTTGTATGTAACGATCCAGTAACGGGAAAATTTTCCAGAGTACCTATTGATAAAACGATTGTTCGATTCCCCAGCGAGTGTAATAGCGGAAAGGCTGTTCAGAGGATAATTTTTAGATTCATCAATTAAGTCGGTTTAAGTCGATCCAAATTTGAGAAGGAGAACGGCCGGAGTTAAAACTAGGCCTGATGCACTCCAGGTAACGCGGCATAGGGCCTGTAAGTTCATGCAGGCTTGGGCAGTACCGTCCATTCGTGCCGAAAGGCCTGGTTTGATTTGGCTTCCTTCCTTCCTAGTGACGTAGGTATCTTGACACATTTCCACCGTTGCGTAAGGATTGCTCCGTATCTTGGTTATCTATGTGATTATCACCTGTGACGTGTTCGTTACGCTTTCGCACTTAAGTAACACTGTTTATATGTATATCAATTCACTTATATATTAAAATATCTGTAGATTACATTTAGCTGCTTCGAAGTATTTTTATTAGAAAAGTTTTTTTTTAAAATCAAGGGAGAACATTGAAATCGATGAGAATCCATGAACAGGGTTTAGGCATTGTCCTGTGTATTAAGACACTCCTATTCGCGCATTTCGTACGATTACAGATATTCGAGAATGGGCATGAATATGTTCTTGTTGAAAATTTTAAACAATTTTAAACAACTGCAAAGGAACGTATATTTAAAAATGTATTTTTAAATAAAATATTTAAATTAGTACATTACATTCACATATAAGTGTCAATGGAACAAGTAGACAACCCCTTTTCGAGAGAGTCAATTTCTAAGGTGTGCTGAAAAAAAAATGTGCACACTTTTTGGCAAATTTTGCTTGAAAAGATTCCTTTGCGCTATCAAAAACAATTGATATTCAAGTGTCCATGAAAAAAACAGGTAGAAAAGTTTGATCTGGTAACAAATTATTCTTAAAATTTAATTAATAAAAATACAATATGTACTCGTTGAAACGGTGGCGCAACAAGGCGAGTATCTCGAGTGACTTGACTGAGATAAATGGAGTCAGTCCTTGGAACACCCGAGGTAGAAGACTGTCGCTAGGCACTAGGGCATTATCTGTGCTTGACAACGCTTAATAGTAGTCAACGTGATAAGTTAGGATTCGTTTAGATTTTATCTTACGTCTAACGGTAGGGCATTAACTTAATTCTAACCAGAATAAAATAAATATAAATAAATCATGAAACATAAACATAAACACGCTACAACACAAAATATAGCAAGTAAAAATAACACGTGTTTAAAAGTGAGTGAATATTATGGAACAAAAAGAACAAAGAACAAAGGAGGAGAATAGTTAAATACATGTTTTTAATTTATTTTTAAATGATTCCAGTGATGGGGCCAATATATCAATACTGTGATCATGAACGAATGCATTATAATTTGAAGAGATTCTCGAAAGTGGTGAATATTTACCTAAATTTGTCTTATGTTTTTTTTTAGTTTTAGAGGGATATAGTTGTTAGGACGTGAATTTGGTCTCGTTACGTTAAAATTTATCTGGCTCAAAAGGAAAGGGCTTAGTACTTTATTATTAATCATTTTAAAAAGAATAATAATATCCGAATGCAATCTTCGCTTTTCAAGAGAATGGACTCCATAAAAATCAATCTGTCAGTGTAGTTTGGGAGCAACTTCGCTTTATTGTCAGAAAAGGATATAAGTTGAAAAAGATCTTTTGAATACGCTCGATGCGTTGTATTTGTAATTTGTAGCTGGGATTCCACACTGGACTAGCATATTCTAGTATGCTTCTTACAAGACTGTTAAATAATGCAATTTTTGCCGCAGGATTTTTAAAAACTTTGCTATTTCGTTTGATGAAGCCTAACATTTTAAAAGAACTAGAAATTATGTTGTCTATATGAGTATTAAATGAAAGATTTATTGTAAATATATAGGCGAGGGGAAGACTGCACAGGCACATTTCAGGTCGTTTTAGAGGAAAGATAAATAATTCCTAAGTAACTTACTCCAAAGGTCGAACCCAATATGATAGAAAGAGAACTGACCGGTGTGACGACGTGAAAGTAGACAACTGTACCTGCGTAATCAAACAATTTCACGAACTGTGGAATGTACTCAGCCTGCCAAGATATTTCCCCCAAAGTACAACCTAGGGCCCTTCACCATTGTAAAGAAGCACCTGGTCTCCCGGTAGGCTTTTCGCAGCCATTTGAAAGTTCCAAACCCCGTGTGCCTCGTCAGGCACCTTTTTGAGGGCCATATGTCACGCTAAACCTACAGACACCGGCTGTGAAGGCTGACTCTAGGTAAAGAGGTCAATCCGAAAAGGATTTCAAAATACCATTCCGAAAACTTGTAATGATTACGGTAAGCTTAGGAACGTGTATACTTATTTTGATGCAGTTCTTACTGAATAACCAGGAATCCTTTAATTAAGGTATATAGCATCAAGCTATTTTAAAAGAGGACTTAACAGAAAATGTATTTAGTCTCAAACACTATCGTGCTATTCACGTCACATATAATTATATTTAGGTAAGATCAAAATCTCTTGCATACATCAAAAGTGATGCCAACACCGGCAGTCTTATCAATTAAGTCGTTCGCGATCCGCAAGCCTATTTAGATGCTTTATTTGATGACACACATTAATTGGAGTGAGTACAAACGTACGTAGCAGATTTCGTTTGACGATAAGGAAATTGGTACGCTACAAGGAAAGAAAAAAATTATAATCTTGATTGTGCGTCGACAATATGACAGAATACTAAACAATAAAGCTTAAATAATGTGGGAAAAAATAGTGGGAAATGTCCTGGTCGTAGTGGACATATCTTGGATTCGATTTCCACAAACCTTTCCTGGCAGACCTAACCATGTATGACAGTTTTTTTTAATATTTTATTTTTTATTATGATCTGACTGAAATATTATATTTTCCTAAAACCCAAGGGATCTACTGCTTGAATGAAGTTAGTCCTTTCCAAGACAGCCAGTTCGACAAGATTTTATCATTTGAAATAATGTGTTAAACGGACACACATAAAAAATACACGGAATCATTAGTACGTATGAATTTGTACGTACGTATCACAATTGTAGTACGTATCAATGTGTACGCTATTGCATTCTTGCATATCGATTTTTATCCATTTTGATAAAAAAATATATCGCAACTGAGATCGAAAGTTTTGAAGATCAGTCGCTATCTTCAATTAACTTTGACGACTCGCTTTTGACGGCACTCTGCCTTTTTTAGGGTTCCGTACCCAAAGGGTGCCAACGGAGCGCTATTACTAAGCCTCCACTGTTCGTCCGTCCGTCCATCCGTTCGTCCGTACTTCTGTCACAGGGCTGTATCTCATGAACCGTAATAGGTAGGAGCTGAATTTTTCACAGAATGTGTATTTATTTTGCAGCTATAACACCAAAATGTTCATTTAAAATTTAAAAGTATTAAAATTAAAGGCGGTCCCCATACAAAAATAGTGATTTGTTTGTGTTAAAGCTTGTACGATGGCTTGTACTGGCACACGAAGCCTTTCGTGTGCCAGTCCGACTCGCACTTGGCCGGTTTTTGTTATGTTTCCTGGTGTTTTTGATTTGCGTATTTTGCGGTCATGGATCTTTTGAGACAAGAAATCCTGCAGACCGCAGAGTATACTTCGCTATCGTCCTCGCGTGTTGCAAATGGAAAACGCGTTCGCACGTCAACCGTGCAAATGTTGAGATAGACGCGAGGAATTTACGACTAGATCGCGCTGTCACCCCCGTGACCCATTTGCGTTGTTTGAAGAAGCGTGAATGCGCGCACGCATTACCCACTGCATCTCGCGTCGATTGCACTGCTGTTGACAATGTGTCGGCGGAAACTGCTACTCCGAGCGCTTATCCGAGGATACTCAGCGGAAGTTCTTAGCGAGAGTTTATGTGTCGTATTTTAATGTTTGTATCGTAGTAGACATTTAAGGTAATACGAAACTCCGCAACAGAAAAGCGGTTGCGTAGCAGGGTCTTCTTATGTGGGGCTACACATTTTTAATTAACACATTAATCGAAAACAATTTTCGTATGACCGACATTTTGGATTTTTCTGGGGGTGTCTATTGGGTATTCTGTTGTGACGTGCTCTCACATGCCCCTACCTGACTACCCGATGCTCACTAGTGCTATCTTCATATCTCAAAAATTGGACGCACATTTTTTTAATAGAACCTGACATGTCATGCCACACATCAACCGTCATGATATTAGCCCAATATACCACATTCCTGAAGGAATTAAGTGCCATGACAGGGCCTGCCCTTTATGAGCACGGTTACACTGAACTGGATAGAAAACACGGACAATTTTTCATTGCCGCTTCAACCATAGTTTCATCCAATGCGATGGTCCGGGCGGACTTAACCCTATCAACCAGTAGGGGAAGGGCACCTACAGTTTTACATGCGTTCCGAACAGCTCGCATTCACTCGTGCACTTATCCAACTCGGAAAGAGAAAGAAAGTGGTGCTTGACCGGGCCGAGGATTTTAATCCATAACCTCTCGCATGAAAGGCAAGTCTTCTAGCCCTTACACCACGAGCTGTACAGACATCAATCGTAGCTTTATGGAAGACTAGTAAATTGCTGATCCGACTGCATTAAAATCCACCAAAAAACATTCCGTTTTTTCACAAAGCAAGTGAAGGAATTGAGTAGATATTGATTTTTAAGAGCCATTGAAGTTGTTCCAAAATGGTCTTCATTTTTGTGCCTAGAATTTACAACCGTCTCGTAAAGATTTCGACTGATTTTCAATGGAAGAAAGGATAAGCACCCACGTACTTTAAGGTTTTCGGTCGAGCATCAATAAATGTAGGACCTCGCTCGTCTCGATCAATCAACACATCGCTCGAGGCGCCAGAGCCGGTTTGCAGAGGCCAGAACGTTTAGCAGCTCAATAAATCCAGTTTGATTGAATGTTTGTGAAATTATATTGTGCAGTACATTAATACTTTATGCATTAACCTGCTTTCAATTAGCAAGGGCGAAAACAGTTTCTGCTCCTCGGAGAAGAAGAATATTCTGTACGCAAATCTGTAGGTTCCATTCCTTGCTAACCATCCCATTGAATGAACGATGGTCGAAGCAACAAGTAAAAGTGTCCGTGATATGTTTGTAGAATCAAACCTGCCACATTGATTAAGGAAGGAATGCTGTAAAAATAACACTTTTTTACTAAAAATTATATTTACTTAAAATAGTCTGTGTTTTCCAGTCAGTTAATTGTCCTTCCCGACGCATGAGGATTGATAGGATCTTGTTAGGATTCCTTTGACCCTTTTGAAATGTTATGGAATCCAACCAATTATCTCTGTCTGGATTTATGTTTGACTTAAGGTCTGTTTCAGTTTATCCGTAACAAATCTGCAACTAGCACGATCTATCCATCAATTAGAGACCCCTTAGGATGACGATTAATTACCTAAGGGGTGAGCGTAGTGGGGTAAAAATCAAAGAAGTGGGGTGACACCGATTGTCTTTCCTCGGACTTTCACGCGGGTGGAGCCACGGGCTTCTACTATTCAAAGAAGAGAAAGTCTTTTTTCTGTGCTGCCCTACTAGTTATTGTGTGGCTTTGATATGCACCGAGAGAAAAATTAACGTCCAAAATTCCCAATGCTCACGGCCTGATTTTCCGGTTGACTTGTTGCGCACTTCCATGCGGCACGAAAACGTTATCACCCCAGAAAGTGTCGATAGCGTACGTAGCGTCCACGCCTAATAAAGAGCGATAAAAAATCACAGAAAGGGAGTTATCTGGACGCATGTCTGACGATATCGACGGCAGTGGAATCATGAATGTCCTAGCCATACCTGCGGCCGATAAGCGCATGGGCATACGGCAGCGTGATAATGTCGAGCGGTGAAAGAAAACCGATCAGAGGGACTTTCAACGGAAAGTCCTCCGCTGTCCGTCCGTCCGTCGTTCCGTCCGTCCGGCAGACCGTCCGCCTGTCTGTCTGTCACAGGGCTGCATCTCATGAACCGTAAGGAAGGCAGCTGAAATTTTCACACAGTATGTATTTATTTTGCCGCTATAACAACAAAGTAGAAACAAATAAGGTAAAATAAAAAACATATAAACATTCAAGGGGAGGCCCATATAAAAAACGTGATTGATTTGTGTTAAAACGTGTACGATGGTACTTAACCCTTCGTGCGCGAGTCCGACTCGCACTTGGTCGGTTTTTTAAAACATTTTTCTCTAGATTAGTAGGTGCACACATATTTCGTGCTAAGCAACCACGTCGCTGATATTCACGAATATGATATGTATGTAAAATTTACCGTAAATCAACTAAAGACACATTCATTAAAGAAATAAAGCTGCAAGTGGCAGACTATTGCAGCTTTTTTTAAGTATAATGCAAGGCTAGCACGGTAGTAAGGTATAGACTCGAATCAGCAAGACATTTTCTTAGATTGTTGATATTATGAGTTTTATTGCAAATAAGTAGTTAGTGGACATTTAATTTAATATTTGACATTTAAGGTCGTCTTTTAAAACGTTATGTATTCTGCACTATCATATGTGTGACCAGTGCGTCTTCGGAAAACGGTGTGTAGGTAAACCACCCGCCAGTTGGGACGACGACATCAAGTGCGTCGGCGGAAAGCAGTGGTTCCGTACCGCTGAGGGCCTGGAGGACTGGAGGAAAATTGGAGAGGCGTGTGTCCAGCAGTGTACGCAAACACGCTGAATGACTGACTGGCCACCTGAGGTACCCGGCTCGGCTCGGGTCAATGTCGTGTTGGACTGATATCGGGCCGAATTATTTCCTGGATATTATATGAGTTCCCCATACAAACTTCATCCCCTTTTTCACCACCTTCCAGTTTTTTTTGCCACAAAAGGTAGCCTATGTCCTTCTCCATGGTTCAGAATATATCTATATTGAAATTCATCAAAATTGGTACAATTTCATTGTTTAACCATTTAAACGCTTTCGACTCACCCAAAGAAATTCCAAAAATACTAACCAACAGATACGTCAAAGGATACCTAATCCCTATTCAAAAACCCTATACCTATTTGGAGCACTATACTGGAAAAAAAACTTTTGTTCTCTGCGATTGGTATGCAAGTCTACGGCTGACACATGTGAATACTTTAAAAACGACCTAATAACGAAACCTCTCCAAACATGACCTTCACGAAAAACCAGCCAAGTCTGAAAAAGACAAAAAAATTAAACGAGTCATTTTCATTTAACAAAAGCACACGATTAGTATTACGTCGCTTCGGACACGGGCGAAACTGTTTTACTAATTTTTACTAATTTCGAGTGTATTAAGTAAGCATACGCGAACACAATGTGAAGAAGCAAAAATGGAATGCTATTGCCTGGACTTTAGGTGCCAATTCGTAGTGCAAACATAAATAAAGTTTGTCATTTAAGTTTGAGGAATATACCCTCCACGTAAGGTACAATTTCAGTTTGTAGAATATTTAGTCTACGGCAATAATTGCGTATTTAATTTAATAGGTTGGCCGACAAATTCCCATAATTGTCACTTTAGAAGACTCATAGTTTTTAAAATACAACATTATGAGCCAAACACGGTTTGAGATAAATATAACAGAAACAAAGACTAACTAAAAGTAATACTTATTTTATTTTTATGCTAAGCGCGGCATACAGTAAACGTCAGGACCTCATATAAGAGGTGCCCGCCGACGCCCATGTGCTTTCGAACTTTTACGGGGGCTGTGAAAATCATGCCGGCTGGCCAGGCGCTTCTTCTCATTATATTTGAAGGACCCCAGGTTGTACTTTGAGGGAAAAACGTCGGCATGGAGTCGTTTCCATAGTGTATCGACCCTGCAGATAAATGATCTCGGGTCTCGGAAGTCCGGGATACCTCGGGGTCATCGACGAGATGCACGGCACGAAGCTGTATCGAGTCCAGAGAGGCAAGCTGGTGCTAAGTGTCAAAAGTGGCGCAACGATTACAATTTCAGCCTGAGTCTCATTAAATTAGGATGCCCTTTCCAACTCCATGCTTAGTTTGTTCTAAAGGTACTACCATGGACGCTCCTCTGTGGAACTTATCCTAAGTACTTAGTATTTATTCTATCTATCCTAAGTATATCCGCAGCACTCTCCGCGGATAATCAGAACACCCTTTCCAGGTTGACATTGGGATTTTGTGAAACAATCGTATTTCAAGTAAATCTCTCTGCCGCACTTACATCTGCACAACAAATCGGCTGGAATGGTGCCTCATTGATCGTGGTTCGGGTGTTTAGTTTCTTCTATTCTGTACTAATTCTTTCACTCGCAGTTACCTATATCCGTATAACTAAAGAGAAAAGTTTATATCAGGATCAGTTAAGATGAATATATGTACATGTCTGCAGATAGTTTCACACTATTTATTTATATCTATTATATTTTTATAAACCTTCAAATATATAGTGGGTCGATTTTTTCTTAAACCAATTTCAATAAATTCAAGATGAGTAAAAAAATGAGAGTGTTTCATACAGAATGGTCTCAATGATGATACATTTTTTTAATAAACACTGAAATTTATTATTTATCAATCAATGAGGTAAATATTGGTGTGCTTTCTAGCTTTGACATTATTATTGTTATTATTATTATTATAAGAAATTATATTTACTGGCAGCAGCTGATGCGTTTATTTTAATTATTGAGTGCACTGTACTTATATTTCTATTTGTAGTATTTTTTTAAAGGCTAAGTTTAATTTGTATTTGTTGTTTTTTGTTGTTTTTCTACTCACAAAGGGCAGTTTGAATAAATAAAACGTGTAATTCGATTACAAAAGAAAAAAACCCGAAGAATTAACTTGATTTTACCTGCGTAAATTAGATTTCTTTATGTTACTGGGCATGGATGGCTATTACCACACCTACTGTAATGATATAAGCCAAGCGCACCACATTGAAACTAGGTGCTTCCTTGTAATGCACGCCTGCATTGAACTGGGAAGGAAAAACGGCCAATTTTCTATTGCCGCTTCGACCATCGTTTATTCAACGCGTCAACTCGTACCAATCAACTCAGGCGGGATTAATCTTAACACCTAGTAAGGAAGGAGACCCACAGTCTTACGTGGAACTCGAATTACGAACGACGAATCCCACGAAAATGCACGGGAATAAATTCAGTAGGACGAGTTGTATTCTATTTAAGTACCGGAACCCACAAAGCACTATATGTTATGTTATACAGGCATATTTTATCGTGTATAAATATGTATCTATGATATGTATGATATGTACTACTAATAATGTACATATAACGATAACTTCAACTTCTGCAGAGCGATGTGATAATTTTTATATTTACTTTTTCAAGAAGTCACACTGTACGTAATCCAATGCAGAGATAATGTTGTATAAACTGATAAAACTGAAAAACGTTGCCACAATCAGCGAGCATTTGTGTGAATCGGTTTTATTAAAATAAATACAAGAGTAGTAGATAATTAAGTACTTGGTGGGATTTTTTTCGTTCCCGCTTAATAAATAAAAATTCTAATATGATATTTAATTTTGTATCAATCCTATTAAATTTCAATGTTATAATTAATTTACATAATTTTTGCTATGAGAATTTAAAAATATGAAATGTGAAAAGTTTTTTAGTTGACAAAACAAACCCTAATTGCTAACTTATAAGTGGTCATAAGTCAACGCAAATACACTGTTTTTCTCTGTTAACTCAGACACGAAGAATTACCACAGTTTACAAACGGTCATAAAGCCAAAAATATTTCGAACCTAGAATCGAATGCGAACGAATCGAATTCCGGCGCGGTACCGGCGCGGAGGCACGGGGGCGTGCGCGGCCCGGGCGCATGCGCGAAACGTCACACACGAGCGGCCGGCGTACTCTGACTGATTGCGCGAGAAGTATTTCAAATAAAAAAATGTAAATATACACAGCGACGTTTTCCTGCGCGACCGAATGTAGGTACGATACGACAGATAAGTATTAAAGCATGTCGCGTGTGGCTCCATGCAAGGTACAGCGTACACGATCAGAGTAAGCAATGTGAAGTCGGTTTATGTAAAACCATAAAAGTGTCTTAAACTTTGGACTTTCCAGCATTCAGTTTAATTTAAACTCAAGAGAGCTCATTCATCTCATTGTATTTTTATTTGGGTTTTTGATACATTTAAAAGTGCGATTAATGGGCACTATTTATTTAAAAGTAGATGCCATGGTTTAAAAAAAAGTTTGTACTAGCAAGATTAAATACTGGATGCATCGATATACAAAACACTGCAGAGACTTTTATTTTAGCTGTAAATGAAATCATGTACATTCGCATCTTTAGCATTAACATTTTAGTTAATTAATATTTATACGGTGAATATATATTTAAATATTAAATAATGAACATATATAAATTGCAAAAAAAAAATCCTGAAGTGAATTGTTTTTTTAGTTCCATAAAATGAAAAAAATCGAAACATTAGATAAAATGTTTCAAACTAAACAGCTAAACGTCATCGGATGCGAAAAGTTTTTCAGACTGCATTGGAAAACTACTAATAGAGAAATCCGGTGACCATCGCGCTAAATCATTTTTCATACGGCGAATTAGCTTGGAGATTCAGACAGGAAACGCACAGAGCATTTTAGCTACTATGGGCAGCTCGGCGGGCATGGAGGATTTTTTCTATTTAGTTTAATATAGTTTTAGTAAGTAGTAAGTTGCAAGTTATATTTTGTTTAGAGATGATTATGTTATTGTTCACAGTGTTTGAATTTTAATGAAGTGTGTAATAAGAAATTAAGAAATAACAGCTTAGAAATTGACCATGAGCTCACCTGACCTAAATTTGCTGCATGAATCTGCTTAATTTACAACACGATTTTGAATGAATAATTTTGACTACTTCATAGATTTTTTTTATGAAAATGGTTGGTTTCATACCACTACAACGCTAGATTTATGATATATGATAAAATCACAGCTTACTTATTCACTTCCTCCACAGACACTTGTATCCACGGTATCCATGCTGCGGTACGCGGCATGCGATATCCATACACGAATATGTATGTCTTTTTTAACCGACTTCAAAAAAGGAGGAGGTTATCAATTCGTCTGTATGTTTTTTTTTATGTTTGTTACCTCATAACTTTTGCCTGGGTGAACCGATTTTGATGATTATTTTTTTAAATGAAAGCTAGTTAACCGGACACGTTCATGATATTAGCCGTATACACTGCATTTTTGTACGAATTAAGTGCCATGCCAGGACCCTTCCTTTATATTCACTCGGTTACAGTGCCACCAGTGTTTACTCCAATGCCAACCCGCAGTGCGATAACGAAGCGCAAAATAAGATGTAGGTGCAGTATCTAACCTAACCTACTCCAATCTGATGGTAAACTGACAGATTTTGTATCAGAAAGCTGTCAGTTTAGGGTAGGTGACGCACCTACACCTCATTTCGCACTGGGACTGGCTTCCACCCTTCCCACTAGCAAGAAGGGACCAACTGTTTTAGGTTCAGTTTTATAGCTTTATTTCTATCATTAATGTACCCTTGTTTCATGGTCGATTCTACATACATATCACATACGTATAAAGAAGTGACATACTTGCATTGTACAACGGAATTCACTTTGAAGTATTATAATCAGATTTTGAAAATAATCCGAAAAATGTTTGGTCCTGATTTTTTTCTGAAGAAGGATTAGAACATTGGATTCGATCTTTGGATTATCCTAATATCATCATCCTAAAATGGACAATCCACACATCAGAACCCCATATCATAAACCAAACGCCGCAGGAACGAATCTTATTTTAAGCTTGGTGAAGCAGCTCTGAGCGCGCTTGGGTTTCAGGTGGGTGAACGTTTTCAACCATTGAGGCTGGCCGTGGTTCGGATTCCGCGTAAAACTGTAGGTCCCCTTCCTTACTTAGTAGGTGGTAAGGGTTAATCCCGCCCAGATTGGAACCATCGCATTGAATGGACTATGGTCAAAGCGGAAATGTAAATCCCATGTGGTGTATTAGCCTAATATCTTGACAGGTGTTAGCTATCCATGTCCAGTTACATACAAACAGATAAAGTACCAGACTTACCTTTTTTCGGATTATTTTTAAGAATCTGATTACAATGCTTCAATGTAGATGTCGTAATATAACAGCGAATAAATATATTTGTGTAATTTTATTACTTAAAATTATGTAATTTATTCAAACGCACACGTTTTAGATAAGTTAAAATGTAGTACTGGCGTCAACTCACGCAGAAATGATCTGTCTTCCTTTTCGATAAATGATAAGATACATTTGTATTATTGATTGACGCATTGAAACGTTTCTGAGTACAAAGTGTCAGTAATACGCGTCAACAGATAAGATTGAACATAAATATAAAATGGTTTCTCAATACAAAGTACCATTCTGGAGCTGTTAATATCTTAGGAATCGTAAAATTGATTTGACAAACGAAATCTCGAGAAGCAGATTGTGAAGCTGCAATATTGGGAGAACGCTTTGGAGGCAAGGATAGAGAATAATAAGATTGAGTGAGTTTTATAGAATATACAGAAGATTTTCGTGTTAAAGTCCTTCGAAAAACAGTCGGTTTTTCAGCGAATTCTCTCGTATTAAATCTCACTACGCATCCCTTAAGTAATTAAGCGTGATGATAGGTGGCAGCCTGTAAAAGATGAGAATAATAAAGATATACGTTAATTTACACCAAATCAAGATCGGGTAATTGGTCCTCAAGTTATAAGATGACTCTTTTTTTCAGACTTCTTTCATATTTACGCCACTGCTTATACCTCGCGTAATGAAGCGTGATGGCAAGTAGTCTACGGTGAAAAAAACCCAGATTTATCTAGTGCAATACGTAAATACAACCCAATTCAAAATCAGTCAAGTGGTTCTCAAGTTATAAACGGACAGAAATATGGAGACAGATTAAAAGATAGAGAAAAAGGAAGACAGGCAAAAAGACAGACTGAAGGGTAGACAGAAAGGCAGACTAAAAGATATACTGAAAGAAAGAATGAAAGTAAGTCTGAAAGATAACAGAAAGACACTACAAGAGAGACAGAAAAACGCACTGCAAGATAGACAGAAAGACGGACATTAAGACAGACTGAAAGACCGATTGCACGATAGACAGACTGATGCCAGACATTCGATTTTATAAGTTTAGGGGTAGATACAAACAGCATATTGGGTATAAGCCGTTCTCAAGTTATAAGCGGATAGAGGGACATAAAGATAGACAGAGAGTCACATAAAAAAAAATTAATAAAAAGACAGAAGCCAGAAGTTGGATTTAACGATAGTGGTGCGATGTTGAAATAGGTTCAAGCGTTTCAATTCCCAAGAGTGAAGCATGGCGCCCAGACCAGCGGAGCAGGAGACTCATAAATATTTATGTAAAGACGAATACAAAGATTCCAGATAAAGACTGGCTGATAATGAGCTAACAACAATTACTGCGCGCGACGATAAAAATGCACAAGTCTCATTTTAATATTAGTGAAACGAATAAAGCCTTCCCGAGCGTGACCATATGCTTTTGAAGTTCTAGTGTTCAAGTCCCGACATTTTTATGATCTTAACCAAGATAAAAGTCTTACTTTTATAGTATACTTAGGGCAGCATTTATGCGTTTATCTCTCTTAAGATTGATACAGAGACCGCAGCTCTTCAACTTCCTCCTTCAGCTTTGGTAGGCCAGTGGCGCGACGCCTTGCGGTTCGATAAACTGGGTGAATCAACTCTGAGCACGGTTGGGTTCTAGATGGGTGACCGTTTACAACCGACAGGCTGGCTTTGGTTCGGATTACACATAAAACTGTAGGTCTTCTTCCTTACTTACTAGGTGGTAGGGTTAATCCAGCCCGAGTTGGTACCATCGCGTTAAATGAACGACGGTCGAAGCGGCAATGAAAATAGTCCGTGGTTCCATCAAGGTTTATATGGCCGAGTAATATAAGGAAGGTCCTGGCATGGCACCTAGTTGTGGCGTGATAGGCTAATATCATGACAGTCGGTTTGGTATTAGCTATCCATGGCCAGTCTTCAAATCTTAAAAAATCTGTTTAGTGTTGCAATCTGGGCGTGGTTTTGAGAAGTGACGTGTATTTGGGGATTCCTAACAGCTTTGGCCTCTCTGCACAGCCACCTATACTAGTTCGATATAAAAAAACGGAGTAAGACTGTAACACATAGCTAAAAATCTAATATAAATATTGCGAAGAACCGTGTATTTCCAATGAATATTAATCGTCTATTCAGAGGCATTAAACTGCACTCGGATTTACCAAATTTTTTTGTTAGCCATATTGTAAATAATACGAGTATAAAGGGTATTTTAAAATTATTTCTTTTAAACAATGCTTTAAGATGACTTTCTTGATGAAATTAGTGATTTCAATAAAATTAATAAATTGTTTTTCTTTTTAAAAGCAGACTTAGCACAGTTCACTTGCACTCTCGTATTGTCGTTCGTCTTAACGTCTTCACAGTAATATTGTCCGTCGTTCGGTCACGGATGCCTAGCGTGCTGAAATTATATTTTATTTGCCTGTTTTCATATGGCCGAGCATTTATTTATAAATAATAGGCAGAACTTTAGCTGCATAAATGAGTACGGTGAGTATGTGAATGTAATCATCTTCCATTTCGCAACTATCTGTGTTGCACACGTGTAAATCTTGTAAAAACAGAGATACTAACTCGGTATCTATCTCGTTAAGCATTTAAAATAGAGGGGCTTTTAAATTCTGTAAGTACTTTAACTATGGAGAAATTCTTGAGATAACTCTGAAGTTAAATTGAATAACCTTTGCGATGTTACTGTCAAAGACAATTGATGGACTCAGAATATACAGGGTTGGAGAATAAAGGGAAGCACGGTAAGTAAAGAGACGGAACGGTAATACAATGTAGGCTGCAGGAAAAACAAAAATAAAGGACAGCAAAAAACAGATTAACATTAGAAAAACCGGCCAAGTGCGAGTCGGACTCGCAAACGAAGCGTTCCGTACTATCAACACCAAAAAATCACGTTTTTTTGTATGGGGCCCCCTTAAATTTTAATATTTTTTTTATTTTACATATTTGTTGTTAAAGCGGCAAAATAAATACAAACTCTGTGATAATTTCAACTGCCTATCTATTACGGTTCATGAGATACAGCCCTGTGACGGACGGACGGACGGACGGACGGACAGTGGAGGCTTAGTAATAGGGCTCCGTTTTAACCCTTTGGATACGGAACCCTAAAAACGAGAATAATAATTCTCAGTAATGAATAACTTAGGAAACGATAAAAAAGTTTCGAGCGACTCTTCATTCAGGGGCGCGGCGACTTGCCTTGCATGCCAGAGGTCAGGATTCAAATTCCCGCCCCGTTCATGTACCACTGTATTTTCAACTAAGTGCATCTCTTCACGAGTGCGAGCTTTCTATGGTTTGCAATCCGCTTCCTCTACTGGGTTAAGCCAGCTGGGGTTGGTACGATCCCATTGATAAAATGAAGGTTTAAACGTCAATAAAAAATTTACCGTGTTTTCCATCCAGTTGAATTCAGCCGTGCTCATAAAGGAAAGGCATTGTACCCAATTTCTACGGGAATGCGGTGTGTTGGGCTAATATGATGGTGGATGTGGTATAAGTGTCCATCATTTTATATGAGATATTTCGCAATTCGGTTTCTTTTCAGGTCATGCGTTTATACTTCTTGGCCAGGTAAGAAGTGTGGCTACGACATAAATACTTTTTCTTTTAATTATAACTTTTTACTCTGCGTGCATGTTTTAAATTAGATATTTAATCGAAAATACACAATTACAATAATAAAACTCACCTGAATATTGCTTCCACTTTAAAATTATCTAATCTTGGAAATACACTTTTTGGGACGAGCTCATTGGTTGCAGATCTTTTGTTTCAAAGCGACACGTTCAAGCTGACAGGGCTGACAGACTAGAGGGTTTCTTATCGCTCATGCTTCAATCAGAGTGCGATATGGTAAAGCGAGAAACGTGGACCAAACCCACCAACTAACAGCCAGCTGCATACAAACTTTTTAAGCTTGTGCTGTAGCGACCGTAGCTCTCCCTACAAAGGCGCTGATAGTTTTGCCATTGCCAACAAGCAGATGCATAGTAACTGATAAAGACGTCCACCAAAATATGGCGTTGACTACTCGACTGCCAGCACAATAATGTAATATAACGCACATCATAATTCCTAGTCAAATCACGACTAAAGGAGAGGAGCTGCGCAAACTAGGGTCTCAAGACCTGACCCACATATTCATCTTCACAATCAGTTGACTATTCTCTGGGACATTTTTTTTAAGTACTGGGCCCATTAGCACGGATAGATTGAAGTGAACGGAATTAAATAAGCATAAGCATAAGTAACTCGACTTTTCCCAATTTTTGAAAACAATATATGAAAATATCATGAAAAGGTTTTATCTGTTATGTACATGTATAATATACACAATACAATTACATACTTCTAGGCCATCATAGATAGAGATTTATTATTATGTTTTTCTTGACCAAGAGATCATTATTGAGAATAATTAGTAAGGATGCGGGTATGATCTCAAACGAAAAAACAATAAGCACTAGCAGAGTTACGAGAAATCCTTGTCACCACTGCTTCTACCTACGTATAGCCTGTTGTCGCCCCATCCGAGCATTATAACTAGCATATAGTATGCTAAGCGTTTACCTATATCCTATGCCTACCTATATCCGGAGAACCCGCCGCTGAGAATCAGAGCATCCCTTGCGGTTGACATTAGGCTTTTGAGAACGAACCGTTTCTCAAACACTCTCTGCCGCACCGCCATGATATGGAACTGTCTGCCGGCGGGTGCCTTTCCTCATACTTATAACCTGGAAGTCTTCAAGCGTAATTTGAACAAGCTCGATAGCTCAGCGATAATCCGCAAATCCGCTGGCTAGTGCCTCGCAGAGCGTGGTTTCGTGAGGCGAGGTATTTTTGGCTTTTCAGCACAGCCACCCATACCGGTTTTTCATTAAAACCTATTTTTAACCTAACCTAACCTACCTCCTCTCCCCCGCTTCCTACCCGCCGTCTTCCCTTTCACCACAGTGTATTCGTTAGAGAGCCTCCTCAAGCTATCTTAATTTTTCGTAATTCTTGAAAATATTAGACAAACCCTTAGATTTTCATCTGAGGACAAACCAGCAAAGAAGTTTCACTTCAAAATGGAAAGCTGGCGTGTAGCCTTGACAGCCGTCAAAATGTATTTCATAACCGCTTCTACAGTAGCGAATCACGCCTCCGAGTCGTGACAGATCGTGTTAGCGTTACGTTCTTACGCACAACGGTCCACGAAACACAGTGGTCCGAAATTAAAAGGACACGAGTCACTGTGCGCACGAGCAGTGTGCGTGCATCGTTAATTTATTGTGTTGCCATATGCAAGGAGGGCCGATATTGATCGGCGCCGCTTCCACTGACCGACTTTTCGATCGATATTTTTGACCATCATCTGAAGGCAAAGTCCGATAATAAATAACTACACTATCGAGCTTTAGCGTTATGAGATGACACAAAATATGGTGTGATTCGGGCGCTATCTCATAACGCTAACGCTCGAAAAAGGAGTTATCTATTAGCGGACTTAGAATCTGTACCCATACATATTTATTTTGCAGGACTGCTGTATGGAAAGGTTCTTTACCGAACCCATGGAGGTGAAGAAATAACTTCACCTAACCCCTGAAAAACTTGCCAGAGACATAAGAGCTGTCTTGGACTTTTGATTAGTCAGTGTCTGACAGATCGTTTTTGTAATTCGGTGCTAAGGCAGAAGCTAGCAAAACAGGGATGGATTGTGGCCTTCCCCCAGTAGAGACTGATGTGAGTTTGCTAATCATATATTTGTGTGCAAAAGTGTCGCCAAGTGTCACCATCATCAAGGAGCGTTTGATAAAAAAAAAAGTATCTAAGTTATTGTTTGTAGACAGTGCCAATGTTTCCGAAAAAAATAAATGTAGCAGCTTTTAAATACGCGTACAAAAAAAATACTGTAAATAACTCCCGCTGCTTTGGACTGTGTAGGTTCCGGCACGTAAAAATAATAAATTTTGGCCCACTGCGTTTGCTCCCGTGTATGATTCGTGGTTCGTGGTTCGGATTCCACGTTAAACTGTAGGTCATCATCCTTACTTACTAGGTGGTAGGGTTAATCCGCCCAGGTTGGTACTATCGCATTGAATAAGCGATGGTCGAAGCGGCAATGAAAATATGAACATAGAAATAAGAAATAATATGTATCTGCAAAAATATAAATATTCATGGATGGGCGATTTATTGTATCCCTCAAAGTTTGATTTTTTATTTATTTTATTTTATTTATTTATTAAGGCGAGCGCACAGTGCATTTACATAATAATAGAAAAATAATAACATCAATTACGAGCTCACACAGCTGGAAGAAACATAAAATATAAACGTGAGAATTACAGTCGCACGAACAAACATGAAATACAAAAAAAATACAATTAGTTATCACATACAGCTGAAAGACACATAGGCTGAGATAAATAGTCGTAATAGAAACTAATACTAACGAAAAGTAGTACTCTGTGACGTCACTTTGCATTACTTTGAGATTTCGTCCATACAAAATGTGTCAAAGTGACGTCACAAAGTACTACTTTTCATTAATCTTAGTTTCGGTTACGACTATTTATCTCAGCCAAAGAATAAAAACGTGAGAATACAGCTTCACGATCAAACTTAAAGCACAAAACATATTTGGTTAGTTAGCAAAAATAACAATCAGACAAAATGTAGACAATGTGAATTAAAGTAGTTAATGACAATTTCAGAACGTGAGAGTACCCAAAAAAAGTAAGAAAAATCACTCAGCAGCCTAAATCTTGAGAAAAGCTTGAACGTATTTGCTTTTTATTGAAGCAGGCTTAGAGGTGAAAACGTCGTCTTTATCCTGGACCTCGTTAAATAGGTGACTTGTATGCCAGAAGAAGGAATTTTGTTTGTATTTCGTATGAACTAGTTGTAGATGTAGAAGTGAACTGGTTCTAGTCATATGTGTGGGGACGTGATAAATAGAATGATGAACGTCATGGATAAATATTAAAAAGAGCAGAGGTCCGAGAAGCGAGCCCTGGGGAACGCCAGAAGGAACGTGTCTCTAATTGGATGTGTAGCCATTTAATACAACAGTATAACATCAACCTTAAACGTAAGAACAAAACCATCGGAATAAGTTGCGATGTATACCCGCGGATGTGAGTTTCGTCATTAGAATTTGGTGGTTAAGTTTATCGAAATCTTACCTAGTCAGTGTAGATGGCATCGACCTAAACTCTGCTGTCTATACTGCTGGTGAGAGACTCTGTGAATAGCAATAGGTTAATGACCGTAGACCGATGTTTTTAGAGCTGCATATACTTGCTCGTGGATATATTTTTTTGATATTAAATACAGAGTTTAGAGATGGGTCTTTAATTTTCAATATTATTTTTAGGGCCTTTTTTTATGAACATGTGTAACAAAAGCGGACTTCCAAATTTTGGGCACTATGCCTTCACTTAAAGATCTTTTAAATAATATGACTAGGGGACAACAAAGACTTTCGGGACATTTTACGATAACGTGAGGAGAAATGCCTTCGGGGCCAGCTAAGTTGTTCCGGCACGAAATGCTCTATTCAATGGTGTAAACCTGCGAAATCGATGATCTTAGCGATTTAGTGATAAGTAATGCGTAACTAGTAATAGAGGCTCATTTTAATGTAGCTGTGCAATAAAATGATGGTCCTGGCATAGCCCCTAGTTACCGTGAGGTTTGTTAGGCTAATATCATGACATTAAGTGTGGTTAAGCCATCCATGTCACACAAAAAAAACTGTTGTAATTTGTTTATAAAATCGAACATGAATATGACCAAAATAAAAATAAGCAAACCACTAAACATTCTTGGGGACCACTTTGTAAGGAAGCAAATTTTCCCAGTTTTTAACCGACTTCAAAAAAAGGAGGAGGTTATATAGGTTTTTTTTTTATGTATGATTATTTTTTGATGATTATTTTTTTTAAATGATAGCTAGTGCTTCCCAAGTGGTCCCATTTTAATTTGGTTAAGTTCTGACAATGATATCCATGAGAAAATCATAAAAGTCTTAAATTTGTATTAAGATGTGCGCGACAAATGGATGAATAACTCAATATAACGCCAACCGATTTCGGTGATTCTTTTTTTATTGGAAAGGACGTGTACAAATTAGTAAGTGTACTTCAGATTCACTAAAAATAAACAAATAAAAAAAAATTAACAAAAAAAAATAACCGACTTCAAAGAAAAAGCACTAAAAAGTAAAAAATAATTTCCATTTGTGTAGTTACGATTTCTGTTATTTTTTGAGTCGGTGTCAGCCAAGGTTAGGTTAGGTTAGGTTAGGTTGAATAGGTTAGGTTAGGTTAGGTTCTCTTGATTGGCGCAGCGCGTGCCCGGCTGACGCCGACTCAAAAAATAACAGAAATCGTAACTACAAAAATGGAAATTATTTTTTACTTTTTAGTGCTTTTTCTTTGAAGTCGGTTATTTTTTTTGTTAATTTTTTTTATTCATTCTGAACGAGTTTAAAACACCAAAATTTCCAGAAAGAATCAAAGTGTACAGTTAAAATTGTAAGCTTACGGAATTCCAGTAGAATCAAAATAATTTCGTTATCATACGTTGATAACACAGGTACCTATGCGTATGACTGTAGTCAACTGTAGAAATTTGTACATAACTACGTACACTTCAAATACAGATGTAGGCGGCGATAACGGGAGAAGGCCAGGCAGGAGTTATTAAGCACGGGGTCGGTTACTGAAGTTTAATAAAGTTCTTCTGAAAATTTCATTGATTTAATAAAGTGACAATTACAAAAAAAATCTATATTAAAATTATTAACACAATGAGAAATTTGTATAGTTATCGTTAGATTGTTTGTACTACACGGGTAGGAATAAAGTTACGTATGGTACTCACAATTCAAAAATAAGAGAAAGAAATAATTACAGTTATTTCATTTGTTAAAAAATATCGGGGGTGGATTTCGTAAGGACTACGACTTTGATACCGAGGTCAAAATAAGTACATTTTATGCTGTTCCACACACTTTTCGACGCTATATCGAATATCATCAAGATCAAGAGGCCAAAAAAGAGAGGTGCATTTTTTTGTAAGAAAGAAGGCATTAATTTTGTTCCTATCAGAATTTCTGGTATTTACTGAAATAATGTGTCAGTTAATATAATCTCCATCGCTGCGCTGCTACCACCTCCGGCGATAGACATGCAGGCCCCGTAGTACGAGAGCGGACCGTCGTCAACCCTACGTCATCGAGTAACACCATGGGACCCATTTGTGGTTGTGCGGATTAGAATAGGCTTCCTAAAAATACTAGGTTGCCTGACCCAAACCTGGAACGTTTTGTGCAGTAGGTAATATTAAATCACTTTTTTGGTAGAATTTAACGTCATCGAGTAACAACATGAGACCTAGCACAATCGGTAAAGGTCATCAAGAAAAGCTAAAAAAAAGTAGGTTGGCTCGTCCTACCCTGGCACGTTCTGAGGTTGGCCGGTTTTAAAATGTCAAAAAATAAAAAAAAATACGTCATCGAGTAACAAGATGACAATACCACCATTCGATAGTCCTATGAACATACTTCATAAAAAAATTAGGTTGGCTGCCCTCAGCCTGGCACGTTTCCTACGCGGCCATGTTGAACGTCGGATGCGCCCAGTTCATATATTCATCAATTGTTAAATTAATATAATATAACAGTTTTGTGATATGTCTATCTATAAACAGTGATGTTTTTATTGATCAGAACTCATCTTGAATAGGTTAAAATTTTTTTTAAAAAAAAGTTAAATTGATTGATTACGTGATATTAGGGCATTGTCGTATCTAATTATTAACTAAGTTTAACTCAAGTTAACTTTAGGTTATGATGCACATAGTTCCGCATACTTGAAGAGTAAAAACCGGAAGTTTCATATACATATGCTTTCGGAATCTACCGTATGGATCATTCAACGTAGGGAATCGCAACTCCAGTCAGCCCATGCCTACGGCATTAGAGGCGCACGCTTTAAATTCTGCCACGGCCCTCGTTATTACAAAATTTTAATCAGATTGTATGTAAACATAACGTAATGAAGATTTTTTAATAGTCTTAAAAAAATAAATCGCCACAAAACTTAAACCCATAAGTGAAGTATCTCAAAGTTACTATTCTTTAATTCACATGAATTTAGGGTAAATATTCTAGAGTATATTTCCATTCTTTAAACATTTCAATGTATATGTTTTCTATATATATATACGCAACGTTGCCGGGTCTATACAAAAGTACATGTCCACATCGTCACTCACATATTAAGGAAGTTTAGTAAGCTTTGGCGTCACTCTCTTTTCTTTATTTACGTATCTCTTTTATTTTATCGTAACAAAGTTGCAATGTATCCAAACCGAAGCGGAATTTTTAATTAACAGCTCTTAAGTCGTAGGTATAGTTTAAATAATACCTGAAAAGCTCTGTAAAAATATTTATGTATTAGTTATAGAAAACATATACATTTATATGTTTAAAGGATGTAAATAACCATGAATATTTAACCTAAAGTCCTGTGAATTAAAGAATAGTAACTTTGTGGCGATTTATTTTATTATGACTATTAAAATTCTTCATTACATTAGGTTTACATTCAATCAAATTTGAATTATGTAATGAGGAGCTCCGTCGCCGAATGTAAAGCGTGCGCCTCTAATGTCGTAGGCATGGGCTGACAGGGGTTGAAGAAAGGACCTTAAAGCGATGCACACTCCAGTGGCAACAAGAAAACATTTTAAAACCTGTGTACGATTTAGTCCTTCTGATGAGTCTAGTGTTAGATCCAGAATTTATACTATTATTTTTGTCATGAACTACTATAATGACCTGTAAACAAAGAGACAAGTTACAAAACCTTATTATTCTTACAGCAAAAAAAAACGACATAATATTAAACCTTTAAATGCTACCAACTACAAAAAAATAAGAGTACAATGGTTTGAGAACAGTCAGTCAATCCGTCAGCGTGTTTGCGACCACTGCGGGACATACGCCTCTCCAATCCTTCTCCAGTCGTACCGGCCCTCAGCGGTACGGACCCACTGCTTTCCCCGACGCACTTGATGCCGTCTTTCCACCTGGTGGGTGGTCTTCCCACACTCCGTTTGCCTGTCCACGGCTGCCAGTGTAGGACACGGTTACTCTAACAGTCGTCATCTCGTCGGCTGACGTGACCAGCCCACTCATAACTGGGAGTGGTCTGTGTGGCACTGGTCATATGTTCGGGTCTTTAAATTTTGCGAAAGGTCAGACCTCAGAGCGAATTTAAGCTTTCCGAAGGCAGCCCAACCCAGTTGAATCCGTCGCTCAACCTCCAAAGACAGTCTTTGTATACCAAGCCGCAGGATTTGACCGAGATAACAATTTGTCCTCCCGTCATACCCTCAGTCGCCATGACCTTGATTTTATCCCGGTTCATCTTCAGACCTACCTATCTTTCTACTACCTATCTTTATAAAGGTCTTCCAGCATTGTTTGAAGCTGAACTCGGGAATTTGACAGAAGAACAATGTGATCGGCGAAGCGAAGATGACTTAGGAAAATATTAATTAACGTTGATACCCATGTTGTCCCATTCAAGCGTCTTGAACACATATTCCGATGCGCTTGTGAAGAGCTTGGGTGAGATCACATCCCCCTGCCTAACGCCTTTAGCAAGAGGGATGGGTTGGGTATTTTAATGAAGCCTCACAGTCATCGTCGCGGACCGATACAGATTTCGGAGTACCTCGATGTAGCGGTGGTCGATTCTACACCTCAGGAGGGAGTTTTCGACAGCCCATTTTTCAACTGAGTCGAACGCCTTCTCGTAAAGGACTAGAAAAGAAGTGGAAGGCTACAAAGAGCGGCTTGTTGTTCTCCTCGCACTTCTGCACCACTTGTCTCACAGTAAATATGTGATCCATTATGCCGTATCCTTCCCTGAACCCAGCTTGCTCATGAGGCTGGTACTGATCCAGCCTCTGTGTCAGCCAACTCGTGATGACTCATGTATACGTGGCTTAGAAGTGAGATAGGTCGATAGTTCTTCAACTTCGCCTTATTTTTTTGAGAACTGCATTGCACAGTGTTTGCAGTTCCTGATGGTCTCCCGCCAGACTTTAGCAGTTCCATCGTTATCCCGTCCTCATCTGGAGCCTTGTGTTATTTTAGTCCTTTATATATTTATTTTAGTCCTATTACAGCCTTTATCTCATAGACACTAATCTCCGGCAGATCCTCGGTGTAGTATCTAGTGAGCGGGGCACGCCTATCAGAGTCGAGTGGTTTGCTTGGGCTCGGGGCATGCATTGCTGCGGAGTACAATTCGTCATAATTTTTTACCACCGCCTCAAGTATATCCGTCTTTATTGCAGTGACAACCCCATCCGCTCGCTCGAGTTTTGAAATTTAGTTAGCGCCGGTAGAGAAGGCACGGGAAAACACTTTACTGTCTCGATTTTCCTCTATAACGCGCTCAACCAACTTCATGTTCCGTTGGCGAATATCGCTACGGGATATGGTGCGTAACGAGGCAATCCGCCGACGTACCAAAGTAGTCGATATTGGACACCGGGTGGCTAAGCTAGCTAGAAGGAGGAGTAGCCGCTCTTTGTAGCCTTCGTGGAATACGAGAAGGCGTTCGACTCAGTTGAAAAATGGGCCGTCGAAAACTTCCTCCTGAGGTGCAGAATCGACCACCGCTACATCGAGGTACTCCGAAATCTGTATCGGTCCGCGACGATGACTGTGAGGCTCCATTAAAATACCCAACCCATCCCTCTTGGTAAAGGCGTTAGGCAGGGGGATGTGATCTCAAATCAAATAAAATCAAAAATATCAAATCGAAATATTTTATTCGCAGTGATTACATTACAATATTAAGAATTTGCATAACAGATTATAATATTGATACCAATCATGTGAATTCGTCGTTTTACACAATAATATTAAAGCAACCATGTACCTAACTTCTTTTTAAATCTTATGTTAGTTTCTTCTCGCAAGTCTCTTGGTAGCTTATTATACATATTAATACTATTGAAGTGGACCCCCTTCTCAAATTTTGATGTTGAGTGTGCAGCTGGCTGGATCACATTTTTATTTCTCGTCGAATATCCGTGTTTAAAATTATTATATGATTCCGGATAATTTCTCACATAAAAAATAGTTCTTTGTACGTACACATCATACATAGTATGCAATTTTAGGTTTTTAAACAAAGGCGTGCAAACAAGTGCGTCCCATTTAGAGTGTGTAATTATCCGAATTGTTTTCTTTTGTAGTCTAAATACTGAAACCGCTTCCCCTGAAGAACCCCAGAACTCAATGCCATAGGTCATGACAGAGTATAAATAACCGAAGTAGGCACTCTTCAGGGTATCCAAGTCACAGCATTTAGACAGGGTTCTGAGGCAATAACAAGCTTTTGTTAATTTATCACAAACATGTTGAATGTGTTTGTCCCATCGTAACTTTTGATCCAACGTGAAGCCTAAGAATATAGTAGATGTTGCAAACGTTATGACTTCACCGTTATATTCGATAAACATCTACTTAATTCACTTCATGTTTAATATTTTTCATCTTAAAATTTACACAGTGTGTTTTAGCACTATTTAACATTAACCCATTTGCTGCGAACCATTTACCCGACTCCTCAATTATTTTTGTTGTTTTTGTAAGGAGTGTTTCAATACTTTTATCAGTAACAATTACATTTGCGTCGTCAGCGTAAATTACTATGGTTTTCGCGAGAAGTACTAGCATAGTGTCTTTTGCAATGTCATTAATAAAAATAATAAACAGCAATGGTGCCATGATTGAGCCTTGAGGTACTCCGTAATCGGTTTCAAATAATCGTGTTATCGATAATTCCATTTGGTCTGTTCTTATATCTTATATTTACGTTACTTTCTCACCCACATTTTCTAACCCAAGCTCTTCACAAACGCATCGGAATATGTGTTCAAGACGCTTGAATGGGAAAACATGGGTATCAACGTTAGTGAATATTTTCCTCAGTCATCTTCGCTACGCCGATCACATTGTTCTTCTGTAAAATTCCCGAGTTCAGCTTTAAACCATGCTGGAAGACCTTTATAAAGCATCGATAAAGGTAGGTCTGAAGATGAACCGGGATAAAACCATGGTCATGGCGACTGACGGTATGACGGGAGGACAAATCGTTATCGACGTAGAAGTGATCGAACAGGTTGAAGAGTACGTATATCTCGGTCAAATCCTGCGGCTTCGTATACAAGGACTGTCTTTGGAGGTTGAGCGACGGATTCAACTGGGTTGGGCTGATTTCGGAAAGCTTAACTTCGCTCTAAGGTCTGACCTTCCGTAGAAATTTAAAGACCCGAACATATGACCAGTGCGTCCTCCCTGTTATGACATGACGTACGGGTGTGAAACGTGGACTCTGACGGTCGCCGTTGTCCAAAGGTTAAAAGTTGCCCAGCGAGCAATGGAGCGGGCCATGCTGGGAATATCGCTACGGGATATGGTACGTAAAGAGGCAATCCGCCGACGTACCAAAGTAGTCGATATTGGACACCGCGTGGCTAAGCTCAAATAGCAGTGGGCTGGTCACGTCAGCCGAAGAGACGACGACCGTTGGAGTTACCGTGTCCTACACTGGCGGCCGTGAACAGGCAAACGGAGTGTGGGAAGACCACTCGCCAGGTGGGAAGATGAGACAAGTGCGTCGGCGGAAAGCAGTGGTTCCGTACCGCTGAGGGCCGGGAGGACTGGAGAAGGATTGGAGAGGCGTATGTCCAGCAGTGGACGCAAACACGCTGACTCACTGACCGACATTGCAAAAATTGTACCCATGTTCTCGAAGCACAGGGTCCATTTCGGTGAAGATATGGTCCTTGTCACACAACCGCTGTGCTCTGAGTCTCAATGCTCTTGCGACCGATTCCAAATGCACCCACACAAATGCACCAAAATGAGCATGATGCGAAGTAGCTTGTAGACAACGATTTGTGTGTGTCGGCTTGCGGTACACTGTGTGGCTTAGGATTCCATCCAATCGTCGAGCAACAAGTACTTCCAAGAACGCCAAAGTGCCTACCTTCTCACAATTTACTGTATAATTTAAATTTGTGTGAACCTAATTAAGATGAGAGATGAAAGCGTCGAGTGATTGGCGACCATGTGACCAGATTGAAATCACGTCATCCACGTACCGTACCCAAAACATTGACTTAAGAGGTGAAGTTTGCAATGTGCGGTGTTCCAGCGGTTCCATGAAAAGGTTTGCCACCACTGGTGTCACTGGTGACACCAGTGGTACACCTTCTCGCTGGATGTAGTATTGTCCTTGCCACAGAAAGTATGTCGTAGTGAGACAATATGGCAGGAGCATTACGCACTCAGTGTCGATGTAGTTGCTGATGACTAAGTTTTTGATGATGTCGAGGGACTCTTGGACTGGTACGTGTGGAAACAGTGACTCGACGTCAAAGCTCACTAATAGATCCATGCATGCCAACTTCACTGTAGACAACAATTCCACAAAATGGGCCGAATCTTTAACGTAGGACGACGTCTTGCCAGACAGGGGTTGAAATATTGAGGCGACATGTTTAGCGAGGAGATAGGTAGGAGCATTTATCTGGCTGACTATTGGTCTAAGGGGGTTCCCGTCTTTGTGAATTTTAGGAAGACCGTAGAAGCGCTATCACCGCATTTCCGCTACCACCTCGACCCACACCTATGACTTACGCCAACGGCGAGCCTAGTTGTCAGTCGTCTGCTGCGTATGAACGTGGCGGACAACCTCCTTGACAACGGGCTGAACGATCAGCTCTATACGTCGGCGAATGTCTCCTCCCGCCGCGTGAAAAGCCATATTAATTTTCAAATATATTTAACGATCACGGTAACCCCAAAAGTATCACAAGTAAGGTTATTTCTTTAGTTATAGCTGAAGATAGATCATTTGCTGTATTTAATACATCACAATTCACATTACGTATTTGGGTCCCCAGTGCATTAAACTCGTTTTACTGTCATTTAAAAGTAGGTTATTGGCTTCACACCATAATTTAAGTGAGTTCATAGCTTGTATAAAGGACTCCCGTAGTTCTGATATACGATTTTTTGAAATTGATGATTTGTCATCCGCAAATAAAATCATATCATTATCTGTTGCGATGCAGCTTGAAATATCATTTATAACAACATATAAAACCACGTTCTTAGAACTGAACCCTGCGGTATACCCATAGTGATTGATTCTACATAAGACTTAGTACCGTTTACTTCACAATTTTGTTGTCTATTTAATATATATAATTTACAAATACCTCATTTATTTTCCCTAACACCATAAGTGTTCTAGTTTTCCTGGAAGTATTTTGTGATCTACACAGTCAAAAGCTTTTGATACATCACAGAAAATGCCGTAGGTGCTCATAGATTTAACTAGAGAAGTTAAAATAGACATTAACATCAAGGCAATGGCATCTCCTGTTGACCTACACTTACGAAATCCGAATTGATTATAAGTAATAACACTGTGAATGTAAGGACACAGGCCGATAATTTTCAACATCATTATGAGATCCCTTTTTAAGCAATGGTATTACCCTAGTAATTTTTAATAAGTCTGGAAATGTGCCATCTTAAATATAATTCTAAGAGGTTCTATAATACTGCCCCATATGGACTTTAACAGATTAGTAGATATGTTCCATAAACCTTGCGGTCCTTTGGACTTAAGGTCTCTGTTACTTTTTGAATCTCAGAACAGCTAACAGATTCAAAAGTGACAGACTTCTTATTGCGTGGTAAAAATATTTTGAGTTGCTCTAATGCGAGATTTACAATTTATTGGATGTATTTAGTTGTATCTTGCGCGACAGAAGAAAAATATTTGTTGAAATGAATTTTTTTGCAACCATTGCACCCAAACTATCAATATATCACAAATATTTCATTTTGTTTTTTTTTACCTATCCAAGGTGAGTTCAGATCAATAAAAACATCACCGGTTTATAGATATACATATCACAAAACTGTTATATTATATTAATTTAACAATTGATGAATATAAGAACTGGGCGCATCCGACGTTCAACATGGCCGCGTAGGAAACGTGCCAGGCTGAGGGCAGCCAACCTAATTTTTTTATGAAGTATGTTCATAGGACTATCGAATGGTGGTATTGTCATCTTGTTACTCGATGACGTATTTTTTTTTATTTTTCGACATTTTAAAACCGGCCAACCTCAGAACGTGCCAGGGTAGGACGAGCCAACCTACTTTTTTTTAGCTTTTCTTGATGACCTTTACCGATTGTGCTAGGTCTCATGTTGTTACTCGATGACGTTAAATTCTACCAAAAAAGTGATTTAATATTACCTACTGCACAAAACGTTCCAGGTTTGGGTCAGGCAACCTAGTATTTTTAGGAAGCCTATTCTAATCCGCACAACCACAAATGGGTCCCATGTTGTTACTCGATGACGTAGGGTTGACTACGGTCCGCTCTCGTACATTTCCGGCTAGGTTAAGGTGTATTTATATGATTTTTTTTTTATGCGACCTGACATGGATGGCTAATACCACACAACTACCGTTATGATATTAGCCCAATACACCACATTCCCTAAGGAATTAGGTGCCATGCCAGGACCTTCCCTTTATGAGCACGGCTACATTGAACTGGATGGAAAACACGGACAATTTTTCATTGCCGCTTCGACCATCTTTTCATCCAATGCGATGGTACCAACCCGGGCGGGCTTAAACCCTACCACCTAGTAGGGGAAGGGGACCTACAGTTTTACATGGATTCCGAACCATGGAGCAGCTCGCATTCGTGACGAAAAATTTATTCGTTTATTTTCGTTTATATTCGTTAGATGGGTATTCGTTTATAACACCATTTGTAAACGGATGATATTAACTATTTGGCTGCGACATATACGAGGTGCTAACTGAGTTATAACGTTAACCAGCTATTCTTTTGCATGTTCGGATTAAAACGGATGGATTAAGTTTTGTTTTACAGCTTAAAACATCGTCTTCCCCGTACAATTATGCGAAGCCCTACAACAAAATGTTATGAATTTTTTTTTGTTCCAAATATGTACGTATGGACCTACGTCCGTTATGGCGCTAGGACTAGCCAACTACTCGCGCCATACAAATGAACCTTTTAACAAATGTAATTATATGTAGTGAAACGCCTCAGTAAGTCCAAATAGAACTCCAGCCTAATAATGTATTGATAATATTTTTGGATTCCATCGTTTACTTAAATAATAATAATAAGTAGATTTTTCACAGTAGAAATTTTAAAGTAATATGAACAGCATATATGCATACACAAATAATTCCATTTGCTTTTAGATTTCTACATTTAGTCAAAAACGTTCGGAAATGGATACCTTTTCAACAATTTATTTTATATGGAAAAACGAAACACATATTAATAAAAATAGGTTGATCGGTAGACAAGAAATCACATCTTGTAATAATAAATAAACGTGTAACCGCTAGACTTAGGTAGTTTACTTGGAGTGTCTCGTCAAACTTTGCGATTTGGCTAGTACCAGGCCCTTAACAATGCGCATTTTTTTATTTCTACAAAACTACGGACGAAAATAGTGAACCGAAGTTAGTGTTTAACTAAGCCTTCTGGTGTTTCCCGTTTTAAGCCCGCCAGTTTAAAACGCCTGGATAATTTGTCACCTTTTGATGTATCGCAGAGTAAATTATGTTTAGTATGGCGCCGCCGCCGCCGGCTTGCGGTGCGCCGGGACACAGGAAGCGGAGCTGGCGTGACAACACGAAGCGACGTCAAACGTGCACTGAAACATGCTGAAAATCGTGAAAATATCGTTCTTGACGCTTCCCTAGGAACACGTTTTTTGATTAAATTATTTTTTGCTACTATTTTCATATGCTTGGAATTATAAAAAATGCTCATAATAAGTCGACCATTGGTGCTCGAAATATTGAATCAGTTTATTAAACATCAATACTTTCCTTTAGTTGGCCGTATAAAATTACTTCACAGGATTTGTTACTTATAAGCGACACTATTGACTGGTGCCATAACACAGGTTGCGTTATTTTTTTCAAAATCAACGAGTTCGATTCCCCCGGCTAGGAAAACAATTTTGCCAAAAATCTAAAAATAAAGTTTTAGTTTTTGTCAAAATCGGTCACATGACTCCTTTGAGTGTTTTTAGCCAGCCTTATAGTTTCGGATTTGGCCCTGAAGGCCCATTTGAAAAAATATACGTTTGTTCACGTGTTCCCGATTCCTTCGGATACTGATCGATCTCCTTTACAGATGTGATCTAGATCATCAGGCGCTCTCTCGCTTCCGTCAGCGCCGGGGGTTTCCGTGACGATGGCAAGTGGCCGGACGGCATCACTCTTCTGCCACGCGCGCAGGGGAGAGCCCTGGTCTGGGACGCGACACCGCAGCCCCTAGCCACGCGCTACGTACACCACATAATAGTTTTGATATTTTTATTTTTCTAACCGACGACGCTGAGATAACAATAAAAATAACCCCACAATATTAGAGGTTAGCGTCATAATAGCCTTAAGGCGCTAGGACTAGCCAACTACTCGCGCCATACAAATGCACTTTTTAACAAATGTAATAATATGTAGTGAAACGCTTCAGCAAATCCAAATAGAACTCCAGACTGATAATGGATTGTTAATATTTTTTTATTCCATCATTTATTTAAATAATAATAAAAATAAAAAAAGTTGATTTTTCTCATTAGAAATCTGAAAGTCATTCGATTTCTAGATATAAGCAAAAACAGCATATATGCATAAACAAAAAATTCCATTTGCTTTTAGATTTCTACATTTAGTCAAAAAAGTTCGGAAATGGACACCGTTTCCGCAATGTATTTTGTATAGAAAAAGGAAACATACATGAACGAAAATAGGTTGATTAATAGACAAGGAATCATATATTGTAAGAATGACACTTATAATCGTCAGACTTAGTTAGTTAACTTGGGGTGCCTCGTCTAACTTTGCGATTTGGCTAGTACCAGGCCCTTAAGTTGTAAACAGGAAGAATTAAACATTATATTTGTTCATATTTCGTTCTATAAGCTAACAGTTTTTAATGGTAATTAATGCTAAATTCTTTCCAACCAGAAAAAGGTTAACTTCATAGAATGATGCATCTGTTCGGCTGTCCTGACAATCGAATTATCCTCCTAAGTAAATCGATGGACCATAAATGTTTATGCATTTAAGGTGTAAAAAATATACCTTATAATAGCTAAAATAGGGACGTAGAGTCATAGCTATGTGATCAACAGTATGGCGCCTTCGACATATATAACAGCAAGATTTAAGGCTGTCGTGAAGTCACAGGAAATTTTAGATTTGAAAATTTGAAGAAATGCATTTTTGTCAATTGGCCACGGCACTATTGTGCACGGCAACTGCAATTAAGGCGCTAGGACTGGCCAACTACTCGCGCCATACAAATGCACTTTTTAACAAATGTAATAATATGTAGTGAAACGCTTCAGAAAATCCAAATAGAACTCCAGACTGATAATGGATTGTTAATATTTTTTGATTCCATCATTTATTTCAATAATAATAAAAATAAAAAAGTTGATTTTTCTCATTAGAATTCTGAAAGTAATTCGATTAATAGATATAAGCAAAAACAGCATATATGCATAAACAAAACATTCCATTTGCTATTAGATTTCTACATTTAGTCAAAAAAGTTCGGAAATGGACACCGTTTCCGCAATGTATTTTGTATAGAAAAAGGTAACATACATGAACGAAAATAGGTTGATTAATAGACAAGGAATCATATATTGTAAGAATGACACTTATAATCGTCAGACTTAGTTAGTTAACTTGGGGTGCCTCGTCTAACTTTGCGATTTGGCTAGTACCAGGGCCTTAAACTAGTGAAACCGTCTTCCGAGCCCTAACGTTTCCCTACAAATAAAAGTTCCCAGATTTTTTTCAATCACTTAAGAAAGCTTGATTCTATGTCCGCATGTTTTTATTTTTATGTAAATATCTGTATTTTCTAGTGAAAAAAAAAATCTAAAATTCAGTGAAAAAAGAAAACTTTTTCCAATGTTTATTAGCCAAAATTTTCCAATCCAAAAGGTAAATCATAAAAATTTTAAAATACAGACGTAGATTTCGACAATATACTTTAGAATATAAAATAAAAAAAAAACAAATAAAACATTAAGCCTGGTTGTCACCAAGTGCTGATATATTTTAATCGACACTTAAAGGGCATTTATTACTAAAGTTCTGATTATCTTGTGCTGATATTGATTGCAAGCTGCTAAGAAAGGCATTTAATATGTGGCGATTAAGCTAATCAGCTGTAGGTCAGCCTCAGTGGCCCAGTGGCGCGACACTTCGGCGATCGCTCTCCGAAGTAAAGCAACGCTGGGTCCGGTCTGGTCTTGGATGGGTGACCATTAGACCGTTGAGAGAGGCTGGCCGTGGTTCGGATTCCACGTTAAACTGTAGGTCCCCTTCCTTACTTACTAGGTGGGAGGGTTAATCCCGCCCGGGTTGGTACCATCGCATTGAATGAACGATGGTCGAAGCGGCAATGAAAATTGTCCGTGTTTTCCATCCAGTTCAATGTAGCCGAGCAATATAAGGAAGGTCCTGGCATGGCACCTAGTTCCCATGTGGTGTGTTGGGCTAATACCATGACAGATGGTGTGGTATTAGCCATCATGTCCAGTCACATAAAAAAAAAAAAAAAAAAAAAAGGTGAAAAATGGTCATGTAAAATGGAGCATGTAAACAGTTATCGCCCTTAGTATGGGGAATTAATAGGGTAACGACTCTCTTAATTAGCTCATATATTATTAATTTGCATATCTTCCTACGGCCGTGAGCATCTTAATCTCAGCAGCGTGACGCCTTGAAAGAGCGCTGAAAGAGGCCACAGGTAAGTGATCGCGGCCATCGATCAGCAGCCTGTCGCCTAGAAGGCTTCAGGACGCTTCAGGCGATACGCTTATCTGAACGCAAGATGGCGTTACGTAAATGGTTCGAGCTGGTTATATCTGGACCGGGAGGGCCGCGTCATTGAGCATATGATGAGCGTATGTCCGTGAAGCGAAATAAGTACAGAAATAAAAATTTCGACGATTTTTTATTTCAGTAAATTATGTATAACCTTTAAATGGCTTATAGCTTCTAAAAAAACTGCCCTTAAAATATTAATGCGATGTAAGATACGTTTTTTAAATTATATTTTTTACCTTAACATAAAAACTTGTAAACCACAACGAATTAATAATTTTTTTGTTATTCTTATATTTAACGTTATTTGAGCCGATATTAAGGTAGTTAGTATTCTAAATACATATATGTATTGATTCAAACTATTTCACTTTCAAAAACATTTTTCTGTCCAAATAAGTTTGCGTCTTGGGTGCTAAAAAATATACCTGAGAGACCATTTTTTTATTGCACGTGTTTACAATAGATATATTTTGAAATGGTATAATTCATTGCTGTTCATAATGGTAACAGTGAAAAATTGCTATTAATGTGCAAAACTAAGATATTTTAACAATATAAAAAAAAGTAAATAGACTTGTTCGTACTGAGCAAGTACGTCGCTTTTTCCAAGGAAAACAAAGAAGAAGCAAAATTCGTAGACGCAATGCCCGCGAACAGTATATTTTGCTACTTCGGATCCAGCCGTGCAGTATATTCTAAAACTAGTCCTTTTAAATACACATACATTCTAAAACAATCACAATATTGGGACATTACGGATATTTTGCCTCTTTCGGATTTTGGACATTTTTAATATATTATGAAAAAATTATCAAAATAAAACTAAAGAAGTACTGTAGTAATTTATGAAGCAGACATTAAACTCAATTATTGGTGACTAGCTGCGGTACCCGGCTCCGCTCGGGTTAGTGTCGGCTAAATTATTTCATGGATAAAAAGTAGCCCACATGGCTGATCCAAAATAGGGTCAAACTGGTCCATGACAATGTATCCATCTACCAAATTTAATCAAGATCATTCGAGATGAAATAGCATGATTTAATGAGAAACATCCAATAATTCCCATTTAGAGCTTCGTTGACATTTGGTGGCTATTTAAAAAAAAAGCATTTGCCGCCAGAACCTTTCTGCACTTGCACTGCAACATTGTTTACCTAGTAAGTAAGTAACGTGTAATGTAGGTAAGTTTTGCGTGGACTCCAACCCACAGCTAGCCTCAACATTGAAAACAGTAACTCATCTCGAACCTGACTGCTCCCAGAGATCCTATACATTGATAAAATACGCACATAAATCGGGTTAGTGGTTCGCAAGTTATAAGAATTTAACACTCTCTACTCACCCTTCAGGTAATGAAACGTTATATAATGTAGCCTATAAGTTTTGAGCAGAATCAGGCTAGACGTAGATACAATCCGCATCTAAATCGAGTAATTGGTTCTCAAGGATTTTACCAAGTAGTCCTAAAGTTGCGGGAATTACCAAGCTGTACCCGCCCCCCCTCCCCGCACCCGCCCTCGTCGGACCGCCCGCCCCGCCCCCGGCCCCGCTCCCGCCGCCGCCCCCGGCCCCGCTCCCCTTGGTGTGAAGTAGCGCTACCGTCATCGTTTTCGCAGCCCCGTGAAAGTTCTTAAGCCCATGGGCACAATATCTTTATAAATTGTAGCCTATGTGTTATTCTGATGTATAAGCTATATTATTGTAAAGTTTCATTAGAATCCATTCAGTAGTATTTACGTGAAAGAGTAACAAACATCCATCCATCCATCCATCCATTATTACAAACTTTCCCCTTTATAATATTTACTAGCTGCCGTACCCGGCTCCGCTCGGGTTAGTGTCGGCTAAATTATCTCATGGATAAAAAGTAGCCCACATGACTGGTCCAAAATAGGGTCAAACTGGTCCAGGACAATGTATCCATGTACCAAATTTAATCAAGATCGTTCGAGCCGAAATAGCATGATTTAATGAGAAACATCCAATAATTCCCATTTAGAGGATCGTTGACGTTTGGTGGCTATTTAAAAAAAAACATTTGCCGCGAGAACCTTTCTGCACTTTCACTGCTACATTGCTTACCTAGTAAGTAACGTGTAACGTAGGTAAGTTTTGCGTGGACTCCAACCCACAGCCAGCCTCAACATCGAAAACAGTAACCCATCTCGAACCTGACTGCTCCCAGAGATGCTATACATTGATAAAATACGCATATAAATCAGGTAAGTGGTTCGCATGTTATAAGACTTTAAGACTCACTACTTACCCTTCTGGTAATGAAGCGTTATATTATGTAATCTATAAGTTTTTAGTAGAATCAGGCTAGACGTAGATACAATGCACATCTAAATCGAGTAATTGGTTCTCAAGGATTTTATTCTGTTGGTCGCTCCTCCGGCGATTTAGCGTGAAGCCAAGTAGTCCTAAAGTTGCAGGAAATACCAAGCCGTACTTCAGTAAAAGTAAGCGCTGCCGCCGCAAAGCCGAGCCGTGCATAGCATTGCCATTTGTATGACAGCCCCATCTTAGCGTAAGCGGAACTGAATTCTATTTAGCCAATCCTAATTCAGTCACGACGTCTGCCCTCCCCCCGCCGCCGCTCCCCGCCACCGCCCCCGGCTCCTCTCCCCCTAGTGTGAAGTATCGCTACCGGCATCGTTTTCGCAGCCCCGTGAAAGTTCTAAAGGCACAATATCTTTATAAATTGTAGCCTATGTGTTATTCTGATGTATAAGCTATATTATTGTAGAGTTTCATTAAAATCCATTCAGTAGTTTTTACGTGAAAGAGTAACAAACATCCATCCATCCATCCATCCATCCATCCATCCATCCATCCATTATTACAAACTTTCCCCTTTATAATATTTATTAGATTAGATTATTAGATTAGATATAGACGAAAAGGCGTCTAGTAGAGCAGCAGGCATGTAAATTTAAAATGGCAGGTTCGGCCAAAGATAATACTAATAATTACTTAAAATCGCTGCTCAACTTCGAAACACATTGTCATTATTCCGAAACGAATTCCTGTACCTTCTCAGACAAAGCGCAATATAACCAATAGTAACTTTGCAATACATCACAAGTAAAGAGCAATGGCGACGAATGGTAGACTGACAAGTTGCAATTGCAAGATGTATGCACTATTGTGTTGCCTGGGGGGATTATTGTATATCACTGCACATGTGAGGTTATTATTACATCTGCTGTAATAATATTAGTCGATGACATTCCAATGCAGAAGGAACCAATTATTATATCAGGACTTTACCCTATTTTTATGCACAGCCATATTTAAGCGGACTGCAAATATTTATCACTGCTGCTTTAACCATATTTTATTCAATGCGAAGATGGTACCAACACGCTACAATCTCTATGTTTAAAATATTTGGAATGGGTTCTGGCACGTAAAAGTAATACAATTGGGCCCACTGCAAGTATTCCTGTTCATGTCGTAAGATTTTCCCATAGGAGGTTCCCTTCCTTACTTACTAGGAGGTAGGGTTAATCTCATTAAATTAATAATTGTCGAAGCATGAAATTTATCCGTGTTTTCTATCCAGTTCAATGTAACATTTCAACAAAAGTAAGGTCCATGGCACCTAGTTCTCAAGAGATGTGTTGAACTTATATCGTGACAGTAGGTGTGGTATTAGCCACCCATGTCTAGTCATATAAAAAATGGCGCCGTATATCCGCCGTTTGAGCGAGAGAGTTTCGTATAACCTTAACCTTAAGTGAATGCAAATAAGACGTCCGTTACCGATAGACTACGAGTACGTGCAGCATAGACCGCTGGACAAAGATGTTTGCAATTTATAGAAAATATTACCTGAGTAATCCTACAGGTGCACTATGGAGGAATTTAAGGAAAGTATATATGGATGTGCGAATTTAATTTGACAAATGTGAATTTATAAACATTTTTTCTAAAATGTAATGTACAATTTGAATTATTTTTAAAGTAATTAATTTTTATTTTTTGATAACTTTGACGATGTGTACACAAGATCCTACATATAACGACTGAAATCACGTTCTTGTAATCAGTTTCAGTTCTTGAAATCACAAAATAAACGATTTTAAAATTTTTCTTTTGTAGCGATCGCTGTCATACTTCGCTCTTTTTAAGGGTTCCGTAGCCAAAGGGTGCCAACGGAACCCTATTACTAAGCCTTCGCTGTCCGTCCGTCCGTCTGTAACAGGATCTCATTAACCGTAATAGGTAGATAGCTGAAATTTTCACAGCGTGTGTATTTCTGTTGCCCATATAACGACACGTATGAAAAATAAAATACAAATAAAAATTCAAGCAGGCCACCATACAAGAAACGTGATTTCTTTGGGTCAAATCTTGTATAATCGTACGGAACATTTCGTGTGCGAGTCCGACTCGCACTTGGCCGGATAGGCAGAGATGATAGAGCGCAACAGGGTTTTTTCGCTATCGCTGCAGACATATTTTCATGCATGCTCTACGATCAAGGATGCTACCTACAAACAATACCATGAAAATATATATGTCCGTAGAAGAAGCGAAAAAGGTATGCTTTGATCGTACCGTATGGCGCTCTATTATCTCATCTACCGCTCCTCCACCGTATATTTAACATTTTAGAGGTATTTCTTGAAAAATTGGTGATTGCTTGATTTTTTATAATTAAATAATTAATGAAATTCTAAATATTTTGTGAAAGTGTGCGCACACTAATAGGAGCAGTAAGTCTGTTCGATTTCGAATCTTCGCCGGGATTCAAAATATAAAGACCATTTTTTTACTTATAGCTTAAAAATAAATAAAACATTATCACTTTCAACCACCTACAGAAAAAAAATTAGAGTTTAACGGTGTGAGAGCAAGCTCAACAATAAATTATGAATAAGATTGCTGTATGAGAACACCTAGAATTTATGCTATGTAGTAGTTTTCAATAAAGCGGCAGGAAATATCTTTGAATTCAGGCACTTAAAATGAGTGTATTCACACTAAGGTCGCTACGAAAAAATAAACCAAGGCTACATCCATTCATAGTTTGAACGACAATTAACTCGGAAGTGTCTGCACCTTCAACGAGAAAAACATAAAAATCTTCCATTGATCCCTGATCTAAAAACACGCAAATGGAGCGAAACATAGTTTTTAGTAATGAGACATTTAGCAGTTCATGTAATCTAGCATTGGATTCACGACCTTTGTTTTTGGTTGTTGTTTTTTCTGACTCTACCGCTCCGAGTTAGCTATAGAGCAGTAATTCACAGAGTTTACGTCATTGCAATTATGCAGTGTATGCGCCGCCGCGGCGCCCCGGCACGTAAATAGTATACGAGTGGGTTCACTGCATTTCTTCCCGTGCAAGTCGTAAGGGGCGACCGAGAAATTCGTGATTCAGATTCCACGTTAAACTGCAGGGCCCCTTTCGTACTAATAGGTGGTATGGTAAAAACCCCTCCAGGTTGGTACTATCGGATTGGATGAACGATTGTCGGAGCGGCAATGATGATTCTCCGCGTTTTTTAACCAGGTTTATGTAGCCGTGCAATATAAGGAAGGTCCTGGCATGTCACGTAGTTCCTATGAGGTATATTGGGATAATATCATCACAGTTGGTAGAGTGTTAGCCATCCATATCCAGACATTTCTTCGGAGTAAATGAAAACAGATTTTTTTAAAGCATTCAAACTTGTATGCATTTGAACTGAGTCACTTCGATTAAAATTTTACGCAATTAAAGAAGGCGCCTAAGAAGCACAACTTCAAAAATGCTAATAGCTGGAATAAAACATATGTTCACAATTCACATACCAACATCACAACTCACATACCACCCCATCCAATCCAAAGACGAATTGCGTCTCAAGACGCAGCGATTCGTGTCCCGCGTATGGTCATCGTTCTATTTTCCCACACACCTTCCTACCTACCTTCCTACCTAACCTAACCTAACCTAACCTAACCTACCCTGTCTCTTCGAAAACGGTGAGCGTTTACAACACAGTCCCAGTCGCGCTGAGATGACCCGATATCCTCAGAAGGACATTACATGCCGTCCTAGCTTATTACACGTTTGAGTGCTGACAATTAATTTGACGTAACTCACAACCGTCCCAGCTCCCGGACTAAGCCGTCGGAGTCAAGAGGCGTGAATTTTTTTGTGCGATTAGTTATCCAATCACTCCCTTTCGCTTTCAACTTGAAGTTGTGATCGATCCTATATTTATACATCGTGAGGTCAGGAAATACGTCCCCTTAGGTAAATGTTAGAACACCAACAATGACATGAGCTGCGGCACGTGGCACTGCAACTTTTCCCGTGCAAGTCGTAATTAGAAATTAGATGAGCAGGTCTTTTATTTTGAGACATTAACTGCTTCGATTTTTTTAACAAATCAAATAATATTACTTTTCCACATTTCTCGACGTGCCCTTGTGTTTTTATGGAACTGAACATGAATGGCCGCTACCACAAATAGTATCACGGTCATAATAATAGCCTATAACGCGGGTACCATGCCAGGATGCATCATAATGCATACTTACATTGACCAGTATCTAAATGAACTGAACATAATATGAATTGAATGTTTGTTTCCCTGTATCAACCCTGGCGGCAGACCTGGCTCAACGGTCAGCTTCAACGGTCGAACGATCACCCATCCAGTACCACACCCAGTGCTACTTAACCTCGACGGCCTAGTACCAAGGCGTCCCACCACTGGGTTACTGAGGCTGATGGAAGATGAAAGGTAAAAAGGTATTTTAGGTACCGAAATCAACAAAAAAATAATTGCGATTATATCTTCCACCATCAATCTTATTTTTAATTTCGTCCCAGCCTCTTAAGGCACCGAATTATACTCTTAAGGTGAAGGTCGCAACGTTTAAAGTGAAATTAAGAGTAAGCAAACCGGTCGCGGTAATACCGGTTACCCGCGCCGCGTTGTGTCACACGTTACAATGAATAATTGTAATTCAGAGCACCTGCGCTTCGTGTTTTGCTGGGCGAGCGAAGCGAGGGCTAGTTTTAGGCTACACGAATCCGAGTAAGTAAAAAACCGGTCTGGTGTGCACTGCCCTCGTGTAAGTTAAAGATACATACAGTTTTAGAAATTTATTTTTAAATACGCAATAGAAGACTAACATTCTAACTACACTCTTCTACCAATGAACGGTTGGATTGGTTAAACGAATTGGTAAGGCGAGAACATTTGAATGCTGGTAGATGTGTAATGTTCGAGCTGCATAATCCCTCCATTCCCCTTCATCTTGGGTCCTTTCCTTTAAACATGGTATGAAGAAGCAACTGGGTGGCCGGTTTTTTTTTCAAGGCAAGGGGAGCGTGCGTCATAAAAAATAGATTCGAAAATCATGGAAAGATATTTCTCTTTGTATAAAAAGCTATAAAAGTAGCCTTTTGTGAAAAACTATACATATTGACGTCAGGAATTTAGGACGTTACAATTTAGAGTTCCCTTTCTTGAGTGTTTACAAGAGTAGCAGAAAAAAATGTTTTCTGGCGGAATCCTTGATCTCCCGAAGATTTAAGGTAAAAGTGGCCACACGCATTCTACGAGTGTCGCCATGTGTCGACGAAGAAAACAGGTGGTGCATGAGGATAAAGACGAGGAGGAAAACTTCGACCTCACGTAAAATGTGTTCATGGAAAATTACCAAGACGGCGAAAATAGAGGAAATCTCCCTACAGTCCTTCATCCCCCAAGAGACTGCGAGGAACTACCGGTGGTTGGCCATGGTAGAATCATCAAAACATTTTTGCAATATTCACTCATGTAAGTCAAATAGTTGTCCATATAAAAATGATGGAAAAAATATACTTACATGAAGAAAGGAAAAGAAAGAAGTGGCACGTGTTCGTTACTCGCGACAAATTATGCAAACCATAGATGCATACTACGTATGGGAAGCCAGCCGCGCCGTGAGCCACACAGTCCAAACATCGCCTCGGCGCGCAAATTTGCTGCCGAAATGTGTTCGCCAAGTCAGTTCCCGCCCGAACAAACCCTCCAATACGTCTGCGAATGTTTTTGTATTTCCGCATGTATATTTAAGTAAGGTTGGCTGTTTTAGAAAGTTGGAGACTGCGGAGCTCTTATTAGGCGCACAAGATGGCACATCTCCATGCTTTTTGATCTGAGTTTAAAACTAACAATAGTAACACCAAACTCGATTATACCGGCTAAGTCGCCTGCAAAAAGCTTTAGCATCTTCTTTATGGGTTCTATTGCCTCTTAAGACCTCAATGAATGGAACGTTTCTGACCACATGGACACGTTTACCAAGGTTAATTATATGTCCGACGTACGAATGTTACATCATACAGCAGTTCGGTTAATGGTCAGGATTTATGCTTGCACTTTTTCCTCAAAGGATCCATGCAAGGAACGTTCAAGTCCCAGTCAAGTGTGCATTCGAAGGAAATATATTTCCGTGACTACTAAACCTTCTCGGCCGGAGATTGCGGGAAGAAAATCTAATCTCCCCAAAAAGATTTTGAAAAATATTTGATTTTGAATTAGAACCCGATTACTTAAGATTCTATGTGGACTTCAAAACATAACATAATTTGTGCACGACACGACATTCAATAAACCATAGTCAAATATAAATCAATTCCTTGATACTGAAATAAATGTGTGCCAGATGTGTGTATGATCGTAATTAACATATAGTTTTATAAATTACATTCAATAAGAGCCTATACTGGTAAGTAGGTAACCCATATGCTAGGAATATGTGCTATGTTCAAAGTTACTGCGAAGTGTATGTTTGCCGAGAATACGATTAATTTCAAAATATCTCAAAAGGAATTCCCAAATTAGTTATAAGGAAATGATTGAGTATATTTGCATGTGCGCAGAATTAGTCAGAACAGTTGGACATTGTTTGATAAACATGTAGACTTAGGAACCCGTTTACCACTATTTCAATATAAACTGAGAAATTATGATTTACGGTCCAGGTAGAGTAGTAAGCTTTAGTTCTAGGTTAAAACACACATACAATTACAGCAGAAAAAAAGGCGAAATCTTTTGGTCCTGCTAGAATATGGAGGAGGGCATTTTGTTTAATTTTTTATTTTATTTCCCAGCACAGCGATAACCTATATTCAATCCTGTTAAACCTGTAACATTTGGTTTAAGAAATTATTTTAATGTGAGCTGATTGTTAATGAAAACGACACGACCGATAAAATAATCAGTCAACCCAACTAAATTCTCGAAGGAAATCGATACTCACATGCCAGGGTTTAATTTGGTCGGTTTAATCATAATTCCTAAGAAATAGAGAAACATACCTAACTGGACATGGATGGCTAATAACGAACTGACCGTCAGATATTGGGTTATTCCTTTTTCGTCACCGGCCAAATTTGTATGAAAAATTAGCCTTATTGTATTTATTTTCCACATTCGTCATCCTAATATTAATGTAACAAATTATTTTCCTTTTTCGTCACCGGGGTAGGTGAAAGTATACTTGGCAGATAAAATCAACATGCGTGTTTCGTAATGAATATCGCCTTATTCTAATTACACTATTATGATATTTATGTTTGTTAAATCACTAGTTTAAATCACAGACATCGTAGGTATGGAAGTAATAATAGTAACATTAAATTTACTATTGGATTAAAATAATAAACACGTTTTTTGTATGGGGCCCCCCTTTAATCTTATGTTTTTTTATTTTATCTATTTGTTGTTATAGCGGCAAAATAAATACACACTCTGTGAAAATTTCAACTGCCTACCTATTACGGTTCATGAGATACAGCCCTGTGACAGACAGACGGACGGACGGACGGAGGCTTAGTAATTGGGTTCCGTTTTCACCCTTTGGGTACGGAACCTTAAAAAGGCCCTAATTTACAAAAAATCACAGAAATGCTGTTTGTTTATGTTTCACTTATTATAAATACATTTTACGACCTTCATTAGCATACATAAGATTAACACAAATATACCTAATTGTGAAAAATCATTTCGTTTTTCTTACTCTTTAACGAAACTTATTCAGTAATTTCCGATAAAAACTGCTCGACGTCAAAGTACCATTCAACAGCTTTACCAGACTTGAACTAAATATTTGGTTCGTGGATGACTAAAAAGGAAATTAAAAAGTCACCTTATTTTTAGGGTGACGAATGTGGAAATAAATTTGTTTAGCTTGTGACGTCACGATGACGAAAAAGGAATAACCCAGATGTCCTAACACACCACATGGGAACTAGATGCCATGCCAGGACCTTCCTTATAATGCTCGGCTATATTGAACTGGATGAAAACACGGACAATTTTCATTGCCGCTTCGACCATCGGTTATTCAATGCGATAGTATCAACCGGGGCGGGATTAACCCTACCACCTAGTAAGTAAGGAAGGGGACCTACAGTTTTCAGTTTTTAGTCAGGTGTCAACTGTAACAGGTCAGAGGTCCTCCAGGTCGTGACGCGAATTCTGAAGATGTTCACAGCGACAGCGTGGTGGACGAAACGTCGAGTATAATGCCGAAAAACAGTGAAAATCTAAGCAATGAAACTTCAACTCGACTTCGAAATGAACACGTTCAAAACTGCTGGGATATGAACCCATGAAATCCTGTCCTATGACACAGAACAATTTCTTAAGAGTATTAAACTATGTGTTTACATATTAGGTAAACCTGAATGCAAGGCGCGATAACAAACACATTTACAGATACATTTACTTACAAACAGCGCTAAATATCCATGAACATTTGGATTTACGCGTTGTAAGGCGTGACACACCAACACGACAAGTGACAGCCATGGGAACAGAACGAGCGCACATGTTTTTAGATAGTTTTATACACAGAAACATCTGGTACTATTGCACTTATATGAAGACTGTTGTAACGTATTATTAACGTAAATATAACAAGAAAATTACAGGAAACTTAATGTAACGAGAGATCCATCGAAAACTATGGAAATATTGGAAACTTTGGAGGATTGGAAACAGATCATTTCGAAACAAACAACCCTAGCCTGCAGCTAGCGAGTCTGTAAATACAGTTGGAAGAAGTATCGAAAAATACAACCTCCGATAAAAACGAGAGTTTATTCGCTTGACTTGTGTCTGACCTTCGTACGCCAGTGTAGTTCGTTCGGTGAATTATGCCACGTCCTTTCGCAGTGACTCAGAAGCGCCTAAGTTCGAATTGCGAACGAAGACCAGCGACGAAATAGAATGATCTTTTGAAAGAAACACTTTAAACTTTAACTTACTCTAAAAAACAGAATCCATGAACCGGTTGCTTTGCTATGTATTCGACCCTAACGAAAATAAAGTAACTTCAACTTCTTATGTTTGATGTAAAAATCTGATGTCTTGTGTATCAATACATCGGATTTTGGAGGTGTAAGCAATATGGTCGCATAACAAAGTGTATGAGTAAGCCCCATTTCATTTTACGACCAAGGAAAATTTCTCTCTTGGGGAACCCAATCATGAAATGCTCGTGTTTATTTAGTCGGGTACCGAATTACAATATATAATATATATTTATATATATTATTTATATAAATATTTTTACTTCATATACCTAATACACCTCTACGATTTTAGACTTCCCTGTTTAAACTATATTTTAATTTACTTGTAAATGTAATATCACCACTAATGCAACATGGGTGATAGAGATTTACAACATATCATATTACATCATTTATCAATTTTTTTTTTCCTCTGTGAGAATCTGATCGCCAACGAAACCCTGACCGACCTCAAAGCGTGACCCAGGGCCTTCTAAGGCCTTGGAGTCAGCTACTGCACCCGTTGCCGCCTGCCACATACATAAACATACATTTACAATACATTACATATTTACATTACACTTTCGCCATACGACAGAAACTGGTTCGAACATTCGCCACCATTCATCTTGTTTGATTCGTTTGCTAGTGATGTGCTACTGCGAACCTTATGTCGATACTTTATTGTTTATCGAAACATTCGATATCAGCCAAGCAGTTTTTAGCAGTGTTGGGTGTATATGTGTGTGCGTGTTTGTCCTAACCGTTTTTACTATGTTTATTCCATAGTTGTAATATCCGGAAAAAATTAAAAATAATATATTTTAAAAATTGAAATTATAAATAAGATAATTAGGATATATTAGAGAGTGTTAGGTTAGACTAAACTAAAACGTAGGTCTACCAATTACCGATATTTAATTCAGTATGGTTACAAGGGTACGGGCCGCACATGTCCAAGAATACTTATGAGTTTACAAATTTAATAAATGGCGGGCTATATTTTCAAGGGAAAGAGAATGTCTTTCCTGAGATGTATACAAGATTAAAAATAATAAGAAATTGTTTAGATATTTTGTTGTATACTTCAGGGGCTATAGAGACTATTCTATGTCTATAGCCTCTTCACTACATAGTATAAAACAAAGTCGCTTTCTCTGTCCCTATATCCCCATGTTCGCTTAAATCTTTAAAACTACGCAACGGATTTTGATGCGGTTTTTTTTAATAAATAGAGTGATTAAAGAGGAAGGTTTATATGTATAATAACATCCATTAAATAGTGGAGAAATACTGTTATTTTTGAGGTTTCCAATGTGATGTCATAAAAAAAGACGTGTGGCACTCGGGGACTGCCGCGGTAAAGCTATTGCATAGCATTTTGTATCAAGTTATGCCGGCCCGCCCCCGCCGCCGCTCCCGCCGCCGCCCCCGGCCCCGCTCCCCCTGGTGTGAAGTAGCGCTACCGGCAGTGCGATTACGCAAAATTTGAGGATGGTGCCGCGGTACGTGTAGGTGCGCCCCTGTCATTTCTAAAGCGCGATTACGAAGCCGTTTTTCATCCACCTACATCCAGCACGGACCAATCTGTGTCGACAATAGGTCAACTTTTGAGGTACTTGACTACATAGTATAAAACAAAGTCGCTTTCTCTGTCCCTATATCCCCATGTTCGCTTAAATCTTTAAAACTACGCAACGGATTTTGATGCGGTTTTTTTTAATAAATAGAGTGATTAAAGAGGAAGGTTTATATGTATAATAACATCCATTAAATAGTGGAGAAACACTGTTATTTTTGAGGTTTCCAATGTGATGTCATAAAAAAAGACGTGTGGCACTCGGGGACTGCCGCGGTAAAGCTATTGCATAGCATTTTGTATCAAGTTATGCCGGCCCGCCCCCGCCGCCGCCCCCGGCCCCGCTCCCCCTGGTGTGAAGTAGCGCTACCGGCAGTGCGATTACGCAAAATTTGAGGATGGTGCCGCGGTACGTGTAGGTGCGCCCCTGTCATTTCTAAAGCGCGATTACGAAGCCGTTTTTCATCCACCTACATCCAGCACGGACCAATCTGTGTCGACAATAGGTCAACTTTTGAGGTACTTGACTACATAGTATAAAACAAAGTCGCTTTCTCTGTCCCTATATCCCCATGTTCGCTTAAATCTTTAAAACTACGCAACGGATTTTGATGCGGTTTTTTTTAATAAATAGAGTGATTAAAGAGGAAGGTTTATATGTATAATAACATCCATTAAATAGTGGAGAAATACTGTTATTTTTGAGGTTTCCAATGTGATGTCATAAAAAAAGACGTGTGGCACTCGGGGACTGCCGCGGTAAAGCTATTGCATAGCATTTTGTATCAAGTTATGCCGGCCCGCCCCCGCCGCCGCTCCCGCCGCCGCCCCCGGCCCCGCTCCCCCTGGTGTGAAGTAGCGCTACCGGCAGTGCGATTACGCAAAATTTGAGGATGGTGCCGCGGTACGTGTAGGTGCGCCCCTGTCATTTCTAAAGCGCGATTACGAAGCCGTTTTTCATCCACCTACATCCAGCACGGACCAATCTGTGTCGACAATAGGTCAACTTTTGAGGTACTTGACTAGACGAGCAGACGAAATAGGCGTTTACCTCCCCGCATTTGACAGTTCTTTGCCGTTTCGTAATACCGATTCGACGCGAAATGTATGGAGTTGACCTAATTGCTGCGGGTAGCGCTGAGTGCCGCACCATTTGTGAATGCATCGATTTCGTAATCGCAAAAGCTGTCATATTTCTGTAAGTACAGCAACCTACACCCAATTTTGTGCTTCGTAATTGCACTGCGGCACACACCTCCGTGCCCGTCGGAGTGGGGAGCGTGAGGTTTTTTTTCGTTACGGAATTTCTGGATTCGGTCCCCGCGCTCAAGGCCCTCGATAGAAGCTATGCAATAGCTTAAAAAATCATTTTTCCGCTTACATTGCAAACGCAGGCTGAACCCTACGAGATTTGTCAAATCACTACATAGTATAAAACAAAGTCGCTTTCTCTGTCCCTATATCCCCATGTATGCTTAAATCTTTAAAACTAAGCAACGGATTTTGATGCGGTTTTTTTTAATAGATAGAGTGATTGAAGAGGAAGGCTTATATGTATAATAACATGCTTTAAATAGTGGAGAAGTACTGTTATTTTTGAGGTTTCCAATGTGATGTCGTAAAAAAATATTTTTTTCCGCTTACATTGCAAACGCAGGCTGAACCCTACGAGATTTATCAAAATAATGTACTAAGTATTGTACACATTGAAAAGGTCTACAGTAAACTCCGCGATGGTATATTTCTATCTCTTATGGATATCCCACAATAACATTTTATTGTCATTTACTTTTTACGACAAATTATGGCTAATTTTCGAAGCGATTTTAACCAATACAGCATTAATCCTTATCCAATTAAATATCTTAATACATTGTTGATTTAATATAGATCTATATGGCCCATTACAGCATATGATTTAAATAAATATTTTCGAAGATATTACAGATTTAAAAATTGCGGGACGTAGCGTTTGCGGCGGTACCGGCCGGACGGGGCGGCGGGAGCCATTCAGATATATTTCATACCCGTGCGAAGCCGGAGCGGGCCGCTAGTAATATAATAAAATAAACGGAACAAAAAATCCCAATAGAAGAATTATTCATTACCAACCCACGGACACCTCACCTTGTGCATCATTATTTCTAACTTAAACATCAAAATAGAACTAAAACAAACAGGAAGAAATGCTGGCCATTTGGGTGAGTAAACATGAATGTTTACAGCAGGCATGAAGGATGAGTTTCGAAGCATGTGTCACAATCATGGTGTTACATGATACTTTGTAAACTCTACAATGACCTCAGGTCATGATGAAACAAATCTACATTCATATAAATGAATCAGTGTTATTTTCAAATCAACAATTTTCTAATCCCGAAATGTTATAGAGCATTCTACTTCTATAGCAGCCAGTAATACAGAGGTTTAGATATGATTCAAATTCAGAAAGTCCAATATCGAAATAGTACGGTGACGGTGATAGTGAAGAAAAACGTGTTAAATCTACAATAAAATAATGCAAAATACCGATCGTCTACCACATCACTATATAGTGTTGTTTGTATGCAAATCGCCCCCGAATATCATTTAATCGAAAGTAAGGCATTCGTTCAGTCAGGTATGATCTTTAACGAGTCTAAGGAAATTAAAGTTTTCAATTGAAATGAAAAATTTTGGTTTTACGTAGTCAAGAATGAAGTGTTGATCCCACCCAGGTAGCAAATGTTGTTTTGCAATATAAGGAGGGTCCTAGCATAGCATGCGGTTCACATTAGGGTGGATGGGGAAATATTATTACAGGAGCTGTGGTATTAGCAATCCATGTCCGGTTGCATAAAAAAAAACCAATTTTTTTACAATTCTTATTGACAGCTTAATTCAGAACTATGATAAGTTTTTATTATTAACATTAAGTAATTAATCATTGGAGAGTAAAGGCTACGGAAATAGTAAACTGTTAAATTGTGTACACAACATTTGTAATTTAACCGAAATTCCAACATTTCGCCATTTTATAAACTGATCGAATTGTTTATTTTCTCGCATTTTTAAACTCGAAAGTAAATATTTTGCATCCATCAACGGAACTTGTAAATGTTGAACTTAAAAGGAACTTGGATTCTAATATGTGTGTAATATTTTAACTTAACTTATTTATTTATTTTCACCGTATTGGTTCTGTAGGCAGACATAATATTAATATTTTACAGGCTATTTCAATGATGCTCATAAGAGCACATTACACACGCTTTTTATACAATACTTACTCACTAAAGATAAGTGAAAAAATGTGTACAATTAAAGGTAGAGCCAAAAGACACATATTCGATTTTTTATAGTTAAAGGTAGAGTAAAAAAGTTAAGAAGATAAACATGTACGATTAAAGGTAGAGAAAGAATGTTACTGATTTGAAATGCTTCAAATATTGCACATTAAGTTATTAGGTAGACAGAGAAATGTCTACGAATAACGGGAGAGAAAGAAAGTTACATATTTGACAGGCTATTTCCACATTTTAAAAAAAAGTAAATTTAATAAAGAAATCCGGTAAGTAGCTCCATGGACTTGGTATAATAATAATGATATGTAAATTCGGCCACCCAAATCAGTATATGGTAGGTATGTTTATTCCCCACTAAATAAAAAAAAATCGAAGAACTTGAATGCATATAAATAACAAAATTGGCTCCACTCTATGTTGAAAAAACATGTACAGCTGAAAAGTAGGTAGCTTATAACCCCCACCCACCCTCAGTGGCTATACAACATTTAGAGATATATATATAAAAATAAAATCCACGTTTATTTCAAACGCCTCTGAGGTGTTACCATGTAAGGTAACACTAATTTGTCATTACGTGGACGGGCACGTAGCAAACTATCCTACCAATTGAACGAATTAACACCACAATTTGTTAGGCCATCGATAGACTCATACAATAATGCTTTTAACAGAAATAATCTTCCTAAATTATTTTTGCAGTTTGAGTAATTATATAATTTATATAATTTAAGTAAATAGTAGTATGACACAAAAATTTGACCTATTAATATTATGTCCTACAATGGCCATATGTTTCCGCTAGTAACATAAAATATAAGAATAGGATAAGTAGAAAATAGTGTTTTGAGATAATTAATTTGTATGTCAATTATCTTAACGGGCTAAGGTTTAAACACTAACCAGATATTCCTCGCAAAAAAGAAGATACCATCGGCCTTAAATGTGAAAAAATAAGTGAGGGAATTCGATTAATTTTGGACCAATCAAAAGCGTTTGTCGTAGCATCTGCACCCTTACTGATAGAATACCTATTTGACATCCAGTTCTGATCGGCGCAGAATTGATCGGATTTACTTATTTATTTAAGGATTCTGCGCAATAACAGTCGGTGAGTAAATACTAGCACATTCAGATAGGTACAATGAATTCAAAATACAGCATTGTAGTTATTAGATGAAAAAATATAACAAAAAAATATATTTGAATTTTACAAAAATGTCCGATTTTTGAAAAAAAGTCTAGCCAATCCGATTCACTATCTGAAACTTTACTTCGAGCCTTCGGGCGTTCGACAGGTTTTATGTTCACCGTGTATAATAAATTAAAGTGATACTCGTTAAGATTCCTTAGAGATTTGTTACTCAACTGTCGAATCATCTTTCATTATCGGTGGCCTAGTGCATTACCGACACTAGATTCATATCTCGCAGGGTACAGTTTCTAACGTAATGACGTAGACATTTGCAACTGATTCATCTCTCATTGGTCATATGGTCTTTACGATCAAAACTTTATGCAAATACATATTATTATATTAGTAAGTTTCTTTATCAATAATTTCCACACAATCAATACTTCGTTCCATTTATTACATTTTATTTGTAATTTGGTATATTTTGTACTAAGCAATTAGAAACCTGAATAATAATGATAAAACGTGTGCGTTCTTGCATTTTTTTGTAGTATTTACTCAGCAAAGAACCTGTCTAAATTTTCCAAAGGCGAAAAATAGTCATCTAACTAGATAGCTTGCTAAAAGGAGATGTAGTCTTTAGAATTTGAATTTGGGATTTAATTTTTGTAACTGGACATGAAGGGCTCTACGGCTCTACCGCAATGATATTAGCCCAACATACCGCATATCCGATGGAATGAGGCGCCATATCAGGAACTCTCCTTCATGAGTACGGCTTCATTGAACTGGACATTTTCATTCATTTTAACCATCAGTTCATCTAATGCGATGGTGCGAACCCAGGCGGGCTTCACCGAACCACCTTGGAGGGGAAGGGAACCGTAAGTTTCACATGGAAACCGAACCATGGAACAGCTCGCACTCGTGACGAAATGCACTTAACCAACTCAGAAAGATACATAAATAAAGATAAATAAACCAGGGTGGGAATTAGAACCCACCTGGCATGGTCGTCGCACCCCTGACACGAGTTAAATTATTGTATTGCCTCTACCCACTCCGATTACCGAAATTATTTTGTGATACAGAGTGACGCGAACCGATTAGCCAAACGTGTTTAATGGGCGCCACTGTGATATACGAATTATGTTAACAATAATTAATATCAAATTATACCTGCAGCGTAGGCTGATATGAGTAAATAATCGATACAATCAATAACAATCGATAATAAAGAACGTAATGTTAATAGGAAACTTGGCGAGACGAAATAGATAAGAAACATCAAATAGGTTAATCCGATTTAAGCAAAAACTTATTAGCAATGAAAATAACGTTAACATAATAAAACACCCCGACAATTACCTTGTAGATCTCTACTTTTTACGTTTACTTTTTATTTAATAGTAAATATCCAGGCAACACAGCTTGTTCGTCCAACACTTTATTTTAACAATTTCCTCACTTGGAATGAGACCATTGTCTTCATACGACTGATGTTAGGAATGAAAAATATAATCCTTTCCAAATGCAATAAGTCCTGAGGTCCTTTTGGGGAAGAGCAAAAAAAAGTCATTTTATAAATGCCTGTAACCTAAGGGCAGACGACGAATCCCTCAAGGTTTATCGAAATATAGAGTCGTTTTCCGTAAAGCCAGAAGAATCATTAATAAAGATATAATCAATGATATCATTAGTACTTGACTAATGTGTAAGAACTACTGTAGGATTGTTGGAATGTTTAAGCAAGGGAGATAAGACAAGAGTGGTCAGAAAATATTTCGACGAAATACTGGCATGCCTTCCAAGTTATAGGTTCATTTAGAGACTCAATGGAAAACATTCCAGAAACGTGTTCACTTACAATTAGTCATTATTGGCTCGTGTGTTGTATCTTCAGTGGCATGAATGGCGTTCGGACACTGTATATGTGTATAGAAAGGGTATCACTGGAGCCCGGTGACTCAGGCAACTCTAGATCCAGTGACGAATATCTTGTTTAAGATTCTCGTGGAACGTCGGTTATATGGTCAGGAATGTCTGAGAATTTTGTAAACAACTTAGGTTTACGGTTGTGAACTAAAACGAAGGTCGGGCAATTTTGGAGGTTCTCAAAGTTCTCTACACTACAATTATAGCTGATAAAACCATCAACCGTAATCGGACAGTGTAGGGCCGTTCCCGTCTACAACAACTTTAACTTCATTTAAGTCAGTGAATAAAACGCAAACCTTCCCACAGAACGATCCAGCGGAACACTCACAATAACCCAACTGTCGTATCACCACCGTATCTTCGAGACGGCCTTGGCTCCGTAGAGTCTTCAATTGCGCGAAATTGAGTCCGCGGCGGCGTTCACTCCGTTTATTTACTCACAAACCGCTTGGCCAGAAACCCTGGCCCCGGGTGGCTCCTCGCGCGCGATTGGCCGCCCCGACGCACGTGCGCGCACTAACACTCGCGTCCACCACGCTCGGAGCTGTCGTTAGCGATGTTTATGGCATTCGCGTCCGTGATAGTGTCTGCCTGCGGCGGGTCGTGTTGCAGGACTGGGCCGATGACGCTGCGCGCGCATATCCCCACTTCGGACCTTGCACGCCTGTCACGGATCTGTCAATCTACAATGAGCGTTTTTGCTATTGTCATAACGGCGGCCGCGTTATTATGTCATGAATGATACGCCTCTCGTAGCTGTATTACGGGCAGCCCGATGATTTCTGTTTGCGTTGTGAAGCGGGGAAAACCTATAGTTTTCCCTATGTTACAAAATTTTGGCTTTATTACATACCACAGCCATTGGCCGCAGCATGAAATAATCAAAACCAACTCACACTCACTCGATGAAGTGCCCAAAACAATAATAGCCTGCTAACGTAATAATATTTTTTTTTATTAATATTTAACACAACAATGCTAAAATTACAATGTCGAGTTTAGTGCGTCATTTATTCATTCATGTACGATTTACAAAAATTTTAACCGACTTAAAAAAAAAGGAAGAGATTCTCAATCCGTCGGATTTTTTTTATATACATTTTTCATTGGAAATACTACAATGGTGTTAAGTCTGGGATTTAGATAACAAAATGATATATTCTTTAATAGAGATTGAAAATGAATGGAAAATTAAACCTAATACAACAAGTGACAAATAGATTTTCGATAATGATGTAAGGTAAGACATATTCAGAGCTCCAGGCACCGGCGGACACATGGTCCATCTAGGGCAGCTGCCCCCTCGGCCCTGGACGTGTCCTGCTACCCAGGTCTTTCAGAGTCTCCAGGAAAGCATTGGAAGGATCGACCGGAACTTGAATTGGTAGATAGAGTTAAAGAAAGCGGGATAATGGTTCGATGCAAGTGTCCTCTTCAGAGTAGCGAGTTGCAGCGAGCACTAAAGGGTAGCTGCCTGGAAATTTCCCGCTTCCAAGGAGTCCGGATACATTAGGTGCCATCATCTTATCTTTTTCGACCATTCAGAATTCGTACGAAGGTCCGCAAGGCAATATGGGCCTCTTGATCCTCCAGTGGCTGCAGATGCTACTACAGCTGTGAGGATGTAGGTAAACCAGATTATGAGGTGCATTTATCGCAATTAAAGTTTTACCAAATGAAGAAGGACACAAAGCGATGCGTAATACAGATTTAAGGCGGTACAAGTGCGTTAGTATTGACAAAACATTTTAATATATCGCCGCTAATGGGTATCGGTCCGCCCGATGGATATAAGTATCACTCTCTGGTCGGCGGTAATGACCACAGATATGGCATTACTGACCTAATGCGAACTGATGATTAAGGCGTACGTGTACCTCCAAATATGTTTGTGACCTATCTTGGTAATTGAATATACGTTTCAGGAGCAGTATCACAGGTAGTGGTAGCAGCAGTAATTGTTACCGTTTCAGCGGGGCTTCACTGTAATTTTTTTGGAAAACAGAAGAAACCTAAGAAAGATATATAAGCGGACCACCTGAAGCATGTGGATTGAAGACATAGTAGCAGGGTGCACTAGTTTGCTTTTGGCTCTTTCATTAGCTTTTGCATTTATGAACCATAACAGGTAGGAAGCTAAAATGTTTACAGATTATGTATTTATTTTGCCGCTATAACAAGAAATAGGTAAAATTATACAATAATAAAATTAAAGCCACCAAACCATTACCACAAAAAAAGTGTTTTTTGGGGTAAATCTTGTACAATGGTACGGAACCCTTCGTGTGCGAGTCCGACTCACACATGGTCGGTTCTTTTTTATAATTAAGTAATGAAATGAAATTGATGAATTCATATCTTATTAAGATCCAAATGGACGTCAATGCCTTAGCGATGGCATTCTCCTTATCGAAGTTTTATTTGCTCAGTGACTAAAGTAATACCTACTAAAGTGTTCTATGGAAACGTGAACTTGGTAATTGTATGTCATAGTCTAGACATTTTACCCCAGGCAAAACTGCTGCTGAATAATGAAGGCAATAGTCGAAAATGCAACTAACGCAGTAAACTCTTAATTTAATAGCAATAATGGTAGAGAAAAAAAATTACATATACGTAAATCCAGTTTTGCTTTGAGTAGAAATATTAGTTGAGAAAATGATAGGATGGATGTAAATAAATAATTACGTAATGTAAAAAACAAGTAACGTAGTCTAACGGAAATGTGAAACTATGGAGAAAATAGTCGCAAGATCGCGAGAATTTTCGCGAGGAAATCATATAAATCCATGAGCCAAAGATCAATTCAATCAAGAATTTCCGGCTATCCTCCGTTCAACATTGAATGAATCATTGGCTCGATGCTTCACTAATATTCACACCAGACACTTCAGCAATAAAGACGGCTGTTCTCAAAAAATCGTCGCAACGTCGCAGCGTCACCGACGACTCTATTTACGATTCAGTGACGTCACACAACTACCTCGGACGTAGTGGCGTCGCACTCGATCGAAGACATTTTCAACGTGTTACCTTGCGCGACAACAGCGGGCAGAGTGCACTAGAACGGACACACCAAAACACAACACAAACCGACGCACGTCACTAAACACAACACATCCATTGACAATCAGGCGGCGTAACGAGGCATTATCGATCGATTCACACGTAAAAATGTCACGGCTAAACAAAAAAACACTCACGATACACCCAGCTTTTGAAACTAGTGATCAAACAAAGATGCTAATAATAAATGCCCGGTGACAGCTATGCCCAATGGCGCCAAAATGCAGTTCCGGTCGTGCGGGCCTAATATTAGAATGGCGAGAGCGCAGTATTCAGTCAATAGTTTGAGAAGAGTTAAAATATTGAGACTGCTAGACGAATTTCTAGAGTCGGAGCGAATGAGTTTTCGCGCGTCAGCCATGATTGCCGCGAAGTTGTCCGCAGAATGGACTGCAGCCGACTTCGGAACCGACGGTTCGGGCAAGCAGAATTCCACTAGCAAATTAACTAAAAATAGATCGCTAATTAAGTGGGCGCAGACGCAGCTTTGGCAGGCGATCCTGCAAAACCGACGGTATTTAGTCTGGGAACGTCGGATACTTACGGTCTGTTTCCACAGAAGTAGAGGGGTGGTCGATAAAATTAGATAAATTTCCTTTATAAAATTTCCTTAATAACAAAAAAGAAGCACCATCTACAGGGTCCTAAAAAATAGGAAACAGGAAAAAAGAAAAGCTAATCCAGGTCATGCAGAGGCGCTGTGGTCGCCATCGCGCCGCTGCTACAAACGTCAGAGACTAGACGGCGTTAAATGGAACATAAAAACCATAAGGCACGTTTCCACACGAGACGGCGAGAAGAATGGACGACATAAAGACCGACTAAAACAAAACGATTCGAAACACATTACCAAGCGGGCACGTTTAGCACAAGGTCAGGGCTTTATGAAATGTTCATGGTGGTTGGCAACGGTGAAAGATTTATGGATACAAAACAAAACAAGATCATTGAAAGCTATAATGTTCCGATGATTTCGTGGAGGATTATTTACCGTATTTCCAAAGAAATGAAAAGGTTCGGTTATACATTTTAACAAATCTATATAAATAAAAATTAATGACTCATAACTCGAGAATGGCTAGACCAATATTTGTTTTCAAACATTCGTTTAAGTCCGAGGGTGGTTCTTATATGGATGGAGTTATAGTCGGACTCAGTAGGCGGCGCTGTTGTCGAAATCTATATTATTTAAACTGAACGTAGGAGAACACGCCCGCGAAGTTGAAAGTAAACCTGCAAGGGAACCTGAGCTAGAAGTAAATAGAAACACTCATGAAAAAATAGATCGCTAATTAAGTGGGCGCAGACGCAGCTTTGGCAGGCGATCCTGCAAAACCGACGGTATTTAGTCTGGGAACGTCGGATACTTACGGTCTGTTTCCACAGAAGTAGAGGGGTGGTCGATAAAATTAGATAAATTTCCTTTATAAAATTTCCTTAATAACAAAAAAGAAGCACCATCTACAGGGTCCTAAAAAATAGGAAACAGGAAAAAAGAAAAGCTAATCCAGGTCATGCAGAGGCGCTGTGGTCGCCATCGCGCCGCTGCTACAAACGTCAGAGACTAGACGGCGTTAAATGGAACATAAAAACCATAAGGCACGTTTCCACACGAGACGGCGAGAAGAATGGACGACATAAAGACCGACTAAAACAAAACGATTCGAAACACATTACCAAGCGGGCACGTTTAGCACAAGGTCAGGGCTTTATGAAATGTTCATGGTGGTTGGCAACGGTGAAAGATTTATGGATACAAAACAAAACAAGATCATTGAAAGCTATAATGTTCCGATGATTTCGTGGAGGATTATTTACCGTATTTCCAAAGAAATGAAAAGGTTCGGTTATACATTTTAACAAATCTATATAAATAAAAATTAATGACTCATAACTCGAGAATGGCTAGACCAATATTTGTTTTCAAACATTCGTTTAAGTCCGAGGGTGGTTCTTATATGGATGGAGTTATAGTCGGACTCAGTAGGCGGCGCTGTTGTCGAAATCTATATTATTTAAACTGAACGTAGGAGAACACGCCCGCGAAGTTGAAAGTAAACCTGCAAGGGAACCTGAGCTAGAAGTAAATAGAAACACTCATGAAAAAATATTTTGAAAACATTGCACACGAGGAAATAGTACAAGAAAAAATACAAAGGGAGAGAATAACAAGGCCGACAGCAAATACATGCATGTAGCTAACCAGATGTTAGAACATTTTAAAATTAGATTATTTTTATTTGCACTCACCTAATCTAGACTAGGTGCTTGTGCAGGAGAAGATATGAACCACAAAATCAAACCATACATGGAAAAACCGGCCAAGTGCGAGCCGGACTAGCACACAAAGTGTAGCAAACAAAGTCCGTACCATTATACAAGATTTGATTTAATTTTTATTTTAACTATTTGTCGTTATAGCGGCAACAGAAATGCACGCTCTGTGAAAATGTCGGCTGTTAGCTATTGCGGTTCATGATACAGCCCTGTGACAGATGGACGGACAGTCGAGGCTTAGTAATATGGTTCCGTTTGGTACCCGTATGGTACGGAACCCTAAAAGAAGTGGATAATATATTATTTTATTAATAACATTCACAAAGAAAATATATGAGTTACAAATCCAATCACAATCAAAAACACCTAGATACCTGCTCATTGTTCGTTACTTATTCTGTGATCCCCCCAAAAGTAGATTATTTACACTATCGCGGATTTAATACCCAAATGTAAACATATTTTTGTAATTTATCTTTCTTCTATTTCTTTACTTGGCCACCAACAAACAGATCGCACGTAATTTGTTTAGACGAAACGCCAGGAATCTTCCCAGCGTAAGCCAAGTCGACGATGTCAGTCAGCGATTTCTACAAACATGCATTCCGCTAGTTCAGCAGTGCTCACGCGATGCCCAGATTGCATGGCTTTGGTTATCGCTGCGACGTTAACTTCGATCACAATGGCGAGTCGAGCGAAATGGCTGACGTGAAGGTGTACGTTTATGTTCACAGCCATGCAGTATTTTATTCATGGGCCGTCCATTATGCGTCGGTTTTTCATTCCATTCTGTTTGGTCGCTTTTGTTACGTTATTATTTCTACGGAGTTTATGGTGGGGGTTTGTTCAGAGCAAAAAAAAATGTATGCGTTCAGCTGCCACGTATGTTCTTACTGGTTAAATACAATATGCTCAGTGGTTGAATATAACAGTTTTAGAAATCATTGAACCGATTTAAGCAAACTGGAGTAGAAACGGGACAAAAGCACAGAAGGGGTCCATCGTACATTTTCAGGTGTGCTTTTGTAACGCCTTCTCCTCCACAGTGCTTAAAGTCTGTTCAAACTGTTTAAAAAGAGTTATTTGTTACACTCTTTTTAGAATTTCCAACCCTTACGAGTGGTATTCTTTAACAAAAATGAAATGACCACCCCTTACATATACACTGCTAATAAGAAATCTAATTCTTCAAATCGGTTGACAACTTGCGGAGATATCGAGTAACATATACACAAACAAAAACATACCGACTTTTTATCCGACTTCAATAAAAGGAGGACGTTCTCAATTCGACTCTATTTTGTTTTTTTTAGTCGGTTGAAAAGCATTCAACTTGGCGTAAGATGATGTACAGTCATTTCCTATCAAATGTATACACTGGAAAGAGAAGGAATTCCTAAGTCCCTTTTACTCTATGGTTGACGTCAGCATGTCAGAAAGAGACCTCAAATTTGTCTCTATTTCCGGTGTATAGATTTCAGACGAAACGACTGTACGTACACATTCGAAGAATTTAGATGAACAGATTATTTCCAAAAACTTAAAAGTACTCGTATCATAATCATCCGACAATCACAAGAAAGGACTAGCGGACGAATAAAACCTATAGTTTAAAGTATAATAAAAAAATTTCAACGGTAAAAACGGTAATAACAATGCACCATGATGTTTTTATTAACAATAACATTCAAGTTTATGACTTCTAAAATAAATTAATCGCCCGTGACAATAAGCGGATTCCGTACCTTTTAACATATGTGTACGTTCTTATTGTTTGGGTGAAAAATGCATGGCATATTTTCGGACATATTTAGTATCTGCATTTGTCGTGAATGATCCAGTCTCTTCCGCCGTATCTTAATTGTTACTGGGATTCGATAAAGAGTCAGGTTCATCACATCGTCACATACATAGTTACATACCTTCACACAATCGCTTCTTTAATCGGGGTAGGTAACATGATTAAGTGCTAAGAGAATTTTAACAAAATATTAAAAATAAAATATGTTTTGGAACCCATGAAAACCTGTAAATCTCATTCCTTCCCTTATGCCCACCCAAGTTAGGACATCGCATTGAATGAAAGATGGGCAAAGGTAATATATAAGTCAATGGCAAAGCTGAATGAATGCCACTATACAGCGGTCGCCAACAGTCCCTCCGTCGAGTGTTAAAGAAAATGGCTACCCCATTTTCTTTCACCACTGTAAATGTCTGCATGTTGCCGGCAACGTCACTGCTTGCCTTGACGACTGCTGCGGCTTGGCGCCAAGCTCAACACAGACGGATATAAACAGTTACGCACAGACGCGTCACACAACGTAAATAAAATGGCGGCGCTTATCGCCCACCTGCGTGTCTTCCCTGTCTGCGTTCATCGCGTCTGGGTATCCGATGCAGAGAGAACCAGACGGTGTTCGTTGTCTTTGGTACATTTATGACGAAAACAAAATTTAATATTTAACCCGGATAATTTTCTCTCTCCGGTAGAATTAGCCGCATTACAATACGGCCGTAACAAACGGCGCAGGTTTGTAAAGCGGCTAGTAAAAGTTTAGCCTCCGAACACCGCATTCTATCGAATTATGCGCTATGCCAGGACACGAGGACGGCTACATTGAACTGGATGGAAACACGGCCTTTTTTATTGCTGTTTAAACATATTTTCGTATAATTCGATGGCTACAACCTGGACAGGCTTAAGGTGGCCCAACCCGGCGGGCCTAACTCATTCGCGGGCACGGTACAAAACCGTGCTGTTGCGCTCTGGGACCTTCTCTGTTTCAAAGAATAAGACAGGCTCCGTGATGAGGAAGATGCAACATGTCCACAAAAAAGACAATGTGCATAGTGTATGATTTGGTAAGATTTACGAAAATTTTAATTTCAAAACGACTTATAGCTGAAAGTAAACCACGACCGCTGTAGTAAAAAATCGAACAAAAACCAAATAGATTATAAATCTTGATTAAATAAGCTATGTCTGATGACTAATCTTTTTAAGATGTTATTACTTTATCATTGCGTAATCCACCTCCAAAGTTATTGTATAAAACGCGCGAAAAATGCGAACTTTCGGACCTTATAACTTAGAAACCAAACACAATTTTACAATGCCAATGGTCATCAGACATCTAGTTCCATCAAATAAAGCTATTTTTAGCAAAATTTTGGATTTGTGACAAGAAATATGGGCGTGCTCTTCTTTCCCCTTTTGTATGGGGAGATGACCTGGATGGGCCACCTTAAACCCTATCTACTAGGGGAAGAGGACCTACTGTTGTAAATGGATTCCGAGCCATGAAGCCAAACACAAGTTTACAAAGGTCGCGACCAGGGAATATAGGAAAAAAAAATCTGAAATCTTTGCGAAAATCACTTTACTGTTCAGAATGTAAAATTACCATTTAAAGTCGGCTTTTTTAGGTGAGTCCCAGGCTGAAAGTTTCAGAAAACGTCAAGGGTATTGACGCTCATATGATTCCTGAATCTAAGGAGTTGACATGGCTGAAATGTTGGGGCTGTTTTAACTTTATAACAATTTTAATTTTAAGACCAACGTACGTTTGGGTTATCGGTCTTAGATCCAGTATAGCGTATAGAATTATTACTGCGGCTCTGTCACACAATAACGAATAGTCGGCTCGGTTCCTGCTCCGTATAATGATTGTCGACATCTTCCATGTAATTGAACAGTAAAGAACCAGAATAAGCCGCTTTTATCCAGAACGAATGCGGCAAATATGGACCCATTTTAATATGCCCATGTTGAGCAAGACCCACAAAAGCATTGTGCTCGTGGTTGGGTATGGAATACTGAAATGCGATGACCTATACAACCTGAAAAGAAAAAAAATGTTGCATGGTTCTTCTGTTTCTGAGTTTTTTTGTAAAATATTTCATAATGTATAGTAAACCATGCTTAATGCTTCGCAGTGGACATGGATATGGGACCGCTTCAAAAGATCCAAAAATCCTTTCAAATAATTTGTAGAACATTATTTGGTGTCATTACGTTCACGTAAAAAGTTCATTGGTGCACGGACCTAGCAAACCTTGTTTGTTTAAAAAACCGGCCAAGTGCGAGTCGGACTCGCACACGAAGGGTTCCGTACCATCGTAGAAAAAAAACCACGTTTTTTGTATGGGAGACCCCTTTAATTTTAATTATTTTTTAATCTTACCTTGTTGTTATAGCGGCAAAATAAATACACACTCTGTGAAAATTTCAGCTGTCTACCTGTTACGGTTACTGAGATACAGCCCTGTGACAGACGGACAGACGGACGGACGGACGGACGGACGGACGGACAGCGGAGGCTTAGTAATAGGGTTCCGTTTTCACCCTTTGGGTACGGAACCCTAAAAGTCACCCAGTTCCAGAACGGAATTACCTCATATATTCTGGTTAATCTGCGAGCGAACATTCACGCCACGACGTTGTCACGAAAGCTGCGCTCATAAACAGTGTTGATAGTACCGACGCCATCATACATCCGAATATTCCACTACTGCAGCATGAATCACAGAAGAATAGCGCGAGCATAGCATGAGATAGGCGCGTGACACGTGGGCGTTTAGGGAAGAATCTTTAGTACCCTAACTACAGCTGTTGACAGAATGTGAATGCAGTGACATTCATTTTGATTTTTTTATAGACGCATGAAAAATGACTGTGGCTGTGCTGAGAGACAAAGGTGCTCAGAAAATCAAAATCCACCTCACCTCGCGAAACCACGCTCAGCGAAGCACAATACCAGCGGATTTGCGGACTTTCGTTGAACTATCGAACTTGTTCAAATTATGTTGTAAGACTATCCTGTTATTATTTTAAGTTAAGTTATTAAATTGGTCTGTAACTTTTTTTTTTTAAAGAAATAAATAGTGCACAAAATCTATTCTTAGGTTACTTTTCTTGTTGCTACCTGTATATTTTTGTCCCATTATCGGGTTGATTGGAAGAGATTGACATTAGGCAATAAGTCCGCCCTTGTATGTACCATGTGTATGATAGCAATAAAGAATATTATTATTATTATTATCCTGGTAGGCGCAGAATATATATATAGGACTAGCTGCGGTACCCGGCTCCGCTCGGGTTAGTGTCGGCTAAATTATCTCATGGATGGAAAGTAGCCCACATGACTGGTCCAAAATAGGGTCAAACTGGTCCAGAACAATGTATATCCATGTACCAAATTTAATCAAGATCGTTCGAGCCGAAATAGCATGATTTAATGAGAAACATCCAATAATTCCCATTTAGAGCGTCGTTGACATTTGGTGGCTATTTAAAAAAAAAAAATTTGATGCCAGAACCTTTCTGCACTTTCACTGCTACATTGCTAGTAAGTAACGTGTAACGTAGGTAAGTTTTTGCGTGGACTCCAACCCACAGTCAGCCTCAACACCGAAAACAGTAACCCATCTCGAACCTGACTGCTCCCAGAGATCCTATACATTGATAAAATACGCACATAAATCAGGTAAGTGGTTCGCAAGTTATAAGACTTTAACACTCACTACTCACCCTTCTGGTAATGAAGCATTATATTATGTAGCCTATAAGTTTTGAGTAGAACCAGGCTAGACGTAAATACAATCCGCATCTAAATCGAGTAATTGGTTCTCAAGGATTTTATTCTATTGGTCGCTCCTCCGGCGATTTAGCGTGATGCCAAGTAGTCCTAAAGTTGCAGGAAATACCAAGCCGTATTTCGCCCCCCCCCCCTCCAGCCGAGCCGTGCAGAGCATTGCAGTTTGTATGACAGCCACATCTTAGCGTAAGCGGAACTGAATTCTATTTAGCCAATCCTAATTCCCGGGTAGTTAAATGTACGTGTACTAAGTTTTACAAATCGCTAGTGCCTTGAAAATTCGCCAAACGGACACAACCGTCACGACGTCTGTCCTCACGTCCGTCCGTCCCTCACCCGCCCCCGTCGCACCGCCCGCCCCGCCCCCACCTCCGCTCCCGCCGCCGCCCCCGGCCCCGCTCCCCTTGGTGTGAAGTAGCGCTACCGGCATCGTTTTCGCAGCCCCGTGAAAGTTCGAAAGCCCATGGGCACAATATCTTTATAAATTGTAGCCCGAGTTGTAGCCTATGTGTTATATGATGTATAAGCTATATGATTGTAAAGTTTCATTAAAATCCATTCAGTAGTTTTTACGTGAAAGAGTAACAAACATCCATCCATCCATCCATCCATCCATCCATCCATCTATCCATAGATTACATCCAGTAGCTCAACTCCAAACAAAGTCACGATTTCGTGCACCTCCACAGGCACATTTCGCTTGTATGGGCTCTGAGGTAGTTTGTTTGTTTGTTGTAGTAGTTGTTTTTAAAGTAATAGAACCCGCAGTCCTCTGCCAATATGGAGGGAAGATATTTATCTCAAAAATTGCTTGAGTCGAGATACTGCTGTGGCCCAGGTCGCACAGCACATGTCGCGCATGCACATATACATGTCACTGAGCCAATTAGAGATTCCCTCTAGTTACGTGGAAATATGTTTGTAGATTGACAGATAAAATGGCTGCGCATGTTGATAGGAAAAGTTAAAGATAAATTTAGGTGAAAGGGTGTGTGAGGGTGTGTTCATGTATGTGTATGTGTGTCCTCTACCATTTGTTTTACCTATTACTTATTTTATTTTAAGTAGAGAAGACTTCAGGCCCATTCACGTAGAATGACGTTCCTATCTCACTGTCAAACCAATGAGATTACGTCAATGCGTCAAACTTTGTCACGCAAAAGGTACTCTAGTCAGATATTTCTGGCTTATCTATTATCTAGGAATACTGCGGCAAAACATTCTACAATCCAGCATAGAGACGCAATTTAAATTCCAACTAAATGCATGAGTTGTAACTTTATATGATTTCACTTCAGATACTTTTCCAGCGTCTCTAATGAGCGATGATTTGAGGATCAACACATGGAGGTGAGGAAATGAACACGAGTAGTTTTATAAAATCAAAAACGGTGATAACAAAAACCATGAAAGTCAGTCAGTCAGTCAACATGTTTGCATCCACTGCTGTAAAATACAAGGTACAAGACCACGTGCTTAAGGTGACCCATATACCGATTTTACTCTACAGGATTTGAATCCATTGTGTCATGCACGGATGATATTATTACAGTAGTACAGAAGCGCCGCTAAATTGCGAAGGCAGTGTCAATGAGCGACTATGAATGAGACAATTAGCGACCACACGCGCCGCGGAATGGTTGAACCTTGACGCTTCGGGAATTTAGCCGACCGCCACGGAGCCGGACCAACCGCCCGAGACAATGGCATGGATCCTCATGCAACAGTAGGTCCGCCCTTCCCCATCGAGTAGATTATGAGAGGAGTGGCGACCGAAACTCATCCGTGCAGGGGCAGCGTACCATCGCATTGGATGAAAAGATGGTCGAAGCGGCAATGAAAAATTGTTCGTGTTTTCCATCCAGTTTAATGTAGCCGTGCTCATAAAGGGAAGGTCCATGCCAGGTACCTAATTCCTTCGGGAATGTGGTATTGCGGTGTGGCGGTGGTTGTGTGGTATTAGCCATCCATGTCAGGTTGCATGAAAAAAAAACCCATTTAAAAAATATATATGACGATTCGCAAGTTATATGATAATTTCGGCGTGCACAATCGATCGTCGTGACCTGCTATTGAACATTTGATTTGATCAAACAATTTTAGCGTTTTTTTTTTAAAAGTATGGTCTACGAACCACCCTGAGACACCTCAGATGCCACTCTCAAAGAAGAAATTGCACGTCAAATTCGTCAAATCAGGCGGCCCTTACTGCAAACTGTATTGCAAAATGTCGCCAAGAGTGAATTTCTGTCAGCAGAGCAACGTGTGGCCATTTAACCGATATTTTGTTTCATATGTAAATGTCAATCAGTACCTACATAAATATGTAGAAAAAGATATAAATAAAACATTAAATTATCATATATTTTTTACAAGGTCGTCTTTAAAATTCATGTTCTTGCCGAGACAATAAATATGTCCACATACATCCCGTTCGTACCCTCACCAGCGCCATTTAGTTGCTTCTCGCCCACGCTCGAGGCTACATATGCCCCTGCGTTTGGGTAACAAGGAAACGGAGTTCTATTGCCCAGCAGCACGCCTTGAAGTATGTAGTTAATAATGATTGTTTTGCTAGTCCAATAACCGTAAAGGGACGTCAGAAGCGACCTAATTGTGGTGGGTTCCGCTGCGATAGGTCGAAATACGTAGTTACAGTGCCCTGTCACATCGACACTATCTACTTCGTTACGCTCGTTTTGGAGAGACTTTGAATCTGAGCTCCGACAATTGTTGCGACATTTTTGAATTTCCATCAATCGATCCAGCATTGAAAAGATAGCCAGGGTACTAAAGAGGGATTCGTCATATTTTATCATTAACAAGTTCGACAATCACAGCAAAGAACTGGAACTTCCATGAAATGTTTAACGTCCACAAAGTCTAAGCCATGGAGGTGAAGATCTTCACCTCCATGGTCTAAGCATACAAAAGTGCACAGTAACTACTGTCCTTAATTCTCCCAACGCAGCCATCATCAATAAACACACAAAAAACGGGATGGAACATAGAGCAAGGTGGAAAAATATGACCCAAAAAAAGCTTGTGAAATAGGTCAGTCTATTTTAGTTACCATGGGATAGATTGCTAACGTTATACCAATGTTAAATAGGGATCAGAAAAATAGAAACCAATAAATATCAACGATATTGTTTATTTACAATGACATCAATTAATTTATATTAAAATTTAACGTTTTCATTACAGTTACCTAGTTAAATTTGAAATCAAGCTTAGTTCAGTGACGGTGCCACTAGTGTAAACTGTGGCAGTGACGGGAGATGGCGCCGCGCTGGTTAGAAATGTCATAGTACCAGCGACAATAAAACATTTTTCGGCGAATTTCTAACGCTGTATGACTTTAGCTATCTATACCTTCCTTTTTCATCTATGACATGTCTTGGGATAAATACATACTGTATGTTCTTTGTGTTTGCGTAATCTTAAGCTAACAAATAATATTTGCATATGTGACAGTTGCATTAACCGTAGCAGTGAAGGTGAATAATTAATGCGAACGATAAGAAGTACATTATCACTTTGTTGTTCTAGCGACCTATTACTGTTACCAGTGTTCCAATTTTAGATACATTGGCTATTCATAGCACGGATTTATTAGAAAATTTAAGTTTGCGCTGATTTTATTAGAACCACATATTACAATTCATATTTATATTGTATTAATTTTCAATAAGCAAAATAAACTGTGATTTGAGTTCGAATAGGAATATCTGCTGAATTAGAATTTGAAGATAAGGATATTTATTTTATTCGAAAAATATGTAAATAAAATAGGAGATTTTTCCAGACAAATCAACGATCTACGTGAATTCAAAAGATCCTTATCTGCTCATATATATTTAAACTGGTTTGAGCTAGAGAAACAAAGGTTGCAGCCGAACTCAAATAATTCGTAAACATTGAAAGCCAACAAAATATCAAATCAATGTGTGCAATGATGCTGTAATGAGGTAGGAACTTCCTACGGTCTTCACAAGTAATCGCTCTGGTAGGTTTGAATAAATTCTAGATGATCCACGTTTTTAGGGTTCCGTACCCAAAGGGTGAAAACGGAACCCTATTACTAAGCATCCGCTGTCCGTCTGTCACAGGGCTGTATCTCAGTAACCGTAACAGGTAGACAGCTGAAATTTTCACAGAGTGTGATTGACATTTATTTTGCCGCTATAACAACAAATAGGTAAGATTAAAAAATAATTAAAATTAAAGGGGGCTCCCATACAAAAAACGTGATTTTTTGTTTTATTTTTTACGATGGTACGGAACCCTTCGTGTGCGAGTCCGACTCGCACATGGCCGGTTTTTCTGTTAATGCACCACTTTCTTTTTATAAGCTGGACGGAAGTGAACTTGTCGCAAATGCAAGCTGTTCTATGGTTAGTAATACATGTAAAACTGTGGGTCAGGTATGATCAAAAGGTGTTGAATTCAAAGATAGTCGAAGTTGCAATGAAGCCGTGCTCATAATGGAAAGGTCCTGATATGACACCTAATACCATCGGGAATACGGTGTGTAGGCATAATTAAAGAACAGTACGTGTGGTATTAGAGGGTTCGGTTGCATAAAAAAACTAAAGTCGACTTAGCATGCTGAACCCGCTAAGTGACTATTATTTGGCGGCCCATATGTCCCTAGAGTGCTTCAGCGATAATTATTAGTTCCACTGGTTAGAACCAGAACTGAGACGAATTATTTAATGGTGTGTAGGTTTTTATTTAATTTTATGTTACTGTATTACGAGGTTTCCAAATGAATCAGGAAAACGCGCTTTGGCTGTTCGTATGGGCCCAGTCCCAAATATAAAATAGAAGTTTCACTCTAGATTTACTTCACCAAAGGATTACCCTGGGATTTCAAAGATGTGCCTTCTTTCTACCCCTTTTATCCTTATTTTGACTTTGATTATAGGCGGAGACGCAGTCTGGAATACTCCGCGATCTCCCTAACCCTTTCCCTGCTACAAATTGATCATCTGCAAATTTTTTGCGACATTGATCATTACCTAGATGACAGCACGATGCTAGCCAGGTACATCAGTCACCATACCGCAAATCAGGATAAAGTGGAGGAGCGATGCCTCGATTATAGAGTCGAAGATACCCTGGAAATAATTTCCGGGAACCTGGTCAAGTTAAACGCGAGCAAGCCACAGGCTCGTGTATGTATTTAGTGCGAAGCGAAAACTGTGTACATTACAGCAGGATTACGACTTACTTCGACCACATTTAGATTATCTGTGACGACCGAACGCAGGACCTGGACTTCGGATGCTTCGGAGCTGGCCTCAAAAAAGCTGGGAGTATACTCAAGATTATCGCATGTGTCAATCTAAGGCTCAAAATTTAGAGCCTCTCCAACTCCGAAGAGATTTAGGGTATCGCTCTGTGTTTTATCTTCTGTAGGTACCACGGAGAATACTTTTCGAATCTGCATAACGCCATCCCTGCGTCCCCTTTTACTATCGCTCTACGAGCAACAGCTAGCATTCACTGTTGACATTTCTCTATTAATAATACGGAGCCCTAAGCAAGCACCGCTCCCAGACGGGCGGACACACATCGTGAGCATGCGACGGCTAAGGACGACGCAGCCAACCAGGTCAAGAATCCGCGAGCCGCCGAGAGACATACTAATGGCGGCGCATGCGCTGCACTCGACCGGAGAACGAAGGACAAGGTTCGCCACCCGTAAGGAGGCAGAGGACATGAATGCATCTTGAGGACAGTGATCAACCTTAGTGAAGAGATAGAGTTTCCTCATTAGATCAGTGTCGACTGTACAAGGCTCATTCTGTAACTTCGGGGCGAGGCTCGATGAAATAATTTTGGGGAAACTAGATAATTAAGAAGAATAGACCTTCCGCAAAAATTGGGGATGACCAGCAATTAATTCTAGTATTTAGATACTACAACACAATAACCACTTAAAGTTACGGGTTCAAAAATAACTTTGCATATGTGTTAGAACGATAGTAGAGAGTTATCTATAAGTTCGAACTGCTCGGATCAGGGGCGGATGAACTTGCCTTCCATCCCTGGTCGGGGTTCAAATCCTCGCCCGGTGACTCACCACTTTCTTGATCATTCTGAGTGGGATAGTGGATTTCGTTAAGAATGCGAGCGGTTCCATGTTTCGAAATCAATGTAAATTCCCCTACTAGGTTGCAAGGTTAAACCCGCTATTGGTATGTGTTTTCCATCCAGTTAAATGTAGTCGTGCTCATGAAGGGTAGGTATTGCATGGCATGGGACCTTATTTCCTCGGGAATGCAGTGTGGGCTACTATCATGGCGGGGGGTGTGGTATTAGCCATCCATGTTGTCATATAAAAAAAAGTGATTGACAAAAAAACTGGTTAATCGAAGTAGATTCCCGAGCAAATTGTAGTAAAGGAAGAAGAAGATTAAGGATGTTCCGACCCATACAATGTCTTTTTACACAGAACGCAAAAAGTATTGCACTTTAAGGCACGAATTCGTCAAAAATATTAAATATAGCCACAGTAGTTGCAGCGAAAATATATTCACATTTTCAGGTTTTATGGTTTCGTTGTAATTGCCGATTAGAAGTTTTACACCGTTAGATGGCGCTGTTAAATAAACATCGTATTTAAATAAATTGTAACAAAACCATTAATCCTGAAATTGTGAAATTGTTTTCGCTGCAAGTAATATGACTATATTAAACTTTTATTATTAATTCTTGGCTTAAAGTGCAATACTTTTTTCGTTATGTGTGCAAACAACTTTATGTGGGTCGGAACAGCCTTAAACAATAAGGCTGTAACGTATGGGAAACGTATTTAGGGTTCAGCACAGTGTACGCTGAACTGCTTAGCGTTATAGTGCACGTAACTGTGTGGAAAACAAGTTAATTTTGCAATCCTTTAAGTTTTTTTTTAATTTGTATAATGTAACCTACATTATACAAATTTTGAGTTGTGCCAACATTTCTTGGAGAGTACAATTTGGGTGTTGGTCATAGAGCATAAAGGTAAGTAATGATAAAAACAAAAAACAAGTTTTACTAGTGTAGGGTGGAAATAAAAGACTGGATAAATTATTCGCTAAACTTCTACTTGGAACTTGGACATCTAAAACATGTTTCATAAAAAAATACTTTTCTCCGACTGCAATTCAAGTTCACGTTCAGAGAATTAAAGCCATATTCAGCACAGCCGAATCACCTGATAAAAAAAATATCTAAACGGTGCAAAATCTTGTCTTTTATCCGAAGTAACGCGAGAACTCTAACAGTCGTATTCAGAACCTGTCAAAACTTAGTACGTGATTATCACCGGATTAACCACACAAAAACAGTAGTCCGACAATAATCCGAGCGCTAAGGTTAGTCCGCCCACTCAGAATACGACAATATTAATGCAACAATAACCCTATAATGAAAACTAAGTGGACGTTGAAAAAGTTGTTGAACTGGCTAATGATAAAATATGACAAATCCGCGGAGTGCTACCTTACTTACTACCTATAGATGATGAATAAACATTGAACAATCACCAACAATAAACATATGTAAATAGTTTTAAACGTTTAGACGTCATGGTGGAATAAAGAGACTCATGCAAATATTTACATTTGCCCTAAAACCATAGGCTTAGAATGTAAGCACAGCGCACTATGCATGTTTTTAGCATGACGACTCTATTTCCTCACGACTTTATTTCCAGCTATTACTTTTTTCCAGCTTTTACCAGGTATTACTTGTCAATCAGGAATGGCATCAGTTGCTCAAGGGCATTCAGGGAGCAATATCACAATTACGCTATTACTTTGTATAAAAGTAAAAGATACATCTGCAAAAACATTTTAATGAATGCGAAACGTGAAAAAGGGAGCCAGAAAACATCACACGTGAGAATAATGTATCGAGTTGTGCATATTTTTACGAGACTACATTTATTATAGTGGGAGTGGGTAGAAAGGGAATCCCTCAGCTTGTTGGGGATATTCCCTGATATAAGTACTGCCTTATAGCAACAATGAAGTACCACAGCAGAGATTAGTCGGAAAAACACATTTGAAATCGTGGTTTTATCTGTGGACCGAACCCAAAACATGAAATGATAATTACGTGCTTGGAAAGGTTACGTGTTTTTGCATGGTGTTTTATTGCCGGATTTACCATCGGTTAAAACTAACTACGTTTTTGTAAACTGATATTTTAATTTGGTTTCTAATTCTGTACTTAAATTTAGAATCAGAAATATGATTAAGACAATATACAAGTTTCTGTTTTGTTTTTAATATGTGACTGGACCTATTAGCTAAAACCACGCCTACTGTCATCATATGAGCCCAGCACCAATCACAAATGAACTAGGTGCCATCCCAGGACCTTCCTTACAGGGAACAGCTACCCTTAGTACCTAGGTAGTAGGGGTTTTAAACACCATCGCATTGAATGAAAAATGTTTGATTTAAAATTGTCTGCGTTTTCCATCCATATCTAATAACATAAATAAATACTTATTTATTTTTATTAATAACATGTAGTTTTAGATTTTAATTTAGTAATTTGACTTTTCTTAATTGATGTACAGGGTGTCCCAGTACGTGACGATAAAACAGAAACCGGTGATACAGCAAGTCATCACAGCTATTAGAATAATAAAATAAAAATTCTAGACCCTGTGGTCATAAAACTAAAAAAAAACTAAAAAATCAACAACCTGTGACCATCACTCCAACCTTGTTGCTGCAGATTATAATATTTACATCCCCCTAGGATCCTCCTCTTCTAACTCTTTCGGAATCAATTTAGACAATCGCATTGAAGACCTGCGTGCCATCCAATACCTAATCCATTTTGTATTATTGAGTTCGTCCTCCAAAAATTCTGTAACATCTTGGTAAAAAAGTAATAATATTTGTCGTTGTGCATCTATTTTAGCAGCGATCTGCGTTTGAACTGAGGCGCTCTATCCTGCGAAATCAAACCTGTTCACGGAGATGGGGCAGGACAATATTGTCAAGTCTTCTGTATTGTCCTCGTTTGAACTCAGCATAAAGGATATGTAATCTAAAGTGCAATAAATAAATAAATTCCTTAAAATACTGATAAAACCCTTCGAAAACTTGTGAATCACACATTGAAATGCACGAGGCAGGTATCTCCCCCAAAGTACAATTTGCGGTCCTTTGAAAACAATGTTAAGCCGAATCTCACCTAGCCGAGCCCCCAATACATTTCGAAAACCCAAACGCGCCGTCGGGGACCTCTGTATATTATACTGTCTCTTAGTCGAGGGCTGTGCGTACGCCATGTCAGCACTGGTGCGCTGGTAGCTACATCAATCAGACAGTCAGCGTGTTTGCGTCCACTGCTGGACCTACGCCTATCCAATTTTTCTTGAGTCCTCCCGGCCCTCAGCGGTACGGAGCCACTGCTTTCTGCAGACGCACTTAATGTCGTCGTCCCACCTGGCGGGTGGTCTTCCCACATTCCGTTTTCCTGTCCACGGTCACCAGTGTAGGACACGGTTACTCTAACGGTCGTCGTCTCTTCGGCTGACGTTACCAGTCCAATGCCATTTGAGCTTAGCCACCCGGTGCCAATATGACTACATTGGTACGTCGGCGGATTGCCTCGTTACGCACCATATCCCGCAGTGATATTCCCAGCACGGCTGGCTCCATTGCTCGCTGGGCAACTTTCAACCTTTGGACAACTGCGACAGAGTCCACGTTTCACACCCGTACGTCATAACCGGGAGGACGCACTGGTCATATAATCGGATATTTAAATGTTGAAAAAGGTCCACAGTCATTGACTTATATACCTTTGAAATCATTGTCCACAGTTGAATTCGTCTCTCAACCTTCTTGGTCAGTTATTGTCTAACAAGTCGCAGAATTTGACCGAGATATACGTACTCTTCAACCTGGCTACATTATATGCCAGATATTCACGAAGAGGATGGCCCAACCCTCGCGCGATTACGCGAACGTCAAATATTTCGAAACGCATTGTATGCTAAAAGGACGTGATTCGCGGAGCGTGAGTGGCGTGTTAACGCCACACGAAAGTGAAGTCTGGGGGCTAATCCGCAGTCCCAACACGTGGGGGCCTTGAGTGCCGAATTGTCGCCGAAAACTGCACACATTGTGTGCTTCGACGTCAATTTTGCGTCTTTAGCGCTTTTGACATTACGTAAATGATGGACGGACCTTGCTCCTTTTTTCTGAAGGCGAAAGACGCCATTTTGTTCATTACAGCGGCGGTTGTCAAGCTGGTGCAGTTTGCCAGTGACGGCTCTGGTTTAATGCGGTGTGCGCTTCAAAGTAGATCGCGCCACAGTCGTCCGTTGCTATTTCAGCTTTATCTACAGGAAAAAACTGTACCAGCGAGCACATTGCGAGCAGTTATATATTGCTTCCCATAAAATAATTTAAAAAAGAATCAATTAGGTAATTCTGGGGATGTGTTCAAAAAGTTGCCATTAGCAACTAACAACTTTTTGCATTATGCCTCATAATTATTTCACATTTGGTAGCATTTAAAAAATATATGAGATAAAATACATATCTGCGGAGTGTGCTCGCCAAAACGGGTTTTAATTTCAAACTTCCTATTTTTGGGGAGTTACAGCAGAAACAGTGACGATTGTGGCGCCATCTAGGTAATTTAACGACGATAAAGTTTACTCGAATCCAAGGCGCTCTCGTACATGGATCTTTGCTTGGAACCTTTGCATGGAACTATGGTTGCTGCACTATCGGAAAGCATACAAGATGGCGGCTCTTGTGTTGAAAGTTATCGGAGCTGTCTGCATGACCATGAAAACAGAGAAATTCTACAAAGTTTGATGATTTCATTCATTGATGATGATTGAACGGTTGAGATTCATCTTGAGGGTACCCGGCGGGCTTAACCCTACCACCTATGAAGGGGAAAGGAATCTACAGTTTCACATGGATTCCGAACAAATTGCATTCGTAACTAAATGCACTTACCTATCCAACTAAGAAAGAAAAATAAGTGGTAATGAACGGGCGGGGATTTGAACACATGACCTTTGGTATGGACGGCAAGTCCACACGCCTCTGAGCTACGAGCAGCTCACTCTATTCATATTATACGCTCTCTGGTAAAAACCCTGGCGGTGGGCCCCCATTCTGGGGGTTTGAATAGGCACCCCCGATGGGACCCAAAAACGCCTACTGCTCCGGCGCAGGTGTGGTCACTTTGCTATGTAAGCTAAATGAACTGGGTTTTTAGGGTTCCCTACCCCGTACCCAAAGGGTGCCAACGGCCCAATCACCAAATGCGTATAGACTGACTTTTTTGTCAGCCAGTATTAGAAATTTCCTTAGATGGCATCTAGCGTGTTGGGCGAATTTTATGACATAGGTGTGGTGTTGGGCATCCATTTTTTTTTTATGTGACTGGACATGGATGGCTAATACCACAAGTTCTGTCATGGTATTAGCCCAACACACCACATGGGAACTTGGTGCCATGCCAGGACCTTCCTTATATTGCACGGCTACATTGAACTGGATGGAAACGCGGACAATTTTCATTGCCGCTTCGCCCATCGTTCATCCAATGCGATGGTACCAACCCGGGCGGGATAAACCCTACCACCTAGTAAGTAAGGAAGGGGATCTACAGCTTAACGTGGAATCCGAACCACGGCCAGCCTCTCTCAACGGTCGAATGGTCACCCATCCAAGACCAGACCGGACCCAGCGTTGCTTAACTTCGGAGAGCGATCGCCGAAGTGTCGCGCCACTGGGCCACTGAGGCTGACAATATCCATATCCGGTCGATAAAAACACATCTAAAATATTTCGAATGGACACATTTTGGACTTGGGGACGCAAAAACGTAAGACTATTTCAAATTTAAAAAGCGAAAAGGAGAGGTCGCTTCGGTTTTTTATTGGGAGTCCATAATTTAATATGTTGTGCACAGGGGATGAATTTTTCAAGTGTGCCTTAATTGCCGAATCCGATACTATAGGAAAAAATAGTGAGACATAGACATACTGAATTTGCATACTGTATTTATGTTCGTGTTCTTACTAATGTTTATTGCTTCTAGCCTTATTTAGCAAAGACATTTTTTTAGCTCTTTACGTTAAGTTAAAATTTTCATAGATATTATCATAGTGAAATAAATGTGTGTTAACACATTTTACTCTTATAATTTTGCCATAAAATTGTTTTATGCAATATTTTGAAATTTGAAAATGTTTTGTAACGAACTCTTCAAAAAACTACTCGTGTCGCCATCTAGCGGAGACTTCTCGCGCTTCAATAACGGGTGAAGCGACGACGCGATAAAAACTGCGATCCAACCTTTCAAGACCTTCTCGTTATCAAGATTACGAGCGAAAGAGTCGGCTATATACGTCGCTATTGCCATCTGTTGGAAACAGTGAACAGTCTAAACATTTGAGGATTGGGCGGGAAAATAATTGAATATAAAATAAAATGGCTGCAGCATGTCGTCTTGGCACAGAAGTCACTACTCCGGTTTTCTAATCAAGTATAAAATAGTATAATATGTAGTTGTCTGTCTCTATAGGGAAATATAAAATGATTAGATAAGACCTTGCGAGGTATTCAGAAACTAAAACTAGAATGTTTTCTAGTATCCACGATATGGTATAGCGAAAACAAATATCTCGAATTGAAACAATACGATACAAACTGAAAGTGAGTTGACGTAAAAGCAATCGATAAATAACCGACCGTACGGTCGATGTATTAATTAGATAAAACTTATTTTGTCTAAACTAATATTATCTTAATGATAAAAACATGAACAATAAATAAAAATGCGTTACTATTCACTCACTTTACCTTATTTGCTGACCGAAACGTCCCCCGGACTTCACTCGCAATTAAAAACAATTACAAACACACGTTGTGATGAATTGAATAAGAACTAGATATTACCACCATAATAAATTAATTACCCCGTTATACTTTTTTTTTTTTTTTTTGTTTCTTTATCCAATGGACAGGCAAAAGCTTTCGCTATACAGCCTTCTCTTTATTGTATCTTATGGATTGTAGTCAATTCTGGAGTGTCATGTAGTTAAATACTTTCTATTGTCTCATGTATATATAGAAATATGGGTTCAAAGTTGGTCGGTTGACTTAATATCTTTTTCAGGTCGAGCGGGATTTTATCTCTTTCTTTGTATGTAATTTCTAAGCATTTATATAGTTTTTCTCTTTGCTCATCAAAAGCACAGCAATGAAAGAAGAGGTGGTCCAGGGATTGATCAGCTAAGTTGCAGTGTGGGCATACGGCGGTGTCGATAAGGTTTAATCTGTAAAGATGGGATTGAAAAAGACAATGTCCGAAACGTAGACGACAAATTGTTGTATAATATTTTCTTCTTTTTGGTAAGGTTTTATTGAACCAAGGTGTTTTCCCAACTAAATCGTTTATTTCGGCGTACCAACGACCCGTATTGGACATTTTCCATTGTTCGGTCCATTCGTGGATAATTTCCTGTTTTATTTTCGCTACAAATTCCGATTGCGGTAGGGCAACATTCTTAATATGGCAAATATTCAGGTTGCTGTCAGCTATCGTTCTAGCTAGATAATCTGCTGAGTCGTGTGGCTTCAAATTTATGTGGCCGCGAATCCAGAAAAAACATATTTCGTAGCCTTGCTGTATCAAGGAAAAGTGTTTATCCCGTATTTGGTGTATGACATAGTGAGTATTGGCATCTAGTTTCGTATTCTGTAGGGCTCTATGAACGCTCATGCAGTCGCTTATTATTATCCACGTATAGTGTTGTTGAACTTCGATGAACTCGAGTGCGATTTGAATTGCCAAAGCTTCAGAAGTGTATATTGATGCAGAACTAGGAATCTTAATGCCATAACCTCTCTTGGTTGTCTCGTCATAGATCGCGCAGCCGACCCCACGAACTGTTTTCGAACCATCGGTATATATTCTTCTGTAACCTCTGTAACTTGAAATTTGTTCTAAAAATTCTTCTTTGCACTCCAAGTTTTCGTCTATTTGAATTGGAATTCCGTAGAATTTGCTGTCATATTTTCCCAAATAGCAAGGAAAGTTGAAATTGGCTTGTATTTCATATTCATTTTTGTAATGTAATATATTTGAAAAGTCTCTCAGGATGTAAGGATGATGACTAGGATCGGATGGGATGGAAAGGAGATGTTGAATTTTGGTAAACAGAGGATGATTTGATATGGATAGAAGCTTTAACAAAAATTTTAATTTCAGATATTTGAAGCGGATTCTCAGTGGAGGAATGTTACATTCTACTTGCATGGATACTATGGGAGTTGACATCATCGCTCCAGTTATTAAACGTAAGCTTTTATTTTGTATTTTTTCCAGTTTCTCTATAAGTTTCCAATGATGAGAAAAACATAGAAAACCATATTCAAAATGGCTACGTATCAAAGATTTAAAAAGCATTATTAGGATTTTCGGATCCGCGCCCCAATAGGTGCCCGCTAAGGACCTCAAAATGTTGTATGATCTTAACGCTTTGTCTGCTATGCCATCGACATAAGAGTTCCAAGATAAGTTACTGTTAAATATTATTCCTAAAAACTTAACGGTTTCAACTACCGGAAGAAGAGTGTTATTGTAGAAGACTTCGGCTTTTAATTTGTATTTATTTTTACTAAATATAACAACTTTGCTTTTCTCTGGGCTTATATCTAAATTTAACTCAGTAAAATATTTATACAAATTCTCCATGGCTTTATTTATACAAGTCAATGTAGTCGCTCTATCACCAATGGAACAATAAATAACCAAATCATCTGCAAATTGGAGGTTATTTACATCAAATCCTAGTTTTGAGTTTAATTTGTGAATATAAATTATAAATAAGAGGGGACTTAATATCCCACCTTGAGACGTTCCCCTATAGGAAAATCTGGGACCAAAAAGAGAGTTGCTGTATTTCACATATACTTCCCTGCCATTTAAAAAATTATATATCCAATTTATTAATTTTGCTGGAATGCCCAAAGAGTTCAAGATCGATGCAAGTGTAAAGTGATCGATGTTGTTAAATGCGCCGACGACATCTAAAAAAACACACACGGTATCGTGATTTAATGAGAAAGCTTTTGAAATATCCAGATGTAGATGGCTGAAACTTTCTCTAGCGGATCGACCCCTCCTAAAACCAAATTGATTGCTAGGTAAAATGTTGTTTCTTTCTATAAAAAATTCTAAACGTTGTTTAATTAACTGTTCAAAAATTTTTCCAATGCACGAAGTCAATGCCACAGGTCGATAAGAATTTGCATCGTCTTTACTTTTGTTTGGTTTAAGTATTGGGATGAGACAATCTATTTTCCATTCCCATGGAATTATGGAAGTACACCACAGCTTATTAAGCGTGTTTAAAAATATTACCAGACTGTTGTGGTTTAAGTGACGTAGCATTTTATATGGAATCATATCTAATCCACATGCAGTATCTCGTCTAGAATTTAAGGCAGATTTCAGTTCTTGTAAAGTAAAATATTTTGTAAGGTACTCATTTTCATTATTGTTAGGAACAGAACTATTGATTGAATGTAGTTGATTTTCAACATAATCGGGTGTATACTTTTGCAAAAAATCATTAATCCAGTCATGATTTGTGTTGTGACTATTACTTTGGTAGGTATTATTAAATTTTTTAATAGTGTTCCAAATTTTAGAAACGGGTGTATATCTGTTAAATGATTCACATAACCTTTGCCAGCTTTCGCTTCTTTCTCTTTTTAAAATGAGTTTTTTAAGTGCTTGCAATCGTTTGAATTCTATGTAATTTTCGTCATTACAATTTAGTTTAAATGTTGCATATGCTTTCCTGGAATTTTCTACAGCTGAGCTGCATTTTTCATTCCACCAGGGAACAGAAAGTTTGGGTTTTGAATGCCGAAAAGTGGAGTTAGGTGTGGATGAATGCTTCCGTTTGGGTATAGACTTCTCAATAGCTGCATTTAAAATATTACAAAAAGAATCATAAGATTCTATTGGGTTAAGATTATCAAAGTTAAAATGTTCGAGCTCTCTCGAAACTAAATCTGAGTATATTTTCCAATTTACGAGTCTAAAGTTTGGATGCTTTGGAAAATTGTTTGCAGTCTCTTGATTGTTGTATGTGTTGTTGGCTAATAATATTTTTGTAATTGTTGGCAGGTGATAACTTCCGAGAGGGTCATCATGGACCGTCCAGTTACAAGACAATGCTAAAGAAGAAGATACCATTGTGAGATCGAGTGCATTTGGCCGCCATCTACTGGAACCAACTGTTGTCACTTCACCGTTATTCAAAAGAACAAGATTGTTGTCATCAATTATTTCCAAAATGTCCCTTCCACGTGAATCAGTGTTATTGCATCCCCAAAAAGTGTGATGAGCATTAAAATCGCCCGCAATAATCGTTGGCTCAGAGATATTTTTTACTAATCTATCGAACTTACTTTTTGTGAAAGGTGGAGTACAATTCGGGGGACTGTATAAACTAACTATAGTTACAAATTTGTTGTTGTAAGATAATTTGATAGCTATATTTTGTATCGAGTTGTCACTTGTGGTGATAATTTTTGTGTAGCTTAGACTATTATGAATTAATATTGCTACTCCATTGTGTGAATTTCCAGAATCAGATCTTTCCAATTGATATCCTCTAAATTTACAACGTTGTTGTGGTTTTAACCAAGTTTCAGAAATTATTGCAATATGTATATCATTTTCATATAAAAATTGAGTGAGAATATGTCGATGACATAGCAAACTTTGCGCGTTCCATTGTACAACATTCAAAGTAGACATTATATAACAGGTTTATTTTTTCTAATAGAGTCGTGAATAACGCTTTTTATGTTTTGCGCAGAGATAGGAGCCTCGCCAGTTTTGCTCATTGTTATAACTTTTACAATCATTTCGAGAAGTATGTTCATTGCCTTTTCAGAGTTTAACAAATTATTCAGGATAGAGTCGACTGAATTTTCTTTATTCGTGTGTAATATTTGGTTATATTTTAGTTGCGTATTATAATTTTTTTCTGTTTGATCTGTGTTAGTGGTAGGTAAGGAAGGGAATGACTTTTCATTAAATAATTCATTGTATTGAACTTTTCTGGTTTTATTTTTGTTTTCTTCAATTTTCTTCTTTTTTATAGGGCATAACCCTGATATAGCGACATGATTACCTTGACAATTATAACAGGTAGCATTGGCATGCTCCGTAGAGCAATTTCTATAATTGTGCCCTTCGCAACTGCATATTGAGCACCTCTCTCCGTTTTTACAATATTTTGATATGTGCCCAAAGCGCAAGCATCGGAAGCACTGTTTTAAACGGGGTATGTATTGAGCCACTCTAAATCTCCATAAGTTCATGTCAATATAGTCCGGTAGAGTATTTGATGCAAATGTAATGGAAATAGTAGGAGTGGGTTCTAGTTGGAAACCATTTTCATTCTTTACTTTACGCATGAATCTTCTTACTGATATAATTTTTTTTGTGCTTGTTATGTTGGTAAAAATTTTATGATTGGATAAGTTGGTAGGGACCGAGGTGATGACACCAGTGGTTTCAGTTGCAGATGCAGGTATGGAAGCCTTAAGCTTGAATTGATCCAAAAAAGTTTTGTTACCGAGAGCTGCATTGGCTAGCTCTGGTTTTTCAAATATTGCGCCTATTTTGTATCGATTTATCCTCTTGAACTGTTTGATGCCCTTAATGTATCTTTTGAAAGAGTTTGATAAGCTCATAATATCTCTGTCTCCAATCGGCTTGTTAGGTTCTGTGCTTTCTATGAATACGATAAAATCCAGTGCTCCCGAATCCTCAGGGTATGCACGGGTGTAGTCTTTAATGAAGAATGGTTGGTACTTATCGAGTGAATTCAATTTTGATGTAGTAGCTGTGGTGTTGATGTTGAGCTCAGTAGTTCCCGCCTGTTCCACAAGATCATCTTTTCCCGCCAAATTTTCACAGTCCGATAAATCGGACGAAAGTGACTCCTCTGGAGACCTCTTGTCTTCCTTTTTCCGTTTCCTCTTCGCCTTCATCTTCTCGACCGGTTTTCCGCGAAGAAAGACCACAAACAAACGAATTGGCAAATAAAAACTCGATAGCAAAAAAATCTCGACTTGTTCGGATTCCCGCCAAAACCGAACTCCCGGATCGGAATCTACCCCGTTATACGCTAAGTACATTAGTGCAGACCCGTGTCGATTATTTTAAGTCGATACTCTTGGGGTAAAGAAAAACTCAAGACGGTTTGTACACACTTTCAAAACTAACATGCCGCTCTGCCTACAAAATAGGCGAAAAATCAGACTGCACTCTTTCAAAATGTTTCATATATAAGAAATTCCAATAATCTCGGCCGCCTAATTCGAAGTTATTGGCCTGAGGCCCTAATACGAGTTACAAATCACTTTCCGAAATTTCGCTAAGCTCTTCGTTTCCGCAGGCTTACACCAATTACAGGAATTTGAGGGATACACTAAATCGCCCGTCCATGGATTTTAATATTTGTGTTGAAATAATACAAATATTTTGAAAATATGTGTCCACAGTAGTCGAAGAGCTTAGCGAAATTTCGATAAGTGACTTGTAAATCTTAGGGTAACTCTGTAACTATAGGGTCTGTGTCTGTTTATATCTTATGGCAGATGGAGATGACAGTTTCTAACCAGACGCAATCATATCCAGTATGACCTAAGCTTATTAATTTAATTTGGGTTTCATTCCTGATCTACCCTAGCTTACCCCTCCGAAGTAGCAGCGCGATGATATTTATGAATGCAAAACGATTGAGATATCTAAACTGGAGTGGAAATTATGAAAAAAAATTTACAATAGAACTTAACAATTAAAAAACATAAGCTATAATAAGCTAATTTCACAATATATATCATAAATAATTTTATGATATATTTTTTTAATGTTGAGGTTGGATATTAGAACATAATCAGTCGTATTCAGAGAGGGCGGACTAACTTTATTGCCGGACTAAACCGGTTTTTTATGGATAGTCCGGTGCTAATCCCGTAATAAGTTTCGACAGGTTCACTCTGAATACGACTGAATGACTTCTTTTATTATTTTAAGACTACCATACGATTGACTCTGTTACGGTGACACAGTTACGGTGCAACCAATTAAGATATCGTAATTCGATAGGCATGTGGTACAAATACTCAAATCAAGTTGCGAGTAATCCGATTATCAAGGTAACGAGAGCAAACGCAGAAAAAAAAACTTTACATTTCAATTAAGTATTAGACAAGATAAACATCAGTGGCCTACAGTAGGATTTGGTCAACTGGTCATGTCAAGGTGACAACGAAAAGTTATTTCGACCTATTAAAACATCATTATTTTCCTCCATAAAAGGAAGGTCAGTTTCAAGGCATGCACTACTTAAAATGACGTAATAGAATTGATGGCACATATTTGATCAACATTATTTGATACGGACGGACACACCGCATTCAGGCGTCATATGAGCGGCTAGTAGCAACTAGTAGAATTGTAAGCTTAACGAATTGCCGGTCATTTTAAATTATTTAGAAAACAAGTCATGGCGCTAAAGAGATGTGAAGTTGTCGATAAAATTAACTAATCGTCGATGTCGATTTTCTAACATCTTGAGATTTAAGATCTAATATGGAAGTGGAGCTGGTAAATCATTAGAAGATTCAATATTGTATTTTATTGTATTGTTTATTTATCACCCATAGACAGTACACTGTGAAGTAATCACATCAATTCTTAATTAGTGCACTCAACATGGGTATAAGTTCAGAAATCCAATAAACTTCAAGGAAAAAATTTTTTCGGACTTTAACCAACATTGGGCTTTCACCGTAAAATATATATTTCAGCAATATTCAACATCTTTGTCGCCGACCTGGTTTCACAAATATTTCATCTTTAACTGATTTCCTACTCGCTGTTGTGCAAACCGGCCATAAATCAAACAAGGAGACGAAAAGAGTAGTACACATTAATGATACAATTCTGTGGCACTGGTCGGGTAGTTAAAGCTGCAGGATAACGCAAGGGAGTCCTGAGTTTTATTCTCCCTGGCATGCACCTCTTTCTACCTGGCAGGTTAGTTAGGGTATAAGATTAGTGTAGGAACACCCAATTTCCTTTTTCATTCGGGGTAGGTATATGTTTGTGGGGTGAGCCCACCCGGGTTCGTATGTATTTCATGTAAATTTCAATGTTACTCTGCTCAAAAGGATAACCCTGGCGCGGCAATTGATCACTTCAAAACTTCTGTGTAATAAACTGCATGACCAACTTAATGTGATTGTAGAAAAACAAGTATAGAAAGTTAATGATTTCACAAAATTATGATCATTGAACATAAGATTAAATGTTATTATGTACTTTTCTTAAGATCAGATTAATACAATTATTATGAAGGCGTAAACGGATTCTATGAAATAAAAGTATAGAGCTGTATCCAAGTACAGCTAGCTAATCATGACGTATGAGAACACTATTAAAAAATAAAGTAAATTCCGTCTGAAAGAGCTTTCGCAAGAGACACCTGTCAGAGCAAAATCAAGAGTACTAAGATCATAGTCATGGTAAACAAAATATTCACGTGATAATGATAACGAGTGTGCATTTATTTATCTTCGTCAAAACAGATAACAATCACGCTAAGACGGCAGTATTTAAATAGTCAGGAGTAAATTAAGTGATTGTTTAAAATGTTAACTAATTAAAATATCGATGAGCGTCGAAGCCTAAAAATCATGGATTATTTATTTTCTAGTTAACGGTATGCACTTACTAGTGTTGACATTTATGCATACGATGATTCGCGAACACACTGTAGTAATAAATTAAACAGTTTATTATTTAAACATTTTATAAACCAATTTCAAAACAACAAATAGGAGTGAGTAAATTCCAAAAGGGTTAATTCTGTTAAAAAAAGCTTATATACTAACATAAAAAAATGTGGTAGAAGCATTTTAACCAGGAGTAAATAGGTTACTTAGACTTTTAGTCAAATATCTGCGGTGGCTCTGCCAAGATTAAACTACCATTGCCTTTAAATATAATTGTATGTCTGACAAATTACATACATACCTTCACGCCGCTTTCCCGGAGGGGTAGGCAGAGATGATAGAGCGCCATACGATACGATTACAGCACAACATTATTATCGTAAAAAAAAATCTTCCATGTAATACAACATTACGTACACATATATTTCTTTTACAGGAATTTCAATTCATATCATTCGATTCCGAATGGTACAATTCAGACGTACAGTAGGCGCAAATCTTTAATGCCGCTCGATCGCTAGGCTTGCGCATGTACAGTCAAACTAAGTGTACAATTTAAATGTTTTAACGAATATAGTATTCACGCACATAAGCACAAGTTAACACAAGTAGAATCAACCGTAAAGCACAGTAGAATCAATACATTAGTTAAGAAAAAACAAATAACTCATTCAAGAAAAGAGGAAAACCGCGATATGTTTGCATTCTGGTTCATTTCCAGCCTCGCAGTATGCTTATAAAGTAGTTCTTTTTTGCAAATTTATTTCTTTAATAAATTGCTACACGGTTGATTATACTCACATATCTACGAAGTAGTCACATACTAAAAAGTATAAGAAGTATATTTTATTAATTCCAAGGATTTTTAAACAACGTTTTTATATATTTCTACAAACATACAGAGTCATGAAGTATTATTCAATTAAATTAATATTTGCGATGAATACAAGAAAACATATTTTCACTCCTTTTTATGAAGGATCTTTTTTAATTTTTTTCCATCAATTTAATCCGACTTGTCCTCTAGTTCTCAATTAGACGAGTTATTTTTATTATATTAGAGCTAGAAAAATTTTACTTCACGAACTAAACACTACATAACTGTAGGTACCGAAAATATTATAATTAAACCACAAGATCCACTACCTAACTATTTAATTGAGTGTACAAACCCCCCCCCGCTCCATAGACAGAGCGGGGTTTGTTGGGATGGCCGCGGGGAAGGCGCGGGCGCAAACAAGCGGTTGCTAGGGTAACGAGGTGGCGTGGGGGGTGGGCCATCATTTTTCCCGCCCCGCGCCCCGCACGCACACCGCGCTGACCTAAAATTCGGCTACTGCGCAGGTATATACAGCGGCATTCAAGTTTTGCGCCTGCTGTACCAACAAGTTTTTTGACGTTAAGAGGGTATATTTTTCGTATCTGCCCATACAAAAAAGTAAAGCTATTTCCTACTGCATTTCTAAAGGAATTTCCTTTAAATTATGCCAACATGATCATATAACCATTACGTAGTCGTCTATGCTTTTTAATTGTATCTAATTTATTGGAACATTAAATGCTTAATATGAACCATTTTGAATCAAAAAGTATGCCAAACCAAACTGTTTTTAAAAAAATATTTATGAAAACATAAGGAGGCTAGGATATAAAAAAATGTTTAAAAAAATATTATTAAATTGGACATGTTTCGACGTACAATCTTGAGGGTAGCTGCGCGACATTTTTGTAGGTAAACAATGGGCGTTTAAATTTTAAAATGTGGGCTCTTAAATACGCATCGACTGCAGCACATCACTAGCTCGCGAATCGAGTCCACGGGCCAAGTAAGGCGACCGTGACCCCGAATTGAAGCAGTGGCGTGAAATGAAACTTATCGATAAAAGGGCAAGATCGGTTTTGGTGTGTCAACACATCCATCGATATTGTGACGATTTGCACGACTGGGTTTTTCTATTTATTACACTACTGTACGATTGTATGAAACGAACACACGTGTCATATCACGTATCATCACATAAGGTGATGAATGAAAAAGTATCTGATCGATTCATTGTAAGTGAGACCAAGCTGATTTGAAAAGAGTTTATGCATTCATATACCGATTGATCAATATTTTCATTGAAGTTTTTCGTTTGCAGGAAACATTGAAAATTCGGCGTTTACAGCACAGGAATGCACCGGCCCATATTTAGTACGACACCTTCGTTTATTCATAAAAGGAAAAAAACACGTGTACATTGCGAAGTAGCTAAAGTTTAACATGTGTTTAAATTTGAATCCTTGTAAAACTATTACGAAACTAAACAATGTGTATCGAATTATTGATATATCTGACATGGTTACCATGGTTACATTCTATAAATTATTGTAATATTCATTGATTAATCTAATACATTGTATTTAAGTTTATATAACCTTATATGAAAAATGGCGATGGATTTTTACACTAGAATAATTTAGATTAGATTACCTATTACTACAGAATAAGATGTCATAATGGCAGTCAAGAGTTTGCTCTCCACCTCTCCGCAGTAGTTATTCTATCAACCATTTCAAACAAGTTTTCAAATATCAAAGAAAAATAATTGACAAAACCAGCGAAAAAAATCAACTAAAACTGAGCATGACTTATTCGTTTGTGGACTGAATCATGGAGTGCCAAAACCAAAAGTTTCGAATATCAGAGAATTTTTAATTAAGTGTTCAACATCCTGAATATTTTACTAAAATTGCAACAAAAATATATTTTCATAATCGCATATAAATAGTATTAATTATAACCGCAAGATATTCGTTAAATAACTATTACTTATACGCGCATTATGACTGTCATCACAAAAATACTTAAAACATGAACATTAATGTTTAATAAATAAATTATAAATGATTATTGCATACAAATGAACTTCAAATGACTTCAAAAAGCAGGAGGTTCTCAATTCGATTATTTTTTAGGGTTCCGTACCCAAAGGGTGCCAACGAAACCTTATTACTAAGCCTCCGCTGTCCGTCCGTCCATCTGTCCGTCCGTCCATCCATCCGTCAGCCCGTCCGTCCGTCTGTCACAGGGCTGTATCTCATGAACCGTAATAGGGAGGCTGCTGAAATTTTCACAGAGTGTGTATTTATTTTTCCGCTATGACAACATAGCGGTACGTAAAATTAAAAAAATAATAAAAGTGAAAGGGGGCCCCCATATAAAAACGAGATTTTTTGTGTTAAATCTTGTACGATGGTACGGAACCCATCGTGTGCGAGTCCGACTCGCACTTGAACGGTTTTTTATGTTTGTTACCTCAGAACTTTCGACTGGATGAATCGATTTTTTTAGGAATGCTAAGTACAGACTGGGACATTACAAAGTATACAATTCCAGTTGGATTCACAAAGAGTAATAAAATGCCTGTAAACCTGACTATACATACTTATTGTTAACGTAAAATGTTGCGTCTATTAACACTCACAATTTTTTGGTTGATTAAATGCTGTACCCTTAAAATCCGCTAAACGGGAACAAAAGCATTCAAACGATTTTGAACATCGCATTGAGATATGTGCTGTTGCACACTGTCATCTTCGCATGTAAAGAAATAGCTCTACATTTGTATATGATCTAGGTGCATGCACATCAAAGTTGGGCAGTTATGTTATCTAATCGCTGAAATTTTCACGCAGCTGACACTCTAGCTTAATGGTAACGAAGTCGCGTGTCGCAGAGTTGTCAGAAATATGTAGTAAAACATATGTGTTTGCTACTGTACAACCGTAGCCATTCCTTACCCGCTACTTCGCTTAGAGCTACTAAAGGGGGGTCTTGCTGTAGATGGCGCACCACCGTCTGCACTACGGAGAATACTCTTCACAACGCTTTCCCCCCGTCCCCATTCTACCGTCGTCGTTCAAAGTGCAACAGGCAGGGAATTCACCCATTCAATGTCCACATTCCTACTTTACGAACCAATAATATCCATAAAATTGGTAAACTGTGGAATTTTCCTCCCATGTCGAGGTATTTCCCCAAAAGGGTACATCCTGTGGTTCTGTAAAAGTCATGTGGAGAGGCACCTGGCCGGCCGGCATGATTTTGCCAGCCCCCGAGAAAGTTTCGAACCCAATGGGCGTCGTACCCCTAAGCTGTAATGCTTACTGCCCGCAACCGAAGCTGCTAAGGTTTTCACGTCCGGGACGGCAGATAGCTCGCCTCCAGTATGCATTGTACCGCAGTTGCTCAACTGGCACTCATCTAGGCACATAAAGCATAATTCCATTTCATGTCTACCCGGCTGGATCAGCTACTAGCTTTTGCACTCGTTGCGCGCGGAGTGGACAGCCCGGATGCGACGTGATGGCCGGAAAACAGACGATGCCCAATTCTGCAGATATCCACAAAGCTCTTGCGAATCTGACTATATTGTTGGGAACCGAAGGCCGAAGCCGACGGTGGGCGCAACCTCGACGTCCGCAGTACCCTAGCAAAGTTTCAAGGAGAAGTACAGTATGATGGTACCAACAAGTTCCTTGGATGGTACGCAAACGTGAATATACATAAATACCGGACAGGTGTCTCCATCGAGAGTAAGGGGAACAAAACACTCTATCCGGCAGCCATCTTGGAATGTCGCCACGTTATTCGTTTCCTGCACAGAGCACCAAATGGCAATGAAATGGAGCAGAATACCGGAGCTAGGATCGAAATAGGCCATGTCCACTTTTAGTTTTTACTACAAATTTTCATTTGCGATATCAAGCAACCGATTTAACGGGAAAAAAAAATTAGTATGGTTTATTTAATTAATTAATTTTTTGGCCTTTTATTTTCACATGTCGGTTACTGTTTTAATTAAATTTTAAGATAATAATTCTGGCAATTTTTAAATGTCTTTACTGAATGACCCCAGTATCCCAGATCCCAGAATTTATAAACCCTCCAACTCCGAAAGAATATGCGGTTTCTCTCTGTGTTAGGCCGTCTTTACCGTGGAAATACCTCGGTGGGATAACGACGTATTTTCCCCAAAATACAACCAGGGGTGGAAAACGAAAATTTTTATTATTGATAATTCTTATTTTTAACCGACTTCGAAAAAAAGGAGGAGGTTCTCAATTCGTCGGAATCTTTTTTTTTTATATATACAATCAGATAAAGCTTACACTTTCTTTATTTCCAAATTTTATGCTATACTAAATTATAAATGTAAGTAATGAAAATTAAATAATATAGTCTAACGAAAAAATTATGAAAGTAACAAACAACTTAAAATTTAGCACCTAAAGTAAGACAATTAAAATAAATAAACAGCATATACCAACAAAAGGACCAACACAGCTATGACTAGGCTCACACGTCTTCACACCCTTCATTCATACACAAACAGTACACACCCTCACACCTCACCAAACTCACACGGCAGCGGCTGAAAACCAGCGCCAGGCAGGGCAATTTACGTACCTCCCTGGCATGCTGAGCCATGGCCATTTTTGCACACTATTGTTATTATACTCACAATTTCAACTTAAACTGTTTAGTAGTAATTTCTAATTTTATATAACACTGTAAAAATTTGCAAAATAAAGTGTATTTTTATTCTTCTTTCTTCTTTCTTCTTCTGACATATTGCTAAGGCTAGTCGCTGATTTTACGTTTAAGTTAAGTTTAAACATGTTGTGGTAAAAGATCCAAAGCCCATGGGCGTCGTCAGGCTCGTCTTATGCGTGGGCCGGGCGCACGCCACATGCCGCACTTCGAACAAAAAAACGGATTACCTCCTGTGATACCTTCGACACTTTCAGCAGTTATGTGTATGGTCTTAAATTAAAATTTTATATGTATTCTTGTTAAAAGTGAGCATATTAACAAGGACAGGAGCGCCGCTGTCTCCATTGTTCTAAAATTAACAACACAACTTAATCGTACTTGCCAAACGCAAGCATATTTGCACGCGTATGGTGGGTATGTGTGGGTGGGAACTACTGACTTGGCGAACGCATTTCGAGAGCACATTCGCGCACGGCAGCGATTTTTGGACTGTGTGGGGCGGCTAGGACGATACGCACAATTTCTCCATGCGGCGAAGGACTCGCGAGTAACCTATTCTCTTCTGTGGTCAGGAGAGTCGCATCTTCGCGTGACTATCTTAAATACTTCAATTAGGTTAGGTGTCTTCTCATCATCTTGTATCTCGGAATTATGTGATTTACTAGCTGCGGTACCCGGCTCCGCTCGGGTTAGTGTCGGCTAAATTATCTCATGGATAAAAAGTAGCCCACATGACTGGTCCAAAATAGGGTCAAACTGGTCCAGGACAATGTATCCATGTACCAAATTTAATCAAGATCGTTCGAGCCGAAATAGCATGATTTAATGAGAAACATCCAATAATTCCCATTTAGAGCTTCGTTGACGTTTGGTGGCTATTTAAAAAAAAAAACATTTGCCGCGAACCTTTCTGCACTTTCACTGCTACATTGCTTACCTAGTAAGTAACGTGTAACGTAGGTAAGTTTTGCGTGGACTCCAACCCACAGCCAGCCTCAACATCGAAAACAGTAACCCATCTCGAACCTGACTGCTCCCAGAGATGCTATACATTGATAAAATACGCATATAAATCAGGTAAGTGGTTCGCATATTGTAAGACTTTAAGACTCACTACTTACCCTTCTGGTAATGAAGCGTTATATTATGTAATCTATAAGTTTTTAGTAGAATCAGGCTAGACGTAGATACAATGCACATCTAAATCGAGTAATTGGTTCTCAAGGATTTTATTCTGTTGGTCGCTCCTCCGGCGATTTAGCGTGATGCCAAGTAGTCCTAAAGTTGCAGGAAATACCAAGCCGTACTTCAGTAAAAGTAAGCGCTGCCGCCGCAAAGCCGAGCCGTGCATAGCATTGCAGTTTGTATGACAGCCCCATCTTAGCGTAAGCGGAACTGAATTCTATTTAGCCAATCCTAATTCCCGGGTAGTTAAATGTACATGTACTAAGTTTTACAAATCGCTAGTGCCTTGAAAATTCGCCAAACGGACACCAAACAGTCACGACGTCTGCCCTCCCCCCGCCGCCGCTCCCCGCCACCGCCCCCGGCTCCTCTCCCCCTAGTGTGAAGTATCGCTACCGGCATCGTTTTCGCAGCCCCGTGAAAGTTCTAAAGCCCATGGGCACATAAATTGTAGCCTATGTGTTATTCTGATGTATAAGCTATATTATTGTAAAGTTTCATTAGAATCCATTCAGTAGTTTTTACGTGAAAGAGTAACAAACATCCATCCATCCATCCATCCATCCATTATTACAAACTTTCCCCTTTATATTATTTACTAGCGGCCCGCTCCGGCTTCGCACGGGTATGAAATATATCTGAATGGCTCCCGCCGCCCCGTCCGGCCGGTACCGCCGCAAACGCTACGTCCCGCAATTTTTTAATCTGTAATATCTTCGAAAATATTTATTTAAATCATATGCTGTATATCAGATCTGCCATATAGATCTATATTAAATCAACAATGTATTAAGACATTTAATTGGATAAGGATTAATGCTGTATTGGTTAAAATAGCTTCGAAAATTAGCCATAATTAGTCGTAAAAAGTAAATGACAATAAAATGTTATTGTGGGATATCCATAAGAGATAGAAATATACCATCGCGGAGTTTACTGTAGACCTTTTCAATGTGTACAATACTTAGTACATTATTTTGATAAATCTCGTAGGGTTCAGCCTGCGTTTGCAATGTAAGCGGAAAAAATATATTTTTTTACGACATCACATTGGAAACCTCAAATATAACAGTACTTCTCCACTATTTAAAGCATGTTATTATACATATAAGCCTTCCTCTTCAATCACTCTATCTATTAAAAAAAACCGCATCAAAATCCGTTGCTTAGTTTTAAAGATTTAAGCATACATGGGGATATAGGGACAGAGAAAGCGACTTTGTTTTATACTATGTAGTGATTTGACAAATCTCGTAGGGTTTAGCCTGCGTTTGCAATGTAAGCGGAAAAATGATTTTTTAAGCTATTGCATAGCTTCTATCGAGGGCCTTGAGCGCGGGGACCGAATCCAGAAATTCCGTAACGAAAAAAAACCTCACGCTCCCCACTCCGACGGACGGGCGATGCCGGTAGCGTTACTTCACACCAGGGGGAGCGGGACCGGGGGCGGCGGCGGGAGCGGCGGCGGGGGCGGGCCGGCATAACTTGATACAAAATGCTATGCAATAGCTTTACCGCGGCAGTCCCCGAGTGCCACACGTCTTTTTTTATGACATCACATTGGAAACCTCAAAAATAACAGTATTTCTCCACTATTTATTGGATGTTATTATACATATAAACCTTCCTCTTGAATCACTCTATCTATTAAAAAAAACCGCATCAAAATCCGTTGCGTAGTTTTAAAGATTTAAGCGAACATGGGGATATAGGGACAGAGAAAGCGACTTTGTTTTATAATATGTAGTGATTATTATATTGGTTGGGGAAAAAGTTTCTTCGCATTTTTTAAGAAAATTCAAAACATTTTTTAATATGGTTTATTTACATTTAACTAAAGTATGTAGGTACCATTTTGTTCGATAACTTTTTGCCATCTTGTAGGTAGGGACATGATCCCATTGCTATAGAAATATTGGGACTTCTGATCAATATACCGCGACAAGTGGTTTTGGCAGTCCTCTCGTGATGTTAACCTGACACTGCCTAAAGAATTCTGAAGAGACCTAAACAGGTGGAAATCTGAAGGTGCAAGGTCAGGACTATACGGCGGATGCATTAACACCTCCCAGCCAAACTCTCTTAGTTTTTGCTGAGTGGCTAAAGATGTGTGAGGTCTAGCGTTATCATGATGAAAAACCACACCCCTTCTGTTGATTAATTCCGGCCGCTTTCTCTCAACTTCTTGCTTTAATCTCATCAGTTGTTCGCAGTAGAGTTCAGAATCGATGGTCCTGCCTGGTGGTAACAGCTCATAATGAATAATGCCCTTCCAATCCCACCACACACACAGCATCACCTTGTTGCGAGTTAACCCGGGTTTCGCCACAGTCTGTGAAGCTTGACCGGCCTTTGACCACGACCTTTTTCGCATGTCTTGTCGTACGTGATCCACTTTTCATCACCAGTTATCAGCTTCTTCAAAAATGGTTCGGTTTCATTACGTCGTAATAAAGAATCACAAATGAGTACACGGTTCATTAGGTTTCTTTCAGTGAGCTCGTGAGGTACCCAAATATCGAGCTTTTTTGTGTACCCAGTTTTTTTCAAATGCGCCAAAACTGTTTTGTGGTCAATTCCTAGTTCTTCAGCTACGTCGTAACTACTGATATGCCGATCTTGCTCCACTTTTTAAAAAATGGCATCCATTTTATCCGTAATAGGGCGACCAGAACGACGTGCATCTTTGACATCAAAATTTCCGGATTGAAAACGCTTAAACCAAATTTGTGCTACTCTCACAGACACTGCACTAGGTCCATAAACATCGCAAATTTTTTTCGCGGCTTGCATTGCATTTTTACCTTTTTTGTAGTACAATTTTAAAATGTATCGAATTTCTTCATTAGATTCACTCATTTTGACAGTACGAAAAACAAATGAGAATCACACATTTTCCTAATTTGAATTTGGAATTATGTTCTTTAAAATTTAAACTTTCAATGATACCAAAACCAGCCAGATACAAATAGTATAGCCAAAGAGATTTTATTACAAGTTCATACATACTATAATGCGAAAAGACTTTTTCCCCGACCTATTATATTATTATTTTTAGAACGCAGTGCTCTGTGCGCGAATATCTGAACGGATGCCAATGTCTGCGCCCGCGCATCTTCTGATTGATCTACGGAGCCGGGACGTCCGGGGAATGTCTGCTTTTTGACAGTAGTGGACAACGTCCAAGCGACTCTACACTCGAAAACAACGATGTTTATTTGGATCAAGCCGTGCTGTCAGTAACAAGAAGCTAGATTGTTGAGACCTAACTTTACAAATTTCACGTTAAACTGTAGGGGTATCATACGCCCTAGTGGAACCGGGCTGGTACCATCAACATTGAATGAAAGATATAAAGAAAGATTCCTGATTCCTGAGCACGGAATTGGCCTGTCTACGTAGATCAAAGCTATTTTCGTGAACATCATTTGTTATTATGGGGGGTCATTCTCAAACTGTAGTAATATCTGGAATATACTACTTTTTATAGATTTATTTTAGCTATGACTATTTTCCACCCACCTCATAATAACAATACGTCACGAAACGAGCTTTCCAAAGACAACGTCCGGTCGTTAAATGGGTTATTCCTTTTTCGTCACCGGCCAAATTTGTATGAAAAATTAGCTTTCTTGTATTTATTTTCCACATTCGTAACAAATTATTTTCCTTTTTCGTCACCGGGGTAGGTGAAAGTATACTTGGCAGATAAAATCAACATGCGTGTTTCGTAATGAATTTATTCTAATAACACGATTAAGAAATTTCTGTTTGTTAAATCACTAGTTTAAATCACAGACATCGTAGGTATTTAGGTAATAATAGTAAAATTAAATTTACTATTGGATTAAAATAACAAACACGTTTTTTGTATGGGGGCCCCCCCTAATCTCAATTATTATTTTATTTTACCTATTTGTTGTTATAGCGGCAAAATAAATACACACTCTGTGAAAATTTCAGCTGCCCGTCTGTCACAGGGCTGCATCTCATGAACCGTACCTAATAGGTAGACAGTTGAAATTGTCACAGATTATGTATTTCAATTGCCGCTTTAATAGCAAGTAAACATACAAGTAACGTGAATTCTTTGGGTCGAATCTTGTATAATGGAACGGAACCCTTCGTGTACGAGTCCGACTCGCACTTGACCAGTTTTTTCTTATTCCGGCGTCAACATTAGCCATCTTCAAGTTGCTAAGTTTTATTTCTCTGCAAAAAATGGTTTAAATGCGCCCATTAGCCGCATTAGGTGGTGGTGCCATGCTTCCACCGAGTTTGTGGCTCTGTGGCGTTCTGCAGAACATGCCCATGCAAGCTGTATAAGACTGTTTGGTAAAATAATCATTGAAGAAAGTAGTTCCATCCGTATCTGGACATGTCTGCATGACACAGCTAGCCAACCTTCAGTCACGAACGCTTCAAGGAGGCAAGCAAGTAAAATGAAAGTTGCAAAGGAAGTAACACCCTCGTAATTGTGTTTCTGTCAATTGGGTACGTCGCCTATTTGCGCCGTTTTTATCATGCTCCAAATTCTTAGTTTAACTGTACCTCCCATACTGCGAGTACTGGATGACGAAAAAGGAAATTAAAAAGTCACCTTATTTTCAGGGTGACGAATGTGGAAATAAATTTGTTTAGCTTGTGACGTCACGATGACGAAAAAGGAATAACCCGTTAAATTGTTCTGTTGGTTTTAAATTATATTTTTCCGCCACTGCGACACATCGTCAATTTTCCTCAAGTAATCTTTGTGATTTAGTGAAATTGTGATTACGGAAAGAGAGATTTCTGTTTAATTTACTGTTTTCACAGAGGTACATTGCCCGGGTCGGATTTTGGCCTAACCCCTACAAGCACCAGCGGCTGAGTAAAAATAAAATTGGATATAGTTTTGGTTCTGCGCAACCGTTTGCGCGTGGAGGCCAAAATCCATACCGCCAAATATAGAACACATTTATTGTTGTCACGAGTGCCATGACACGGTGAAGAAATATCCTCCTTGCGTGCCGCGCAGACGTGGGATCAAATCCAGCCAGTTAGTTGACACCACAAAAATAACCGCTCAGTACTTTAGTAAAAAACAACAATTTATTGCTAAATACGCATTGTTTTAGGTACCACGCAGTATGGAACCATTTTGGCACAGATTACTCAATGTTGGGTTAAAGAACTGACTTAAATAATCGTTAAAATATAAAACATAAAAACATAAAATTAGAGAAGATGCAGTGATATATATGGCGCATTTCGTGTGACGTCACTTGTCATCAACATAGTGTAACTGTGTTTGCCGAGGAACTGTATAGTTCCACGCAGTGGGAATGTATTTTGGGCTTCGTTTATGACTGTGTTTATTTTGAAACAAAAATTAACTTACTTCAAGGTAAGAAAGACGATATACGGTTTTGTTAGAAATATACGACACATGTATCAATAATCTTATTTCTATATTCTTTCCATAGCATAAAATGAAGTCGCTTCCGCTGTCAATTCGCTTAGATCTTTTAAACTACTCAACGGATTGCAATGAATAACGCTGTTTTCAGTGATAGATAAAGTGATTCAAGAGGAAGGTTTAAAGGCTATTTTAGGAAAAAATGCCAATGGAGAACGGTAAGCGAAAACGACGGTACCATTTCACGATTCCCGCGCAATCGCACGGTCGTCGGCTTTCTTCGCAACAGTCGTGTGCTATACGGAATTTGTTCGAGCTTATTTACGTTTATAGTTTATGATTTGTTGTAGATTTTCGCATTTTTTTTTTTATGCAACCTGACATGGATGGCTAATACCACACAACTACCGTTATAATATTAGCCCAATACACCACATTCCCGAAGGAATTAGGTGGTGTAATTGCCGCTTCGAACATCTTTTCATCCAATGCGATGGTACCAACCCAGGCGGGTTTAAATCCTACCACCTAGTAGGGGAAGGGGACCTACAGTTTTACATGGATTCCGAACCATGGAGCAGCTCGCATTCGTGACGAAATGCACTTATCGAACTCGGAAAGAGAAAGACAGTGGTGCATGTCGGTATTGAACCCATGCCTCTGGTACGCTAGGTCAGTCCCCGCGCCACTAGGTTCTGAATCACTTGCTTTTTTGACTTTGTACGTTAGCACTAGCAAGAAGGTATTTAAAACCGGCCAAGTGCGAGTCGGACTCGCACACAATGGGTTCCGTACCATCGTAAAAAAAAAACGTTTGTATGGGAGCCCCCTTTAATTTTAATTATTTTTTAATCTTACCTATTTTTTGTTGTAGCGGCAAAATAAATACACACTCTGTGAAAATTTCAGCTCTCTACCTGTTACGGTTACTGAGATACAGCCCGGACGGACAGACGGACAGACGGACGGACGGACGGACGGACGGACAGCGGAGGCTTAGTAATAGGGTTCCGTTTTCACCCTTTGGGTACGGAACACTAAAAATAGATTGTATGTCGCAGTTCTTGGTTTTTTATTTTATTTGAAATTTACTTTTCTTTGCATAATCATTTCATTTTTTTTGTAGATTAGACCAATGGGTTAAAATGCTTATTTCATATTTCATATTTCAAATTCTTTATTCAGTGGAGCATTTTTTTCAAGTATACAATATTACATTGTAAGCACTTAATGCTATAGAATACGTCATTTTAAGTGTTTCATACATATCAATTGATTACATCAGTACAATACAATAAAAAGAAAAAGCCTTTAAAGTTGTCCAAAAAATAAAAAAATAATTATACTAATTAAATTAACTTAAAAATAAAATAACGGTTAAAGCAAACCAAAATTCAAATATAAATAATCATTAAAATTAAAATATTAAAGTTTATAGTTAATCAAATTAATTCATTGTCAATACATATCATTTGTAATCAAATTTGTGTAATAAAAAATCTTCAATTCGATAAAATACATTGTCAATTAGGAGATTCTTGGCCTTATTTCTAAATTGCGATAATGGTAAAACAGTCAAATATTCTGGTAAATGATTATAAAGTTTTATTTTCAAATGGTCAGCCTGATGCTTTACTCGGGACAGATGCGTATGGGGCAAGACAAAATTATGTCTTGATCGAGTTGGATACTTATGAACCATTTCATGCCTGAGTATATCTTCACGATTTTTATGCACATGCAAAAGACATTCCAAAATGTATTGAGAAGGAAGCGTAAGGATCTTTGCCTTTCTAAAGTAAATACGGCAAGATGTTCTAATATGTAATCGAAAAATTGTACGGATTGCTCGCTTTTGCAAAATAAAAACTTTTTTAGCGTGGCTACTATTTCCCCAAACAAGTATTGCGTAGCTCATCACGGAATGAAAATACGAGAAATATGCACATCTTTGCGAGGCGTAGTCAGTTACAGAGCGTAATATTTTTAGTGCATATATTGCCGAAGAAAGTTTTTTGCAGATTATCTCAACGTGGCTGCACCAAGTTAAATTTTTGTCCATAACTACTCCAAGAAATTTTGTGTTAGTGATATCGATATGGTCAGGAATATCTGTAACTCTAGTACTTTGCTGTCTGTTGGTGGCACAAAATTGTATAATCACTGTTTTATCATTGTTGAGGCTTATACCATTGGTTTCAAACCAAGATTTTGCTCTTTCCAAAGTAACTTTGAGTTTATCTTTAAGTATATCATTAGAAGGAGCCGTGACAGCAAGATTGGAGTCGTCAGCATACAATGTCGGTGTGCATGTATCTTTTAAGTTAAAAGCAAAATCGTTAATATATATCAAAAACAGCAATGGGCCGAGAATCGATCCTTGCGGGACTCCAATATTTGGTTCACATATCTTTGAATTAGTCCTATTTACTTGCACAAACTGAGTTCTGTCGCTCAAATATGATCTGATAATTTCTAATGATGTATTCTTTACTCCATAACATTCAAGTTTAGCGAGTAAATCATCATGCCGAACACAATCGAAAGCCTTTGACAGGTCACAAAAAATACCAGCGCCTTTGTATCGCTTGTCTAAAGAGTTCCACATATCACTAACGAATTTATAAATAGCCATAGATGTCGACTTACCTGCTCTAAAGCCAAACTGCGATTCTGAAAGAAGTTTATTGTTTTCAAAATATGATTTTAGTCGCTCGAATATCGCCATTTCAACTACTTTAGAAATAACTGGGAGAATACAAACAGGCCTATAGTTGTCCATTTGGTCTGTGCTACCCTTTTTGTGTAAAGGTATTATTTTACCTTTTTTTAGTTGGGTAGGAAATATACCCGATTTCAAACACCTATTGGTCAAATGAATGAGAGGGAGCTGGAGTTCTTTTGAGCATTGCTTGAGAAGTCGAGATGACATATTATAGCAATCTAAAGATGGTTTCGGTTTTATTTTGTGTAATATTTGTTTATATTCATTCTCGCTGACTGGTATAAAGTGGTTGAGCTCACCGTTTGCATAATTAAAATTAGGAACGGTATCTATGGCAGCTAATAAATTAATCTTTAACTTTGATGCGGCTTTATGTGGAATTTCGGAAAAGTATTCATTAAACATGTTTGATATTTCTAAGTGGTTGGTTATCTTGTGATTATTTAAAGTCAAAAATTCAATTCCTGAGGAAGTATTTTTAGATCTGTTTGTTTCTGTTTTTATTATATCCCACATTGCCTTTACTTTGTTATCCGATGCCAGTATTCTTTTTGAATTCTGTAACAACTTAGCTGCTTTTAGTACATTTCTGTAAATTCTTTTATACTTTTTAACAAACACTTTATGTTCGGTACTCTCTGGTTTACCTTGACTGTGGAGAAGTTTTAATTTTTCAGCGGATATTAGGATGCCTTTTGTAATCCAGGGGGGTTTGTCTTAGGTTTGTCGTTTTGTTTTATTTCAGGAAAGCATACATTTATGTTATAAACTAAGAAATCATAAAGAGTATCTGCTATAATTTGAGCGTCTTCAAGTCTTAATAATGTCTCCCAATGTGTATTAATTAAGTTGATTTTGAACTGGTCGACTGTGGAATTATTGATTTTTCTTTTATAGCTAGGCGTGTTTTGTGTTGGAAGTTCTTCTTTTTTAATATTTAAGTCCAGAAACACACCTTTCTCGTGGTCTGACAAATTAGTAACTACGACTGATGGCACAAAAGATCCTTGGGGTATGTTGGTGTAAATATTATCAAGGCAGGCTTTTTTCCTAGTTGGTTCCTGTATAACATGTTTATAGCCGTATGTTAGAAAGAGGCTGTTTAGTTCTGACAGATTGCTGGAGGGAATAAGAAAATTTATATTAAAATCTCCAGCTATAACGACTTCTTTTCTACCTTTTTCACATATATTTAAAAGATTTCTTAGAATATTAAAAAATTGTTTCGTATCTCCTTTACATGATCTATATAAAGAAACAACTATTAATTTAGACTTTTTTATTTCCACTGCAGATAGCTCACAATCCAGTTCTTTTGAAAGTGATTTGATATCGAGGCGTTCTATCGTATTCAAATTCTTTGGTGTAAAAATTGCAGTTCCACCATGAATGCGTACCTTTCTAGAAAAATGGGAAGTTAGTTTGTAGTTATATAAATGGATATTTTCTATTTCATTATATACTGTCCATGTTTCGTTAAGACATATGAAAGTCGGTTCTAGACTATTTAGAACGACTTCTAGTTCCCCAAGTTTGTTTTTCAGACATTGCATATTTTGAGTAAATACAGTAAATTTAGGTTTGATATTTTCCTTATTTGGCAAAATTGGTCTAAGACAAACTACACGTTGCTTGCTAACATCAGCATTAACATTCTGTTCTATACCTTCCTTAAAATTTTGATTACTTAATATAACCTTACAATTAATATCACAGGTAACAATACTGTTTACTTTTTGTCCGCCACATGGCGGGTCATACATAAAAAAGATGATGAAGCATCCCCTACACAAGTATGTAGGTTCGTCATACAAATAGATTTATTTGGGGATAAGATTAGATTAGATAATGATGAAATTCCCTGCAAAGTCAATATTCCGTATCTGTTATACATGTTTGGGCCATTCAACTCTAGATACATAACATTTGGATTCTTTTTGGTTGCGTCTAATAAACGAGAGTTGACAAATCTTATATATTGGTTTATTTTAGTGATATTCATGTTATTTCTTATATTATTAACATTATTATTAACAAAGACCATTGAGCTCATGTATAAGCTGATACCACGTTTATTACAAGTTTGGATTATGTACTCCACACACTGTAAGTATTTTCGGACATCGCGATTAACACTGCTGTCACCTGAAATCACTACTAGAGAGTCTTCTGCCTTTAGCGTTTTTATTAGGGCAGGTAAGTCTTTTACCAACTCTTCCAGCGGCGCGTTTGGTTTACAGATATTGGTCGAGTCATGAGTTCCATGAATACTTCTGGATAGATGTTTTCCATATTTGTCGGAAATAATTAATATTTTAGCTTTTTCCGTCTTTCCGTTTTTTGTTTTACTTTTAGGTATATCTGCAGGTAAAACCGGTGGGACACTTGCGGTTTGTCCTGGATCGGAAACTATATTTTTATTATTATTACAGTTCTGTGTTTTATTTTTTCTCTTGAATTCTTGAGGGTAATGGGTGCTGCCTGAAACTTTCTTTGTGGGACCAACGTCGTTGTTGATAGAAGGAGAGTTATGTTGCTTCTTTTTATTCTTACTTTTTACATTGGACTCGTTAGATTCCGTGTTAATTGGGGGACTAGAGGCAGAGAGGCCCATGGTATTAGAGGCCATGTCAGTAGGGGAGGAAGCAGAATACGCAGGGGCATTGAACTCTTTAGAGATGGTGGAGACAGCACCATTCACTGGAGCATGAAGCAATGTGCTTCCAGCGGCTTGTTTCTCGCAAGTTATGGATTTTATAACAGTTTTTCGCATGTTAGTTAAAACTCGTCTCCGCAATCTGATCAGGTATGGACGAATATGCCGGGGGTGAGGTCTGGGACTAATGCGCCGGGGGTGGAGTCGAGGTCGAAAAAGCTGAGTAGTTACAGGTACACTAACACTTTGACAGGCTTCGCTTCTGGTATCGTTAATTTTACGTAGAAGGTGAATCGTTTTTTCCAGTTCTTTAATAAGGCATAATGCACTGTCATATCTTTCGTTTGCTTTTTCTAGTTTTGTGACCATGGACTTGAGCTCGTCGCGCTCGCTCATCGCGTCATACATGGATATCTCCTGCTCAGCAAGCTCAGCCTTTAATGCAGTATTTTTTATAACTTGATAACCAATTACCCGATTTAGATGTGGTTTGTATTAATGTCTATCCTGATTCTACTAATAATTTATAGGCTACATAACACTTTAGTTCGGATTCCACATAAAACCAGTTTCAGGTCCCCTTCTTTATGTACTTTAGGTGGTAGGATTAATCCCACGATGCCTGGTACATACATACCATCGACTTAAGGAAAGATGGTCGAAGCGGCACATTGACCATGTTTTTCATCTAATTCAATGCAACAGTACCAGTGCAGGAAGGTTCTGTCGGCACATGTTTTTAAAATATCTTAGAAAATATTTTCATTTCATTTACATTTATTGGGGGTGACATTTGTATGGGCAACTCATAATTCCTCAAATTAGGGAAATGAAAACTCATATTTCGGTTTTTGGTAAGCCCAGGTAACCACTTATCCGATTTCTATGATGATACCTACGTATGGCTTGATTTTAACTTAAATTTAGGGCTACTTAGCTTCACGCTAAAATACCAGACAGGTAATCAGTAGAATTAAAGGCTTATAACTTGAGAAATAATTAACCAATTCTAATTAAATTCTAAAGTAGAGCCTGATTCTATTGATAATAGGTAGGCTACATGAGCGGCTCGTAGCCCAGTGGCGCGGGTGCTTACCTCGCATACTAGAGGTCTGGGTTCAAATCCTCGCATGCACCACTGTCTTTCTCATTCCGAGTTGGTTAAGTGCGTTTTCGTCACGAATGCGAGATGCTCCATGGTTCGGAACCCATGTAAAACTTTAGGTCCCCTTCCCCTACTAGGCATTGGATTAAAAGATGGTCGCAGCGGCAATGAAAGATTGACCACGTTTTCCATCCAGTCCAACGTAGAAGTGCTCTTAAAGGGAAGGTCCTGGCATGGCACCAAATTCCTTCGGGAAGACTATTTTAGATGTTGAGGCTGGCCGTTGTTGAAAACTAAACGAAAGTTTGAAAAAGTAAAAACTTTAGGTCCTCTTTCTTATTTACTAGGTTTGATCCCACCTAGGTTAGTACATACCATCTCATTGAAGGAAAGATGATTAAAGTGGCAATGAAAATTTTACGTGTTTTACATCAATTTCAATGTATTAGTGCCAGTGCAAAGAGTTTCAATTTAAAAATATGGAAAATGTTTAGATGTTCCTTATCAAACTTCCAAACTGCACAGGATCCACCCGCTAGGATAATCAGAAAAATGTTCGCACTATTTCGGCTCAACCTGTTTTGATTCAATATGATAGAGGATACAATGTCGTGGAACACCCTTTTGGACCAGCCCTTCGGGTTACTTTTCATCCAGGAAATAATTCAGCCCGTCATAATCCAAATCGACATTAACCCGTGCGGAGCCGGGTACCGCAGCTAGTAGTTTTATAAAACACTCAAAGTTCACTTCTTAAGACAGCCTTTCCCAGAGAGACTAACTCATTCGCGGACACGGCACAAAATCGTGCCATTACACTCTGGCACCTTCTCTGTTTCAAAGAAAAATATAGTCTCTGTGATGAGGAGGTGCATCCACAATAGGAGCCAATGCGCTTAGTGTTTGATTTTCTTGGGTTTACAAAAACGTTAATCACAAAACGACTTATGGCTAAAAATTAATCATGAACGTTGTAATAGTCAAAAATAAAATAAAAAACACCCAATTGATGGCAAACACCTAATTGGTTACCTGATATCTGATAAATAATATACATACTAAATAGGTTGTTAATAGCTTCACAAAAATTTAAATAATTATTTAGTATTTTAAAAAAACAATTTAAATATAAAATTAATAAATATGCTAAGCTGGAATCAAATAGTAATTTTATTACGAAATGGTGGAGGCTTACGCAACGAAGCACAGCTTTCTCTTTGCCAGTAACTATAGAAGCACTAGACATTGCTAACAGTCGCATCCTCAGATCAAAAAAGGACGGAGATGTACGATCTAGCGCGCCTGCTACGAGACCCCTTGTCACAATTTTTTTAGACCCCTTTTCACAATTCGCAGACTTATTGGAAGGTCTGCATGGGTGGGAACCTAATTGGCGAACATTGAACTGTTGTGGCACACGACTTGCCGAAGGATTGTATGGACAATGTGTCCCTACGGCAGCGAACCGGGTCAGGCCCACATGCCATTTCTGCTTATTTTTTCTCTTATGTCGTCGAATCCTAAGAGGATTTGCGGACACAGAAACTGGTATTTCCAAGGGAGAAATTAGTAAAATTAGGGGCTGTTTGGAGCTAAGCGGTAAACAAACAGCGGTCCGAAAACAAGGGACACAAAACTCACCGCTAGCTTGGGGTCACTGAGCCACAGACGGTTTGTGGGGTCGCTCAGTCTGTTCTACAGGTACTACCATGGACGCTGCTCTGTGGAACTTGCATCCCTCATTTCTCCCCATCCTACCTATATCCGGAGCACCCGCCGCAGAGAATCAGAGCACCCCCTCGTGGTTGACATTAGGTTTTTGAGAAAGAACCGTTTCCCCCGTTTCCCCCGGCGCACCGCCAGGATATGGAACTGTCTGCCGCCGGGTGCCTTTCCTCAAACCTATAACCTGGGAGTCTTCAAGCGTAATATGAACAAGCTCAATAGCTCAGCGATAGTCCGCAAATCAACTGGCATGGTGTGATGGTTTTGCGAGGCGAGGTGTTTTTGGCTTTTCTGAGCACTTTGGTTCTCAGCACAGCCACCCATACCGGTTTTCATACAAAAAAGGGGATGCACATCTTTTTTCCTTGATTATCGCTAGTAAGCTATGCACGTTGTTTTAAAAGCTTTTTTAAAATCCGACTGGCCGATCCTCCTTTTTTCGAAAGGTAAGTACTTATGTCCAAATGTTGTTCGTCCTTTATTGTACCTGGAAAAGTGAATTTGAACTTAATTGGCTACCCTTCGTCATTTTTTTTTTTTTAGAACATGAATAAAAGCCGGCCGATATAGAAATGAGATATGGCTATAGCTTATCGGGCTCAAGCATGGAGGTGAGGAAGCTACCTCCATGGCTATAAGTTTTCTGAAAGTTTACACATTCTCAAAAATAACTATTAAAAAGGCCAAAAGTAGTAACAAATTGGTTTTATTGTTTATTCATCATCCACAGGCAGCACACTGCACTCGGATTTGTCATATTTTATCATTATATAATATAATGGTTTCGTCTTGATCATTAAATTAAATTTGACATGGGATCTTTATTTTCCATTTTTTTTTATTGAAGATCGCGCGCATTTGAGAGTCCGAGTCCTTTTTCATCTAAGGTCCGAGTTTGATTTGACAGCTTACTCACCGTGTCGCCGAAATAAGTTTACAAATCCGAAGTCCGAGATTGATTTTGACAGCTTGAAGAAGTAAAACCACAGAATAAGTCTCTGAGTTCGATATGATAGCTTGCGTGTCGTCGCTGTAAAATATGTTGACTTTGCCGTTTACGCCAAGTCCGAGTTTTCATAGAAATCTTGCCTTTCAAGTTTTATTTTGACAGGTTGAATAAGTAAAACCACAGAACAAGTTGTAAAACTTTGACGTTTTTAAGTAATTTCCAAGTTCCAGGCCAATTTAGATGAGAACTCCTACTAGCCATACTAAGCTCAAAATCGACTGTCAGTGTGACATTTTATGCTCCCTGTCAATTCTCATGTCGAAGCGGCTCCGCAACAGAATCACGAGCCGTCACCGTGGCACGTTGGCCGCTCTGTCGTGTCTGCTAAATTAATACTTATTGCTTATCAACAGCGCGACGTCATGCGTCATGGCGATCGGTTGTTGACACTGCTCAGACACTTAATTGCTGTTTGTTTACATGTGTTATAGACGACTTCGAAAGATATGTATCGGTTAGATATGTATAAGATAGGGGGGAGCGGTCTATCAGTTTGATTTTTCTCATGTTGAGCGTGGCCTATGGCCTACGCCCGGCCTTCACATAAGAGATGCCCGACAACAGCGACATAAAATATGCATAAAATGGGATGATTTGGCATAGTCAAATATTGCTTCCGTCAAATCGTGTTACTGCTAAGATGCACGCGTGCGGGCCATTGGGGATAGATGGACTTGGAGTGACAAAGGCATGGAGGTGAAGACATTTCTTCACCTCCATGGACAAAGGGAGATAAAATCTTAGGATAAAATGCTATTTACTTTTGAAAGACACTATTTTGCCTTCCTGGCAATTCGGTGGCACGTTCTAAGGAGCTTTGCCCAATCTTCCCCTTTTTTATCGCTGCGCGACAACGCCCATGGGCTTTCGAACTTTCTGGGAAATCATGCAAGCCGGTCAGGTGCTTCTTCACACCATCTCTACTACAATTTCCACTATCTCTTCTACGTGTGAAATCCAACGAATGCCGTCCGTCTGTCTGTTCGCCTTTACTATAACTAGAGAACTACTCATCCGTCTTCTGCTGAGCCCCATTGCACAGTCACGTGTTTTTAGGTCGTTACACCGGCAATAGTGACAAATTTGAGTTCCCTTTATGTCATAAATAGCATCGAACTTGGAGTAAAAAAGTACTTTTAGAAAGGAGAACAAAAGAAGGAATCAAAAGAATTATTTATTTTTCTATTGTAGCCACACGATAATATGTAAAATTTCAGCGGTGGAACTTTGAAAACTTGAAAACGCTGAGGTTTATAGAAACAGCCTAGTCGCTAGCGGCTGTTGTAAAACGATTACGACATTTGCACGACTTTTATACCATTCCGGGTTATCTGTATAGCGGCAAAATAGCTGTTCATAAAACGAAAATTGTCACCGCAAGTCGTTAATAAATCGTTGATTGAAGATAATTACATTTCGAAAAGTTGTGGCCGACTCAGTTGGGTCATGTTGGGTGTCCGTGTTGTTATCTTTATTTTTTCTCTTCAAAAATATAGACACTGTACAGAAACATTCAGATCCACAAGGGGTGATACTGTACGCGAAACTAAACATATTTTTGATCTACGGACTATGTTCCAAAGACTAAACAATGTCACTCTCCCATACTTTTTTGTGGAGACATAAAAAATTAACAACATAGTACAATATGCAACTAAATGTCAGATTTAATCACTTACTTGTCTGGTCACCCGAACACCTCCCTGTGTGGGTATAATTCTACCACCTGGTAAGGGAAGACGACTCCCATTCCGAACCATGGAACAGCTCGCATTCGTGACAAAATGCATCAATTCAGAAAGACAAACAAATTGGTGCATGAACGGGGCGGAGATTGTGCCCATGACCTCTCGCGTGAGAAGCAAGGCTCGCATATCAAGAAGTTTCCCAAGAAACTCCTCTCAATCTACCTACCTTGCATCGGATTACGAGGTGGTAACTAAGCAAATCAAGTTAAATGTAAAAAAATATAAAAAAACCGTGACATGGAAATATTCGAGCGCGTCAGACATTGATCAGTGTATGCTCCACGTGTCTCTTATAATGGCGGTATGTGAATCTGCCGGTTTGCTCGTTGGAGGTGGCTGTACAAAATGGCAGAACTCAGATTGGATGTCAAAAGACTGACGATTCGAACCCGAGGCAAGCTCGTCGCGGTTTTTTTCAAAATTAAAAAAAAATACTCGAGCGCGTCAGATTATTATACAGACAGTTTATATTGATGTCATAGTAGAGCTGATCAATAATCTGACAATTATTTGGAGGTATTTTCTAAATCTGACGGTTTGATAAAAAAAAATCATCATGGTATAGGGCGCACCAGGCGGCACTTTGACAGAAGGCGGAAAAAAAACTTGATTTAAATAACGTTTTTTTCGTAATTTTTGTTCCCATATATTCAGGCACAATATTTTATGCATGGGTAAATTGATGGAAGACCTATAATAACTATTATTTAGGAAACATATTTAGTTTCGATTTAAATTTAAATAAACATGTATTTCCTTTTTATCTATGGGTTTATCGTGACCCAAATGTTTTATAATTAATCGCTAAAATAGATTTGCTCCGGGTGACCTATGCTACGCCACTGCCTTTCTGCGACTTTCGATTAACATTGTTATCCATTATGAATTATTTACACCCCAGACCCTAATTGCCCCATGGTCGCGAATTAGAAATCTTGGGAGGACAAGTTTCATATTTCTATTTATTTTTTATTTCACCCTAAATAGTCGCTACATATATGTATCTTCATTTCGTTGCAAAGAAAAGAGAAATAATCAAATGGGTTATGTAAATATGAGTGATAGCAGTCAAGGATTTGTCTCTTTACGGTGTAACGAACGTAATCGTAGATTCGCCGAAACTTCTCCTGGAAAATGTACGCCTGACATACTTCGACTCGTATTTCGTTTCTCCTACGCACACTTTAGGTACTTGCTATCAGTTTAACTATTGACTTAGGATTCCGAAACTGAGATAAGGAAGAAGATAGGTTGCGTAACACAATTACACTTTGCGTTCAAGGTATTCAGTTGGTTATTAGTGCATTAGTCAGCAAGGTTGGGCATTCGACTAAAACAGAATGTGTTCGGTTTTACCAGCTGTGTTGAATATACATATTTGTATGGACATGGATGGCTAATACCACACCCAGTCATAATATTAGCCCAACACACCCATTCACGAATAGATAGGTGATTAAGTGGCATGCCAGGACATTCCCTTTACAAGCACGGGTACATTGAACTGGATGGAACACACGGAACATTTTTCATTGCCGCTTCGACACTTTTTATCCAATGCGATGGTACCAACCCGGGCGGGCTTATAAATCTCTACCACCTACTAGGAGAGGGGAAATATAATTTTACATGGATTTCGAACCATAGAACAGCTCGCATGTTTGACAAAATGGATTTATAAAACTCAGAGAGAGAAAGAAAGTGGTACATGAACGGGGACGAGATTTGAACAGATACCTCTGGAATGCAAGACAAGTCCCCACGCCACTAAGCTACGAGCTGCTTACATATATAACATCACGCCGTTTCCCCGGAGGGTTAGGTAGCGATTAATAGAGCGGAGTGCGGCACGGCCACATGGTTTCTCGTTCTACAATCGTACAAATCGCAACAGGCAGGGAACGCACCTATTCACTATCAACATTTCTGCTTTCTTGTCTCATCCAACCGATTCTGTAGATTCATTTAAATGCAATCTGTGGAATGCACTCCGAGATTTCACCAAGTACAAACTAGGATGCTTTACAAGTAATGCAGAGAAACACCCGGCCGGCCGGCATGGTTATCGCAGACCCCGTGAAAGTTCGAAAGCCTATGGGCGTCGTCGGGCACCCTCTTAGTTGAGGGACTGGGTACACCATATCTGTGCTGTGTAGGGTCTGGCACGTAAAAATAATGCAATGGGGAAGAAAACTCAAAGCTTATAGTAGATGTCGCATGAGCGACCTCACCTTAAAAACCATTTTTAGGGTTCCGTACCCAAAGGGTGAAAACGGAACCCTATTACTAAGCCTCCGCTGTCCGTCCGTCCGTCCGTCCGTCCGTCTGTCCGTCTGTCACAGGGCTGTATCTCATGAACCGTAATAGGTAGGCAGCTGAAATTTTCACAGAATGTCTATTTATTTTGCCGCTGTAACAACAAATATGTAAAATAAAATAATAATAAAAATTAAAGGGGATCCCCATACAAAAAACGTGATGTTTTGGTTTTGATGGTACGGAACCCTTCGTGTGCGAGTCCGACTCGCACTTGGCCGGTTTTTTTTAATGAAATATGTACTCCATGGTGCAGTTAGAATAAGGTTTAGCGGAAAAGAAAAGTTTTTGTTTGTCTTCAAACATATTGAAATGTCATTGACCAGCACAAAGTGTAAAACAAAATACTTTAGGTTATGTTTTTGTGATATTTTCTTTCCCAAGACAAGAAGTTTTCTGATCAGGATAATTAAGAATAAATTATTTATTTATTTATTTATTTATTTATTTAGGCGAGCTCACAGTGCATTTACATAACAATAGAAAAATAATATAAATGAAAATAACACCAATTACGAGCTCACACAGCTGGAAGAAACATAAAATAAAAACGTGAGAATTGCAGCAGCACGATTATTTTCGGAATAACATGGAGAAAATAGAGTCATTCCAATTACACACATTGAGTAAATACAATTTTCAAATCTATTCTGTTTGGTTTTGTATCGCTTACACACCACCTGTCGTGATATATAAGCAGTTGTTTTCCCTTTGGACCCACTGTATTTCTTCCCGTGCATATTTATGTACGTATTTCGCCCGACTTTTACGTCGTTTGTGGTTCGAATTCCACGTAAAAGTTATCTTCTTTACTTGCTTGTTGCTAGGGTTAATCCCGCCCAAGTTGCCTGGAAATGATATCGAAGGAATTGAAATGAAATATAATTAAGATATAAATTGTCCGTGAATCCAGTTCAATGTCGCCGTTTAATATAAAGAAGGTTCTGGCATTGCACCTAGTTTCCACTCCGAAACGACATTGACCCGAGCGGAGCCGGGTAACTCAGCTAGTACATAATATAGTGACTTACAACTTAGTTCCTATCGGGTGTCTCACGACACCTCTCGTATTTTTTTTAACGTTGTTTGGTGATACGATACCATAATTGATAACAAACTCTCAAGACCTCAGAAGTTCAATTCCGGTTTGTGCCAGTACTGGTTTATACTTCCACAGCCCTGACGGAATATTTTTGCTCCGGTAATTTAACCTTCACACACTTCTGTTTTGGATATTGCACCTCCATATTCTCTGAAACTTGAGTACACATTGGTCAGTTAGTTAGCTATGTCCAGACGCTAAGTTTTACAGCAAGTTCAGTGACTGGTTACTGTCATCGACGTGTAATGAGAATCGACGCGACGGGTAATGAGCAGCACCGATAGGCCACGCCACTTTGTGAAAGCAATGTAAAAATATGACGTCGCTCCTAGGCATTGTACTCTATGCGTCTGCCGCCCCTAGGACACGGCCTAAACGGCCTATTGACAAGTCAAACTCCGGCATGGTAGGTACTTCAATTTGGTTAAAAACCATGGAGTTAGCACCTTACGAGGTATTATCTTCCATGGCAGAGAAGTAATATACCGAGCTTATAGGGCTCGGCTTAGGGTTCCAGTGGCGCCAGGCCTTATAGTCTCTTTCGTTGAAAATTCCGGGTTCTAATCCCAAGATGTCCACCTCGTTCTTCTTGTCCGAGACTGAAATAGGCATTTTGACTGAGAATACGGGTTCATTCATGGTACTGAACCTATGTGGTATAGTTTTGTCATGCCGAGTCGAAACAACGCCAATGCGCGCGAATATCTTCTACAAATTCGTTTGTCAAATCAGTTCCCAACTACGCAAACCCTCCAATACATCTGCGACTATGCTTGCATTTGACATGTAGGTAGGTTTACGTTTATGTTGGGTTGATAGTTTTTTAGAATTTTAGAATTTTCAGGGGGCTGCGAAAACCATGCCGGCTGGCCAGGTGCTTCTTCACGCCAAGTTTGAAGGACTCCAGGTTTTACTTTGGGGGAAATACCTCGGAACAGAGGGAAATACCTTCGTGGGAGGAATGAAAAGTTTAGATGTTAGTTGAGTACTACATTATCAACATTATATATATGTACAGCGCATTTGAATTGTGTAAGTTTTAATTAATAGCGAAAAAATACAGAAATAAAGCCAGGACGAAAAAAAACTAGACGTTTAGTTTTATATTGAAGCAGCTGCTTTGAACTACATAGTTACGTACACACAAGTGATTATGAGCAAAAAGAAAGATTACATTAGCATAGCACTCACACACGCAGCATGCGGCCAACACCAGCCAACACCAACACGCCCCACGCGCCCGTGTGTGTGTTCACGCCCGCATTCTATTAATATAGCTCATGACCGTGACTTGGTGGTTCGAGTTCAAATGATTTGTTATTATTCTTCAATCTATGATTAATTCCGAGAAAATAACATTTATATACTTTTTAAATTATTCACTGAAAGGGAAAGATCAAAATAAAACATACACCTGATGAAGATCTAATAAAGAAATCATAAAAAAATAAAAGCCATGTTACAAATGTAAGCTATATCTCACCACACATACAAACACTGACGTTTATGCATGAATGGCGACAAGCGAATCCTGGCGTCGTTTTGGAAAAGCTTAGTGGCGGGAAGTTTCATGTTTAAACTTTCAACTCATGTTTTGAAACTTTCACTTCTTTCCCAAAAAAATACGCAGTATTTACAAATTCGTGGTTGCAAATAAGTATTCAATTTGATGTAATTATTCATGCCACTTGTGAACTAATTTTGCGAAGACAACACATGCGTAGATGTTTTGCTCACTGTCGAGTTCGTGCCAAATGGATCTCATGGCCAGAGTGCGCGAAGAAATTCTTCCTCGTACACGAGCCAAAAATACCTTCTAAGAAAACATCGTCGCTGTTAGACGCTGCAATGTTTGTTTAGTCGTTACCAGCAGCGCATTGCGGTCGCAGAAAAAGAGAACGTAAAAAATGTGTCTTTAAGCATTTACTTTCCCTGCTGGAATATTAGGAACTACTGACCTTTCTGTGACGGGTACTGCGCGGGATTTTAACTCGTAATACATGAAGGGCTGGGGCTGTGTTCCTGCTGACGCCGTCATTTCTTCCAGGACCTGCTGGTCAACGTTAAAGTCCAGGGAAGCCAGGTCGAAACCCAGGTCTATCCCGGATTCGTCCATCCTCTCGCACTCACAACACAATCCCTATCACAAACAACCGTCACATCTGGAAGAAAGTCGCGGAGAGAGGGAGATAAATTCAACCACTCTCGGATCACGCTGTGTGTGTACTAGCATAAGTCGCGTCGAGTTAAAGGTCTGGTGTCGCTGCCAAAGCGGTAGGTGTGCTATCTCTTTGTAATATTCCACGCGAGTGAAAGGGACGCAACTAAATTAAATTGAAACATACATTTTGTCGGAATGTAACTTAACGTGACTGAGGCCGATCGGACACATGATCGAGAGGAACGATGACAATGCTGTTGCCTAGATGATTCTTGTCAAAATTATGTTTGTCCGAATTATGGAGAAGAGGTGTTTCGTTTTGTGTTATTGCATATTCATTACAAACTTCCATGGTCAGGGGGGCTACTCAGGAAGCTAGCATGAGAAGTTCTCACATTATAAACTGTCATACTCAATGTAGAAAATACGTTAGTTTTTAGGGTTCCGTACCCAAAGGGTGAAAACGGAACCCTATAACTAAGCCTCCGCTGTCCGTCCGTTCGTCCGTCCGTCCGTCCGTCCGTCTGTCACAGGGCTATATCTCAGTAACCGTAACGGATAGAAAGCTGAAATGTTCACAGTGTGTGTATTTATTTTGCCGCTATAACAACAAATAGATAAAATGGAAAAATAATTAAAATTAAAGGGGGTCCCCATACAAAAGACGTGATTTTTTTGTGTTTAATCTTTCACGATGGTACGGAACCCTTCGTGAGCGAGTCCGACTCGCACTTGGCCGGTTTTTTATATAGCAGATGACAGCTTGCAAGCGACTCACCGACGGAAGTGATATTCAAGAGTACCTTATGCATAGACACCTGCAGGCTTAGCCCCGGTTGCACGAAGAAACGGCTGAGTTAATCAATGTTCAAACACGTCACTTTTAGTGAACCGCATAGAGTTCCTTCCATACTGTCCACACAAAGTGACGTGTTTGATTATACTTTGACATCGATATAATCTAAAATTGTACGTCGATGTACTTTGACATTAATTTTGATTGTTTGTTCTTTCGTGCACTCGGCCCCAAGTCGAAACTTCCGAGCGTCAGCGTTATGAGATAACCCCGGAATCACAGAATTATACCAACCCACTACACTGTATCACACTCTCATAATCAATCGCATGAAAGTGGATACACTCACACATAAGTATTACTCACCTGCTGAATGCTGCCTGCACACAAATCATGCATACACAAAGAAACCACATCTATTAGTATTATTAATATTGCGCAGGTGTAGGAACGTAAACAAACGTGTTATTTTAGATCAATTTTCTTGTTAATCTAACCTTACTGGATTACTTAGTTTTAAAAATTATTTACTTTCGTTTGCACCCTGTACACAGATTTTGAACGGACGGACAGCAGAGCTTTAGTAATAGGGTTCCGTTTTCACCCTTTGGGTACGGAACCCTAAAAAAGAACATGTCTCAAACCATTTTGGGCAGCGTACGCCGATGAAGCGGCCAACATCGGTTTTTTTCCAATTCGTTTATAAATATAGCCATTTATAAATAAACAGTAGTTTTAAATATTATCTTGTACATACAAACAAACAAACATTACCTCTTTACATAATAAGTGTAGATTATAAATTAATAGTTAGCCAACGGAAATTTAACCTATTTGTTTTTATAGCGGCAAAATAAATACAAACACTGTGAACATTTCAGCAGCCTACCGTGGGCCTACCTATTACGGTTCATAAGATAATAATAATACCCTGTGACAGACGGACAGACCTACGGACGGAAGGACGGACAGCGGAGGCTTAGTAATAGGGTTCCGTTGGCACCCTTTGGGTACGAAACTTTTATATATTCAGCCATCTAATATCTAATAATTAATTAAATATTATAAAGGGGAAAGTTTGTAATAATGGATGGATGGATGGATAGATGTTTGTTACTCTTTCACGTAAAAACTACTGAATGGATTCTAATGAAACTTTACAATAATATAGCTTATACATCAGAATAACACATAGGCTACAATTTATGTGCCCATGGGCTTTAGAACTTTCACGGGGCTGCGAATACGATACTTCACACTAGGGGGAGAGGAGCCGGGGGCGGTGGCGGGGAGCGGTGGCGGGGGGAGGGGGGGGACGTGAGGGCAGACGTCGTGACTGTTTGGTGTCCGTTTGGCGAATTTTCAAGGCACTAGCGATTTGTAAAACTTAGTACATGTACATTTAACTACCCGGGAATTAGGATTGGCTAAATAGAATTCAGTTCCGCTTACGCTAAGATGGGGCTGTCATACAAACTGCAATGCTATGCACGGCTCGGCTTTGCGGCGGCAGCGCTTACTTTTACTGAAGTACGGCTTGGTATTTCCTGCAACTTTAGGACTACTTGGCATCACGCTAAATCGCCGGAGGAGCGACCAACAGAATAAAATCCTTGAGAACCAATTACTCGATTTAGATGTGCATTGTATCTACGTCTAGCCTGATTCTACTAAAAACTTATAGATTACATAATATAACGCTTCATTACCAGAAGGGTAAGTAGTGAGTCTTAAAGTCTTATAACATGCGAACCACTTACCTGATTTATATGCGTATTTTATCAATGTATAGCATCTCTGGGAGCAGTCAGGTTCGAGATGGGTTACTGTTTTCGATGTTGAGGCTGGCTGTGGGTTGGAGTCCACGCAAAACTTACCTACGTTACACGTTACTTACTAGGTAAGCAATGTAGCAGTGAAAGTGCAGAAAGGTTCTCGCGGCAAATGTTTTTTTTTAAATAGCCACCAAACGTCAACGAAGCTCTAAATGGGAATTATTGGATGTTTCTCATTAAATCATGCTATTTCGGCTCGAACGATCTTGATTAAATTTGGTACATGGATACATTGTCCTGGACCAGTTTGACCCTATTTTGGACCAGTCATGTGGGCTACTTTTTATCCATGAGATAATTTAGCCGACACCAACCCGAGCGGAGCCGGGTACCGCAGCTAGTATTAGATGTTTCAAAAAAGGAAAACATTACCTATAAGAATGTTCTGCTGGTGGATTGACCTGATGTATCTAGTCACAGTGTTTCAATTTCCAAATCTCAGTCACGATGCTATAACCAAAGCTAGAGGAAAGTAACTATAGCTCTGTATGAAGGGGAGATGGGCTTCTGTTCCTCTTAAAATCAGCAGCCGACGTGAAGGGATCCTGGCACCCCATCCAAAGACATTAACATAAATATTACTACGTAAGGACAGGCCCTTCCATTAAACAAAAATGGAGCAACAGAAGTGGTGTTCTATGGGACACCACTTTGTCGCCAGACAGCCGCTCGCTGTCGTCATACACTTGTGTGTCGCCTTTGGCTAAAAATACGCCCCAAAAATGCCCAACGTGAATGGTAAAACCGTGCAAGAATTACATAAAAAACGCAAAGAAAGACGGAATATCGGAATACCACAACAGGAGACAGAATTGTATAAAAGAGCATATCCTTACCTTTTACATAAAACTGTTCAAAGAGGCTTATTTCTTACATTGGTATCGCACATACCATATATCAAGGTTGCTTAAGGTGGCCCAACCCGCTCAGCTCCCCATACAAATGGGGAAAGAAGATCACGCCCATATTTCTTATCAGAGATCCCAAATTATGCTCAAAAGAGCTTTATTTGATCGAACAAGATGTCTGATGACCGTTGGCATTGTAAAATTGTGTTTGGTTTCTAAGTTATAAGGTCCGAAAGTTCGCATTTTTCGCGCGTTTTATACAATAAATTTGGTGGTTTATTACGCAATGATAAAGTAAGAAAATCTTAAAAAGATTAGTCATCAGACATAGTTTATTTAATCAAGATTTATAATCTATTTGGTTTTTGTTAGATTTTTGACTACAGCGGTCGTGGTTTACTTTTAGCTATAAGTCGTTTTGAAATCAAAATTTTCGTAAATCTTTCCAAATCATACACTATGCACATTATCTTTTTTGTGGACATGTTGCATCTTCCTCATCACGGAGGCTGTCTTTTTCTTTGAAACAGAGATGGTCCCAGAGCGCAACAGCACGGATTTGTACAGTGCCCGCGAATGAGTTAGTCCCGCCGGGTTGGGCCACCTTAAGAATATTCAGAGCCTAGATTGTGGGTGGTAAAGTTAATAAATATTTTATTAATAAAATTATCACCTATACAACTTCTGAATTTCCGGTAAACGCCGTGAATCCGCCGGTCTTCATCGTGAAAAGTATCCTGGAAGGTATGTATCACCAGGGCCGGATTGAACCCCCCTTCCCTTAAGTAAGCAGGTCTTTAGGTAGGTTGCACAGCTCGTGGTGTATGGGCTAGAGGTCTTGCCTTTCATGCGAGAGGTTATGGGTTTAAAGGGTTATCTGTTCCTTGGTTCTGAACCCACGTAAAACTGTAGGTCCCCTTCCCCTACTAGGTGGTAGGGCTAAGCCCACCCGGATTGGTACCACCGCATTGGATGATACTATGGTTGAAGCTTTCTACTAAAAGCTGTTTCCCATCCAGTTCAGTGTAGGGTGCTCATAAAGACAAGGAAGACAAGGCACGGAAATGGATCGAAAACATAGTATTTTTTTCATTGCCGCTTCGACCATAGTTTAATCCAAGTGGTACCATCCCAGCCGGCCTAACCCAACCACCTAGTAGGGGAAGGGGAGCTACAGTTTTACATGGGTTCCGAACCATGGAACAGCTCGCACTCGTAAGGAAATGGACTAATCCAACTCAGAAAGAGAAAGAAAGTGGTGTATGACCGGGGCGAGGATTTGAACCCATAACCTCTCGCATGAAAGGCACGTGCTCTAGGCCGTACACCACGAGCTGCACAAAAAGGATCTAGAGCCTAAGCAACACTGGGTTCTTGATCGTGACCGTTGGAACGGCTCCGATTTCACGTAAAACGACTCTCTTTCTTGTTACTTAGATGGAAGGGTCAATCTCGATTGGGTTGATCACATTGATTGATAGATTATTGAAATGGCAATGAAATTGTCCATGTTTTACATCCAGTTAAATGTAGCTATTCCTATAACCTTGACATAAAAGTGTGGCACAGTTTTATGTGACGCCATCTGTGTCAGTTTGGCGGCCGTTCTCCCCGTTGGAAGAGTGGTTTTCAAATTAAAAGTAAACAAGTTTGGATGGGGAGCGTGATTTACTGATGCTTACGGGCCACAACAAGCTTTAGTTTTGTGCTGATCAGCATAAGTAATGATGTGTGGGTTCCGGCACTTTGTGCATCTCGTAAGATGCGACTAAGGATGTTAGGTCCTTGCGCACCCCATATGCCGCGTTTATAATAAAAAAAAACATTTGTCATTCATGTATCGGATTGCACGTTCCTTTCCTCACTTATAAGGTAGTTGATTTAATCTCGCCGGGGTTGGTACCATCAAGCGCAATGAAAATTGTCCATGTTTTCAATGTAGCCGTGCAACATAAGGAAAGTGCTCATAGCACCTAGTTCCGATAAGGCTTGTTGAACTATCATGGTCGGAAGTTGACACCAGGAAAAGTTGTCTCCGCGCCCTACTCTTCCGACTAACTGAGACTTGTGGCGAGCCGAAAAGTCAGTACTCATTTTAGTCCCAAACTCTCCTGTCCCGGCAATTGGCTGGGATGTGTTCAGGGAAGCCATTGAAAGGAGTTCAACACCTATTTTTTTAGACTAAACAATGTCTTTCTTACCTAAGGGCAGCTATGTCGTACACTAGGTCCTCACATTAGAGGTGCCCAACGACACCCACGAGCTTTCGAACTTTCGTAGGGTCTGCGAAAACACCCTGTTTGATGACTCTTATTGTACTTTGGGGGGATACCTCGGCAGGAAGTCCATTCCATAGTTTACCGACCCTATAGATAAAGGCTCTAGAGGATCGGTTGGTTCTCATTTTGCGAATCTCGACAGTGAATGAACCCATTCCCTGTCTGTTCCGCTTTGAGCCATGGTAGAAAGGGGACAGGGGACAGCGGTATGCATCTCGCATATTATGCTTATTATATACCATGGATATATAAGGTCATATAAGGGTCTCTATATTCAGGGATACCTCGGGGTCGTCGACAAGATGCCTGGCTCGACGTTACGTCTCGAGGTAAAATCTAATGAAGAGTTTTTTTTTGTATATAGTTTACACGTAAAAGCTTGTTCCGTTTGGCTCGTTAAATATTAAAAGCAAAACACAATTAGATAACCATTTTTATTATCGTGTTCAAAATAACGCTAGTTTATTAAAAATAAAAAAAATCCATTACCATCTCGAAATGGTCTTTGGGTTCTACAAAATGCTCTTAGAAATCATAAGAAATTAACACATTTTGATTAAACATTCACAAATTCCCTGCAAAGGGAGAGTGCACTAGATCTAACTCAGATGTTTTAAATAAAATAAAAGCATACAATTTGTATGTTTCCTAAGTAACATAATTTAAAAGCTCACTTAAATTTGTATCACGGTTCAGTGTCACACACTCAGACCAAAAAAGGAAGGAGATGTGCCATCAAGGGCGCCTGCAATAAAACTGTCGCCAATTTTGTAAACCGCTAACTCAAAAGTACATGCCACAAGCAAACATAGGTTTGTGTGGGTGGGAACTGACTTGGCAAACGCATTTCGGGCACAAATTGGCGCTCGGCGGTGACAGTTAAAGGTGCAGGTAGCTTCCCATACGATTTTATGTAAAATTTGTCCATACGGTGGCAACCTTGATAATGTCGACAGGCCACTTCTCCTTCCTTTTCTCTTCTGTGCTATCACGTCATGAGAAGATCGTTATTTATGGTAACAGTATACAGAAGTTTCGTATTATTTCACTATTTTCACATGAAACATTGAGACTAGTATATTTATCTATTTTAGGACCGCATAAACCAAAACATAAGGAAGTTTTATCATTTGAACACATCAATAAAGGCAATGCAGTATAGGAAAGGCAACTGCCATTGCCCCTAGAACCTATAGATTTGTAAACATGATGTAAACAGCACTTTCAACATTGTAGTATTCAAAGAATCTTGACATAAAGTGATATTTTTGAAGTGAGCCTTCTTTGCTGGCGGGACAAACACATAAAAAATATTATCGCTTGAGGGGAACAGTCGGATACATGGTGGGGGAACCGGTACTAGAGAAGAGCGCCTCCTTAGCGTCTCGGCTCGAACGAATACACTAATGGTTAGAGGAAAGGCGGCGGGTAGAAAGCGGCGAAAGAGGGGCTAGGTACATGCGTAGCATACTATATATTAGTTATAACGTTTGGATGGGGTGACGGCAGGGGGGAGGTAGAAGCAGTGGTGCTACGGATTCTCGTAGCGCTGCTTGTACCTCTTTGTTTTTTCATTTGTGATGATACCCGATTCCTTACAATTATTTCTATTATCTCTTGGTCAATGAAACAATATTTATAATTTTTCTCTATCCACACATGATGAGGAAGAAGTTTTTGCCTCCATGCACCAACATTGTCTGATGTGAATTATCTAAGTTTACTATTTCGTCGAGCATCCTAATGGAATCCTACGTGTTGCGACGTGATTATTAACACTCTTTTTGGGACTAACTAACTCTCTTTCAGGAATCTTATTCGTATATGGTTGCTCTCAAACCATTGTACTCTTAATTTTCTGCAGGTGGTAGCATTTAAAGTGTAATATTATATAGTTTTTTTTTAGCTGTAAGAATAATAATGTATTTCGTATTTTGACTCTTTGTTTACAGGTCACTGTAGTAGTTCATGACAGAAATAATCGTATTAAAACTAAATCGTACAGAGCTTTCACAACTTTTTCATGTTGCCACTGGAGTAGTGCATCGTTTTAAGGTCCCTACTTGCGGCGACGCTGGGTTCGGGTCTCCTCTTTCCCTAAAATATGGTTAATAGAGGCGAATGGCTGTGCCTGGCGTGATGCTCGTGAACGGGTGCTGTTTGTGGGGACTGGCTTGCTCCAATTGGCAACATGCTAGATGGCGGGCATGGTCTTTACTAATAAACTGATATTTGTCATGAACTGTTGCATATGACATGAATTGTTGATTCTCGTCAATTCATATTAATTTAGCGTGTTTATCTGTGAGTCTAAATACTTTTGTAAATTTAGACTAAGTAGACGTTGAAAAAAAAAACCAGCAGAGTTTCTTTCCAGTTCTTCTTCGCTGGGATTTCCACGAACTGGCTAATGATAAAATATGACAAATCGGAGTGCAGTGTACTGTCTATGGATGATGAATAAACAATAACTAGCCCATACTCTTCCCTCTCGCCATCCCAGGCTCTCGCTTATCACTAGCCCAACCAAGCTGTCCGCTTATCTGTCGTTAGTCTCACTCCGTTAGTGTCCTTTTATATTGAGTTTACCAATTTACAAATTGGTTTGTACGCAAACCAAATTTTTTTCTGACCTAAAGAATTCCCTAAAGTTGCGGAAGTGACAGTTTTCACACCCTTTAGAGCATTTAGTAAGAAAAATTATATTTTTTTTAGTTCAATCTTTCTTCGGGCAATAATGATCATTTTTACAAACGGTTTTTATGATGTGACAAACTGACGTTGTGCGAATGAAAGACAGCTTCCTTAAGTTTCATAATAATGTCAGAAGATTGTTCTATAACATAAAGAAACGATGCCTGCAAGAAAAGTGGAGCTATAAATATACTAGAAAGCATTACAAAAATATACACAGGAATATTGACATTCACCTGGGCATTATTTACTATGCAAATTAGTATTTTAATGAGCAAACAAATTTAAAACAATAAAATAATCTTAACATTGCATGGCACTAGTGACTGTAAGGGGAAATAATTGTTTAAGAAATCATTTCAAATTTTACAACACTCGTATGGTAAAGTTATTGAAGTGATACTTGGTAAATACATCAAAAGAAAAGATGCAGATCTAAAACATACGGTACATTCATAGATTTATTTTAATAAAACTTTTCACAAAATATACAAAAAAAAAAATGTTCACTGCAGATGCAACCGGAAATTAAAACTACAACTTCCCAATAACATCATTCCGTTGAGCAACCATTTTACAATTTATAATTTACAATTATTTTACTTTGAAATACGTACAAATCTTTCAATCATCCTGTCACAGTGAATGTCACATTAAACTGCTAGTACAATATACCTTGCTTTTTAGGAGTGAAGACCCAGACGGAATAAAAAGTATGCGGCACTAAACCAAAGTGATAATCAGTAAATGCACATGTGCTCTGTCATAAACGCACAAACACTGTTTGATGAATTAACTGGAAACATATTTAATTATGCACACTACATATATTGAACCATAGAAGATATTTGTTAGGGTAGTTTTTACCTTACACACGCCCATATTCCTTAAATTCCTTTTGCATCTTCTGTTTTAAAAAACGTGTTAAACAATCGACTATTTTGGTCTACACGTCATTTGGAAAAATGTAGTACTTAAATAAGAAAAAAGTTATTCTGCCAACTAAATGTAACATATTTTGTACTTGCGCCCCACATAGTTCAAAATACACGACAAGAGAGCGAAGCACCATTTTGGAGTACAGAATCGCCATTTTTCAGATTTAACTAACGATTTCCGATCACACTTTATTTCCCGTCCAGCTCGAGCTACATCCTGTGTAAATTGATAAAATATCATGCCAGCACGATCGACGGTAACACTGTGTAACAAAAAATATATCCTACATAATGTAGCACTTGCATTCTGTGTATCGACACACAAATAAAACTATGTGCCGAGGGAATGTGATAACATCTTATAGTTTGAGAGGTGTCCGTCCAAGTTATCATATGCACGTCGTCTTGAGGTGCATCGAGAGAAGGCCTTTAGCAACGAAACCCTTACCGCATAGCGTACACACGTATGGCCGCGCCCCCGAGTGGTATCTGCAATGAACCCATAGACAAAGGTTGGTAAACTTAATCATTTTTCATCTTGTATTTGACATAACCAATTCACATGTCATGTCAATGTAACGGATCCATCTCAGATTTAATAAAAATATTAAGTTTTTGTTATATTGAGATAGTTTGGACATTGGTTCTTTTAAAACTCGTAATTTTAAACTTA